>OU974041.1:5340000-6590000 GCA_918843915.1 Notodonta ziczac
GTAACTTAGACTACTTTAATTTTAGAAAAACAATTAGGGTTCTGCGTTAAAAAATAAAAACACATGAAATCAAAGATTATCTCCGAAACGGCTGGACCGATTTTGACGGCACTTTCACTGGTAGATAGCTGATGTTATAAGCAGTATCTTAGGCCACATTTATTTTAAAAACAAACTTAAAATAATGGGTCCTGTCGCGCGGGCTCAGAACGCGGGAGCGGGCTTTTTTGGTAAGTTAAATTCCACGCGAACGAAGTCGCGGGCTCAGCTAGTTTAATAATAAGTTAGTTATTGTTTGGATTCTTCCGAGGATTCTTGCATAGATACATGTACGTTACATGGATCCTTGCAAGTCCGCAGATGATGAAGGGCCTGTATACTTCATTGCTCCAGCTAGAAGCGTACACGCTGCAATGATAATTATAATATCCCCGTCGTCTTAACTAATAGGAAAATAAACTACCTACCTATATTAGATGATTATCAACGAGCTGCTGCTCAAATAAACTGGTCAGCACTCAAAGTAAACAACTAAAGTTGAACGTCGCATTTCATTATTACAGCTGCTACACGGTTAATTTATTGTAAGTAGCGCCATCTAGCGAAAACTAATCGAAGTTTTTTTTATACGACAAAGGCGACTAACAAGCGTGAGGTCTGCCTAATTTTAAGCAGTTATCTTAGCATATCGCACTAATAATACAATAGTGTTGTAACTCAAAATCGATCATTTTTCAGAATCAACGAAAAACGCATTACTCAATTCCTCTTATAGATACAAATGAAATAAAAGCTTTATGGGATTTTAAAATGAAATGAAAGATATTATATTTTATCTAATATTATAAAAATATTGTAATAGTGAAGTTATTTAGGAATTTTGAGTTAGGACAGTATTACTCCAAACACAGTTTTCAAAATAAAATATTATTTTTAGTTACATCGTTATTGATGAATTTTTTTGTGTTATGACAGTTGGAATTATAAACTTTTCTCTACGATTTTAGGTGTTTTTTGTACGTACAACAAAAGTGATTCTTGGTATTTCGTCTATAGGTAGGTCTTACCTATACTTACTACAAAGGAGTTAAACATTTGAAGAATTAATAAAATATAACCTTCTTTAACAAAAACAATAATTTCTAATAGTGATCACAAAATAAGTGGTAACGGTACACTTTTTATTCTTCAACATTTTGTACTTAATCTACAAAAAAACCTTCCGCAAGCAATTTAAGTCCACTTTCAACTTAACGTTTAACAAAATAAAACTTCGAAAACGAAGAAAAAAATAGTTTAACGAAATAGAGTACACTATTATAATATTAATTCTTATATATTTTACCTAATCTAAGTTATTTTTAATAAGTCAAATCTTTATAATACGTTTCACGATAATTTCTGGATATTATATTTTTTTCGAGCAATTCTTTTATGCCCATTTTCTTATTTTGAGTTAAAGGTATCTTGCTTGTGTATTCTCGTGTCAAACATGAATTGTAGATGATAATGGCACCGAAAGTGTCGATTGTTCTTTCGTAACTTCGTCGTCGTCGCCTTCTCCCTGGGTAGTAGATTCATCGATTGTATTCACCGATGACAATAATGACGACGAAGTGACGAATTCCTGACAAGTTCATCATTTTCTTTTTCATGGGGACAACTTGTAGTATTTGTTGCCATACCAACAAGTAGACGTCCACGATGCATATTGAACCTACAAAAATATTATCAATTATTTATTTAGTCCAATACATACTAGTACTTGAGGCGTGTCTGTCACAAAGACTGTAGTAACTCGAAATTTATGAAATTATAATACTTAGTAGGTATTTTTCTGATAACACTGCAAAATATTGATTGAGTTTTAAATAATACTGTAATAAACAAACAGATATTATGACTAATTAATTAATAAACCATACAAAAAATGACTTAAAGTTATGATTCAACAAGACTGTATTATATCAAGAATTACTAACTGAATCAATAATAGTGTTATAAGTAAAAATAATATTTTAAATATTGCTTGTGTACATCAGTAATAGTGTAATAACTCGAATAACACCACAGTCATGTTTAGGCTTAAATCAACAATAGCGTATTAATTCAAAATAGAAATATAAATTTTACATACCTGATTCAGTAATACCGTTGCAACTCGAAATATAGCGCCAATCGGCGCGTGCTTCCTCGATCACTGTTGGTCGCAACTAAAGATGACGCAATATTACGGGCGGAGGGTAGGCGACCCGTCAGTCATTAATAATGTCTTATAGCGCCATCTCTTTTTCATTTTTTGCAGTATTTTTACGACAGTTTTAATGACTTGTGAGGAATTGAATTTTACGTAAGATTATAATGTTATGTCAAGTTCGATGTATTTTGAGTTACAACACTATTGTATTATTAGTGCGATATAGATACTTGTAGTACCAAAGGCATTGCTCGCAGATTGCTGACCTGCAGGCGAGTGGGACCGAGGGGAAAGGTGGAGGGCTCTCTTTCGTACGAAACGTAGCTATAAAATCTACTTTACGCTGATCTTCTGTGAGAGGGTGGTACTATCCCAGCCCGCATATGAGCTGTATTCATTTGGCTATATCACCGTAAAAATTTAAAAATATAACATGTTCATTCAATACCTAGTCAATAGTCAATACTTTATTGCATTCCCTATGTATTACAAAGATGGTATAACGATGGTGAAAGATCAATATGGACCCTGTCGGGCACAGCAAAATTGAAATTAGGAGAAATTAGATATAATTAGCTATGTCAAAAATTAAATGTCAATAAACGAATTTAATACAATTATTCGTCAATGTTAATGTCATCATTTTCAAGTAGGTACTACAAATTATAATTCAAATTATATTATACTAGCTGTGCCCACGGACTTCGTCCGCGTAGTATTTAACGTAACAAAAATTTCGGGATTATCGGGATAAAAAGTATCCTATATGTTAATCCCGGTTATAAACTATCTGTGTTCCAAATTTCATCCAAATCCGTTCAGTAGTTTTTGCGTGAAGGAGTAACAAACATACATACATACATACATCCACACTCACAAACTTTCACATTTATAACATTAGTAGGATACAAAGTCAGTTGTATAGGACAGATCGCCACTATCGTTATTTAAAGCTGGACTCTAAATATTATTTTACTGAGTAAAAACATTTTTGGATTAGGTATAGTTTTAGCCGTTTTTGGAATACTGTTACAGATTTTTCAGTTTTGAACGTATTGGGCAACTTGTTATATATTTTTATTGCCATGTAATATGGGCTATTGCTTAGCATTTTAATTCTTGAGAATGGAGCGCATAACCTCTTTTTATGGCAAGTGTTGACGTTGTGCGTATCTCCTACCAAAAACTATTCAAATTTAAAACCCATCCACGCCTTCTGTCCTCAAAAAAACATTGTCCTTGCGCGGCTCGGTCACGAAGGCGACTCAGTTTGATATTTGGCGATCAGTACAGTTACTTATCGATTCGGCATTGTCTCGTCCCGGCATTCGAGGCACCGGCGGCGAGGCGCGTGCCTCGAATTTCGTTGCAACAGTCGTGAGAACCGTCGGTGAGGTAATGCGTGTAATGGCAATGAGTATCTGGCTAGCTTTGTGATTCTAACATATGCCACGTTGTGGTAAAAGCCCATTTCGCCGTTCGAAATTAAGGCTGCGTATAATTCGTATTACTCAGTGATGTTTGTGATTGGTCACTTACATTTATCTTTATAATATAAAAATCTCGTGTCACGGTGTTTGTGGTCGCACTCCTCCGAAACAGCTCGACCAATTTTTATGTTTTTTTAATGTAAATTTGGTAGGTATGAGAATAGGTCGTAAGGTATATTTAATACTAGCTGTGCCCACGGACTTCGTCCGCGTAGTATTTAACGTAACAAAAATTTCGGGAGTTTATAATCGGGATTAACATATAGGATACTTTTGATCCCGATATAAAAAGTATCCTATATGTTAATCCCGGTTATAAACTATCTGTGTTCCAAATTTCATTCAAATCCGTTCAGTAGTTTTTGCGTGAAGGAGTAACAAACATACATACATACATACATACATACATCCACACTCACAAACTTTCACATTTATAATATTAGTAGGATTTAGAAATAATTTTACATGGCAGAAAAATGTTTGCCGGGTCATCTAGTCTCTTTCATCATCATCATCATCAGCCTATGCTTGTCCACTGCTGGACATAGGCCTCCTCTAATGAGCGCCATAGCGCCCTGTCTTCAGCTTGCCGCATCCAGCATCTGCCTGCAGTCTTTCGCAGATCGTCATCCCACCTGGTCTCTTTACATTATATAAAATTCCGGTGTGCGAGTTTTCTGATTTGGATGATACTTTTTTGGTCCTTAGCTGCAGTTATACCCGGTATGTAGTTAGTGTTGTTCTCGACTTACAAAAAATACGCTAGCAAAGCGGTAAAAAGAATAATATTTTATATTTAGTTACTTTAGCTGACTCTAGCTTCTACTATCACTGTTATCACCTATATGTAGGTACTTATTATTTACATTTATTTTCTTGAATGGGGCATTTTTTATCTATTATTAAATGCAATTTCCATTAATTTTACTATTATTAAAATTAATACTATCAGTGAGAATGTGTTGTGACAGGAGTGGCACACATTATGCAGCCTACTCATAAAATTGCATGTAGGTATGCCGAAATTAGCATCAGTCCGCGACATACAAGGCCCTGTTCTAAAAACCTAGGCTTGGGAATACATGAATTTAACCATTTCTAGCCAAGGTTGAGTAATTCACATGCATGGCTGCGAGCTGGCACGTACACTCCCGCGTGACCGCTGCCGCTGGCTCACCATCCTCAGCAACAACACCGCGGGCCGCGTGACTCCCATCCTTGAAGTATTTGCCCTATTTTCATTGATCAGTATGATAATTACATTGTCTGGTCAACACTAATATTAATAGATCCAGGCTAGTTAAGGCTCAGATCGCCGTGATGGGAGTAAAATAAGGTTTCAAGTGTGACAATAGCTGAAATACGCACCACGGGTGTGCCAATAGAATATATACCTCGTAAGTATCAAATGTGCCCAGCAGGCATATCGAAGATTATACTTACTAACTATTTTTGAACGGAACTTATGTTTTAAACGTCAATTTATTATGGAACGCAGCGGATGTGCGAAACGGATGGGAATGTGTGGTAGACAAAGATGAGGAACAGGAAGAATGAGTATCCACGATGGTTTTTTGTATTTTTTTTATTAAAAGTAAGCTATAATACGATTGAAAATAAAAACGGTGTACGATCAAAAGTTGAGAATAAAATGTACAATAAACCTGAATAAAATAAATACAAGAATTACCACAAAACGGTGTTTAGTTACCACACAGACCCACAAGATCTACCGGGCACCCGTGTCTAGTGGGTAATTCCGACAGTTAAACCTGCCTGCTATTGTTTCCTAGCATCTTAAATTAATCTGATAGTTTTTTATGACTGTTCATGCGGCAATGCTACCCATGGCTGTCTGAGATGCATCATGACTCCGATGACCGCATCGCCTGGAGAGATGAAAACCTGACACTGCAACGTCGTGATGCACTCTCGCGATAGCCTGACGAAACAAGCTAGACTTTTTTTAAACAATTTCAATTCTATCAGCAACTGAACATAGCGTGTTATTTATGTACATAATGAAATATAGTCGTAAGGCATATATTTGGTTAACATAAAAACAGAAACTTTAAATAACAACTCCGTAGACAGATCCGTCTCTACATAAATTTGTGCGACATCAGAGTCATTGTCAGTAAGCAAATTCAAAGTGCATACGACTGATTGCTGATAATGCGACATTTAGAAAAATGTTTTAAACATAGGTAACCTTTGTGATTCAATTGTAAAAACATTAAACATCAGATAGTACTGTTACTATGTTAGAATTAAATTACTCAGTTCATTAGACACGCACGACCATAGATATGAGCACATACTGAGTATTACTATAAAATTGTAAAAATCGTTAATTATTTTCACTACCTACTCATATTGAAATAAAACTATTTTTCGGATTTTATCGCGTTTATTAAATTTATGTTCCCGACGTTTCGGCTGCTTTACAGCAGCCATGGTCACGGGGGGACTGAGGTGTTAGACGTCCTGATGTCATAGTTAGTAACTGGGTACCCTCATATTAAGTTGTTGTTTGCGGTCCGATCCACGCAGAAAGTGCTCACAGTGTCTCGAAGTCTTGCAATGGTACACTTGGTTTTGGACGTCGGGAACATAAATTTAATAAACGCGATAAAATCCGAAAAATAGTTTTATTTATTGAAATAAAACTGTTTTTCGGATTTTACCGATACTACACTGGTGTAGTATTCGCGTAAATATAAGAAAACAATACTACCTACTCATATTCATGTTACGGGTTTCGCTGAAGCATACTTAGGTAGGTACTTGTTTTTTTGGATCCCAACGTAGCGGTATATTGGAAAATATTATAATTATAATTATTTTAGGATCACTTCATCTGTACCAACCTGATAAGTGAGAGAGCCGGAAGAGCAATCCCCCTTCCTTCCCCTCCCACTGTCCCACTCCCCTTAAAGTTGGCAACGTGCGAGAAATGCCTTTGGTATTCAAGCTTCTATAGGCTACGGTAACTGCATAACATAAGGCAGTAAATTTTTCAAATAAAAATAATAACAATAAGGGTGGATTAAACAGGCGAGAAAATTATCGATGGATAGGGTTGATAGAACGTGATTATGAATACCATCACCGAACGGTACCTTTACATATTCCGTGTGACACTGTCCCTATAAAGTTTGTTAACAAGTTCATGGAAAAATAGATCTTACGATATCAGAAATGTTATGCCAAATTATGAGGATATTACTGAGAAACACATACAAAAACATTCACTGTGTAAAATACCGCAATTCTCTATGCAATGGTTCTTGCGCACATAGAATTCACTTTAAAACGGAAGGCCTTTGGGTTTCAACTTTTGTTTCCCCTGTCCTGTTAACAATTGTATGACAATGGGTGGCAAACAATATATTCCTATTGCTTTAACTTTCTATTTCACTATACCATATAATTTATTGCCTTCGAACTGTTACAAATATGGGGAAAAGTGGTGCATTTTATTTCACTAAGAACTTGGGTTGTGCATTGTTGCTTTTGTTAAGAGATTACCGAACCGTATATACCGTTTAGTTTGTCTCTTACACAATCAGCAAGGGATGAAAGTGTTTCAAATTGACTATGAGGCGAAGATAAAATATAGATTGTAAAAAAAACTATAGTAAATGTTTGGTTCATACAATTATAGTGTAACCTCAATGCTTTTGTTTTGTTTTCATGTTATTGTTTTAATAACTTATTTCACTTCCCAAAATTTAATCCAAGTTATGCAAAAAAAAAATCTCGTTATTTATGTAGAAATGCCGAAGAAGTTGATCCGGTTTTTAGCTCTTACATTGAACTTCATTAGCTCTCAAAACTATACTCCAAATAATAGGTAGAGAAACACATCTAAGTCTTATAAATATTATACGCCATGTAATAAGCGACACCTACTAAAGGAATGTTGCTAAACAAAAAAACCCATGCAAACATTTTGAAGATCATATCATTACATAGATTCAAGTTTTGAGGGGCCCAGTAGGCATCATCTCAGATTTGTGAGGGCATATCCCGAAGATAGTCGTGCACCCGTCTCTTTCACTCCAATGATCTTTTCTTTAGGTGAAAAAAGACAGCCACCAGTGCCGGCACTCACGTAAGTTGGCCAAAGTGAAATGACCGCGGTTGACCATTTTGGCAGTTGCGTCATCCATCGAGGCTTGAATTCAAAGTTTTTTATTACAATACATGACACGAATAGAGATAGAGATTTATAAGATGAAAGGCATATCCAATTGTAATAAATTTAACATGAATTTTATTGAGTAGTGAGAATTACAAGAAGGCATCAACTTTTACAAATAAATTAGAATGATTTTTAAATTATATAGGGTGGATATAGGTATCTAGTTTACGTATTATAAAATACATAATGCTGGTTTTAGTTGTAAACAATAAATAAATAAATATCGCCAGACTGACACACCAAACTGTATGTTCCCAAACTAAGGAACGCTTGTACTATGGGTACCTTACAATGGACTGGGGGCGATCCCAGTGACACCCAGACCACGACGTAGTATGAAAATGACGTTTCCGAAATTTGCCCCGGTGGGAATCGAACACGCATCCAGCATGTGCAGTGAGCCTAGTGGCCTACGCTCGAACCACTGCGCCAAGCGGTCGTCAAACGACAATGGAAATTATAATAACAATAATTATGTAGGTGGTCAATGTTTCAGTTCACATTAGTCACAACAGAATTCTTTATTTGAGAAACCGTGTTTTAACTACGAGCGCGTTCAAGTTCAATAACAGCCGCGTTCTAGACGCGGTTAAGGAAGGATGAAGCCGACCTACTTATGGTTCCCTGACCTCCGCTGTAGCCTAGCACGGCGTTCTTTCTCTTTCGCACATGCAGAGCACCAGTTATCACCATCTTGCTCACTCCCGGAATATTTTCGCAAACGCATTTGGAAAATGGCGCAGCACAGAAGCGTGACAGGCTGACGAGCGGCGTGACAATGATGCTTTATGGGTTAAAGCGCAAGCTATGACTGACTACTTTACATGCAAATTCTAATCACGTGTCTGGAGACACGATACCGTCATAAATAATTTATATTTGAGAATATTTTTTCGTATTTCCTACGAACACAAAACCTTCTAGATTTTAATGCGGTTTTCGGACTTATGTTAGCGTGACGTTGTAAATCCCGTATTGATCTCAAGTCTGAGAGCGATATAGGTAATGTCATTCCAGTACAAAATGATGCGTCAAAACCGTCCTTAAGATCACTCTCAGACTTGAGATTGATTTTTTAAGACAGGACTAAGTTTGGCAATCTGTCCCATGCATTGTCTGGGTTTGCTTGGAGAGACGGCTGAAGAATGCTGAGTGAATTTGATTGGCTGTCGCCTTATGTCATATCCGAGTTTTATACACTCTGTATCGCCCGAATAGCGGCATCTTGAAGGTTTTTGGTATCCATTTTCATCGTGACTTCAGATAAGATCGATGGACGTAACATCTTTCTGATGCACCGACTAGGTCATGGTCCTATTGCATAAAAATACAATTTACTGACTGTCAAACAAGTCGACAATCGCCTCGAATTTGGCTCGCGATTCTGTTAGAAGTACAAAATTACCTGAAAATAGATAGCACAAATATTGTGGACTTGGTAGTGACCATTAAAAAAAAATCGTCAAAGGTGAATGACACGTAAAATATTTGAGAACTTGTTATTTCATTAATTATCTCACATCCGGTCACCATTTGAATAAAACTTATGAATTTCAGTGATAAAATATGTTTAAATGTGTGATTTACAATTCAAAAACGTGACATTAAGTTATTCGACGCATAGATCTTCGGTCATGGTCATAGGGACGTTTGAAATGATATTAATGTAAAATGATTTATAATCGTTGCTTATATAATTTAATTCATTGATGCCTGTTCTGCCTCTGCCTCTCTGGTTTTTCTAGAAAAATATTCTACTTAGGTCGATTTAGGCTAAGGTAATATCTTCATGGAGACCAAGACCAAACTGGTGATATTACCAGAGAGTAGGGCAAGAACCAATTGTCAGTATTTTAAGGGGAACTCGTTACATCATATCATACATAGCCAAGATGTAGAATAACAACTAAGACACTCTGGAGCACGGAAGACGAGTGAGTTTGCCAGCCAGGCTGCTACCTTCTCATAACAGGACTCTCAACTTAAATACTCAAAACAAAAGCTTACACTCAGTTGCAGGGACGATACCTACTTAAATTTTAAAGACGATTTTATCGCTTACCTGTCATTAAATCATTGATTTGACATTCATTTAATGGTAGTTAAGCGTTTAATTCTGATTAACCGTTCGATTCTGTATTAACGACCAATAAAATGTAAATACCTACCCTACCTACCTACATTAAAAAAACATTTTTAACATTATAAATTTTATAACTGCAGTATAATCTGACATTCTTACGATGTAGGATTACAGGATATGAATAATCGACCTTCCGTGTCATAACAGCGTCACCGTAAACGGGACAAAGCCTCACAGAACATAAGTTTGCCATATAAAGAAGGACACGAGCGTTCTGAATTTCATTTTCTAAAACCCGATTACCCGGGCGAGGTGACGCAAGGCAGGCGGAGGTCGGGCGCGACACAACACTCGAAAACGAAAGGTGTTCCAAACTGAAATCGAAGGGAGTGATCCCGTTATCCTGTGCCGGACCGCGGAGATGGAAAGCCCCCATTAAACCGTTCGCGTCATGCGATGCGATCAACAATGAGTCATGGGATGGTCCTCGCTCCTCGCGCGCTACTCACTCCTCGGCTGCTGTAACTGTACTCCCTTGCATCATTTTCAAGGACGTTCTGCCTTACCCAGCATAATATGCCGCTTTAGCAGTGGTTTGGTCGGTTTTATTTCGCAACTAGCTGTACGTCCGATGGGATTTCCATATTAACTTTCATCCCCTATTTACACCACTAAGGGGATGGCTATTTAATATTAGCGCTCTCGCATGCTGTATCGATAATGTGCAAATAGTTTCTAGATCCACTGCTTCAGACTGTACGTTGTCTGTCAGTCAGTTTTTTTTTTACTTACCATACTGTCGTAGTCTTACAAAACGGCGCAATTCATTCGTCAACTGCTGTAACCTCAACTGTTCTGTGGCTGTAACTGTACTCCCTTGCGTCATTTTCAAGGACGTTTTGACTTAACCCACATAACGCGTGGGCCGCTTTAGGTAAGTGGATTTGTAGGAAGTTAGGTATTTATTTATAATTTTGCAAATAGATACGTCGTTTTGCGTGTAACGGTAAAACTGATCATTAAATTGTTTTTTCTTTCTTTGCGAGTGGGTTGTATGTCAAGAAAGATAATTTAGCAGTTGAATAATATATATATCTACCTACTTAAAAAAGTTTTGAGTTCTGTAGATTATTATTTGGGTAAGTAATAGACATAAACGGGCGCGGGAGATTCTAACGACGGCATTATATTTGTGGTCGGAACGGGATGATGAGTAACTGCCACTTTTACGCATAAAACTTTTGCCACTTTTATAAATAGTTCATACATTACATTCCTGGAAAAGGCGCTTAATTTTATCTTAGTAAATATGTTTCGCAGTGGCAATCAAGCGTTTGGTGAAAAGTGAGAAAAACACCAATTTTGCACTATTATACCATGAAAAGATTTTAATTAATCTATGATACATTACCTACATAGGTATCTACCTACCTATTAGGCCAAACTGACTAAGTTTAACCTTTAATGACATCGATACTAATTATGTTAAACTAAATTTAACTAAACCACCTATATACATTGACGTCCAATTTTAGTTGTAGCAAATTAAAAATGTATCAGTCGTCATATTTAGACCCCGGAATTAGCACCATTCTAAACAAAAAATTACTTACGCCGCCTGTGAAACTTACACAACTGAACAAATGAATGGAGTTAGTACAGATATTTGTCCACGCAATTCTTTCACCGCTCCGAAGGCATTGAGTCTGTGCCACTTTGGTATAACGGTAACTATCTACCTACTTAACGAGTCCTGACCAAAACACACGGACGCGAATATAAGTGTCCGCTAATTAACCTGTTTCACACTCGGAAACGTAGAGTTCAAACTTCATTACTTTTACACTCAATGTCACAAACCGACGACGTGTCTACTCATAAAGGTGTCTCTTCTATTTGTTTTTAATGCAACTAATTCTGCCAACAAACGTACGGCACGCCTGATGTTAAGCAGTTGCGGTAGCCTATAGATGCTTGTAGTACCAATGGCATTGCTCGCACGTTGCAGGCCTGATGGGGAGTGGGATAGCGGGAGGGGGATAGCGGGAGGGGGATGGAGGGGGTTGGTCTTCCGGCTCTCTCACTCATCGTACGAAACGCAGCTATATAGCTACTATACACGGATCGTAGGTGACAGCCGATTGGTTAAGCACGCGTCTTGCGGGCTACCAGGTCTCGGGTTCAAACCCCGGCTCGAACCTCTGGATTTTTCGAAATCTATGTGCGAATCATAATTTCTATATGATTATCACTTGCTTACGGTGAAGGAAAACATCGTGAGGAAACCTGCATGTCTTAGAAGATTTTACCAATTTTCGAAAGACATGTGAAATCCGCCAACCCGCACTGGGCCAGCGTGGTGGATTATGGTCTGAATCCTCCTCGTGTTGAGGGGAGGCCCGTGCCCAGGAGTGGGACGTCAAAAGGGCTAAAATTATTAATTTATTAATTATACACGGATCTTCGGTGAGAGGGTCGCACTTCCCGGGTCGAGCCCATGTATAAATGAGCTATAGTCATTTGACTACAGCTTAGATAGGTAGGTAATATTTATCATTCGGTTACAACTACGTAATGTTAAAGGCTAAAGCGCCCACCTAGCCAGTGAATTTTTTTTTTTTTAAGTTTTTTAGAAAATTGTCAAAATCTGAAAATATTATAGGGCCCATTTTGTAATTGGCGACAAAGACCGTATGCAATGCATTTATATATATATCCAACTTACTCCAAAACATTTCAAGATCGACAAATAACCAGAAAAACTGGCAATTTTTGTATACTTACCTATTTAGTGTGTTACTAGTATCATATCCACCGTGATAATATTTAGAGTAAAATAAATGTATTAATAAACGTACTGCATACTGTGTCGCAAATCACAAAATGTTGTCTTAAATGTTTTCAGATTTTGGATAAACTATACAAATACTCGTAAATTTTGAATTTCGCGGGCTAGACAGACGCCTTCACCTTAAGTACATAATACCTACAAAAACAGATATAACAATAAACAACAAACAAGGTGGTGATTTATTGATGATACGTACCTATTCTGGTGTTTGTATAAATAAAAAATATTTTTTTTTTTTTTTATAAGTACAATTGCTTATTCTGATTTTGTGCATTAAAAATTACCCATTGAAGCAGCTGTTCCATTAAAATGTTCATATTAAGGAGCTAGCGCCTGGCACTTTTCTTAAATTACGTTCTTGTTACTAAAGGTAAGCGACAGAAAACAAAACATAAAGGCGCAAACCTATTCATATTTATACCGCCATCTATGTTGATTATCTACAACCTCGTTTAATAGGCACAATATGTCATGAGTATGCAAGCGTAAATGCTTAAAGTTTATTGGGAGTTGTAACAGAGGGCGCTACTGATACCAACAAAAAAAAATAATTATCCGAAAATTATTTATTGAACCAAAATCGTGTGTCTAGTCGCGGTCCTGGCTACCTTTATTTTATTTAAGAAATAGATAACAATTTTTGTTTACATATTATATGGTGTCCGACCGATGCTTAGAACCAAAAACAATTCAAATTTATGTTAATGTTGCCAACATTAAAATTATAATATACTCCGCTACACACCATCGAGTAGGTAAGGCTTGTTATACACAGCTGCGTTAAAATTGTGATTATGACTTTTAATTTCTTTTACGTCTATACATCTTCTATAGAAATAAATTAAATTGGAGTGTCTGTTTGAAATATCAAAATAACACCTTTTCACTAATTGCATATGAAAGTACATACGACACCTATAGTAAAAACACGTTTTTTTTTTTTGTCTGTCTGTCCGTCTGTCTGTCTCTCTGTCTGTCTGTGTGTTTGTTCCGGGTAATCTCCGAAATGGCTGGACCGATTTTGACGGGACTTTCACTGGCATATAGCTGATGTTTGAAGAAGTAACTTAGGCTACTTTAATTTTAGAACAACAATTAGGGTTCCGCGTAAAAAAATAAAATCACATGATATCAAACAGTATCTCCAAAACGGCTGGACCGATTTTGACGGGACTTTCACTGGTAAATAGCTGTTTTTATAAGCAGTAACTTAGGCTATTTTTATTTTAGAAAAACAAAATTTAAAAAAAATGGGTCCTGTCGCGCGGGCCCAGAACGCGTGAGCGGGCTTTTTTGTTAAGTTAAATTCCACGCGGACGAAGTCGCGGGCTCAGCTAGTTAATCTATAAGAGCTTTAGATTTTTTCCTAAGTCCGTTAAATTAAGCGTGCCTGTAAAGATATAGATACTAGCTCGCTAGCTATGTATAGTTAAATGCAATATTACAAAAAAATCGCTGAAGGCACTGTTTCAGTAAAAATAATGAAGGCTTATGTGTGTACCATCAACAAAGTTGACGCTTGATCAATTTTTAACACTTTTCCCTTGCAGGAAGTAGTCATAAGATGCCTCGCCCATTATGCTGTTGTCCAATGAGACGAAAAGCATCCGATGAGACAAAAGCCCTTTTTTTAGGAATCCATTGTGTTAATTGTTTTTATAACCATGCTAGTCGCATGTGGCTGCTGGTCACTGCATACAAAATACAACCTTAAGGTGATCAAGCGTCGAGTTTGTTGATTGTACCTACGTGTAAAAACGTAGGTACCTACTGAGTACAGTAAAAGCTCCTTATTCGCATTTTCACTATTCACGTATTAAAAAAATGCGACCCAATTCATATATTCGCGTCTAAAGATTTCATTATTCGCGGATCTAATTGGTAAAATGACGAAAAATCTGTGCAAATTGGAGCTATAACTGCAAACATTGCCGAAATTGCGAATGGAATTTTGACGAGATGGGTTCGAACAGATAGAATCAAGTGACATTCAGGAGTTGCTTGAATAGCAAAATGAAGATTTGACTGCAACTGACTTGGAGGAAATGTTAAATTCATAGCCAATGGGCTATGAATTTAACATTTCGCCTCTTCTTCAATGGAAGAAGAGGCTTTAACAAGCACTGGAAACGTGACATTTAATTTGATAAATTTTAGTGAAGCTTTAAGAATGGTAGATGAATTTGTAATTTCTATATGGAAATTCGTCCGTCTATGGAACAAAGTGTTATTTTTAAGAGGCAAATTGCTAATGCCGCAATATCATTTTATCAGTCAGAAATTTTGTCAGTCAAACTGCTTAATATCAGTCTGGACTGAAGGAGCTTTTAAAAACTGCCAAGCAAGAAAAAAATACAAAATTCCTAAAACCATTACCTAAGCCTGAAGATAATAATTAAACAATATGGTCAAATCTTCAATTAAATTGTTTTTTTTTTATATATTTGTTTTTATTTTGTCACCTAGGAACCCCTATAATCCCCTATAATCCCATATAATTTACCATTCCATATTCACGGTTTCTGTATTCGCGGCATATATACGGAACGCATACCCCGCGAATAAAGAGCTTTTACTGTATTAAATCAATACCTAAGTACCTACTTTCAATAAACTTAATAAGTACCAAAAAGTAGTGGTATCTTCTTCTTCTTCTTCTGCGGGCAGTTTCCACAAATCGACGACTGTTGCGCCTGTTTTGTGTGTTGGAGGGTGGTGAGCCGGTCACTCCAGCCATCCAAGCTCAACCAGGAAGTTCCCCAGCTTCTTGATGTCTCTGAAGACTTCCTGAAGGCTACCCGGTGTGCCCAGGTAGCTTGCCCGGTATGTGGCTACTCCGTTGCATTCCAGCAGGACGTGAGCAGCTGTTTCTTCCGCCTCCATGCAGGCTCTGCATAGGGGGCTGTCCGTGATACCTAAGTTATAAAGGTGTCTGTTAAAGTTGCCGTGCCCTGTCAGCGCACTCGTAATAAGTCGTAGGCGAGATCTACTTAGCTGTAATATTGCTTTGGTGAGCCGGCGGTTGACCCGCGGTAGAGCAAGTCTCGCTTGTCTGCAGTCTGTCAGGCTGTTCCAGTAGTTTTCATGTAGCTTCTCGGTGCAAGTAGTGGTATCAAGTAATAGTGGTATCAAGTAGTGGTATCGTTGGCCCCTCATTAGGTAAGTAGGTACTTACCTAGACATGATAAATTGAACACAGTGTTTACATTACAACGTATCTATCTATAATTAAAATTCAACTTAGTTATTTTCCAGCGACGCTTGCTAATATGCACCATTATTATGTACATTCAAACGATATGCATGTAAACTAGCGGTTCTCCTTGCAGTTAACCAGTCCGCGCAGGCACAATTAGTGCACTAAATATAAGATAGGTGTTATTTGTGACGTATAAGATAGGTGTGACGACCGCTTGGCGCAGTGGTTCGAGCGTAGGCCGCTCGGCTCACTGCACATGGTGGTTGCGGGTACGACTCCCGCATGGGGAAACTTCGGAAATGGCCAGTTCGTAATTTGCGCTGGGTGTCACTGGGATCAACCTCAGTCCATTGTACCGTACAGTTGGTGTGTTCATATCTATGAAATAGGTTAAGTTAGGCAGTTATTTTCAGAACTACTTAGACATTTTATCTAGGCCTTAAATGTCCACCCGTGCAAAGCTGGAACGGGCCGCTAGTAGAAAATAAGAGAAAAGAGCCACAAGTAAGTCAAATCTTTTTTTTTTTTATCGTGGGGAAATCCTCATGGATGGGCATCGCACGCCCCGGGGGAGTCGTGCGGGTTATGCCGGACTCCTACCGGCTAAAACCCCACGTGGACTTACTCCCACCTTGCGATAGGGTTGCAGGCAAGCTTTCGCACATATCTGTGACCCTATCAGCGGTTGCCCGCGCGAACGGACACCTCCTCCTCACGGTGGCGTAGGCCACACCACGCCGCTGTCCTCCTTGGGGTTGCTTGACTGAAAGTAAGTCAAACCTAGGCCAAGACTAGTCTATACATAGTTAACAGTGAGTTTGCCCACCAGTACAAAACAGGGGCAGGATGCTACTTTATATTTATATCTCTTCTTCTCGGATTGAATGTTGAATGATTAACTAAACAGAACGTAATGCTTGAATACGGATTTATTTAAATCGATAACATATACTTGAAATTCATATCTTGACGATGTGTGTAGTTATATTTATAAGTCGTTAGCCATTTTTCAGTTCATGCGACTCGTCCTAAAGTGATTTCACTACGGCTCGTCCCTGAGAACAAATAAATTATTAAACTAATTGGTACTTTCACCCACTAAATATAATGAAATATAATGATATAGTAGAGTGAGGCAGCGGAGCGAGGGACATCACACATCTACCATGCTTCTCTTCTTCGCTTCAAGCATTCGTTAGGATACAAACACACAGCTTATAAACACACATTGTAGTTGTTTAAATCAAGAACTATATGTACAAAGAACAAACAAATTAGAAATAATTTAGTTGGATTATGAACAACTAGCTGTCCCGGCAAACTTTGTTTCGCCATTGAGGTTAAAAATGTGCTGATTTAAAAAATTATTAATTTAATATTCATTGTAAAATACAAATATAAAGATTATTTATTGGCCATCTAATGTATTCAAATAAAACTATTATACAGATTTTATCGCGTTTATTTCCTTTTTTATTTTCCCGAAGTTTCGGTGGCTTTACAGCAGCCATGGTCACTGGGGACTGAGGTGTTAGACTTCCTGATGTCAAAGTTATTAACTTGGTTCCCTCATATTTAGTTGTTGGTTGCGGTCCTATCCACGCAGAAATTGCTCACAGTGTCTGACAACTATTTACATGACATGATGTATTTCGTCAGCCAGGTGTTGATCTCAGATCCCTTGTGCTCTCTGAAACAAAGATATACCCACTGTAGCTAACTGTGTGCTACCACCATCCAGGTTAGATTTACCGTTTAAGTATATTCAGCATATTCCTCTGGCATGTTGTTCTCCTCTAGCTTCTTTGATACTATTGTGATGCAGTCTGCTACAGGTAGACAGGTAAACAAAGACTGAACATCAAAACTGACCATGGTTTAATTGTTAGCATGATGTATATGTTTAATCTCACTTACAAAATGTTATGAATCCTTTGTATGTGCTCTTGTGTGTCCTCTTAGTAGTGAGAGCACCTTCGCTACGTGCTGGGCCAGACTGTATGTTGGTGTGTCAATCTGGCTTACAATGGGACGCAGCGGGTCCTCGGGTTTGTGTATTTTAGGTAACAATATCTTTGCCATGTATTTTGGTGCTTCGTTTGCACTCTTCATTGAAGCACCTTGTGATATACTACATTTTTCGTTTTATTATCAGGCCCAAGAACAAATAACGCTGATGGTCTTCCGACCCGTGAACATGCCACAATCATTACTTGATAAATTTCTTCTTGTGCGTCGTTAGTTATCTAGTTCTTGATCTCTGAGGTTTGCTCGACGATTCCTCATTGCCAACCGAGCCGTTTCACGGGCTACCTCTCTTTGCTCTTGTGATTGAGAAGCACGAATTCGAGCCATACTACCGCGGCGCTCTTCACTTCCAATTTCTTGTTCTTCAGTTCTTTCATTCGCAATGTTTCGAATCCTAGTTGCATTACGGCTTTGTCGTGAAAGATCAGATTGTCTTGGACGCGGCATCGTATTGCTAATGATAATATCCGTACAATAAGCTAATAGAAATTCGAAACTGACATATCAACTGTCAACTTCAAAATTTCAAATTATCAAATATTCAACCATATTTAACTATAGACGACATTTTAGCTGTTGGTTCTCCTTTTTTATACCATTTGTTAATAATCAACGGCTAGACTTTTTTTTCATTCATATTTTTTTTGCTGTCATTGGCTGTCATTTGCATTAATAACACGTTTTCACGTTTTATGTCAATTTCCACTGGAACGGGATAAAAAGTATCCTATAACCTTCTCCTGGTTCTAAGCTACCGCCCCACCAATTTTCAGCCAAATCCGTTCAGCCGTTCTCTAGTTATAAATAGTGTAACTAACACGACTTTCTTTTATATATATAGATAATAGATAATAAAAAAAACAAAATTACTTTTTACATAGAGTCATTACACTGGCTATAACGCAGCCGTTTCACTAGCGCCGTATTCCAATCGCATAAATATCGGATCAGATATTTAAGATTGTGTTTTGTACATCGATCCCTAAAGAATATAGCGTTATGATATGTTACGCACCTACCCTACGTTACGTGTGTACGGCCAACCATAGGCTCTTATTAAAGAGCTATTATGTGAAAACTCCATTGAAATTGGTTAAGCCGTTTTATTTTGGGGCTCACACAAGACCAAAGAAATTGTAATAATAAGAGCAATGGACAAACAGACAAGAATTTAAAAATCACTTGATTTGGACTCAGAGATGTTCAAATAGTTAATTGCACCATTTTTTCCAAAAATATCTTCAATGTACACACTGTACACAATGTTCACAGCTCAGTAACAGATTTATTTATGTCAGCTATGATATTAGAATAGATTACTTGAAAAATATGGACGACGGGGTACACGCAACCTCGCGATATTTGCATTTTAAACTGCAGGGATTACGGCAATTTCTTTCTGAAAAAGAGACATTTATAAATAAATAAATATCGCCAGACTGACACACCAACTGTATGGTCCCAAACTAAGCAATGCTTGTACTATGGGTACCATACAATGGACTGGGGGCGATCCCAGTGAAACCTAGACCAGGGCAAATTACGCAAAGGCCATTTCCGAAATTTTCCCCGGCAGGAATCGAACCCGCAACCACCATGTGTGATGAGCCCAGCAGCCTACGCTCGAACCACTGCGCCAAGCGGTCGTCAAATGTTTTAGAGTTCACACTTATAGTAAGGAAAGTTTAAAATAAAAAAGTGGTAAGTAGCGAAAAATAATGCATATTTACTTACTAATTTCAATGCGATCTTCTTCTGTACCTGGGGGAAACAACTAATTGACCATCTGTGCCTCTACCATCCATGCGAGTCTATAACTGTTGTCGACAAATAGGAGCCGAACCAGGAGTAGAAGGAATAGGTTGTGTGTGAATAGGTGGTCAAACACTTAATTTTACGATATGTTTCAATGGAAATCGTTGTTTTGCTCGTATTCTTGACCAAAGAATTATCATTTAATGATATCCGAAAATCACTTTCATAATCAGGAAGTATTTGAGTATGCTTACCAGCCGGGGCTTGCAGACTCCGAAACAATGAATAAATGTGTTTTACACGTGACAATAATAATGAGATCTACGGAAATATCTACACTACAAATGTATTGAGTGGCAGTAACAACAGTATGTATTGAGTGAGAGTAACAACAGTGTTATTACGATCCATTTCTGCGGTGAGCATGCTATGTAAATACATTGTAAATTGATTAGCATTTTAGTAAATTTAAGGGTTTGTTGTATTTGAGTAGGTAGACATTTCAATAAATAAAGTTACATTAAGTCTGCTTTTCAATGTATGTACGTAATTAAATGAAAATAAAATAATACACTGAAAATAAATACATAAAAAAGTATAAAATCAAGATTTAATTTCTTACCTGCGAAATCAGGAGCGCAGAGACGAAAACGAAGACGAACAATTTGAACATTTTTGAGTTTTCCGGTGGAGTGTGACTGTTATTTACTAATACGGCATTTATATACCTACAGAATTTTTAGTTCTATACAAATTTAAATATATGTTTATTTAAGTGTTCATTCCACGGCCATATTGGTAGAGGTCGTTAGGTTTGATTTGTTTGATGGTAAGGTACATGTGAAAATGCTTACGCTATAAGAGAAGATTATTCAGTCAGTTTCTACTTCAACATAGGTATAATACTATAGATAATTACCTATAGAGGTAGAGTTGTTTGGAAGTTTGTATGTTGGTAGGTAGGAATAGATCACAGACGTATAAGAATAGATTAATCTACCAAACGATCCTCTCTCACATTCAGGAGTTGCTTGAATGGCAAAATGAAGATTTGACTGAAACCGACTTGGAGGAAATGTTAAATTCACAGCCCATTGAAGAAGAGGCACTGGAAACGTGACATTTGATTTGATAAATCTTAGTGAAGGTTTAAGAATGGTAGATGAATTTTGAAATTTCTATATGGAAATTCATCCGTCTATGGAACAAAGTGTTATTTTTAAGAGGCAAATTGCTAATGCCGCAATATAATTTTATCAGTCAGAAATTTTGACAGTCAAACTGCTTAATATCAGTCTGGACTGAAGGAGCTTTTAAAACTGCCAAGCAAGAAAAAAATACAAAATTCCTAAAACCATTACCTAAGCCTGAAGATAATAATTAAACAATATGGTCAAAATCTTCAATTAAATTGTTTTTTTTTTTAATATATTTGTTTTTATTTTGTCACCTAGGAACCCCTATAATCCCCTATAATCCCATATAATTTACCATTCCATATTCACGGTTTCTGTATTCGCGACATATATACGGAACGCATACCCCGCGAATAAAGAGCTTTTACTGTATTAAATCAATACCTAAGTACCTACTTTCAATAAACTTAATAAGTACCAAAAAGTAGTGGTATCTTCTTCTTCTTCTTCTGCGGGCAGTTTCCACAAATCGACGACTGTTGCGCCTGTTTTGTATGTTGGAGGGTGGTTAGCCGGTCACTCCAGCCATCCAAGCTCAGCCAGGAAGTTCCCCAGCTTCTTGATGTCACTGAAGACTTCCTGAAGGCTACCCGGTGTGCCCAGGTAGCTTGCCCGGTATGTGGCTACTCCGTTGCATTCCAGCAGGACGTGAGCAGCTGTTTCTTCCGCGTCCATGCAGGCTCTGCATAGGGAGCTGTCCGTGATACCTAAGTTATAAAGGTGTCTGTTAAAGTTGCCGTGCCCTGTCAGCGCACTCGTAATAAGTCGTAGGCGAGATCTACTTAGCTGTAATATTGCTTTGGTGAGCCGGCGATTGACCCGCGGTAGAGCAAGCCTCGCTTGTCTGCAGTCTGTCAGGCTGTTCCAGTAGTTTTTATGTAGCTTCTCGGTGCAAGTAGTGGTATCAAGTAGTGGTATCGTTGGCCCCTCATTAGGTAAGTAGGTACTTACCTAGACATGATAAATTGAACACAGTGTTTACATTACAACGTATCTATATATAATTAAAATTCAACTTAGTTATTTTCCAGCGACGCTTGCTAATATGCACCATTATTATGTACATTCAAACGATATGCATGTAAACTAGCGGTTCTCCTTGCAGTTAACTACTCCGCGCAGGCACAATTAGTGCACTAAATATAATATAGGTGTTATTTGTGACGTATAAGATAGGTGTGACGACCGCTTGGCGCAGTGGTTCGAGCGTAGGCCGCTCGGCTCACTGCACATGGTGGTTGCGGGTACGACTCCCGCATGGGGAAACTTCGGAAATGGCCAGTTCGTAATTTGCGCTGGGTGTCACTGAGATCAACCTCAGTCCATTGTACGGTACCAATAGTACAAGCTTTGCTTAGTTTGGGACCGTACAGTTGGTGTGTTCACATCTATGAAATAGGTTAAGTTAGGCAGTTATTTTCAGAACTACTTAGACATTTACACTAAATGTCCACCCGTTCAAAGCCGGGACGGGCCGCTATTTACTCGTACATATACACGTCTTATATTATAAAGAGAAAAGATTTCTATTTTTGTATGTTTGTAACGAGTAAACTCAAAAACTAGTGGACCGATTTCAAAAAATATTTCACCGTTAGAATGCATTGTCCCTGAGTAACATGGGCTATATTTATTACTAGAAAAAATTAGGGATCCCTACTAAAACTTCAACCCGTGCAAAGCCGGGACGGGCCGCTAGTAGAAAATAAGAGAATAGGGCCACAAGTAAGTCAAACCTTGGCCAAGACTAGTCGATACATAGTTAACAGTGAGTTTGCCTACCAGTACAAAACAGGGGCAGGATGCTACTTTATATTTATATCTCTTCTTCTCGGATTGAATGTTGAATGAGTAACTAAACAGAACGTAATGCTTGAATACGGATTTATTTAAATCAATAATATATATACTTGAAATTCATATCTTGACGATGTGTGTAGTTATATTTATAAATCATTAGCCATTTTTCAGTTCATGCGACTCGTCCTAGAGTGATTTCACTACGGCTCGTCCCTGAGAACAAATAAATTATTAAACTAATAGGTACTTTCACCCACTAAATATAATGAAATATAAAGATATAGTAGAGTGAGGCAGCGGAGCGAGGGACATCACACATCTACCATGCTTCTCTTCTTCGCTTCAAGCATTCGTTAGGATACAAACACACAGCTTATAAACACACATTGTAGTTGTTTAAATCAAGAACTATATGTACAAAGAACAAACAAAATAGAAATAATATAGTTGGATTATGAACAATAATAATAAAAAAATCAAAATTACTTTTTACATAGAGTCATTACACTGGCTATAACGCAGCCGTTTCACTAGGGCCGATTTTCAATCGCATAAATATCGGATCAGATATTTAAGATTGTGTTCTGTACCTCGATCTCTAAAGAATATAGCGTTATGATATGTTACGCACCTACCCTGTTTTACGGCCAACCATAGGCTCTTATTAAAGAGCAATTATGTGAAAACTTCATTGAACTTGGTTAAGCCGTTTTATTTTGGGACTCACACAAGACCAAAGAATTTGTAATAATAAGATCAATGGACAAACAGACAAGAATTAACAAATCACTTGATTTGGACTCAGAGATGTTCAAATAGTTACTTGCACCATTTTTTCCAAAAATATCTTCAATGTACACACTGTACACAATGTTCACAGCTGAGTAACAGATTTATTTATGTTAGCTATGATATTAGAATAGATGGTATTACTTGATCCAAAACATGTTGGTCCCCGGGTTACACCCAATCTTGCGAAATTTGCATTTTAAACTGCAGGGATTACGGCAATATTTTTCTGAAAAAGAGACATTTATAAATAAATAAATATCGCCAGACTGACACACCAACTGTATGGTCCCAAACTAAGCAATGCTTGTACTATGGGTACCATTATCAAAGCATACAATGGACTGGGGGCGATCCCAGTGAAACCTAGGCCATTTCCGAAATTTGCCCCGGCGGGAATCGAACCCGCAACCACCATGTGTGATGAGCCGAGCAGCCTACGCTCTTACCACTGCGCCAAGCAGTCGTCAAATGTTTTAGAGTTAACACTTTTGGTGAGGAAAGTTTAAAATAAAAAAGTGGTAAGTAGCGAAAAATAATGCATTATTATTTACTTACGGATATGAGCGTCAATGTCATCTTCTTGTTCTGTACCTGGGGGAAACAACTAATTGATCATCTGTGGCTCTATCATCCATGCGAGTCTATAACTGTTGCCGACAAATAGGAGCCGAACCAGGAGTAGAAAGAATAGGTTGTGTGTGAATAGGTGGTCAAACACTTAATTTTACTGATATTCAGATGTTTTTCAATGGAAATCGTTATTTTGGTCGTATTCTTGACCAAAGAATTATCATTTAATGATATTCAAAAATCACTTTCATCATCAGGAAGTATTTGAGTATGCTTACCAGCCGGGGCTTGCAGACTCTGAAACAAGGAATAAGTGTGTTTTATACATGACAATAATAATGAGATCTACGAAAATATGTACCCCAAATGTATTGAGAGTAACATCGGTGTCATGAGGATCCATTTCTGTGATGAAAATGCTATGTAAATCCATTATAAATTGGTGAGCATTTGAGTAGATTTAAGGAGTTTATTGTATTTAAGTAGGTAGACATTTCAAAAAAATAATTTATATTAAGTCTGCTTTTCAATGTATGTACGTAATTAAATGAAAATAAAATAAAACACTGAAAATAAATACATAAAAAAGTATAAAATTAAGATTGAATTTCTTACCTGCGAAATCAGGAGCGCGGAGACGAAAACGAAGACGAACAATTTGAACATTTTTGAGTTTTCCGGTGGAGTGTGACTGTTATTTACTAATACGGCATTTATATACCTACAGAATTTTTAGTTCTATACAAATTTAAATATATGTTTATTTAAGTGTTCATTCCACGGCCATATTGGTAGAGGTCGTTAGGTTTGATTTGTTTGATGGTAAGGTACATGTGAAAATGCTTACGCTATAAGCAAAGAGAATACAATACTACGTAAGAAGAGACGGGACTCCATAGATTAAAATAAATCCTGCTTTTAAAATGGGGCCACCATTTATGGCCAATCTAACAACGAAACTGACAACTATAATACAGTGTACCAACATAAAGAACGAAATAGGGATGTACGGTGAAAATTGTCGATATCGATGGATTACCTAATCATCAATATACCTTTTTTGGTTTTATGTTAAATAAAAAAGCCATTGATAAAACAAATCATTTATTTAAAAATATTAGAAATATTAAACCTTGAATACATATTTTTTCCAAAACTGGCTACTTAAAAATTACAATATTTAACATAAATACAGAATAGATACATTTGTTGCAAATGCGTGGTCCACTTGTATGAACTTCTATTGTATCTTCTAATGGAGTAAGCTCACTCTCATTGTTAACAGTAGCAGTTGATGAAGTTGACGGAACTCCTATAAAGAAAGAGTAAAACATTTGAAATTAGGAAATACATTATTATTTAACTTAAGGATTTGCTCCTTAGGTAAATAAAGGCATAATTGTAAAGAATATAAATTAATGGTCGATGAACTTTATCGACCTTTATTTGGTGTCCGCTGTTCTTTAAAGAGGTGGAAAGGAAATTCGATTAATTTGTCATCTGATATTGGCTCAGTAGTCAGTTGTAAGGACGGGGCGACGGCTATCCTTAAACTTGAGTAATTTTCTGAAAATATATATTTTTTAAATGGTTGCCAAAAACAAGGTTCAAATTATTCAGTTTTGCGATGGGCATGTTTACTAAGTCCTCATTTCCATCTTGACCCATATCTTAAAACTAAAAATAAAAATATCGAATGTCGATAACTTTTTTCACCACACTATTTTTCAGAACAATTTTATTTTATTCTTGAAATTATGAATAACCTGCCTTTTTAATCCCAAAATCAAACATAGGCCTAGTAAATTAGTTAATATTCTACTCACCGATCACCATCCAGGGGATATCTCGCCATAAATAAACTTTTTATACCGGTTTTTCTTTCTGATATGTTTCCACATAAATCACACTTTCTATCTTTCATTGGTAGGTACTTAGTAAAGTTATAAAGTTTCTGAACTTAATTTGCATAAAACTATAACATAAAAACAGCCCTTACTGGGCTTATTTTCACAGTAATCACCGAACCAAAATTGAAAACAAACAGTTGTTGACGAGATGAGTGATCAGTTGTGACAGATGGCCACTGACGTTTTAGTTCTGACGTTCACCATTAAAGTTCTACCCCATTTCATAGATCGTTTTTTTCTTCTGAAGTTGCGACAGCCTGGCTATAAGAGAAGATTATTCAGTCAGTTTCTACTTTAAGGCTAAAGCGCCCATCTAACTCGCGAAGTTCAAATTTTTTGAGGTTTTATAGAAATTTTTCAAAATCTGACAATAATAAAAGGCACATTTTGTAATTCGCGACAAAGACCGTGTGCAGTGCATTTATTAATATATCCAACTTACTCTAAAACATTTCAAGAACGACAGCTATCCAGATAATCTGGCAATTTTTGTATATTTTGTGATTTACTAGTATCATATCCACCGTGATTATATTTTGAGTAAAATAAATGTATTAATAAACGCACTGCATACTGTGTTTGTCGCAAATCACAAAATGTTGTCTTAAATGTTTTCAGATTTTGGATAAACTATAAAAATACTCGAAAATTTTGAATTTCGCGGGCTAGACAGGCGCCTTCACCTTCACATAGGTATAATAATACTATATATAATTACCTATAGAGGTAGAGTTGTTTGGAAGTTTGTATGTTGGTAGGTAGGAATAGATCACAGGCGTATAAGAATAGATTAATCTACCAAACGATCCTCTCTCTCTCGTTCCCGTTTTTTTCAGAATCGAATCAGTAGTCCCTAAGATTACTCCCAACAAACTAACTGCCTACCGAACAAAAACCTGGCCAAGTGCAAGTCGGACTATACACCGCGTTCTACTAATAGGACTACTTCTTAAGTAGGTACCTACCCCTACTTACTTGAATTGGCACCGACTCCAGGTTTATAAGCTATAATATTTTGAACAAAAACTATTTTTCGGATTTTATCGCGTTTATTAACTTTATGTTCCCGACGTTTCGGTTGCTTTACAGCAGTCATGGTCACGGGGGGACTTCCGTTCTGGTTCACATATTGTTTTCTTATATTTACGCGAATACTAAACATTGAAATAAAACTATTTTTCGCATTTTATCGCGTTTATTAACTTTATGTTGCCGACGGTTCGGTTGCTTTACAGCAGTCATGGTCACGGGGGGACTTCCGTTCTGGTTCACATATTGTTTTCTTATATTTACGCGAATAAACGCGATAGCTATAGTATTTGTTAACTTTTTGCCTAGTATGTACTAATTAAGAACTGACAAGTATCTGTGTTACATATAAAATAAATAAAAATACAACTATGTATTAAATACTTATAATTTTTTTCCCTTTTGACATCCCACTCATGCGCACGGGCTACGAGGGGGATTCAGGCCGTAATCCACCACGCTGGCCCAGGGCGGGTTGGCGGATTGCACGTTGGTTACATTTTCTAAGGCATGCAGGTTTCCTCACGATGATTTCCTTCACCGTAAGCAAGCGATAATCATAATATAGAAATTATAATTCGCACATAGAATTCGAAAAACCGAGAGGTGCTAGCCAGGGTTTGAACCTAGGACCGACCAGGCCAGGACGCGTGCTTAACCAATCTGCTATCACTGCTTAATACTTACTAAATATAAATTAAGGACTATGCCACCATATCAGAGGTCTTCGCGGGCCGGGCCTAATAGAGTCCGGATTAAAAATTGAAATCTTGGATTGTTATATTACAGGCGATGGCTCCCGGGGGCAACGCCTGTAGGTTTAGGCGTGGAAGAATTTAGAACACACACACATTGAAATTATTTACATATATACTCAAAAAGTCTTAAGCACCTACTATACCTAAGGCAGTAACATTTGGATTGTCATTGATGAATATCAAAATCTATGCAAATAAGTAGGTAGGTAGTAATTTTCTACGTATTTATTTTATTTTATTTCAAGTTCCATCTATTTATTATTTATTAAATACTGAATTTAAGTCAACGTTACAGTTAAGTGATACAGTAATGTCAAAGATTAACTAAACCTGCTTGCTGAATTTTTCACCCATTTCCGTTTATTCAAGTTTAAATACTGCTATGTTCGCTATCTAGCCTAAGGCTATAAGTTATTATTTATTGGTATTATTTATTATCATTCATAGACACTACATTTTTGTACTGGAATGGTATTGATTTTTTTCTCGAACAAACACTAATTGTTTGGGAAAAAATCTTGCCATTCATCAACCGGAGAACGCCACCGCTGGAAATAGGCTTGCATATGCCGCGGCTCTCCGCCACTGACATCCGCCGGCTTTCAAAGACGCATGTAAAAATTACTTACCTACCCATTATAAGATTTCTGAAGATTTACTGTAGGTAAATATAGAAATCAAATCATGAGAACATCTGGTTTTGAATCGGCTGTTGCCCTATGTTAACTTTGTCTGCGAAAACCATCAATGGTGATAAAAAACCTTGAGCTAAGTATAGGATTTCTGGATGGAAGGTATTGTCTTTCTTGTCTTTAGATTGTTCTTCCAGTTAGCGAATCAAAATACATTTTCTAATTAATTTTCTTCTTATTCAATAGGATTAAAATTGAGCTGTCGAAATTTGGTATTAATTATGAATAATGTATCAATAGCTACTAAAATGAAAAACACCTACTATTCTTTCATGAGTTTAATTATTAAATCGGTAGGTGTATGTTACTTCGCATTCTAAATTGTAGAAAAGTTCGTAAGTCAAGAGTGACTATTACTAAAATTACACTTTTAAATGCGCACAAACAATGTTTTTAAGTAGTAACCAACCGCACTTTTTGGGCCTCAATATTCAATTCGATTTCACAGATCTGGTAGCAGGGTGTGGTGGTTTTCCTCGAAGCAACGAATATCATCTTCGCGTTGCACGCCGGTTTCTCGTTCACGTCGTCGTACATAAAGCCTAAGTTGAACGAGAGTCCCGGCGGAATCCTTTTACACCTCGACAGCGATAGATTGATAAACTTGATTTGCTCCAAATCGGGGATCAGTTTGAAAAGTTTTATGAACACCGGCTCCAGAGTTATGTTGCAGAACTTGATGTGTTCCGTCGTCACACCGCTGCGTTTGAACTCTATTCGGAATACACTGGGGTAGGACACGAGACGACTCTCGCAGATATACGACGCGGTTTTTCGAAGCGGACTCGAGAAGTATTTGGAAATTTCAATGAATCTTTCCGCTTCGGACTTAAAGTCTGTGTCACTGGTTCCGTACTGCGGCGGAGTCGCAGGGATGACATCTTCTTTTGTTTCCTCTTTGACTGACTGCAAATTGATGCTCGGAGTCTCCGGAATCGGTATAACCGGCATTAAATCCCGGATTTCGGGCACGGGCCGAGACTTCTTGGGAGCAGTTTTGTTTGTATTGACCCGTTTTCGATTCATTGTGTTATTGCATATATTTTGTCACTTTAATTTCACAATGTTCCACGTCAAATTTATTAGTTGAATGGCAAAATGGCGTTAATTTTTTTTAGTAAGCTATGTGATACTCGTGTGCCAACTATATTTTCATTTCTAAATTGTATCTTATTGAATCCACATTGAAGCTAAGTATTTAATGAATATTTATTGATTGTCTATGGTATCTATTTATTTACAACCTCATAAAAATTTGTTCATCAGTTGTGAAGTTTCCTCGTATTTTAAAGTCTGTGCCCTCAAGTTACTTTTTTTTATAGCTCTATCCTTTTGGACATTTCTGCCAATATCAAGTGAGGTAAATACACGGTACGCACTGGAGAGATTGGCAAAGTGTGAAGCGAAATAAAAATTAAGAATTGATGTTGAAAAATCACAACACACAACAAACACATACCGTATACAGGACAATCACACAGACATCAGCTTTGTCTTCTTCTAGTAAATGTCACATTATTGATGACAAAAAGAGATAATATGGTGTAAGTATAAAGTTTCACCCGTTATTCAACGTATTATTATGTGTATTATTATGTGTAGGGCGGTTGGTATTTAAATTGCAAAAGCCAAAACTATATATCCGACAATACTGGTTGATCTTGATAATCTAAGAACATTATATAACGTGCTAGCCTAGTTTGGCCTCACATGAGGAAAAATCTTAATTATGCCAGTTGTCACGGTTTGCGACCTTGCTAAATTTCAATAATAATCCATACTTAAGCCAATATAAGCAATGGAAGAATAACAAAAAATGCTCAGTATCATCCCGGTATTTGAAGGACTCGAAGATAAAAAGTATGAGTGTATTGATTGCTATGAGACATTAATATTACTTATATTCAAATCCAAAAAAGTTTATATTCAGTTATCGTTAATCTTGTTTGCACTGGTTTGCACTGACGCAACGCCGATTCTCTTCTTCTTCTATTTTTAAAAATATTGCCCACCCAAGTGAATAGGTATTTCGCCAGTGTCAATATTATTATTTTTATATACATATATATATATTGCCGTGAGCGAGACATATTAGATTTACGCGTAATAACAGGTCATTGTACGAATTTCTTCGTGATCAGCGACCGTGCCATAGTAGAAGATCGGCATAAAGTAACTATTAGATATATTATGTGCGTTTCGTACGATGAGTGAGAGAGCCATAAGACCAACTCTCTCCCTTCCCCTCCCTCTGTCCCACTCCTCTTCAGGTCGGCACCGGGCGAGCAATGCCTCTGGTATTGCAAGCATCTATAGACTACGGTAACTGCGTAACATCAGGCGAGTGGCGCGCTTGTTTGTCGACGTTTTTATTAAAAAACTAGCTGAGCCCGCGACTTCGTCCGCGTGAAATTTAACTTAACAAAAAAGCCCGCTCCCGCGTTCTGAGCCCGCACGACGGGACCAATTTTTTTAAAAGTTGTTTTTCTAAAATAAAAGTAGCCTAAGTTACTGCTTATAACATCAGCTATCTACCAGTGAAAGTCCTGTCAAAATCGGTCCAGCCGTTTCGGGGATTACCCGGAACAAACACACAGACAGACAGACAGACAAAAAATGTTTAAATCGCGTTTTTGCTATAGGTGTCGTATGTACTTTCATATGCATTTAGTAAAAAGGTGTTATTTTGATATTACAAACAGAGACTCCAATTTTATTTATTTGTATAGATCAAATTTAAAAAGTTCCATACTGATCTACTAATCCTTACGGGGATAAGTGAATTAAGTTGTGAATTAATTAAAACACGTACTTATTGCAAATATGACGGTCACTTTCTTTTACCTAGCAAGTTAAATTAAATTACTTAAATAAGCAAGCATTGGATTTTGCAAGATATTGAACGAAAATAATGATTCAGTAAACACAGAACATATTATTATTAATTACTCATTGTTTATTGAATATAACAAAAAAAATTAATGAGGTGCAATACAATAGGAACTTATTGTTGTCACAGTAATAAAGCGGTATTCATCATAAAATGTCCAAAAATACCTAGCAGAATGATACGATTAAATTTAGAATTGTTTTGTTGATCATTCGATATTTGAACGGTTCACAGACTTGGCCCCAGGTCTCCCTGCGTCATTCACAGATCGTCGGTCCATCTCGCTGGTGGTCTGCCTACGCTTCTCCGTCCAGTACTAAGTCTCACACTCGAGTACTCTTTGCCCTCGTTGGTTGTCCATTATCTGCTACGTAGTTACTTATATGGCAAAAAAGATCTAGTCTGATATTTTAATCGAATCATGGCTATAGTTAGGTGGGATTTCCTAATTGTCTTAACCGAATGAACAATTTGGCACAGCACCTCATGCTTCGCAGATATCCAATAATAGCAATTTAATAGCAACTAAAAAACATTAACGAGATTCAAAATTTACCAGAGCCGGAATTAATAACTGGCAATAAATTATAGCTCAGCATAATTGTTTACCAAACTAGTTTGATGATCTTAAAGATAAGTTTTCATACGAGTAGCCGCCAGAAATGACGTATATGTTATGTTCATTTTTTTTTTTCATAATATTATTTTTACGCTCAACCAAAGAATTTGTAATAATAAGACATTATTAATACAAATTCTTTGCACTCAACTGACGACTACTTTAGAAAAGCCTTGAGAAGAAAGCACTTGGAACATAAAAAAGTGAGAGTTTTCCGAAAAAGAAACAACAAATTATTTTTCTACTTTTAGTATAATATTTTTGTCAAAATACAATTCATGAATACGAGGCAATACATAAATGTTTGTTATAATTACAAAACATGTATTGTAAAATGCTAAAAATAATACTAAATAGTTTATTTAAATAATAGTCGTCTACAGCTCATGTACTCACGGTTTGGCTCGAACGGTATATTACTCTCATAACAAAATAATATTTTCTTAAAAAAATTACATCCGCGTCTGACAAACAATTTAAACGAGATTAGCATCATCTCTGATTTACATATTATATAATGAGTTCATTGCCTAACTAAATAGGTGTGTGTACGAAAACAGACTTAAAACCCGTTGTTTCGAGAATGTTTTTATTTGTTTATTGAAGAAGTTTGTTTATAGAAGTCACGCTTGAAAACCGTTATAAGTACGTAACTTTGTAACGTCTCCTAGGAAAAAGTTCTCTAAAAATCAACTAGATGGCGTCAGTGAATTATTCAGGTGACTGGATAGTGCGACATTGAAAGACTTAAAATTGTATACATGCAAAACACTTAACCGAGGACTTCGATCCTGACGGGGGTCGCCCGAGTACACAATCTTTTTCATATTTAGGTGCGCCTTATTCATAAACCATCCCGCTGACGTACACGTATCGAGTGTGGACGGTAAACGATGCAAATACATTCAGCATTTAGGGTCCTTTTGTTCAGTTCCTTTGTAGGTCGGTAGGTAGGTTATAGGTACCATACAGAAAATGGCATTCCTAAATGTAAGATTCGAATAATAGTTTTCCCATTAATCAAATTGAATGCAAAAATGTATCAAATAAACACTGTGGAATATAAATACAAATCGGTATTTATTTTTTATTGATACTGCACACAAATTAACAAAAAATGCATAGTACATAAAATATTGAGATTGACTAGACGGCAGTTACAAAATAATATATAAAATGAGGACACCTGATCAATTAATGATTATTCTCTTATAATTTTATTTACTGTCTAATTTTTAGGGCACATTTTTTATTGCAATTTTTGCGGAAATTAGCGTAAGACCTGCCGGATGTTAAGCAGTTACCGTAGCCTATAGGTCGAGCCAGCCCTTTGGTGTGCTGTAGTCTCTTGGTCCCAGCTACAATTACCTAAAGATAACATCACAAATCGGTGTAAATCCTTCGTCAGTGCTAGGGGTAGCTCTAACAACTTCGTGAAAATGTGACATACGAGTAATTAATTGCCCAACAATGTTTACGTTGACTGGCACAGCCGGCCACTTCCTCCATGCTTCCCAAAGGCCATAGTGACGTCAATCTAGTGGAAACGTTTCCACTAGATTGACGTCACTATGGCCGTTGGGTACATACCAGGACGTTATAGTGTTCATAAACAAAAAAAAAAAAAAAAGGGTATTTATATGGTATACGTAGTTATTCTATTTTTAACCTCTTTGTTTTTTCAGGTGTGTCCGTAATCTTTCTTGTCCTATAAACGGCTTGGACGATTTTAATATTGGAACGAAGTCCCTTGCGAAGTTGCGAAAGGGGGCTAGACGGAAAAAATTAAGACCAAAAGTTGTAACGACACTTTTTGCTATAGTTGTAAGCCGTGCGGCGTGCGCGTGTTTCTCTGTCTGTCTCTCTCTCTCTCTCTTATAGACAGCAAGCCAGTTATTTTCGTTTTGTCTTTCTATTTCGCATTGAACAGTGTGGTGTCGCGACGATTATTTTTGTTGAGTGTATACAGGTTTTATGTACATAATAAATAATAAAAAAATAACAATAATGAATCCTGACAGTGTTACTGCACAAGTTCCGGATATTGCAACTTCGTTCCATCCGGGTGTCCCTTGACACCTCTCAAGTTTTGTTTTGTATCTATTGGATCACCTGAATGGTTTTTTTGTGACTGGTCTGTTGTCGACATACATAAAATTAAAGTTGCGGGCATAAACTAGTAGGTGCGTTATACATTAGTTAAAGGTTTAAGCTGTGTTTACAACGTTCGTTAACTAGTTGGCAGCTAATTAACTGATATTCTCCAAATCAGCAAAATTTTATGCAACTGCAAAAAATACTGGTATTGTTCAAGAGGCTCTATCTATTTTTATTTAATGGTTGTATCGGAATAATCTTCGGATATTTATAACCCGTCTCGATGGGCGTGTAAATTGTGTGATGCGACTCAGTCGGTTAAAATTTATGTTCGTTTACAAATACGGATGTTTTATTTTAATTCCACCTGGCTTGGTATGCATAAAAAATATAAAATATTTTTTCTCGAACGATGTTCATTTTAACCTACTTACAAAAAACCGGGCAAGTGCACATCAGGACATGCACAATGAACGCTTCCGGGCCCATTTCAAAAGCCAAGATTTCCCGTATCTATAACCAAAGTAGTGAAACAAAAAACAAAGTTGTATTTTCGGTTGTTTTTTGAATCTCAGTATTGAGTTTATTCAGAAACGACGGGGAATTAACTTCACTTTAACTTGGTCAGCTGTAGCTCGTGATTTAGTGAACCCATTTCTCCGGTTATAATTTTAATTGCAATGTAGTGTCATGTGCTAGTGTCTTCATTTTTTCTAGATTTTCTGTACAGTGTTTCAAGTTTTTACAGCAAGATGTACCTAAAGCCGCGTTTTCAGCTTAAACAAATTCGGGACCCCAATACAAACTGTTTACCCTTATTTCACACACTTAGGGATGGAATTTTATAAATCGCTGAAAATTATAATATTTATTTGTAATGACTAACCTTATTACTAATTTTCAGGGCTCTAAGTTGAGCTTTTTTTTTACCCATACAAACTTTCATCCCCTATTTTATACACTTGGGGGTGGAATTTTACAAAATCCTTCCTTAGTGGATATTTACGGTATGAAAGGTACCTACTGCCCAAATTTCATCATTCTGACACCAGCGGTTTCGGCTGTGCGTTGATTCCTTTGTTTTGATTAGTGAATTTGCAAAAAGTATCAAAATATGCGACATAAATGGCCGTATCTTTTGATTGCGTTGTCTTAGAAGCCAATTTTTTTTACACCTATAAGGGACCATAGCGTTTGATATTTGATTTTAATTTCAACTTGATATCTTTATACGTTTCTGAGAAATAAATTCTTGACTGACAGACAGACGGACAACAAAGTGATCTTATAAGGGTTCCGTTTTTTCCTTTTTGGTCTTCCAGCTCTCCCACTCATCGTGCTATTGTAATTCTTCGCCATTTCAACATACAACAAAATTATATAATAGATCTCTTGCACCCCCGTATAAAAATGTACCTAATAACATTTTCTCGTACCTACTATGCAAATTTTTTACGCAAATTTTCATAAATGTTGCGGGCTGCTCCTTCTAAATGCAGTTGACACTCTTTTTGAGGCCATTCGATCCTGTTCTAACTACCCACTTCGTATTTAAAACTACCTACGTTTAGTACTACTAACTACGATTAGTATATTCATAAGTTTCCTCATTCGTTTAGTAAAATATATTTAAGCAATATACCTAGTCAATAGTAGAATGTATTGTGTGGCTTCGACTAAGTACAAGTTCACATGAAATGCGAAGAGAAGAATCATTAATAATAATAAATATCGCCAAACGAACACACCAACTGTATGGTCCCAAACTAAGCAACTCTTGTACTTATACAATGGACTGGGGGCGATCCCAGTGACACCCAGACCTGGGAAAATTATGAAAAGGCCATTTCCGTAATTTGCACCGGCGGGAATCGAGCAACCACCATGTGCAGTGGGTCGAGCAGCCTACGCTCGAACCACTGCGCCAAGCGGACGTCAAATTATAAGTAATGGTTCTTAAACATAATGACTCCTTTGATATTCCACACTTTATTCATAAATATCATGTTATATACCTAAGTATTTATTAATGGATAAAACATTAAGTAATTCTTTGTTTGAAAATTATTACTTAAACTAAAACATATTTGCAAATCTTTTCAGTTTTCATGAGTTTTTTCATATTTTTTTAGCCTTTGTTATGATATATTATATTTACACCTAATCTGCTATGTGATAGGTAATCGGATTAGTATCTGTCTCAACTTTCATTGAGACATAAATTTATGTAAGTACCTACTGTGTCTGCTTAACTGTGACCGTCCACTTCGCTCTATAGGAATGATTAATTTCCTGTCAACTACTAAGATAAGGTAATAAAGCGATCCTATTGGTCAAAGCGGACCGCCCGCTTTATAGCACAGCCTAGCATAAAGTCTAATTACGATCCGTGGTGCCTTACAACTGGTCTTGCTTCTACGGCAATCAGCCCATACCACCTATATTTGTCTCGCGCTATGCACCGGAGGGAAAAGGAATAGTTTTCTTCCCACTCCTCCTCTTATTTCTTTCGATTAAGTTCGTGCGGCTTATACGACGATTTAATTTTTTCCCGCGACTCCTGTAGGGTCAAAATGTTATTATTTATTAATACATTTATTTTACTCTAAATAACCTCAACGTCATCTTTGGTCACCATTTTCGATCCTGGTTTACAGGAGTTACAGTGGCGGGAGAGTGTGTACCTATTTAACAATTGCCAATCGAAGGGTATTATGTTGTATTTCTTTTTATACCACGAGCATTAGCAAGTAAAATATCTAATGAATTAACATGTGAACTTTGGACAGCTAAATTGACCTGTCTAATGCTTACGCTATGAGGAAAACACAAGGAACAAGTTAAAAGTCATTGTTTTTCATACTACAGGTACACATAAATTTAATTTGTGAATGAATTGAGCTATATTAGGTACCTACCTACTAGCTTCTGACCGCGACTTCAACTGCGTAGAATAATTATTTTGAGTAGCCAATGTTCTTCTTTAGGTCCAATCTAGCTTTATAATAATAATTATACCCAAATTGATCGAAATTGGTTTAGCGGACACAAAGAGGTTCTTTCGCATTTATAATATACGTTTTGATATATATAATATACTAGCGGCCCGCTCCGGCTTCGCAGGGGTACATTGCGGTTACATTATTCGAGTTTTAGTAAGGATCCCTATTTTTTATGAAAATATATTATAGCTTATGTCACCCGGGGATAGTGTAGCTTCCCAACAGTGAAAGAATTTTTCAAATCGGTTCAGTAGCTTCGGAGCCTATTCATTACAATCAAACAAACAAAGTTTTCCTCTTGATAATATTAGTATGATAAACAAGCGGCCGTATTTACATAAATTATACCTTCTGTGTATTTAACTAAAATATTATTTTGGACTTTTGTATCTTACTATTAATATACTTACTTTATATTATAACATACTTCTTAGGATGACTGTATGATGTTAGACATGCGTAGGGAAACAGAGAGTATAATTCCGAAAAACAGTACACACATATAAGCACATATCAGCTACACATATGCTATCATTGCAGATGTAAGATACACACTAAATCCGATCTAAAATATCACCAATTTTATTCTATATAAGGTATACAGTGTTACCCTGAGACGAGGTCTTTGTGCTAACGGACAAGTTATGCTTAGGATGCAACTTGTCGGTCGACAAAACTGATCAAGGCTTTTACAATACAAGGTAAAATCAAAATAATATTATAAAAACATCTGGTGATAATCTGTATAATATTATAAATTTATGGTAAGGTTGTTTTTTATAACGATAGTTGGTGTGCCAAGCGTGTGATCCGATCTGACGTTGAGTACATACCCAAATGCTTGTAATAAATAATAATTGCACGCACGTCGACGAAGGGGAGTGGTATAGGAGCGAATGCCATTATGTCTTCTGTATTATTTTAATGCCTTAGTAAACTATATAAACTAAATAGGAAGGGCATGTGATAGTTTCATATTAACCTGCTAAGGAGAGTCGTTTGCTATACCATGAGCGTCTTATTAATGCATTATTTCCATAGTCAAACTAGGAACCCTTAGCCTCTGTCTGTCTGTCCGTCTATCCGATGTCACAGTCATGTTATTCAGAGACTACCTTAGAAGGCTGCAAATGGGCACAAAAATAATGTGTACAAAATTTGTACCAATGTTTAATTAAATATAATTGACGACCGCTTGGCGCAGTGGTTCGAGCGTAGGTCGCTCGGCTCACTGCACATGGTGGCCGCGGGTTCGATTCCCGCTGGGGCAAATTTCGGAAAGGGCCTTTTCGTAATTTACCCTGGTCTGGGTGTCACTGGGATCGCCCCCAGTCCATTGTACGGTACCCATAGTACAAGCATTGCTTAGTTTGAGACCATACAGTTGGTGTGTCAGTCTGGCGATATTTATTTATTTATTTATATTGAAAGCAAAATTATTCTTGGCTACTTCCGGTACTACATAGGAAGGGGGTGTGAAAAAAAAGTTTACTTACTCCCTCGAATGAGGTATCGTTGTATAGGTATTTTGAAATAATTTCTTTAACATTTTTTAAATTAAGTTCCGGTTTGTATCAAAATTCAAGTACCACTTTTTTGGACGTGACGTCCGTCAGGTTGATATCGTCCGTATAAATTAAAGCCTATGTGACCCGGACCATAACAGCGAATCGGATAACACCTCATTCCTCAAAATCGGATAAGTAGTTTAGGTGCTACGGTGGAAAATTTAAAGGCTTTTCGGTACTCAGGTAAAAATTGCAATTTAAAGACAGATGTGAAAAAAGGACACAATGTACCTCAATATTCAATTTGAATTATCGTAATGAAGAGTCACATAAAGAGCCAAAAGGCGACTAAACAATTTGTACCACCGTCTTAACCACAGATATGTGGTCTTAACCATCTTTTGCATAGGTTGAAACAGAAAGGGTAAACTTTTTTTTCAAAACTTAACTTTGTAAATCTAAAACTACGGAGGAAACTTGAAAAACAAACAGTGTTATAGGGATACAGCTGTTGACAGATTTCATATTAATATTCTTTAATTAAATAAATATTAGACATTTTTTCTTTCAAGTATGAATCTACCCCAGTGACGTAAAAAAAAAAATAACAACTTACAAATAATTTTAATCTAAGTAGATAATTAAGTAATTAGTCGAATTTAGATGTTTGTTAGTCATAACCTTGGCATTGTAAATTTGAAATTCAGTTAATCAAACATACATCGAAAGTTACTGCACAAAAAAAATATTCAAAAGTCTAGATATTCTAGCTGTAAAAATTGAAGGTGGTTTGAAATCAGGTAAAGTCACTGCTTGGTCACTGATATACAAAGTAGGTACCTAATAAAATTATAATAATATCGCCAGACAGACACACCAACTGTACGGTCCCAAACGAAGCAAAGCTTGTACTATGGGTACCGTACAATGGACTGGGGGCGATCCCAGTGACACCCAGACTCGGGTAAATTACGAAAAGGCTATTTCTGAAATTTGAGCCGAGCGGCCTACGCTCGAACCACTGCGCCAAGCGGTCGTCAATAATAAAATATTTTCATAATATAAGTAAATAATTCGGATTACGTGTACGAATGTACCCCACTTATTACTCCCTGATTGTGCCCCAACCCTTACACACCAATTAAATAAAGCTTTATGTATATACTTCTATTGATGATCACAATTAAAAGTTACAAATACCCTATAACAGGCATATGAACTCTTATTTGAAATAAATATGTTGTCAAAAACATCAAAATTCTGCTCACAATACGATCGTAAACATCATACTAAAAAAAAATATTCTTCGAGCGCGAAAATGTGTTGTGACCTCTCATATCACTAGTGGTGGTGCGACCAGCGCGATATTCCGCAGGTAGCATGCTGACCACTAAGCCAATGCACACTAGGAATTGTATGCTTGTGCGGCGCTTGGTTATTCTGTAATACTACTGTACGAAGGTTAAACGTGTACGACTGGCGTTTTGCGGGCTACCAGGTCTCGGGTTCAAACCCCGGCTCGAACCTCTGGATTTTTCGAAATCTATGTGCGAATCATAATTTCTATATGATTATCACTTGCTTACGGTGAAGGAAAACATCGTGAGGAAACCTGCATGATTACCTGCATGATATAAGATTTAACCAATTTTCGAAAGACATGTGAAATCCGCCAACCCGCACTGGGCCAGCGTGGTGGATTATGGCCTGGATCCCCCTCGTGTTGAGGGGAGGGGCGTGCCCAGGAGTGGGACGTCAAAAGGGCTAAAATTATAAATTATAAACGAGTACGAAGGGTGACCACTTCCCCTAACCGTAGCCTGTAAATGCTTGCAATACCAAAGGGATTGCTGGCACGTCACCGAGGGGAGCGGAGTGAAGAGAGGGGAAGGGTAGGGGTTAGGCTGTATGTGGTCTGCTGTGGACCTATGTCTGTCCCTTCGGTGATACAGGCGGTCAGACATCATGACAATAATACGCGTAGCGTGTCTTGCCCTACTAGTCCGAATTAGTTTATGAAATTCTTGGTAATCTCAAAAGGCAGCACACTGGAGTTATTAAATTTACACTAGCTGTGCCCACCGACTTCGTCCGCGTAGTATATAACGTAACAAAAATTTCGGGTTTATCGGGATAAAAAGTATCCTATATGTTAATCCCGGTTATAAACTATCTGTGTTCCAAATTTCATCCAAATAGTTTTTGCGTGAAGGAGTAACAAACTTTCACATTTACAATATTAGTAGGTTTAATATCTACTACCCTTTGTAATTATTAATTACACCTATAAGCAACTGGCGATTTTAAAAAGAATACCCAATGTAAAAAGTCAAGCCCGCCGCCTTCGAGTTTCATGCCGGATCTTCTCAGGTCGCGTTCCGATCCGGTTATAAGATATAAGAAAAAAAGGTATGTTAAAAATACAATTAGTAAATGCTCCCGAAGGCCTAAACAAAATAAACGCTTTGAATTTGACTTGACTTTGACTTTGATGCAATTACCTGAGTATATTAATTTATTACATAAATATAATTTGCTCACTTACTTACAAAAATAAAAGTATAATGGTATAAATATATATTCGGTGTGTAACTATTCGCCCGCGTATCCACGTTTATTAATTAGGGAGTTTAAGTATAGTTTAATTAACATGGAATATCATTTTAGACGATTTTCAACCTGAAACTCAATCGTTTTTATTCATGTAAGCCAAAAAAGCATTTATGAATAGTGAGAATCTACTGCCGGTTCGGAATGTTGCTTCCACTGAGGAGATCTCGCAAGAAACTCAACGGTTACTCTTTTCTATTTATAAAATTTGGTATACATTTTCAGGAACAGCTACAAAATGTGAGCACGCAACACGATTGTCACTAAATAAATAAATAGTAATCAAATCTCACCCAGATTTACTGGTCAGTATTTAAATTAGAAATCTTGTTTAGTGAGGTGTTTCCCAATTTACATCAATATAAATGTTTACAATAATAAACAAAGCAGAGGTTGATAAAAAATAATTGCTTAGGTGTGATGCCTTCCATGACAAATAAATGAATAGAGTTTGACAACAATGTTGTTAAAAGCACAGTGAGTGGACCAATCCCCGCAAGCAGCAGCGCTCGCGCACAGGCATGACTTGAACAGCGGAATCACTCCCTTCAACCATAGGTGATAGAATTATTTTTTATTAGATGGTGACCCGCTCCACAAAGCCTCCGCATACAAGGACATTAAAGAGAGCATGACCAACCCCGCACTGCAAAGACAACAGTTCAGCAAAGCTAATAAGCATGAGGTATACTAACTATTATATAATAATTAATATGTCCGTCGTTAATTTATTGTCATAAAATTTAAATTATTATGTTGTATACCCTATTGTGCGGCCAAGTTAATAATGCAAATTGTATGAAAATTACATTTTTCAACTGAAAGTGTAAATAATTATTAGGATTTGCATTATAAGTAATATACTTACAACTAGCGAGTGAGTAGCGTCGACGTGACGTCATGCCTGTGTATATAGGCAGTTGCGCGAGAGTCTCTTGGATAGTCTGTTGTGAGACACGCTTAGTGTCATTCGGGATTAGAGTTGTACGTGACAACCCTGACAGTGGAAGGTGTATCTCACTAAGGTAGGGAAATATTTAATATGTTTTAAAGTTAATTTGTTAGGGGTTATTTTAAATATTTTAGATTTAATTAATCGAAAATGAAATAATCTTGTATTTATATAACTGGACAACAATTATAAAAGTAATGTTTCCTTTTTAAATAGAATGGATATACATTCAAAGGAATTTTCCATTAGGTATATTATTTCCTCTGGTGTTCCCGTGAGTAGAGTTATTGCATTTTTATTTTTAGTATAAAGTAATCGTAATATGTTTTATTTATTTATAAAAGTTTGTAGTTATTGTAAAATAATGAAAACGATATAATAACTAAATACCCGCGAATAGAAAAAAAAACACGTTTGTTATAAAACTATTAACGTAATATATCGTCGTAAATTAATAATTTCAAGTAGATCTATTCTTTCTCTCATAATTAAAACACAGTGTACCTATTATAATAGGTGTTTATTTATGTAATACTCTACAACTCCGTGGTCGCGGACGCCTGCGGATCATTAGGTCCTTTCTTCGATTCCCGGGTCGTAAAAAGTGTTATTATTGCTTTCCGAAATATCAAAATAACATGCACAATATGTAAGTGTCTGTAAATATAATTAAAAACGCGTTTTTTTTAATCATTATTACGGCCTGAATCACCCTCGTAGTGAGGGGACGCCCGTGCCCAGGAGTGGGCAGTCATAAGGGCTAAATTAATTAGTTGATTTAATAATGTTTTGGTAATGTGCATTTTAATACAACAGCTGTACTCACTCTACTCTACATCTCTACCTCTGCCTGCCCATACGAGGAATAGAGCCGTGATGGTATACATTTATAATACCGAGTATTTGAATTCTCTACACGTAGATGTAGGTACCTAGATAGAACATTGAATAAATCACCCTATATCACCATAGTCTCTAGCACCATATCTCTATATGATATATTTTGTGCCTAAGAATATATACTTTGTACTTAAGAATAAATGTCTAAATATTAATTTTGTAGGTATCAATACAAAACGTAGTGGTGATTATATACTCAAAATGATTTATTTGTCATTGTCCAGAGAAAGCATATTTAATTCTTCATTCCTATGTAAGAAGATTTGGAATCTATGCGTTTGTGTTGTGGTCTTAGAACACATTCAAAGGACTCTATGCATAGAAATATAATAATACTTGGTTAGCGATCATTCATATTATTATTATTATGAAGCCGTCGTGTACCTACCTAGATAATGGCCGTATTTGACGATGTTAATTTGAGAATGTATGGAAATAATCGTTGTCCGGTTAACCGTGTAAATGGACGCTAAGAAAAATTGTTTTCCAAATGTTTTATGAGGAAAAAATGTGCGAATTATGGATACACAAGTTGCTGCCCACGCCTTCGTCCGCGTAGACTTAAGTAAAGTATTCAATGTGTTAATCCAGGTTATAAACTATCTGTGTTCCAAATTTCATCCAAATCCGTTCAGTAGTTTTTGCGTGAAAGAGTAACAAATATACATCCACACTCACAAATTTTCGCATTTATAATATTAGTAGGATGATTTTAATTTAGGTAGGTACTTCGGTAAGTTTTTTGTTTGATACTAAGCTTGAATAATATTATTTCGCATTGATGTATGGTAGGTAGGTACGATGTATGGTTTTATTTTTCTTGTTAGATATCTATAAAAAAGCTGATCCACATAGGTACCTATTTAGAAGCGCTAAATAATAATTTATTGGTATATTCAAAGCTGTTTTATTTAAATTAGATGATCTTAGTAATGATAAACAGTTTTTTCATTTTTCGATCTGTGCGTGTTTTTATAGCTAAACCACTTCAAAATCGATGTTTTTTATTAAATAAAGTTAATCAATAACATAATAGTTTCTCGTTATTTCTTGGCAAAAAACCCGAACAGTTTTATTCTAGCAACATTTTGCTTTTATATGGATACGTAGGCATGTTAAAAAGTACCTGATTAAATAATCTACCTACTAAGTACTCAGGCTCATAAAGTAAAAACGATATATAAGTATTTGGGATCGGCATTGGGGTCAACACTGAAGGAACGTATATCCTAAAAATTATTTTGATAAAAATATGTGTAGAAAAGAAAGTATCGAGAAATAAACCGAAAACATTTGTAGCTGGCTTATCGGGCATTTATCTTAACAAACAATAGGTAAAGGAATGCTGTTTTTATGAATGTTATACCTACCTAATTTAATTTTATTTTCCTCGTCCCGATAGGTATCTACTCAGTACAAACAGGTGCAACTATCTGATAAGTAGAATGCTTACGAGTGTCTCAACCTTTAAAGTTTCAACGTACCTAGAGCTAACATTTTGCATGAATAGGTAATTTTCGTTTTCCATAAACACATAAAACTGTCGTAAAATTCGGCTCCAGTGCCGCCGATCAAATCATGCTGACGCTCGCAGGAATTGTTGAAGTTATTTCTATTGCAGCTAAGATACGTACCTACTTACTACTCAGGTATATAGTATATTCTAGACCCACCGGTTGGGACTGTACGTTCTCTTTCAGTCTGTCAGTTTTAGTTATAGTAAAATGCTGGTATTAGATTAAATATTTTGATAAAAAATTATGAAGCTACCTATACTTATTGAAATCGGTATAAATTCTTAATTAATGTAATATGCAGACAGTTACTAATTTGAAATTAAAATTTTATAACAATAGAACATACTAATTATTGACGCATTAAAATTCAAATTACATGCGTTTTTTTTAGTACCTACCAACATGTGGAGCAAAACAATTTGCTAAGTTGGTACCTACTTAGTTAGGTATTTAGGTACTTAGTACCTATAGACTTGGTAATTATCTACTTTTTGATTAACCCTTGTAAACAAGTTGGTATAATATTTACACAAATAACAAACAAGGTATTATTAATAAGCTACTAATTAAATGAAATTAACACCGCAAATTAATACTTTTTTATAAGGAACCATGCAACAATCCCATATCAACATCAGTTGGAACACAGTTCAAACTAACAACCTACCGATTATTAATAAAAAAAGTTGTATATAAGTAAAGTTACTCAGTATTTTGTATTTAATACATGAACTATAAATGTCGGTAATATATATGTCCACCTACGTGTTAAAATGAACCACCAAAATGAAAACTTGTACAAAAACCGAAGTCTCGCAACTCGATTGCCAAGTCAATCAATTTTATTTAAAATATAAAACATTTTTAATATTGATATGGGCATTATAAGATTTTGTTAGGTTAGCTAATTACGTAATAACTTAAGGCAGAAGGTCCCTTAAGTAGGGATTTAATAAAGTAAAGGACTTGTTAACACTAGTTGGTGTATCTAGAAAACTGGACCTAAATAACAAAATATTTTAGTTTTTCCTTGATTTATACACTAAACACTAGTTGCATTCTAAATTTGAAGCTTCTATGTCCGCTATAACCTTAGAGTTTTGATGATCGGTCAGTCAGTCAATGAGTGACAAAATTAAGAATATTTTACTAGTTATACTTCTTAAATTACTTAATTATATTAATTTGGTTCAATTGAATGAAATTTGAAATATAGCGTGTTTATACAATGGCTGCTTGGTTACTGAAAATTCAGGCATCTAGTTTTATCCACAACGAAAATATAGGGGTCGAAAATGGCCTGAACTGCTTCGAGAAAAGGATGGTATGGCCATGCCGTGCTCGACTTGGCGGGGGCACTGCCGTGCCCCCATATTACTTCCGTATCTTTACCAATTAGTAAGAACCTGCTCAGTTTAAGATAACTAAAAAAGTTCAAGGATAGATTCTCAAATCTTATGCAGGCAATCGGAAGGTATTTTTACTTGATTCCTCAATGATAACCTACTTACTTGAATTTAATTTGGACTGGTCATAATTCATGAAAGCTGCTTGATTAGCTATTATTATATTTCGGTAATTATATCCAGCTATGTTCAAAGGTTTAATAAGGTGAGCAACGGCGGAAAAAAGGTCGTTAATAAAAAAAAAGTTTTAAAAACCTGAAATATGTTATATTGATGTATTAAGCAAGGAGCACAAAATTGTAACGGAAATTTGATTTAATGTAATGTATCTACATAATAATCATGAGTATATTCCTCCAATATTGCAACAGATCAAAAATAAGTAGTTCCTATCACTATAGGATATAATCACGTCTGCTACCGAGATAATGATTTGATGTAGATACTTTCGTAATATTTATGATAAGTAATCTTCACTTAACTCTCCAACAACACCACATAATTTCAGAGATTTAATACTACACTAATAAAAATAGTATTTTTTTAAATGAAATCTAAATCAATCTAGACTTAATATTATATTTTTTGTTGTCGTTGTTTGTTAATGGTGCTAATTCAGCTGTATCAAATTACGTTTAAAATATCATCGTCTTGATCATACACTATAACTACGTATAAAAATGATGACAGTACATAAGCAGGTTATAACATAATAATAGTCCAAGTCCGTATTTGTCCGTCTTTCTCAAAAAAAACTGTGCCGTCTAAGGACGGCCGAAAGAAGATAGTATAAAGCGTAAGGCGCCGCAGCTGCCACTGTATTCCTATAAGTATATATCGTGTAACGCTACTGACGCTTAGGTGGCCGCGCGGCGAGCGCCCCGAACGTCCATATAGAAGCTTCGCTTCAAAACCTTCAGACATTCTGATAAAATCTTCTGGATAAATCCAGGAGCTGAGTGAACGCGGTTAGGGTGTGAGGTACCAAGCAACTGCAAAATAGTTGATAGTACATAATAACAATATTTCAACAGGTGTAAAACCTCGCCAAAATGAGTTACACGGCGGCAGAGAGTGTGGTGCCGGCGGGCACCTGGGCTGCCACCAACCTCTTCTATGTCCTCCTGGTACCGGCCATGATCCTCTGGTATGCCTACTGGAGGATGTCTCGCAGACATCTCTACGAACTGGCAGAGAAGCTCGAGGGACCACCTGGCCTGCCACTGCTGGGCAACGCTCTGGATTTCACTGGAGGCTCACCTGGTGAGTAACAAGCAAATTTCCACCTTGGTGTATGTGTATAAAAATAATTGTAAGTTTTTCGTAAGTATTTCTTTCGTAAAATACAATACATTAACTACCTATAGCATTATTGTGAAAGAGCTTATTCATGCTTAGACTCATAGATTGCGCAGTACTGCCAAGTTTAAGATCAATAAAGTCTAAAAAATGTGCGAGTGATCGGCTTTTCTAGAAAAGATTAAATTCTCAAAGACCCCTCTTATTATAGGCAACACTTACAGAACTTGTTGGCAAATATAAATCATATTTAAAATTCGTATTTTTTTCAAACAGATATCTTCAGGAACATGATGCAGAAGAGTGTTGCTTATGACAAAGAGTCTGTCGTCAAGATATGGATCGGGCCTCGTCTCCTGGTGTTCCTGTACGACCCTCGGGATGTGGAGCTGATCCTCAGCAGTCACGTCCACATCGACAAGGCTGATGAATATAGATACTTCAAACCCTGGCTCGGAGATGGTCTCCTCATCAGTACCGGTAAGTAATTATGTACATTCTTATTATAAGTAGCAGTAGATAGAATATTGAATGACCCACAAAAAGTGACAAAGTAAGCATTGGAAATTAATATCATACTAATATTAGAAACTTTGTTTGTTTGATTGTAATGAATAGGCTCCGAAACTACTGAACCGATTTGAAAAATTCTTTCACTGTTGGAAAGCTACACTATCCCCGGGTGACATAGGCTATAATATATTTTCAAAAAAAATTGGCATCCTTACTAAAACTCGAATAATGTAACCGCAATGTACCCGTGCGAAGCCGGGGCGGGCTGCTAGTTCATAATATATCCATAATTTATTCTTGTATATCTTGCGAAAAACATTATATTTTATAGAAATAAACTCAAACTCTATAAAATAACCGGTAAGGTAACAAAATGTGTGTAAGTATTTAAATAATTCTTTGTAACTGCTTAGCAATTAACATTTTATGGAAAACAACTGCGGAAAAAAACATGAATAATTGGAAACAGAAATTGAATAATTAAGTCGGTGTTCTAGACTTGCAATGTTTTTTTATACGATATAGTCACTACTAGCTTTCTGACGTCAAAGCGTAGGTAATAAAACGCCATATGTGCGTACGAGATTAAAGAATGATAAATATGCCTACTCAAGTTTTTATTGAGGAAAATTTCAGATCAGAACCTACCAAACCAGGACTTACGCATAGCAGTAATAATTATTTAATTAAATGACGCGTACAAACTTGTATGAACAAGTGTGTAACTATTCTATCATTATATTGCATGTCTTAGAAAGTCTACAATCAATTTTGCAAAAGACTTGTGGAATTTATATCAACCCGCAGAGGTCATCGTGGTAGATTAATCCTCTCGCATCGAGGGGAGGCCTGTGCCCAGGACCGGAATGTTTAAATAGCTATATAAATAAACATATATATTTACCTTTATCTATACAATTAAATAAAATTGGAGTGTCTGTTTGTAATATCAAAATAACACCTTTTCACTAAATGCATATGAAAGTACATACGACACCTATAGCGAAAATGCGATTTAAAAAATTTTTGTCTGTCTGTCTGTGTGTTCGTTCCGGGTAATCTCCGAAACGGCTGGACTGATTTTGACGGGACTTTCACTGGATGATAGCTGATGTTAGAAGCGGTAACTTAGACTACTTTTATTTTAGAAAAACAAAAGATTAAAAAATGGGTTCCTGCCGCGTGGGCTCAGAACGCGGGAGCGGGCGTTTTTGTTAAGTTAAATTCCACGCGGACGAAGTCGCGGGCTCAGCTATAAACACTATAATATAAACACACAATTGATTTGTCGTTACCCTTGAACTACCTTGTATATGTGTAAATAATCCTGCGCTACGCACGAGGAAATGAATTCGCTTACGCGGAACAACGACCCATCGCTTCATTCATTGGAACTGGAATTCCATATTCACGTTATCTTTAATTACATTTTAAATTCGACTCGTCATCCAATTCTGTAACTTATTATGTTACTTCTAGGTCAAAAATGGCGCTCCCACCGCAAACTGATTGCTCCCACATTCCACTTGAACGTGCTGAAGAGTTTCATCGATCTCTTCAACGCTAACTCCAGGTCTGTCGTCCAGAAGCTGAAGAAGGAGAGCGGAGAGTTCGACTGCCACGACTACATGAGCGAATGCACTGTGGAAATCTTGCTTGGTAAGTTGAACCTTAATAATTAAGTTCTGTGTTCTAAGTAGTAATTTATTCTGATTCGTATCGCTCCCCGTTGGCCGGGATGTACTCATAAAATTATTGAATAGTAAACTTTTTAAATAACTTACAAAAGAATCGAGGCATATTCTATGAGAGTTACAACGGCATATGTAATTCCATAAAATCCAAATGTAATTAAAAATAATTGAAGGTCAAGATTATTTAATAGGTGCAACGGTATTGTACCATATAGTCAGAAAATTTGCATGCACTCTTGCTTAGTGAACAAAGGGACGCGAGATGAAGTTCCAGACTCTATATTAATAATAATTATGATTACTAGATAGAGTCTGGACCCCTTAATTAAACTGTTTTATAAAACTAGTGATCCTAATAAGTCAGATAATCTGAGGAGGCTAAATTCAAGCTGCCTATTCTGCGCTTCTAAACGAGAGTTGATACGAATTGAGTTTATTTTCAATGTCTCTACGTTTGTGATTTGAATAGCAAACATGTAAATATCTCGTTACCGATTGCTACTTAGAATGTAGAAACCATTTTAATGGAGAATTATAACTAGACATTCGCGTGCTTTAAGACTTTATAGTATTTATTTAGGTAGCTATTTCTTAGCAGTTCTTAACGAACACAGTAAATATTACCCATCTAAAATCAAAAAGTTTTATTTGTCGAATTCAAATGACTAAAGTGACAAATATTAAATTGCGACATGATTCACTCGCTTCATAAAATATTATATCATTAGGTACACTTACATAAGTTAAGCATAATATTAAAAGTGGAAATTAACTCAAATTTCAAGGCGGTGCACAAAAATAATGCAGGATAAAGTGCAATTTGTATGCGTTGTCACGTAGCTAGCCACGTTTGTGGCAACACGTCGGCCCTCACATGGACGATAGACGATGTTCTTGAGCAAATGCCCCGAGAACCTATTAAGCCGTTTGCGAAATCCGCACCAGCGAAGACGGCTTACGTGTTGATTCATACGGATATCATTATAGGACATAAGTACTTAGAATATTGTGTCGACGTATGTCGTTAATGCAATGGCACCGATATTGCATAGTCTGCGAGCCAATCACGCGGTGTATATAATTCCAAGCAATTGCTGCACCCAAGGTTTCAAATTACGCAAAATCTATACTAACCGAGCAAACTTAATCGCCTTATTACGTGTTATAATAACATACATTCAAGGAAGTCGCGGCAAATAGAACACTGTGGACTTCATCCGTGATGTTTATGGTAGGCAATTATGTCGTTTACTTTAAACAGTTTTCCGTGTCTTTGGGCCGTCTAAACGTGGCAAAGACTATTAATATTCAACTCTTTGTTTTTCCCTACACATCCGGCGTAACCCTAAATGTATCGGCGTCGTGCCGGTGTTGAATTATCAATGTATTTTAACTAGTGATCTATCTCTTCCGTATTTTCAAAGGTTATACATATATATTATACAATAATTATTGTGTCACCTAAATAAATGTAGGTATAGGATATTTAGCACCTCGAAATTACTTCCTGGGATATTGACTGTCGCCAAATATAAAATTATGTAAGCAATAATAATTTATAGTCGAGAGGCAACCCTATCTCTACATAGAGGTGAATGTGTGATTGCTTCGTTGATAGGCCCGTGGTACATGCTCGATATTAATTCATACATTGACACGTATTACTAGTCGCGCTAAGTTTGGTGACCCCCCACGCGCTCACGTGCTAATAGCCAATATTCACCATTAACTGGCACAATCGTATCGGCGTCTCCATTGCTGTCCTTGTTGCGCAACTGTCTTAAGCTCGAAGGAGGTCACGAAATTTATTCTTAGCATAAAATAAAAATAAAGTAAAACAAACATTAAGCAATTTAAATTAACGCACTGTACGATACAGTTTCAAGGTGAAGGCGCTGACAAGAGTCGAATAGATTTATCTCGAACAAGTTCTTTATAAGGATATAGATTAAGTAATTAAGATATTTCTTTGTTTGTAACAGCAAAAAATATAACATAATATAGCAACAACATAATTCTGAGAACACTGTGGTATCAGACATACGTTTGTAAAATATTTTCTTGTTACAATATAAATTGAAACCTAACCCCCTTAAAATTTTGCTTCAAACCAAAATATGTGCATTGTACCTACTTAAAACAGCGCTACTAGGGTATCATGGTGAGGGTGAGATGCTCTCGGCACTGCTCCGGTGGCGACACGTCAACGAAGCTATTGTTTTTTTCGATCACTTAATTGATATAATTTAAATACCGAATTAATTATTTATATTTTTTAGTTAGGTATAATTTACACGCGTCTTGTCATCTTGCTTCGAATTCTTTTCTATGCAATCCGACAGTGATCTCGTAGTGTAAAATATTTGCTGTTGTCGGTTTTTTTACGAAAGGCCTTCTTTTTTTATAGAAACTGCTATGGGTGTCAGCAAGACTACTCAGGACCAGAGCGGATTTGAATACGCCATGGCCGTGATGAAGATGTGCGATATTCTCCATCTCAGACACACCAAGATCTGGCTCAGGCCCGAAATGATCTTCAAGCTCACCGATTACGCCAAGAAACAAACTAAGCTTCTCGACGTCATCCACGGACTGACCAAGAAGGTAGAATCACACATACACATAATATTTTTAAATTTATGTCCGATGAAGCATTCGAAAGCTTCGGCGAGGTGCGGAGTGCCCAGGTCTGGGCGCTCCCTCCTCAGGTGCAGCTCGCCGAGGAGGTGCAGCGTCCGGCCCAGCTGCCACCGCAGGTTGTTATCCATAGCCATCGCTCCCATTTCAGTCAAGAGTCGAGCAGCAGTCTTGTGCTCTCCGAAACTAATTGAAATTAGAGTTAATATCTTAGGGTATTGTCTATATCTATACGAATAACTATAGAACGAGCTCCTGACTTCCTGTCTGAAACTACTGAAGTTGAAAACATGAAACTTGAACAGTGCCTAGGTACATTTTATGACGTACGTATGTAAAATGGGGGAATATGGGGTTAAAATATCGATACCTCCCACGTAAGTTGTTGTATCTCCAAAAACGTAATTTTACAGGAGAGCATTTTATAGATTATGGCCTGAATCCCACTCGTGTTGAGGGGAGGCCCGTGCCCAGGAGTGGGACGTCAAAAAGGGCTAAAATTATTATTATTTTATTATTATAGACTACGATAACTTCTTTACATCTAGCGGGTTATAAGCCTGTTTGCCAAATTTGTTACATAAATAAAGTGTCCCACTGCTGGGCTAGGGCCTCCACTTTCCGTCTTTGCCTTGTTGTGGCCACGTTTCACTATCAAAGATTTCAAATCGTCGCCCCATCTGGCCTTCGCAAATATCATAAAAATAACTTGTTATCCTAGACTACGTGACCTATGGCGTGGCATTAGGAATCAATAATTTAATCGATTTGACCCTCAAAGGTTACGGAATAAACTAGCATTATAATTAATTGCCTAGTATATATACAGCGACTAATCCAGTAGCATCTGACTCAATTTGCATTTATTTATTTAAGGTTATCAGGAGGAAGAAGGAAGAATTCACCTCAGGAAAGAGATCACCTATCTTGAATGAAAACAATGTTGCTGATGATGCTATCCCCAGCAAGACCACTTCTGTTGAGGGCCTCTCTTTCGGTCAGTCCGCGGGACTTAAGGACGACTTGGACGTCGATGATGCTGATGTCGGACAGAAGAAGCGTCTGGCTTTCCTTGACCTGCTTTTAGAAAGCTCACAGAGCGGCGTCAACATTTCTGACGAGGAAATCAAGGAACAAGTAGACACTATTATGTTTGAGGTAAATATAATTTTTTCTATCAAAGCAGTTAAAGTAGATTGTGGAATACTCAATTACTGATGAAATATAATCTTCTGTTCAGGGTCACGACACCACCGCCGCTGGAAGCAGCTTCTTCCTGTCCATGATGGGTATCCATCAAGACATTCAAGACAAGGTTATCGAGGAACTAGACAGAATCTTCGGCGACTCCGACCGCCCTGCTACCTTCCAAGATACCCTAGAAATGAAATACCTCGAGAGGTGTCTCATGGAGACTCTCAGGATGTACCCACCAGTGCCGATTATTGCTCGTCACCTTACACAGGACGTTACACTCCGTGAGTATTTGTATATTTTCGAATACACTAAAATTTGAAAGCCTCTAACAGATTAATAATAAGGGTTGTTTTTCCATAGCATCTAATGGCAAGAAGGTGCCGGCCGGTACAACTGTGGTCGTAGCCACGTACAAGCTGCATCGCCGCCCCGACGTGTACCCCAACCCTGATAAATTCAACCCGGACAACTTCCTGCCTGATCGCTCAGCCAACCGTCACTATTACGCCTTTGTGCCGTTCTCAGCTGGACCTAGGAGTTGCGTCGGTGAGTACTATGACAACCAACGCGACATTATAACACTGAAGTTATACCAAACCAACCATTGATAGCTAAGTGGTTAAAGTTTTTAATGTATGAATGTAATTTCCAAAAATGATCATCAATTGCTGAATGGTGAAGGAAAATATCATGAGGAAACCTGCACGTCTAGAGGGGTGCAAATTGACACAACTGTAGATTTTTGGTACTGCTATAAATCTGCATATTTCTGTGTAATATTGAAAGCAAAACCGTCTTGGAATGGGGAAAGAAAAAAATGTTTACTCACCCGCTCGAATACGGTATCGTTGAATTGGTATATTAATATCATTTTGATTTTTCTTTGACGATTTATTACGTGATGTCTACGGAATCCTATAGTACCTATGCGATATGTGATATGCATTTAGCCGGTTTTAAAAAATATCTTTAATTACTTCCTCAGGTCGCAAATACGCCATGTTGAAGCTAAAGATCATCCTATCAACAATACTCAGGAATTTCCGCGTCCAGTCGGACCTCAAAGAGTCAGACTTCCAATTGCAAGCCGACATCATTTTGAAGCGCGCAGAGGGATTCAAGGTCCGTTTACAATCCCGCAAACGAACAGCCAAAGCATGCTAAACGCACTCTTTACTAAATTATTCATAATGTATATGTATCTACTGGGATGGCACGACTATTGGGAACAAAAGACCCAATAGTCTAACTAGGAAGCGAAGGAAATTCCCAGTATTCGTACAAGTAAAACTGCTGGGAACGGCCATGTAAATACATAGACATATTCGCAGTACTCCTGCGATCAGCACTGAATTAAATAATTCTGTAAATTTAATTAAATAATCAAGGATGTTGTTAACGGTGGCAGACCATTTCGTACACGGGTAGGTGATGAAGAGTTTGCATAATTTTGCTCAATCACATTGAAAATATATGGTTAAGTTGTTTTGTAAATAGGTATTTAATTTATGTCATTTGTACGTCGTACGTGGTACAACGAAACTAATAAATACTACATACATTATTATTTAATATTTTATTTAGAATTCATCATCCCAAAAACAATATGAATCCTGTTCAAAGATAAATAGGTATTAAAATAGATATAACGATGCCAAATCTGTTGTCATCAAATCAGAACTAAATTAAACTAAACATCTCGAATTTCTACTCTTTTGCCCTCGCATTACGATCATGAACACGTTTAGTTTAGTCATGTTTAGTTTGCGTATTAACAAGATTAGCAGCAGATAATATTACATGTTACTCTGGTAGCTACTTCTCAATCGCCTAATATCTTCAATGGTGTCGGTCCGACCACCGAGAACGGTCGATTCGGTAAACATATTTGATGACTTCGACTCCATTTGGATTCTGAAAAATACGTCAATGAAAAGATTCAACAATTTTAAGATTTACCTAAAGCTTCCTCGTAACTCTTTGAAGGTTGACAAACTACACTATATAATGCATGTTGTAATATGAACCTTCTTTTTTTGGACACTGCAATTGAATAAAGAGAACCGTATTTTTTTTCGAAAAACCTGATCAAAATGACTAACTTAAACTAAAACTTAAACTTAGTTGTTAAAATACCCAGCGGGTATAAGTATAAGGGGATATTTAATTTTAAAATTAAATATTTTATTAAGCCACACTACCATACACTCTTGTCTCATAATGAGTCGATTCAAGTCTTCTTGCAAGTTCTGAACTCACATACTGATGACCGCTTGGCGCAGTTGTTTGAGCGTAGGCCGCTCGTCTCACTGGATATGGTGGTTGCGGGTTCGATTCCCGCTGGGGCAAACTTTGGAAATGGCCTTTTCGTAATTTGCCCTGGTCTGGGTGTCACTGTAATCGCCGTCAGTCCATTATTGCTTAGTTTGGGACCATACAGTTGGTGTGTCAGTCTGGCCATATTTATCTATTTATTATTTATACCTCAAGACGTCTAAAGGAGTTCGGTGATGGACTGGACAGAGGCAGGGTAGCAGATCGTGGTGGCGCATCTTGACCCACCAACCAGCGCGTGACAATTTCCATTCAATAATCTTCATCTGGGCCACAGAGCAGATGCCAGCTTCTCGTATTAGATTGAAGTAAGCCGCCATCAGTTCTTGGCCTGAATGAAATCATTTTTCAAGATTACAGGACTGAGTAGAGCAGACTGGCAAAAAATGCAAATTATATTTAGATAAGTATATACTCAATACGATTCTACAGGTTGAAACAGAAAGGGTATACTTTTTTTTCAAAACTTAACTTTGTAATTCAAAAACTATCAGCTTTGGAGGAAGCTTGTTAAACAAAAGGTGTTATAAGAATACAGCTGTTGACAGATTTCAAAAGTCTACAAAACATTTAGAACTTGCAACTGTCCCACAAAGCCGTCGGATTTGGATTTACAAAGTAAAGTTGCAAAAAAAATTGTATACTTACCCTTTTTGTTTCACCTAGTACCTATAGTTTTTTCACATTTTATTCTTAGTCAATTTCTAAAGGTTGATAGGTAGGTACTTAGAATATAAATTTCTGAAATAAACCTAGAGTTTCTAGGTTTATTTAAAGGCCTTTTAGTCCTGTGCGCTTAAGGAGATACAAGTTTAGACTTGCATGTTTTAATGAGTGTCCTTGATCTTTAGTATAAGTCAATGTGTTTAATAAGTCTTAAAATGTATGTGTGACTATAAGCCGGTGTTTAGGGTTCCGTTGTCCCTACGAGGAGCCCTTAGAATATCACGTAGTCCGTCTGTCTGTCCTAATCCGACAGCGCGCCATAATTTTTACAGTTCCTTAGGTACCAAGTTGCAGCGTGTCTTCAGCTACAGGACGAATATGAAACTATGTTCGATGTTTTATGAATTATATTGATTAAAATAAAACAAAATATTTCCTGCTATTCTTTTATTTTTGCAGTTTCTTTTTTACTCACAGGAACTTAACATCCTGCAATTTATTGTTATGTGTCCCTGGGGCTGCTGTGTGCGCGCTTTATTTAATCATTGTGGCTTCCTACCTTACGGTTGCGTGAATGTAAAAAACGTTGAAAGTTTTTTCTAACCTGCGGATATCGAGGTCATAAACCGGGACTGCTCAGCCTCCTCTATGAACGTTTCCTGCTGCCGACTAATGTATATTTCATCGATATCTTCACCTTTTTGAAGCATGGTGTCAGATTGCGGGAACTTTGTGGAAAAGCAATTGAAATCGTTAGGAATTTGCTTCACAGCATAACAATGCAATACCAAAATCTATATCAATACAAATAAATAAAATTGGAGTGTCTGTTTGTAATATCAAAATAACACCTTTTCACTAAATGCATATGAAAGTACATACGATACCTATAGCAAAAACGCGAATAAAAAAAATTTTGTCTGTCTGTCTGTCTGTCTGTCTGTCTGTCTGTCTGTCTGTCTGTGTGTTTGTTCCGGGTAATCTCCGAAACGGCTGGACCGATTTCGACGGGACTTTCACTGGCAGATAGCTGATCTTATAGCGGGTAACTTAGGCTACTTTAATTTTAGAAAAACAATTAGGGTTCCGCGTAAAAAAATTAAAACACTTGAAATCAAAGAGTATCTCCGAAACGGCTGGACCGATTTTGACGGGACTTTCACTGTTAGATAGCTGATGTTATAAGCAGTAACTGAGGCTACTTTTATTAAAACAAAAACAAAATTAAAAAAATGGGTCCTGTCGCGCGGGCTCAGAACGCGGGACCGGGCTTTATTGTTAAGTTAAATTCCACGCGGGCGAAGTCGCGGGCTCAGCTAGTAACTTAATAAGATCAACGAACAAATGAAGCTCTCACAAAATACAATTAAATTTTATTAGCGACTCTTGCTACCACGTTATAAAGTGCAATTCAGCTCGCTTAGCGCTGCATGCATCGAAGTATATGTACGAGTATCTACAAGGGAGTATTTTTCCATCACGTAACTCTAATATTTTCTAGCACGTAGCAACGTATCGATGGGGTCCACCAAGACGAAGCCACCAAATACTTGTTAGTACCTAAATTACTACTGACTGCCTCATGATTCTTCTAATAAACCTACCTCAAAACACTAGCTAAGCAGTTATATGTCTACCCTTGTACGTACCTATTTATAACTAGCTGTGCCCGTGACTTCGTCCGCGTGGATCATGTATGAATATGTCTTGGGGTAGCATTTTTAATTATTAACGCTAATTAATTAAACCCTTGAGGGTAAAACTATTACAAACTTTAAGTGTTATATTTATTTATATCGAGTTCAGGCTATTGCTAAAAAAATAGTGTTGCTTCTAGCTCTAATAATGACGAAACTTACATACAACTTTTCATCCCCCCTTTTAACCCTTTACAACCCTTTTTTAGAATTAAAAAGTAGCATTTGTCCCTTCTCAGGCTCTAGAATATCTGTGTACGAAATTTAATTTAACTCGGTTCAGTAGTTTTGGCGTGAAAGCGCGACAGATAACAGCCTGACAGCCAGGGTTACTTTCGCATTTATGATATTAGTAAGGATTATTTGCTTTAATTGCATTCACCTCTAAAACTCTAATACCGAGTGACTCACTGAGAGACTACAATGACGACACAGGTTAAACCGATGGATCTAGAAGCATGAAATGTTGAACAAAGGTTCCTTACGTAGGTGACCGCTAAAATAAATTTTGATTGCAAATCGAAAATAAACATTTAAAATAAAAATTGCTTTCAAAGTTTGTATGCAAATGTCATCAGAGGCAAACACGACTAGATATACAACAAAATACGAGTAACTGTGTCAAAATATCATGCTAATAATAAATAAAAACACCAAAATACTTATAAAGTGGAATGGAATTTATACTCCTTGAAATGTATGTCCGATGAAGCATGCGAAAGCTTCGGCGAGGTGCGGAGTGCCCAGGTCTGGGCGCTCCCTCCTCAGGTGCAGCTCGCCGAGGAGGTGCAGCGCCCGGCCCAGCTGCCACCGCAGGTTGTTATCCATAGCCATCGCTCCCATTTCAGTCAAGAGTCGAGCAGCAGTCTCGTGCTCTCCGAGACTAATTGAAATTAGAGTTAATATCTTAGGGTATTGTCTATGTCTATACTAATAACTATAGAACGAGCTCCTGACTTCCTGTATGAAACTACTGAAGTTGAAAACATGAAACTTGAACAGTGCCTAGGTATATTTTATAACGTACGTATGTAAAATGGGGGGATATGGGGTTAAAATATGTAAGGGGTATTTTTTTTACTAAATCCTATACCCTCACTTGACTTTCACTATTTTAAAAACAATGGAATTGTAATTCAGTCACACAAAGCAGCAACAAAATAACATCACACCCCACACATCCATCTATGTAGACACAAGGAAATAAATAGCAGCGGTTTGCCATTCCTGGGTAAATAGCACGACCAAATGACCTTACAAGTGAAGGCAGGAATAGAATGTCAGTCAGCACGATGAACAACCAATTACATACAACATTTATTTATGCATTTATTCAACCGCAGACACTGCGCTAGGAATCAATTGAAGGATGTGAATGTATTATGTATGTGTTTATAACATCCCACAGCCTGATGGGGCTCAACTCTAATAACCGCTGTCGTTCGACTCGACTCACAGACTAAATTAATACGTCAGTTATGACAGTGTTCCTATAGGAAAACTGTCAAAAGTGACGTATTCAGGTACGCGATACGTCTGTCCGTTTTGACGTTTTGCAAGTTGTGCCGAGTCGTGCGACAGCGGTTGACAGATTTGAACCCTTGATAGCTAGCTTCGATTTGAATGTTACTAAAGTTTGCACTCTTGAACACCAAGTAAACGACTAAAAACAAGCGAGAAGAGTGCAACATTCCCATAAGTAATTATTTATGTAAGTATGTAACCTCATTTCCAGTATTTCTATTCTAACTAATATTGTTTATTGCTGAAAGGCTAAGGATTATATATTATGACGTCTTACAACTTTCATACCTCTAGTTTGTAAATTTTTCAAACCCCCTATGCGACAACCCGTTAAACTACGAAAAATAATAATAATATTTTTAACCTTTTCGACGTCCCACTCCGAAACTACGAAAGAGCTGATAATTTTCATACTGCTGAACCGATTTTCAAGAACATAGCTAACAACACTCTCGATCAGAATGCATTTCTAACAAAAGAAACAAAATTAAAATCGGTGCATCCGCTTGGGCACATGCTACTGACAGACACACAGATACACAAGTTAAACTTATAAACACCTCTTTTTCGTAGGGGATTTAAAAAACGTGTGATATACACCCACTCGCACAAGGATAGCGTGGTTGGTTCTGGTCCAAATCCCGCTCCTATTGCGGTGGAATGTGTCTGGTATAGCGGCAATAAGCTCACTTAATTTAGGAATATTGGGATGAGCATACCATCTGCGGCATGTGGATGAATTGCAGTGCACCTCTGCCTCTTGCTTCGCGGAATATAGGCTAATATGGTGTGTGTATTTAATGCCATATGAATCATGAATGCCTCCTCCTTATACTAAGCAAATGGTAATGCTGTGTGTGACGTTAAGTAACGCTACGTCACCAAAGACGTTAGACACCGTATTATACCCGTCACATAAAAGGTAGTTAATGCATTATGATCGTCATCTAAACACTGATAAAATAACCCTTACAGACCAGACAAAGGGCCCCAAAAAAATAATTAGGAAGGTATGCGTTCGATACAATTCAGTACTACATAACCACTAGCGCGCCTGGAAAACGCGGGCTTACCCTACCTACCTAGAACCCGAATGCAGTACCACCTACCGCATCCAAATGTGAATTTGAACCATCAAGGGAACCACACAATCACACAAAATAAATCACCAAAATCGGTCCAGCCGTTCTCCAGGTGTTCAGTGACAAACACGCGTACCATAGAATTATATAACAGAAATAAAAAGGTTACACTTGATGGATTTGATTAACACTTTAAATGACCTTTATTCATAATATTTTGGTACCTTGAAAACCAAAACTCTAGGTCATTTGCCTAGATTCATATAATTATAACTTATATTTATCTAAAGCGCTCAAGAGTCGCTCTACAGACCGAAACAACCGGTATGTAAATTTCCAGCTTTACCTATGTTTCTTTTATGGAAAGTTCGAGGCTGATTTTAACATTCATGACGTACCTAGATTAATAAGGATAAGACTAGATAGGTACCTAGATAATTTAAATAGATTCATAAATTGCATTATAAGTAGCTACTGAACTCGTTTTATAACTGAACGAGAATTTTATAGTCTGTGTGTGAAGTGAGTACGAATTTGTTTTATTTTCACTTTCTAGGTGGTGTTCATTCTGTTTTTAAATCTATGGTCAATACAATCCAAATTGGTGTCTGTTAGTAAATTAGTAAGCCCATATCAATAGGTCTCTGCGTCTAAAATTCCACCTCGGACCTCTCAACAAACTCATCCTTTGACGAATATGAAATGTCATAGATACAGGATTGTATATTGTTTACTTATGTTTGGGACTTTACTACTTAAATGGTAAACTTCGTTCCCACAGCAAATGAAAATAAGATACATGGGGTTAGTGTGAGCGACAAATCGGGGCTGATGGGCCCGGCGGCGGAGCTTCACACATGGCAATAAGGTTGGTTTTCCTTCGGTACGCTCAAGGGTTCGTTGTAGTTTTTGTTACGCCTGCCGTTGGAATAGTATAGGAAACCTTACCGCTGCATGACTGCGGCAAGGTGCATCCTGGTCTCGCATAGACCCACAGTGTTTTTGCTATCCTCGTGTATCTTGAAGGCTCTCTCGAAGGTTTTCTGTGCGTTGTTCAAGTTGTTCATCATTAGCTGGCAGATTCCGATCTCGATAATGGCTTCAGCCGTTTTCGCCGTTTCACCAGCTGAAAACATATTTGTACATATTTGAGGACAGGAGTAACTATAGAAAATTTAATGATAAATGTCGATTAAAAGGGCGATTTCAAGTCTGAGACGGAATTTAAAAATCATTTAATGACATCCCTGTACAATAATACAATGTTACATCAATATTACATGGGTTTCAGACGTTAGGTGACTGAACAAAAATATACCTTAAGTTCAAAATACAGGCTTCTATAAGTAGGTCCAAGGATAAATAGTGAGCACTTAGGTCTTTAGGTAGCTAGCCACTTACGACATATAATTTAAATATTAAGTTCCTGTTTCAATAAAAGAATAATAAATTAAACGATTTAAAAATCTAATGTGGCTGTTAGTAGACGGTGATTAACATTTTTAATTACCACGAATGACAATCGACGTTTCAGAACTCACATATTAGCTATATATAGGTAGTAGTAGTAGTACCTACTACAGATGCATATGCATAGTTAGCAGCTCGTTTAATTGTACATACCTATAGTAATAATAATAATTTTTAGCCCTTTTGACGTCCCACTCCTGGGCACGGGCCTCTTCTCAACACGAGGGGGATTCTGGCCATAATCCACCACGCTGGCCCAGTGCGGGTTGGCGGATTTCACATGTCTTTCGAAAATTGGTTAAATCTTCTAAGACATGCAGGTTTCCTCACGATGTTATCCTTCACCGTAAGCAAGTGATAATCATATAGAAATTATAATTCGTACATAGATTTCGAAAAATCCAGAGGTTTGAGTCGGGGTTTGAACCTGAGACCTGGTAGCCCGCAAGACGCGTGCTTAACCAATCGGCTATCACTGCTTATTACCATATTATATCATACCTATAATATGTATATAACAAAGCCATTTCAGTCATGTTTTTAGGGTACTATAGTCTTTACGAAGAACCTTTATAGGATCTGAGTTTATTGTAGGATATTTTCAATCGAGGTCGCGTTCAGATCCAGTGTAGACTTCAGAACAATATGTAAAAAATTGTTTTTTTAAGGCTTAAGCTAGATAAACGATTAGCCATTGACTTTGATCATCTAGTTCGCCCGTCTTTCCGTCCCGGTCTGTCATAATGCCATAACTTTTTATCATTAAAAAGCTGTTTTAATTTGTGACCGAGGTACCTACATAGAAGTAATTATTATTCTATAAATACTATATTTTGTATCACTACAGTATAAAGCAAAGTCGCTACCTGCGGTCTGTCCATATGTACGAGGCATGCCTTTTAAGTTCTGTCGTTTCCATAATTCCCGGCAATTTTGAATTTGGAACTGTTCTATATTCGAATGTGTTTAAATTTCGAATCTCAAAACAGTTGAATGTATTAGGATTAATGTTATTGTTTAGTCACAGCGTCGATTAGAATCTGTCAGGTTACGTACGAAAATGAATCTTTCTAAGGAAAATGTTCGTGCAATAATTTTCTACAACTTTAGAAGAGGCCTGACACGGCTTCAGTGTTTTGAAGAGCTAATATCTGTGTTCAGGGATGAAGCCCCATGTCTGCGGACTGTCGAACGCTGGTATTTAGAATTCCAGCGTGGACATACTAGTGTTAGTGACAAATCTCGCGAAGGTCGCCCAAAATCTGCATTCACTGAAGATAACATCATTGGAGTGAGACAACTAATTCTCGAAGATCGTCATGTGACGTATCGAGAGATAGAGGCTCTATTAGGCATCTCAGGGACAACCATTCAGAAGATCTTGCATGAAGCGCTTGGTGTAAGACAGCTAGTTTGCCGTTGGATACCGCATCTGCTTTCCGACGATCACAAGGCGGCCCGCGTCAGATGGTGTAAGAAAACTCTGCAAAGGTTCAACCGAGGAGAGTCAAATCACGTCTACGACATCATCAGTGGTGACGAATCTTGGATCTATGCCTACGATCCTGATTCCAAACAACAATCTACAATCTGGGTCTTTCAAGACGAGCCAAAGCCGACTAAAGTTGTTCGTTCTCGAAGCACTTCAAAGAAGATGGTGGCCACGTTCGTTAGAAAAACCGGCCATGTTGCGACTATTGCACTTGATGATCGTAGAACGGTTAACGCAGAGTGGTATACCACAGTTTGTTTACCACAAGTCATCGCCGAACTTCGAAAATCTAACTCAAAGCGACGCATCATCCTGCACCACGACAATGCAAGTTCACACAGCGCTCGTCAAACGATTGAGTATTTGAAGCAGGAAAAAGTAGAAATTCTTGATCATCCTCCATACAGTCCTGACCTAAGCCCTAACGATTTTTTTACATTTCCTAAAATTAAGAAAAGTCTTCGTGGTCAAAGGTTCCAGTCCAGTGAAGAAGCAGTCGACGCTTTCAAGTCAGCCATTTTGAACACCCCCACTTTAGAGTGGAATAAATGTTATAATAACTGGTTTGAGCGAATGGAAAAGTGTATTAAGCTACGTGGTGAATACTTTGAAAAACAATAAAAAGTACTATAAGGTTCTAGTTGTGTTTTTTTCTTCAAACGACAAAACTTAAAAGGCATCCCTCGTACTCTTAGATCTTTAAAACTACGCAACGGATTTGATGCGGTGTTTTAAAAGAGAGAGTGATTCAAGGGGAATGTTTATATCCTACTAATATTATAAATGTGAAAGTTTGTGAGTGTGGATGTATGTATGTATGTTTGTTACTAACTAGTGAACGGATTTGAATGAAATTTGCAACACAAATAGTTTATAACCGGGATTAACATATAGGATACTTTTTATCCCGATAATCCCGAAATTTTTGTTACGTTAAATACGCGGACGAAGTCCGTGGGCACAGCTAGTGTATAATACATGCATAATATAGTAGAGAAACACTAATAATTTTAGAGGTTTCGTGCACCCGTGCGAAGCCGCGGCGGGTCGCTAGTAAATATACGAGTAAATACATCAAACAAGACCAACCGTCGTTCGCTCTCCGCTCTGCCAAGCGCGAGAGCCTCTCCGCCTTACTAGGGTCCTGTTTGCGCACCGCTCGCGCTTTGCTCAGCAGTACCTTATGGAGTTGTAAAGCAGTAGCACAGAACACCGTGTCCGGAGGTACCACGTCACCCTCCTTCTCGGCTTCGTATAGACGCCAGTCCTAAAGGAACACAACGAACTACTGATGGAATATTTCACAGGTAGCGTGTATTGAAGCGCCAATAGCCTAGTGGTTAGAGGGGCCGTCCTCGTAGCTGAGGGGTTCCGGGTTCGATCCCCATCCTGGCCATTAAACTATTGACGTGAGCCCACTCCTAGCACAAGCATTAGCTTAGTTGGAGGGGCTAAAGGGAATACTAGTAATGTGATAAACACACATTGCTAGTAATCTTTTAAAAAAAAAAAAAACATTAAATTCGTTTTCATAGCACCTGTTACCGGCATAGGTAAAAACAGTTAAAAATAATTGAAATTAAATTATTAAATATTCGGTACTGTCCCGCTCTTCATGATAGATCATCGATCAGTGACTTCATAATATGATTACCTAAGTGTTGTAGTGAAAAGTGAGTCGAATAAAATCATCGACTATGAAAAATCACGTGTGAAATAACAGTGAAAGAATAACATAATTTCTCGTAATAGGTACGAACGCGATGAACGTACGTATTAAGTCACAGTATCAAGTCCTTCATACGAAGACACGTGCAGTGACCCTTATGTCACTGGCATATGGGTTAATTTGCAATAATTCGCGCGTGCTCGCTTATCCACCTTTGTAATTTTCCACTATTGAGTGCAAAGGCGTACGAAATACTTCTTTAATCACATGGCAGGAGTTCAAGCCACCTTTTACACGCCATTGGGGAACTACGTGTTTTGAAATTGACTACCTAGTTCTCTGAAATATATATAAAAGCATCTTGGATGTTGTGATCTTGGAAATTATAAACGAGTAGCAATGGAAAATTTACAATAATAATTCCGTATCATGTAGGTACGTAATTATTTTTAATCTCAAAAGCAATGCCGCCATTGCTAAGTATTGAATAGATGGCTGAAACTCATTAAGGTATAACTAGACGGTACTCGGGGCTGTTTATACAAGGTGAAACATCAAGGGTATACTTTTTTTTTCAAAACTTAACTTTGTAATTTTAAAACTATCAGCTTTGGAGGAAATTTGAAAAACAAAAGGTGTTATAGGAATAAGGCTGTTGACAGATTTCACAAGTCTACAAAATCTTTAGTACTTCAACTGTCCCACAAAGCCGATAGTTTTAGATTTATAAAGTTAAGTTGCAAAAAAAATTGTATACCCTTTTTGTTTCACCCAGTAGATAAATTTGATAAATGATTAAGCTAACCGAGTTCCGGCAGTTACGTAGGTACCTATCTACCCAATAAACCTATGATGAGTCATGAAAAATAATATTTTTCGAGCCAAACAAAATAAATAAATTAATTACCTAAGTTATATAAAATATAAGTAAGTAATATAAGTAAGTACGAGCAAATAACTGTTGATGTCGGTATATTTTTGGCAAGTATATAAGTAGGTTTGTAAAATTGTGCAACACGTACCTAATACAATAAACAGCAAAATCATCGTACCTACATTAGCATTATTTATATCGTAACGTTAGTGAAAAATAAATTATCATTAGTTACGTATTCGAAAACAACTCATGTTTAGAAGCGTGGTTTGAATATCACGCAAGGCACATTTAAGATAGGCAAAACAGACGTGTTTTCGTCCATATCACTGCAAAACGTCTTAAATAATTGTAATTAAATAACAATGAGGCAATCCCTAACTCCGATCAGACAAAAAGACTTGTCGCAATAGGGAAAGGAAAACTAATCCATAATGTGAACGTATATCGTTTATTACCTTCCCAATAGCGGAATCTCTGACTTCCGTCAAGATTACAAATGCCTCTTCGGGGTCCGCTCCTGGAACTAATGATTTATTTTATAATCCCTTATTATTAATTTATTAAACAAGGTACAACAACTATTATAATGTTAGTATATCGTTGATGCTTTTATTATATTTTCCATTAATTTATTCTTTCGTATAACTCCTTATTAACTGTTACCAACTCCAAATATTACCTTATACCTACCTAATACGTTAATAGGTACTACCTACATTTTTAAATTAAACTAATTCACGCATAGGTATACAAACTAATATAATTCAAAGCGTCTGGAATCTATACACTTGGAATTATATTTGTTCGCTCGGGAACGTTAAAACAAATATAGGTACGATAGTTAGTGACAGTAAAATAGTAATCGAACTTACATTTGTCCAACAGAAATTTCGCATAATGAAATTTACAGCAGGCTTTCTGTCTGCCTCCGTCGATTAAGTACTGGCTGGAAACCGCAATGGAAGCCATAAAGAATTTCTCTGCGAGCCACAATATACCCTTTTCCCGCTCAGCGTAATGCATAGCAAGCTTGAGAAGCGCCAAACACTCTTTCTTGGTGTTCTCTGCGAGAAAATGATAACAATTTTATTTTAGGTATGTTAACGTCCCACTTTTGACGCCCCAATCCTGGGCACGGGCCTCCTCTCACTACGAGAGGGATTCAGGCCCTAATCCACCACGCTGGCCCAGAGCTGGTTGGCGGATTTCATGTCTTTCAAAAATCGTTTACTATTATTATTTTATTTAATATTTAAATATTGTGATATAATACACTCAGCTCAAAATCCGTATACTACCTCGATCTCGGTATTTTTCAGCTTCCTGCAAACCCATGCAAACGTGCTCCAGGTAATCGGGCCGCTTCCTAATATCCACGACAATGCCGATATCATCCTCAGCTACCAGTTGGATGTTATCATAGATGAGGTCCTGGAGGTAGCTCGACGACTCTACGTAGCCTGACTCTTTTAGCTCCAATATCAGACATTCGAATAGTGGAAATCTTCGCCTGAAGAAAACGGGAACTAGGTAATAGCCTGTTGTGTTTAACAGTGGTAGAGCCAATTGTGTACGTCTCATATAAGGGCTCGCTTGAATAAGGTAGTACACAGAAGATCAGCGTAAAGCAGCTCTTATAGCTGCATAATGATGCCGACGACCGCTTGGCGCAGTGGTTCGAGCATAGGCCGCTCGGCTCACTGCACATGGTGGTTGAGGGTTCGTTTCACGCCGGGGCAAATTTCGGAAATGGCCTTTCGTAATTTCCCCAGGTCTGGGTGTCACTGGGATCGCCCCCAGTCCATTGTACGGTACCCATAGTACAAACGTTGCTTAGTTTGGGACCATACAGTTGGTGTGTCAGTCTGGCGATATTTATTTATCTATAATGTACGATAAATGAGAGATCTGGAAGCCCAACAACTTGTGGCGACCTCACATTCACGTAGCCGACAGAAACGGACAGATGGCGCTAAATGTGAGGTCGCCACAAACCACAGATATAGATTTACATAGATAACGCAAATGCATGTACTTCGTGTGTACGAACCCCGACCAAGCGTCGAGGTTGGTCGCCGTTAACTTGCAGTTCACGCGACTACAGATATAAAAATTATGAGAATGAGCGAGATAATTACTCAAGAGAATCTTAGCGGGCGGGCGTCTTTGAATCGGTTTGGATTTCCTGTCACTAATGACGTCACAGTAGGCGTTAAAAATTCGGCACGCTTGGTTTCAATACAAATCGTGATACTTGCGTTATCTATGTAAATCTGTATCTGTGCCACAAACTCATTGGTCTTCTTTTGAACCTATCAAATTTGGTCAAGTTCAAGTTTAGTCAGCCATTAAAAGCGGAACAGAAGCGCTGGTTATGATCGGACTCTATATATATAAATTCCGTTTAGGTACATGTAGAGATTGATAAAGACCTTTTCAAGCATGTTTAGTTTTTACCTCCGGATCCCCTTAGCATCGAGCACGTCTAAAGTAAACAAAGTTTGGTTCCGCAAGTTCTCCAAGCTGTTCTTCGTCATACACGCGAGGAGCTTCGGCAGCTGGCGCTTCTCCAGCGTATATTTCGACGCCATTCTTCAGTTATTTTATCACACAAAAGATATTATTAAAATTATAGGATTATAAAACTCTTGGTTACATGTTACTGTATGAAAACTTCAATCACCAATCACAATGTTGTTAGACAAAGAGAATACAATACTACGTAAGATTGTTAGACCCAAAGATTTTATGGGTCGACCAATCACTAGAATGAACAGTGACACCACACTGACGCTTGTCACGCTGAATTGTTTAGTTATTTAATTTTATTGCATGATAGGTTTGCTCGACCAAAAAGGTTTTATATCACCTAATAATTTAGTTATGTAGTGCGTGTACTAAATAATTTCAAGTTGGACCCCGAGACTTCGAAGATTTCGCTTGAAATCCTATATGTTTGTATGATTGGATCCATGTATCATTGGAGTTCAACTTTTAAATACTTACATAGGTCCTTATTTACATTTACAATGCATTAATATCTGTAATTAATTTACATTACCATTCACAGAACAATAATTCGCTCTAGAAGCAAATCATTATACGTGTTACCATTGTTCTTAGTTAATTTATAAGACTGCTCTAAGAAATTGATAATTCCAAGGGTACCCACAAAAATACGCAGGTTATCCTACTAATCCTACTAATATTATAAATGTGAAAGTTTGTGAGTGTGGATGTATGTATGTATGTATGAATGTATGTATGTTTGTTACTCCTTCACGCAAAAACTACTGAACGGATTTGGATGAAATTTGGAACACTGATAGTTTATAACCGGGATTAACATATAGGATACTTTTTATCCCGATAATCCCGAAATTTTTGTTACGTTAAATACTACGCGGACGAAGTCCGTGGGCACAGCTAGTATTATAAATGTGAAAGTTTGTGAGTGTGGATGTATGTATGTATGTTTGTTACTCCTTCACGCAAAAACTACTGAACGGATTTGGATGAAATTTGGAACACAGATAGTTTATAACCGGGATTAACATATAGGATACTTTTTATCCCGATAATCCCGAAATTTTTGTCACGTTAAATACTACGCGGACGAAGTCCGTGGGCACAGCTAGTTTCTGATAAATTTCTACCGTCATATACTTATATTATATTACCCGTATTAAGTACCCAAATGTAACAGTAATCTAAATATATATAACTCTAAGGTAACTGCCTGACTGACTGACATAGTGATCTATCATCGCACAGCCCAAACCACTGGACGGATCGGGCTGAAATTTGGCATGCAGGTAGATGTTATGACGTAGGCATCCGCTAAGAAAGGATTTTGATTAAATCTACCCCCAAGGGGATAAAATAGGGGATGAAAGTTTGTATGAAACTTAGTCAATTAAATTTCACGCGGACGAAGTCGCGGGCATAGCTAGTTTAAGAATAAAACACATTTGGAATAAAATAAATGTGAAAAAGAAACCTTGCTCATTTTCATGTGTGGTCTCGTTACAATTTATCGTAATGCCAGCGACCCTCTCGTATTTCATTGTTATCAGATAGACCATTTTTATAGGTACAAAATTATATTTAAAATTTACTATTGGATGTGTAGAATTATTTTTTCTTGGTTGATATTGATTCAGTAGCTAGGTCCAAATACCTAGTATCAATGGAACTGTGTTATAGTACCATCCGTAGACCTTTTAAAGAGTATAATCTATGGTACCATCAAATAAACAGTCAATTTAATAGGGATCCATGATAAATCCTCCTTTCTCCTTTAGTCTAGATTCTAGCCAAGTGTTTTACAAATTGTAAGTCGAACTTGTTGCTCGTAACTTAAATCCAAGTTGCCGACAAACGACAAACATAATAACATAGAAACAGTTCGCTCTCAGTGGATTGTCGGCATTGGACCTTGGAATGAGGTAACATTAGCCCATAAAACGGCGACACACAACCCAATGGAAACAAATTACAGCTGCCCGTTAGGCTGGTGACACAAATTACCAATATCAAAAACTGTACACTGACACTTTTATTTTCTTGTTACTTAAAAATTTTATACTTTACTAGTTTCTGCCCGCGACTTCGTACGCGTAGACTTAAGTAAAGTATTATATGTGTCAATCCAGATTATAAACTATCCGTGTTCCAAATTTCATCCAAATCCGTTCATTAGTTTTTGCGTGAGAGTAACAAACATACATCCACACTTACAAATTATCGCATTTAAAATATTAGTAGGATACGCTGCTTGCCAAAAGTGATGTCGTTTATTCATATTACCAAAGAAATTGATGAAATTTTGCATACCTACTCACAATAGTAGAGTGGCGTGTTCAATCTAATTTTGCTATTTTATTAATATTCACAATAATATTAGGTGGGTATCGATTTCTGGAGAACATATAAAATCAAGCACTCATATGGTTGCGACCTTTTTAGGCGGGCGGGCGGGCCTGTCTGGCGCCTAGCCGTCGCGCATCGCCCGCCCGAGGCCGCCTAGCGATCAATTTTACCCTTGTCTCCCCCAATCACCAAGTAATAATGGAATGCGATTTACAATCAATAATGATAAGCAAACGACAGTGATTAGGTAATTTATGATGACACTACAGATAAATTGGCCTGCACCTTAGGTCTTCACGAAATACAATTTTCATCGGAGGAACACTTATGTGTCTTTACAATTAACATTGTGGTGACTTTTAGACTTGAGTACCTACTAAAATGCAGACTTAGGTACTAAACTAGATCAGTTTCAGAGGCTTTCAGTGCCATGGGCGGTCAGTCTGTTTATTTCCATTATATCATGAAATCGTAATAAAAAACCAAGATGTTAAAATATCTACAGAAAGAACGAGATGAAAACTTCAGCGTGCATTTCAGATACAATATTTTATATCAATATATTTTAAATTAAGCAATAAAAATTTAAGACTATCATACTCCACGCTCAACACATGCATAATTATTTTTTAAATATTTTTATCGTAGCCACTCTAAATAACATTAACTTGCTAATTTGCATTATTATTATCATCCCACATGTAAATAATAACATGAATTAGCCAAAAAAATATTATTTAGGTTTTTCTCCTAGATTAATGCCACCAGGTTTTTTCCTTGAATCAATATTTAAAGAATCTTTGGATTGAGAAACGATCGGCTTCGACAAAACCAACGCACTTTCCTTTTCTGGAGACTTTTCTAAGTTTTCTTCAGTGTCGTTACTCGATGTGGCTCCATCTATTCAAAAATAGATACTAAAAATTAAGGTATAGCAAATTATAAATAATAGATGAAGGTACCTATGATAAGATCCTTTAAGCCTTAAGGTTTAAGTTAAGTAACTGCATCACGAACATAAGTACATGCTGTATGTATGTAACAAATCCTGGTAATTCAATAATTATTAATATTCTAATTGTACCTTCGGTGTTATCTGCATCATTTGGCTTTTCTTTATCCTTCTTGGCTTTTTTAATAGCCATCAACATTTCTGGAGCAAAACGTAAAAATATATTTAGGTAATTTTGTCGGTGATATGAAAAAAAACAAAAACAATATACCAAATATTCTCTAATGAAGATTTAAAATATTTAAAACCAAGTTTACTATATTATGCACAACCTCATTTCATCAAGTCACTAATGAAATTGCTCTTGTGCCATGGGCAGACCTGGGAGGAAGTTGGTACTCTCCGTTTCTACACCGGAGACCGAGCGCGGCGATGAGATAATGTGTATTTATTATTCATTAATTATGTCACATCTTTACAAGAATTGGTTAGCAGATTCCGAACAACAGATATATTAATAAGTAATCTCGCTACTATAGCGCTATCTGACTTTCTGTGGTCAATAACTTAAATTGAAAATTTAGAAAACCCCCGATGCTACTTATTAAACTACAAAAGAGCTGATAATTTTCAAATGGCTGAACCGATTTACATGAAACATAATTAAGAACACTCTCGATCAGAATACCTATCTTACAAAAAAACATAATTGAAATCGGTTCATTCGCTTGGGCGCTACGATGCCACAGGCAGACACACATATACACATGTTTAACTTATAACACCCCTCTTTTTTGGCGGGGGTTAAAAAGGTATTGCGTGAGCTGAATTCTATGTATATAAAATTTACCGCGATGTATTCCGATCTCTTATACGAGCTCAAAGTTCATGAAATACCCATCTGTCAATATAAGCCATGTGGAGACGAAGAACTGAAGGCGGTCAGTATTGTATTCTCTATGGAGGCCGGCCTGAACACTCCGATACCAGAGTTGGTCCCTAGCTTATATAGGTATGTACTACAAGAAAGAGTACACAACGCCTGACGATCGATGTGATGTGACTAGGTATCGGCCAATCATGTGTAGGTAATTGAAGGACCGACACAAGGCTGGTAGGATATCCTACAGTCTACGCATACACACAGAAATAACTATAGGTCTGAACAGAGCAACGTACTGCGCCTACAAAAGAACCCGGGTTACAGTTATTACAGCACCGGTAACTAAGGTCTTACCGCGTCGGAAATTTGCTGAGAGCGGCATTTCTCCTTTCAGCCTTTTTTTAAATTCACCAGCTCATTGTAATTTACTCTAGTTAAATAAGTTTTCACACATTTTCCTTTACTTTGCTTTTTGTACTTTGCTTGTAAGAAATGTTTTTGACAAGCACAGAACAAAAATACCATAGACCACAAAAAGTTTCCGATAAATAATAATCACTGCCATAGATATAGGAAGTGTAGTGAAAAGTTCTAAAAAGTAATTGATAACAGCAGGTACTTTTTTTAGGGCCTATACCTTCAATGTTGATCATTAGTCTTCATTATTTCTAGGCACTTTACTTCACAACGTGTTCTATTTTATCATGTAAATAAAATGGATTCAGGGCGCGGCGGGCGCTATGTAATTTGTCAAAAACAAAAATCTCCTCTTATAAGTACCTACGTACATCAATCATGTAAGTTCACACAGGCTGCGTAAAATTACGAATTATATTCATACACAGTACACCTGCTGTGTACTGTGTATGAATATAATTCGTGACTGAATTTAAGAAATACAATTACATAGTTGATTCTTAAGTGTACATTTTAAGGAACAAATATGTGAGATATCTCTTAATTCTCTGAGGTTGACTGTACAACACGTTATGATCTTTGAGGGTAATAAAGAAGGAGTGGAGCCCCGAGTAAAAACTAGTGGGTGTCTAAACCTAATCCCCTGAGCACACAACATAAAATAAGCTCTTTCATTACAATTAATACAATAAGCACACTTGATCGACGTTCATGACAGTCCGAAGGTTATTACAGCACGGCTCAATATGTCGTACCTATACTCGAGATCAAAAATAAAGATCATGACAAAGAAACAATTCAGGTTTCATGACACAAGTTGACAGCCGGATTCGTGCGAAGATAAAAATCTCATTTCGACGTGCCGTGAAGGATTGAAATCCAATTTGTCTGTTTCGTCTTGGTACAGCGGGGAGGATCTCAAATGGAATACTGTATTCGTGAGATAAGAGTTGACGTGCCATAATATGTGCCGTATGCTACATTACTTTTAGGTTCAGTATCGAAATGTTCACTAAATAAAATGATTTTTATATAACACTAGCTGTGCCCATGGACTTCGTCCGCGTAGTATTTATCGTAACAAAAATTTCGGGATTACCGGGATAAAAAGTATCCTATATGTTAATCCCGGTTATAAACTATCTGTGTTCCAAATTTCATCCAAATCCGTTCAGTAGTTTTTGCGTGAAGGAGTAACAAACATACATCCACACTCACAAACTTTCACATTTATAATATTAGTAGGATAGTTGGCAAACTAAGGTGAAATTCGGCTGATGTTAAGCAGTTATCATAACGAAAGGCATTTCTCGCACGTTGCCGAGCTGAAGGGGAGTGGGACAATGTAAGGGAAAGGAAGGGAAGGTTGGTTTTCCGGCTCCCCACGTACAAAATGCCGGATACTACTACTACTACTTTTTTATTTATATTTAATTGATGTACTTTATATTTTCTAAACACGATTCGATTCTCTGTAATCAACACATTATATTGATGAAATACCGTGACATAACTTGATAAAATCTGAGAACCTAGTTGGCCATAGCTATTCTGACTCATAACTCAATGCAAATAGAGTTCTTATTTGAATAATATAAATATTACCGCATAATGGCGAGCAACGAAATAATAAAGAAAATTATGCTTTTAATGCAGCTCTAATAGCTCATTTACGCCGATCTTCTGTGACAAGGTGGTACTACCACACAGCTACAGCTTGGCTTGGCAGAAATCAATGAGTGTGAGCGCGGTTATCGTTTCTTTGTACACAGGTTGAAACAGAAAGGGTATAGGTACTTACTTTTTATTTCAAAACTTAACTTTGCGATTCTAAAGCTTTGGAGGCAACTTGAAAAACAAAAGGTGTAAAAGGATACAGCAGTTGACAGATTTCATAAGTCTACAAAACCTTTAGTACTTCAACTGTCCCACAAAGCCGATAGTTTTAGATTTACAAAGTAAAGTTGCAAAAAAAATAGTATACTCTTTTTGTTTTACCTAGTATATCTACAGGATAGAATGTCTTTATTATTCTCAACTCGAAACATAAGACCTTTATTTTCAGCGCGGCATTAAACCCCTAACGTAGGTTTATATGTAAATAACTTTCAGCTGTTGTAATCTATGTTAAACTCCCGTGCTTGTGTTTGGATTATTATAACACCTTTGAAGCTTAAAGAATCAACTACAACTAAAAGTGACAGACTTTAATTAGTTTGAGCGAGTGACACGTAGCTTTAAACTTCTTCAAGGAATACTCGGTATGCTCTATACATTTGTGCAATATTGGGCCTCTATACAAGGGGAAACATAATGGGTATACTTTTTGTTTCAAAACTTAACTTTGTAATTCTAAAACCATCAGCTTTGGAGGGAACTTGAAAAACAAAAGGTGTTATAGGAATACAGCTGTAGACCGATCTCACAAGTCTACAAAACCTTTAGTACTTCAACTGTCCCACAAAGCCGATAGTTTGAGATTTACAAAGTTAAGTTGCAAAAAAAATAGTATACCCTTTTTGTATCACCTAGTATATAATACTCACTGAGTACGTATTAAATATCTCGTTTCGCATACAATGATCACGATGACTATTTGTTTTTGCATTTTTATATAAAGTTTGTCTTACGATTATTACCCCACCAGTAATAGTACATTGTTACCCTAGGAATGAAAGTAACTTATTTATACCTGAGACGGGGTTTGGTGCCAATAGTTCGAGGGACAAAATAAGTCCGAGGTTAACACTGTGCTTTTCATTACGAATACAGGGAAAGTAAAAACGACACAAGAATTAGCTAAAGAAAAAATGAGTGAACAAGGAAGTATGAACAATACTCTACAACTCAAAACAACAAATGAAGATCGCATCGCCGCCTATTTTGTTTTTTTTCTTTCCGCTACCGGCCAGCTTCACTATTCTGCCATTATTTTTCATTTTCATTCCTCCAAAATGTTGAAAACAGTACTAAGTATCTATTGTAGTATCACGTCATAACTGAGTTATTTTTGCAAACTTAAATATCGATTTCCTATCCTTGTATTTATTTATATTTTAGGAAAAATATTTAACAGTGATAGCAAAAATAAATTGGTATTAAAAATCTAGAAAAATATATGAAATTCGATATCAGTCACCATGTCCATTGAGTTGAGTCCATAGAATTTATTATTCTATTTTCCAGTTGTCTAGGGACAAATAAACCGAGTTGGGTCCAACCCCTGCAACGTTAAACCGCGAAGTAACCGCAATAAAAGTAAAACCCAAGAAGAGGCCGGAATTTATAACAAAATTTCCAAAGACTCATCACAGTTTGTGTGTGAATAGTAAATAAAAACGACTTTGCATTGAATATGTAACGTTTTGATTAAACTAGCAACTTGTACTGGCAAATACCAACAAAGTACGTTACTTAACATCATTAATTACAATTACTATTCAAAGTTCACGACATTCAGACATAACGTGAATAACGGACCCGAATTAGCGAACAAAGCATTTTATATTTTATTAGTTCGGTACATTAGTTTCTAGGTAGGTACTTATATTTGGTTTGCGTTTTGAGAAATGCATATTGAATACTAAGTAAAATAATAATAATAATTTAGCCCTTTTGACGACCCACTTCTGAACACAGGCCTCTTCCCCTCACTACGAGGGGCGGGATTCTGGCCGTAATCCACCACGCTGGCCCAGTGTGGTTTGGCGGATTTTACACGTCATTCGAAAATTGGTTAGATTTTCTAAGACCATGCGGGTTTCTTCACGATGTTTTCCTTCACGGTAAGCAAGTGATGAACCTTTAGTACTTCAACTGTCCCACAAAGCCGTTAGTTTTAGATTTACAAAGTTAAGTTGCAAAAAAAAAAAACAAAACTTTATGTTTCTATTATAGGTGTTTCGTATGATTCAATTCAATTCAAATCATTTATTTTGTTTAGGCCTACGGGGGCACTTACAAATTGTCAATTTACATATTTTTTTTCCTTATACAACCGGATCGGAACGCGACCTCGACTGAGAAGATCCGGCAAGAAACTCAGCGGGCTTGTCTTTTTACATTCATCGAATATTTATCGCCAGGTCAGATTTTTTATTTATATTTAATTGATGTACTTTATATTTTCTAAACACGATTCGATTCTCTGTAATCAACACATTATATTGATGAAATACCGTGACATAATTTGATAAAATCTGTGAACCTAGTTAGCCATAGCTATTCTGACTCATAACTCAATGCAAATAGAGTTCTTATTTGAATAATATAAATATTACCGCATAATGGCGTGCAACCCAATAATAAAGAAAATTATGCTTTTAACGCTATAATTATAAGTATGAGCCTAAAAATCATAAAGTTTTAAGGTATAAAATTGGAGACAAACTTTTTGTATTTAAACTAAACAAATTATCATCGATAGTTATTGCATTGGAATATTTGAAGAGCATACGAATATTGTAGGTATAATTCAATTAATGCTAAAGGTTTGTGCGGGTAGAAAGGGGTAGGTACAAAAAGGGTATATACATTAGACTTACCTACAAAATATGATTAAGCAAACTTACTTATTTATACCCGCCTGCTTCCTAGCAAGTGAGTTCCGTGACGAAGCAATGACCAGCAAATGTTGCATGCAGTAGCACCAAATAATTTATAATACCTACTACTAGGTTGTACATGCTGTTTCGCTGCCGTAGTTTTTTTTTCTGGATCCCGATAACTGCGCCACCTGCCGGCTCCAACTACAGCTTGGTACCATCCAGGTAATCCATTGAGTATAAAAATAATAAGTATAGGTAATCAAAATCGATCAAGCCGTTTAGGAGGAAAAAAATACAAACACTCGCACAACTTTAGCTGTAAATCCGTATTATGCGAAATCGTGTTATTAGATATTCCATTTCACAATTCAATTTTGGTATTACTATTTAAGTTTACCTATCTACAAAACTATTGGTAAGTTCTAATTTGCGTAAATTTTCTCCGTTCTCAGAAGCTTCTTACGTTGTGTCTCGAGAATGCAAACACAGAAAATGTTACGTTCTCCGTAATGAAAGCTTTTAATTAAACTACCTACAAAGTTTTATTTCTCGCGCAACGACGGGAGACAATGAGGAATTCCTTTGAAAATCAAATGAGATCTAGACAGGCCCGCGTCGCATGCAAATTCCATTTTCAAAAGCAATCTATATCACGACTTGTATTTTACATTTTCTATTTTAAAATTAAACTAAAATTTAATTTGATCTATAATTCTTGTCGGTGAAGGCGCCTGTCTAGCCCGCGAAATTCAAGATTTTCGAGTATTTTTATAGTTTATCCAAAATCTGAAAACATTTAAGACAACATTTTGTGATTTGCGACAAACACAGTATGCAGTGCGTTCATTATTTTACTCTAAATTTTATCACGGTGGATATGATACTAGTTAATCACTAAATATACAAAAATTGCCAGATTATCTGGATAGCTGTCGTTCTTGAAATGTTTTAGAGTAAGTTGGATATATTAATAAATGCACTGCACACGGTCTTTGTCGCGAATTACAAAATGTGCTTTTTATTAATGTCAGATTTTGAAAAAATTCTAAAAAACCTCAAAAAATTTGAACTACGCGGTCTAGATGGGCGCTTTAGCCTTAAATTTTTAATTTCCTAAATGTCGAAATTAAAGCAATACGAGTCTGTGAATGTTCTGATTTAATTTTAGATTAAGTTAGAACCCAGTCCATGATATTTCAACAGTAAATTCACATGGTAGAGCCGTAGCTAATTGACTACTAATATCTCAGTTACGGCCTGCCTCAAACAGAGTAGTACCGTCCTGTCACAAAAGTTCGGCGTAAAATAGCTATTAGAGCTACGTTTCGTACGATGAGTGATGCAACCATTCGCCCAACCCCTCCCCTTCCCCTACCTTTCACTCCCACTGCCCTACTCCCCTGTTAGGCTGGCAACATGCGAGCAATATCTTTGCAAGCACCTATAGGCTAAGGTACTTGCTTAAAATCTGCCCCCCTAGCCAAGTGGCTTCGTCTATAAGCGTTTCTACAAAACGCTACGCTTAAATGTATGGAAATGACATTATAAGTCGACTAGCGGCCCGCCCCGGCCTCGCACGGGTACATTGCGGTTACATTATTCGAGTTTTAGTAAGGATCCCTAATTTTTTTGAAACTATATTATAGCCTATGTCACCCGGGGATAGTGTAGCTTCCCAACCAAAGAATTTGTAATAATAAGACATATTATTACAAATTCTTTGTTCCCAACAGTGAAAGAATTTTTCAAATCGGTTCAGTAGTTTCGGAGCCTATTCATTACAATCAAACAAACAAAGTTATCCTCTTTATAAAATTAGTATGATATTATAAGTATGATATATTAGTATGATAAGTAGATCACGTGACTTATGTCATTTCCATACATGAAGCGTAGCGATTTGTAGAAACGAATGCAGACAAAGCAACTTGGCTAGAGAGGCAGGGCCCTTATTACGTTAGCTACTTAAATTGCAATAGAAAAGCAAACGCTTGTCATACGCTCGTTTGCTGATTTTGTTAGGTATATAAAAGTGGAGTTATTATTTCCAACATAATAAAAGATACTTAGGGTGTACTGATTGCTTGTTGATAGCCGAAATTGTACCGAGAATTCTAAAGAATATAGATACCGTCGCCTTTAACATTAGTGTTCAACACACAATCAAATAACACGTTGCTCAGTAAAATTATGAAGTACCTACCTTATATTCATTTATTTTTGGTGGAGATCTATGTGCTCTACATTCTCAATTCTCTCATTAGGGGATCATCTAATAGGTCGATGAATTTAAATAAATAAGCTCGATAAAGCTTATAACCTAGGTCCATTTTTTTTTGCCGTCTATTACAGAAACTAAACCTATTCCGTCCTACTCTATCTGACTAACTTATCCTAAAATGAATATAAACGAGGTCGCTGACATAAATATAATATATATAGGTATAAATAATAAAAAATCTCAAGATCTAGCTGAAACAACTGCGAAATATTTGCATAATTTAGGCTTAGCATCAGTCGTATAATAAATGTATTATTATTTCTGTACAGTATTCAGTTTGTTATTATGAAAACAGGCCAATGTTTACACATGTTTTCAGCGAAGTTCGGTGAAGGAAGTCATTCATTACGTCGACCCTGTTTAGTGATGTCTGAAAATGATGTATGAAAAAGACCGCACGAAAAAAGCAACGGGATCGTTTTCAATAAGTTCACTGAATTCAGTCACTTGAGTGGTGTATTTGTTATTTAAGTAAAATCATATTGTTGCAATGGTGATACATGTTCTGAATTAGCTAACCTCAACGTAATTAATTCGGTTTGAGGACCTCCACAACCGGGACGGCTGCGAGGGCTAAAAGTTACCAAGTAGTTTTAATATGTACAACTACATATATAGATTTACATAGATAACGCAAATGCATGTTCTTCGCGTGTACGAAACCCCGACGAAGCAAAAATATGAGTATGAGCTAGATAATGACTCGAGAGAAACGTAGCGGGCGGAGGGGCATCGGCGGCATCGGTGTCTTTGAATCGGTTTGGATTTCCCGTCACTAATGACGTCACAGTAGGTGTTACAAATTCGACACGCTTGGTTTCAATACAAATCGCGATACTTGCGTTATCTATGTAAATCTGTAAATCTATATCTGTGGTACCAACTATATATAGATACCAAACAAACTGACACATGCCACAAAACAAAAAATATTTCAGGGTCAGTTTAGCCTGAATAACTTGATTTAATTCTTGTTTAACTCGAAATACAACATAGTGGAGCTATCTTAATTAAAATACTTGATTTTTGTACCTATAAATATACGCACCTTGAGATAATAATAAGTTATATGGAAATAAATAACTAGCCCGCTGAGTTTATAGCCGGATCTTCTCAGTCGGTGGCGCATTACGATCTGGTTGTAGACTTAAGGACAAATCTAAAAATAACAATTCACGCGCCTTTTTAGGGTCTAAAAACAAATGAATTGAGTTTCAGTAAGGGTTTGAGCGTCCACTTTTAGGTAGTGTTAAGTGGTATCTCTCACTACAGTCTATTACACATAGGTAGTCCCGCGGAAAAATACAGAATTAAATTGTACTCAGACAGTTTAAGGGTTTGTGCACACCATGTTTTTTAAACGCGCCGTCGACACGCGTTTGTTTCGATACAGACGCGACACGCATGCGAGTCCGACGCAGCCTGTAGACCTTTGTAGGATAAAAGTGCGCCGTCCACGCACGTATCTTAAAGGCGTGGACGGCGCATTCAAAAAACGGGGTGTGCACAGGCCCTAAATTGTATCGCCAACACGCGACTATAAGGCCGCATCTACTTCGTATGTGAAATAGACTGTACTTAACCCGTGTCGCCTCGTTCATATACCAGAGTGTACATCGTTGATCGTACAATAGATCAGCTTATGACCGATCGTTAGGTTAATAGGGTGGATGATAGCGTGCTATTGCGAATCCGTGGCACCTCCCAAAGGCGGTTGATGGTCCACCCATTAGTTTTGACTGAGACTCTGGTCTTTGACTTTGTTTGAGTAAGACCCTTACCGCGTACTCCTAGACGAAAGGGTTCCCAACGTTAAAAAAGTGCCATTTAGGCCCTAAACTTAGGGATGCCCGAAAGAAGCGAAGCTTTATAGTATAAAGTTTAGGGTGCTGCAGCTGCCACTCTGTATACCTATAAATATCGTATAACGCTACTGACATCTGACGCTTAGCACGGATAGAGTGGCCGCGCGGCGAGCGCCCAGAACGTTCTAATAGAAGCTTCGCTTAAAAAAATAAAGGTGCGTATGCGACAAGCGCTGGTGAGGTCACGGAGCGCGGATGTGTGTGAAAGCGTGCCCGTGGCCCCATCGCAAGGCGGGAAAAGGTCCACCGTAGGGTTATAGTCGATAAGAGTCCAGCATAACTCGCCCACCTCCCCTAGGGGCTTTCCCATGTGTAGGGAAAAAAATTCAAACTCACGCCCGTAATCAAAATGTAATAAAATCGCATTATCATCGTTTGCATGTTTATTAACTACAACTAGTTAATCAAGTGTTTACGGTTAACACTCTCATTTGTTTCTTAGATATTTCCGTGAGATTAACCTCTACAGGCCAAATGAGTGACCTTCGCTCGCCAAAGACGGCCAACATTTTCCTATACATCTGTACGGCATTCAGATACGAGTACGGTCAAAATTTTCCAAATGCATGGCACAATCGTTATTGTTTTTACCGTTTAAACGTAGTCTCACATATAAATACATTAAATAAATAATTTAGCTTTTTTAACGTCCCACTCCCGGGCACTGGCCTCCCCTTGTTACGAGGGGGAAAATACATTCCAATAATATATGTGTATTCTGCAAGTAAAATAAAAGCGAGGTCGGTATCATAATAATTGTTATTACCCCTATTCGATCGGTAGAATCGTCTCGTAGAATAAAAACAATAAAAATGAACCATCAATAGCCTATTGCTTAGTGGTACATCGATCGATGGCAGAATGAATGACATAGAGCGAAGTCGATCTACGGTTTCAACAAGAGCCACGTTCGATCAAACATCGATCGGCAGTCGATCGATTGTTGTGGTAACCAAAGAATTTATAATAATAAGACATTATTACAAATTCTTTGGATAACATGGAGGGTTTAACAGGATTACTAGTAATGTGTGATAACCTCAAATTGCTAGTATCTTTAAAATGAACATTTATTCACGATTTACTTTTAGCACTACAACATGACGACCGCTTGGCGCAGTGGTTAGAGCGCAGGCCGTTCCGCTAACTGCACATGGTGCGGGTTCGATTCCCGCCGGGGCAAATTTTGGAAATGGCCTTTTCATAATTTGCCCTATTCTATACCCATAGTACAAGTGTTGCTTAGTTTGGGACCATACAGTTGGAGTGTTCGTCTGGCGACATTTATTTATTTAATATCCCTGAAGATCTTAGCTACTTTGGGTATATGCACCGGGAGTTCACTGCAATTAAATGACTCGTAGTATTATTTACATTAACTAATGTTTACATGAGGATATTTCCCTACCGCTAACGTCAGATATCCTCGCGTTGAGAGTGCGTAACCGAGCGATACTAAACAGGAATTCGTTGGGATTTGATGTTATTCTGCGTTTACAATGTTGGGAATTTATTTGTAATTAGTGGATTAAAGTACCTGGTACACAAGTAGTCCTCATATTTACTTAGTCATTACTTTCACGTTAAATACGATTGACGACCGCTTGGCGCAGTGGTTCGAGCGAAGGCTGCACGGCTCACTACACCGGGTGGTTGCGGGTTCGATTCCCGTCAGCGTAAATTTCGGAAATGGCCTTTTCGTAATTTACCCAGGTCTGGGTGTCACTGGGACCGCCCCCAGTCCTTTGTACGGTACCAATAGTACAAGCGCTGCTTAGTTTGGGACCATACATTTGGTGTGTTCGTCTGGCGATATTACAATAAAATAAAATAAATGCATCTATATTAGGAACAACGGTGGAAACCAATTATGATTGAATATGTATTGAATATAGGTCCGTATTCACGGTAAAGTATGATCCATTATACCTAAATAAATGTAAAAACATGTATACTCCCTGGGGAACTCCAGTGAAAAAAAAAACAAATAAAACGAGAAAATATTACATACAAAATCTCTATTTAATCCACATGTATGTGTGTGACTCTACGGCAATAAACACGGCTCAGCTATAAATTTCTAATTAACTCTGGCTACGTCCACTCCTGGATTTACAATACAAATAATAGCTTTTACAAAACAAACATATTATTTTTTTTCCATGGACGAACGTTCTCTATATTATTGTGCTAGTAATAATAATTTAAATTAGTGCTTAATATTTTTTCTATACTTTAAATTAGTCTCAATTGTTTACGACGACATTCGTCTTCCTAACATCTGGTGGAAGTGGCCGATAAATCACGAAGTTTACTGCCTTTCGCAACGCTTGTACAAACCGTATATTTTATTGTTTGGGTTTTTACACCGAGTAGGTGCCTACTGGAGTGTGCTAAATTGGCTCAAGATTTGAGATTAACACCACCTTGAGATGGTTCTAGAAGATCTGGGATAAATAGTCGTTATCAAACTTGCATTACCTTCTTCACGCCTTTCTGGGCAAACGTGGTCGTATCTCGAGTATACAATGATGGCTTATAGTTTTTATTGTATAAATAAGTAGTATGATATTTAATATGAGTAGCTGGATGACGGAGAGTTTCCTCTGCAAAAGCTTGGTTAGGTTGTTAGGTAATTTTGGATTACAACGAAAACCTGACAGAAATAAAAAAATACGGCACCTAGTAAATCTCTATTTATTCCACACGCGACTCTACGATAACAAACGCGTCAGCAATAAATTTTTAATTAACTTCACCGAAATCAAATTTAACTCTTGTTAGTTTTTCAGTTTATGACTACCTGCCATATTCTTTGCAATAGGGGTTTTATTGTATTTGTATAGCTATTTATCAGTTAAAATTTTCAAAAATAAATAAAGATTTTTCCTACACAGCATCTAAGATAGAGATGGTACAACAAACAAATACCTGCAATAAATCAACTACCAAATATAAAAAAACAAAGACAGTCGTGTATTTGTTTTAATATTAGTTCATTCAACATAATAAGAATTTTTGCAAATTTTAATTACACGGTGAAACATTTATGTTTGGGATCCAAAACTCAGCATTGGGTAACTTTTACGAACAAATGATGTTATAAGGATAAAGCTGTCTAAAAACCAACGTTAATTCTTAAAATGTATCCCAGTTATTACTTTAATATTGACTGCAAAAAAAAATTGTATACCTACCCGTTCTGTTTTACATTGTATATATTTTTTGCTTCCGCACCGGCCACAGCTTTGATTACAAATCCCATGGTGTTTGTACTATCGATACAATCACGGCAATTTAGTCCCACCCTTGTTGGCTACACTGGCGCACCCACCATTACTGACCATTACCCCATGATGGACATTGAGACCAGGATCATAAAAAAAATATAACCCCCAACTCTTCATATGTGAATAAAGATAACTATGATCATATACGAAGTACATAGCCAGTAAAATGAGAAAATGAAACGGCAATGGTTAAATAAACAGCTAATATAAACTAATTAATTCATCACTTAAAATTGTACACCATTCAAAAGATGCCAAGAATTAAATGTTGTCTATGTGTTAGCGAAAATATAGCTCACCTAACAATTTCGAAACACGATTTAAAAATTTTAAAACTTTATGTCTCGCGCAAAATGTTCACATGAACAATATAATTAGATAGGTTAAATGTGTTTATTAAATTAAAACACTTTGCAAGAGTCGTGTTTCATGTGACGGTAGTGACCGATATATCACATAGTTTACTGTTGTTCGCATGCTCGGTCCGACAAGTTAATTTTATTATTGTCTGAGTTCGAGACAGTCTGTCTACTTTAGGACTGCGCGCTATTTGGCGCAAGGGTAACGACTGCCGCATTGGCGACCTACTTACAGACAATACATTGCCCGCTGGATATTCCTTACCCTTCGTTGGTTTGACGAAACATTTACACCGATATGTGATCTATTTTGAGACCTACTTACAGAAGACGTTATACTTATCAACCCAGAATGACAACCAGTTTAAGAACAGACTCGACAAGGACATTCTCGAAAAAAAACAAGTAGATGAAAACAGGATACAGTTGATTCATGGCCTGCCTGATAATAAATAATAATGGTAAATAATAATAAAACAATTTAATTATATGTTACTGATTCGCCCGCGCAAAGTCATGGTTATGATAAATCCTTACGACAGATTATGATTATAAAAAAATCTTCTATTAATACTTAATGCACGTATTTTTGGGCATTTACTAAAGTGACGTGCAAAATAACGTGCACCACTAAAATAAAACCTCATGTACCTACTCTCACGAAGGAAGCGTATATGTACGACTAGCTGTACTAAGAAAATTAAAATAAAAATGGAAAATGAACTATATTCCTATCATTTTAATCATACATTTGTTTCAAAAGCGCGAAATATGACCATGACGTACTTAATATCTGAAACAAGTTTTCGATACATTATGTTTTAATTTTGAAGACGCGACGAAGAATGCCGCTCAAAGTCTTACCTTAGTAAAAGCTGCCAAATTAACGTCAGCAAATCCATAAGCCGTTAATTTGCAGGGTTTTTGAGCCCTGGAATAAATTAAGTCATAAAAAATATGAAGTTAAGGAAGTCGTACCGTATGAGTTTCAGTTACAGTCATGCATTCAAACACTAACCTAACCAGCACTATTAACAGGTACTTTCGGTTGGCTATTGTAAAATCAAACCAATTCGAATCGTATATAGCATCGCCTACTCCCATACTCTGCAAAAATATTAAAATAAATAATTAATTTTGCCCTTTTGACGTCCCACTCCTGGACACGAGCCTACCCTCACTACGAGGGGGATTCAGGCCGTAATCCACCACACTGGCCCTATGCGGGTTGACGGATTTCACATGTCTTTCGAAAATTGGTTAGATTTTCTAAGACATGCATGTTTCCTCACGATGTTTTCCTTCACCGTAAGCAAGTGATAATCATCATAGTCATCATTATGATTCGCACAAATATGATAGATTTCGAAAAACCCAGAAGTGCGAGCCAGGACTTTAACCCAGGACCTTAATCGGCTATCACTGTGCGAAAATATTAATCCATATTGATTACATCTTATATCTGATAATAATAGCAAAACACAGGTTTGTATATTCAATAAGGTAAAGGTGCGATATCGTAAAGATGCAATATCGCATCGCATCATAAAATTCAATGAGGCCACATATCAGCGAAAAACATGCATCGCATAAGCATAAGTGTTTGCGATACCACGTTGTGTTTCTTAACAACGTATTTTGGCCCTTATTTCCAGTGCGCTATCGTATGTAATACAGTGACGCCAATTTTGCTGACGTGCGTGATATTAAATTTATGATATTTCATATGCTATGTCGCAATCATGTGTATTTGCTCTAATACTTACGGATGTTATCATTAGGTCCCCAAAGTAACAGTAAAAATATATTTGCAACAAACCAAACGATAGAAATCCAATGAACGGAGCTGTTAAAGTGAAATCGTTGAAAACCTGAAACATTTATGCTTTGAAGAAAACTATACCAACTTTTGTATCTACAGGGAGTTTCAATAGTCCGTAATAATAATTTGCTGTTTGAATGACTATCGGTTAAATTGTATAAATATATTAACAAAATTCTAACACTATTTTCTATTTTATTTTCGACAGTTTTTTATACTTTTTTATATGGGTCGCTGCTGTTCATAAATGCGGTTTGTTATGTATTTTCTATGCCATTGGATTTGTTCTAAGGCCCAACAAGAAATTTGTGACAAATTACGCACATTCTGTCTTAAATTAACTAGGCATATGGTATTCCATATTAGCTATCGTGCATGGACCTAAATTATTATTTCGGACTTTCGGAACACCTTGTATAAATTAATATACAAGGTGAAACATAATGGGTATACTTTTTTTTCAAAACTTAACTTTGTAATTCTAAAACTATCAGCTTTGGAGGGAACTAGAAAAACAAAAGGTGTTATAGGAATACAGCTGTTAACCGATTTCACAAGTCTACAAAACCTTTAGTACTTCAACTGTCACCACAAAGCCGATAGTTTGAGATTTACAAAGTTTAGTTGCAAAAAAAATAGTATACCCTTTTTGTTTCACCTAGTATAACGATATGTAAATCACCTACCATTAAATTGAATCCTGTTACGCATATTATAAGAGAACTAGTAAGAACGTTGAACAATGTCGATTTAGAATATATAATTTCCAATAATTCCACGCATCTGTAAACAAGTGTTATTTATATGAACTTGGTTGAAGTTATTAAAATTAAGTAGTTTTACGAAGACATGATGCTCTCCGAGAAGAGAATTTAATAAATATGGACCCTTGCTACAATGCATTAAGTGCAATTCAGCTCGCACAGCGCTGCATATATTAATCATAGTGTACCTACAAGGTATTTCTTTATATGACTCTTATCTTCTTTGAAACGCGGCAACGTATTGAGAAGTTCCACAAAGCAAAGCCGCCGTTGGCCTCCATTTTGGATTTCCAAAGTGGACGGTCACATTTTTGTATTGTATTGTTATTAAATGTGTTTGTATTGCTAGTGCTACTTGACACTATATTGCGAAATACTTATTAAACAGGGGGGGGTCATACTTTTAAAGAAAGAAGAAGAAGACATCGTTGTTCATGTAAAAAAATCGGAGCGCACCAGGCTGGCTGACTTGGTTAAACAATAAACACTACCTAAAATATATAAAATGAGCAAGTGTCCACTGAACCGACTCATCTTGGCATCATTCCATAAATACATTTAAAAGCTAAATAAAATCATGACAAACTGGGTAATTCCCGAAACTGTTGTTTTGTAAAAAACTCGAGACAAAAATTCTACTGCGTGTGCAGTTCTTGATAAATTTAATGTTAAATTCCTTGTTTAAAGAACCAAGTAGTCTCTACATTGGCGTGGCAAAGTCCCACAAACCAGCTGAACCGTAGGTGCGTGGGCTCAAGTCTCTCCAATGATAAAGCATTCATGGCTCGGCTCGTTGTGTGAATGTAGAGCCAAAACATACATACCGAATCAAATCTCTATGCCGATCGACTAATCCCACAAATTCAGCTTTAAATCGATTGCAGTTTGTATCTCTTGTAATATGTTTCAGATCATAATGCAGCGACATAAATTGTATATGAATAAATGTGCAGCATGTGAGAAAGAAGCAGTCAGGTCCATAGACCGACAACACAACCACCCATGCTAAAAATATAATAGATAAGTATACACTTACAAAAATAAATAAAATAGAGAAAGAGGAAAAAGTTTGTCAATACAAAAACATGGACCAATAATTAGAGTAAACAACGGCGCCACCCTAGAGTATAAAGGCATTATTATAAGTTTATTTTTCCTTAGAAGTTGTAACCGTGGCATGTCTTTTAATGATTAATTTGAAGATAATTGTTTTAAATAGTTAACTAATAATTTTGAAACAAGGTTTTACATCAAAAAGATATGCCAAGAATGTTATCCAATTAAGAGAAGAGGGGAAAATAAAGTATACATTTTTGTATACATTATTGGCACAGAATTGCATCACCATCATCTATGGTTCGGAAATGGTGCGCTTCTCTAAAACATCAGTCAGGGTTTTCGTAAGTATCTATAGGTACGTTAGATATATCATTATTTGCACTGTGGGTAACATTTCCCCTCCGACCGAGATTCTTTATTACCTCTTAACAATAAAATTGCAGAACGCTGGCGCCCCTTCACTATAAACTATGGAAACTACATTAGTCTATGAGAATAAAAATAATTGTATATTTCGAGACATCGAAGATAAGAGTAGGTACATAATCTTATAATTTTTTAGATGCGTGTTTCATTGTTTTGTTCCAAGAAACACAGATATCAAATGCCAAAATACAAAGCCCCATTCAATTCAGATATACCACTAACCACTCGATTAGCGGCTTTTCACCGGCGAACCGATTTCAGCCCAACTCATAAAAAGAAAATATTAATACACGAAAGTAAGTATTTCAGGAACTAGGAATGTTTTGTATATGTGTAAATAAAATATAATCCGATTTATGGATAAGTAAGTTGCTCACCTGACCATAGTTGATGAATGTAAACGAATGGCCAATACTTCACAGTCAACGCATCAAATGGATACCATATAAAGAAAGGCAGATTGAATTTAACCTCCCCTGTTTTACAGTAGTGTGTTCCCATAATAACGAGGGGTCCCACCGCAAACGATATCACCCCCTGGCCTTCTGAAAACAACAATATTTTGGAAACTGTTCCCAAAAAACGAACCCATCTTATGCTTTTTCCGTCAGATTCCTTTCCAGAATGCAATTTCCTCAGTCTATCAATCACGTCATTAACATGATGGATATAGATTACGAAGTAATATACTTTGTAAATTCCGAGCAGGCACAGCGTAAGGCAAGGTATGAAGTAGGTAAATTCCAATAAACTTTTCCCTGTTGCTATGCCCTCAATGAACCACAAAAACTCGCCGAATATCGATATAGTTAATGAAAATATATGAACAACGAAACGCCATTGGTGTCGCAATCGTTTCAGTACACTTCGATCACTGTCTTCACTGTTTATGCAGAAGCCGATTAATTTCAAGAAATAGTTTGTTCTTTGTATACATTTTTCAAAAGCGAAGTCCATGTTTGTGTAAGGACGAACGCTTTTAGTGATAGACTAATGTGAATAAAACCCTTTATACTACAAAATCGGCTTCATTGTGAATACAAAGAAAGTAGGTAATTATTTCTAATTATATGGCTGTTTAAGTGCCTCCCTTTAATTCAGTTTACGATATGGTGTTTCAAAATCATTATTTTTATACTAACCTGTTTAAGAAGCACATCGTTATTGTTAAATACATACGGTCTACTTTATTTTCTAATTGGACAAGTTTAATTATTCACAAATAATACACATACCTTCTAATACATTTCATATAGTTTCATTCAATCTTTTAGAGTTTAGATAGGAACATAATAAAGGATTAAAACTACTTAATTATTGGATGGAATTTACATTTATATTTACGTAGAACGACCATTGTACAGTCAGCGATAAAAGTCGCTAACCATTCTGACGTCTTGAAAACGATAATAATCTTTATTTTGAAAACATTGGTGTTCAATAAAAATAAAGGATTTGATGCGACGCAATTTGTAAAATTGAAAATGTTCAGCGACTTATGGCGCTGACTGTACCTATGTAATTATGCGTTTCTGGTATTGCCCACGCAAAGTAACACGCGTGTGCAAAGTAACATACCTAATAGTTTTAATCAAAAATACTAACTTAAACAAATAAACTTGTCATAGGTTAACATAAATATGGATGGTTTTCATATGCTCATTAAAAAACGTGGGTAAAGTAATATCAAATTAGTAATATCACAATTAAGTATGAGAGAGTACAGAGATCATTAAATGTTTCCAGAAAATCAATAATTCTATTTCGATTTACAAACTGTTCCCGGTAAACGGCGATGCGTAAGCGCCGTTTTCGATACATAATATTCATAAAATCGATATTGGCCCCATTTTCCCATAAAGCACCGACAAGGAAATGACTCACTGCCGCCACGCTATGGTCGCATTCGACCAAAATAAAACTGAGTTACCTGTCTTATTTTTCAGTCGTACATAATAACATAACATAATTATGAAATATTTATTATTTTTGGGACTAGTCTGCCAGACACTCCCACCACTTCTGTACGCCAGTATCGGACAATGGTGACCAATGATGACGCCGAGGTGTCCTCGGTGAGTCTCGGGGAAAAGTTTAATTATATTATCTGTCTTTTGTATTAATGAACTACCTACTTATGTATAGACAGACGGCTATTTTCATTTATTAGTCGTGATAGCACAATAAAATATCTACGCAGTCACGACGTATTAATGGATGTATGGAATTTCATTATTTGTGTCCTTGAATAGTTCTATTGTTTTGTCTAGACTTCTGAAATCCCGATCTTAATTTAAATTTTGTCGTTAGTGATACAATTAATAACATAATTTCCTACGCGACTTGTTAAAAATATGTCATCAATTTGATTCACTTAAAGAACTTATAAGATGCCTACAATTTACAAAAAGCACATAATGTAGATCTTTTTTAAGGATAAAATTAAATACATCACTCCTTTATCACTCCAAGACATAAGCATTACGAAAACTAGGCACCTAGTACCTAACTATATGCCATAGAAAAAAAAAAAAAATAAAAAAAAATAAAAAAAAAAAAAAAAAAACATATTGTTTTCTGCTTTCCACTTAGCATCAAAAAAATAAATGAAGAAATAACGTTTGTAAAAATCTAGTCCGGTCTAAAATCTGCATTAAATAATTAGATTCACGAAATTTGATGACTTCAACACATCGTATCATGATGAGCTCTCGCAAAGCGTCGGCCACGATGTTTTATGGCGAACCACTAAAAAATAAACACTCATTATAAATTATAATGGCGATAAAACACTATGTTCGCTAACCTCTCAACACTGGACTACAATAAAGAAGTAAAATATTAACAGCATGTTATATTTTCGACTATATGTATTAGACCGCGATTTCGCCACAAGCCGGTATCGAGTTGAGCTGAATGTTTACGCGATAAATTATAATATAATGCAAACATCGGGATATATTTTATTAGGTTACAATGTGTAAGCGCAGCGGAAGACGATCGCATTCTATTTTACAATCGTTCTGTAATAAAATTGTATCAAAATCCGTGTATGTTATGCTCAGTATATGTAGATATGGTAATACCTTTGTAAAGGTAGTCTATCCAGTAGGCCCACTGAGTATTGCCGTTACATGAATAGCTGGCGCACTCATATTGCGGCGTATGATATCACCATATCATATCACCCTGTCATAACTTGGAACCCGTATCTAATTGTGATAGGATACGGTGTTTCTTTTACCTGCGTATGTGCTTTGATGATCGGACAAGAGAGGCCGAATTTGAGCGCCATTACATAAACTCAAAGCTGCTTTATAATTAAGATGTTCGTTGCGTATCACGCATTGGTGATACGCAACGGGTACCTCTACGGTGCTTAGAACAGAAAATTAAAGGACAAACCGAGAAAAACCTTAAGCTGTCTTCACACCGAAGCCGCCGATACAACAGCGGGTAAGGATGTAATAATTAGAAAGTAAACCCGGTTGGAGGGTACTTATTGTGCGTGTGTAGTTGGAATGAAACGTCATTACATATCGCAAATATTTTATTGAACAATAGTAGTAAATGTCTAGCTTCCGTTCAAAATGTATTAAAAGAAACTGCGTCAAAAATGCTATAACTATTACAGCGAGCCAGCACAAACGACAGCATGAATAACACCATCTGCCGAACGCTTATTCTTATTATAGGATGTGATGTGATACAAGTTAGTGCTAGGCGTGTTACCTTGTGTAATTTTAAACAATTAATGTCTTTTCAAACGTTTCTGATGTATAGGAAGTGCAGACATCTGTTCATACGTAATAAATACATTAATGTTCGCTATAATTTTATTTTTCAGACGTTTCCAGAGACATGTTGATACTTATTGGAATTAATGATACTTTGAAATTACAATATAATACTTAGTACCTATGTACATTATTATGCAACTATTCAATTATATAAGAGAGGATACGTTGCGAAAATATATCCCATAGACGATACAATACAAAAAGTACATCCGGTTGCCATTTAAATAGATCACTATAATACTTGTCGTGCATGTTGAAATAAAAAATATCAAAACAAACCACCCGGATAAAATTGTCGTGAACAACGCTCATCGTGTTTGACTATGGGTAATTTCTCTTAAACATACAACATGTAACAATTATTATAGTGTAAAATCATTTAAGAGGACAATTAGTTACAAAGATGTTATAAATATAATATTTACTATAGAAAAAACTCTAGCAATTGAATAGGAACTAGTGCCGCCACTCACTCCCACCACTCTTACTCCTGTAAGTCAGGATCGATAATGGTGTCCAATGATGACGCCGAGGTTCACCTTCAGGTGAAGGCGCCTGTCTAGCCCGCGAAATTCCAAATTTTCGAGTATTTTTATAGTTTATCCAAAATCTGAAAACATTTAAGACAATATTTTGTGATTTGCGACAAACACAGTATGCAGTGCGTTTATTAATACATTTCTTTTACTCTAAATATTATCACGGTGGATATGATACTAGTAAATCACTAAATATACAAAAATTGCCAGATTATCTGGGTAGCTGTCGTTCTTGAAATGTTTTAGAGTACGTTGGATATATTAATAAATACACTGTACACGGTCTTTGTCGCGAATTACAAAATGTGCCTTTTATTATTGTCAGATTTTGAAGAATTTCTAAAAAACCTCAAAAAATTTGAACTTGGCGGGCTATATGGGCGCTTTAGCCTTAACGAGTCCCGATACAAGACCATGATTATGAAAATAAAAAAATACACAATTTCACTCATTGACTTTATACATAAACGTGTTCAATGACTAACTTGTTACCCTCTTGAAATATTTTACAAAGCCGCGACAGTTATTCTGTGATGGAAATAAATCAACACACGGTAAAAGTTCGCTCTTTCCTACTCGTTTGGTAGGTAAAGTAAACATGTCTCCATGAGGAAAATGAATTAAGGAAATTTATCTTAAAATTGTAATTTATAATAATATCTTAATAGAGTAGGTAGAGACCACATACAATAATATTTTAACCGCATCAATAAATTTTCCTAATATGTACATTCCAATTAAACAGTACTCAGATAAATATCTATATATATTAGTAGCGACAGTTTGCCGACAATGTTTAGTGCCTTTTGGAATTAGCAAGGGCTTAAGTAATTACCCTAAATTTGTCCCAACGCCCTGGAAATCTAGTCGTAAGGATTACGAGACAATTTATCTGAGATTTGGTGACTTTTGCCCTAATACCACCGATAAATTGAGGACAATTTATTGCAGTTACTATTATCGAGACTAACTTTGGAGTAGGTAGGTACCTGCTCAAATATATTTCTTCCAAATTTGTAGATAATATTAAAACAAAGACGAAATCATTTTTTTTACTTTTTATGTGTTTTTCTAATGTTTTGTTACCAATTTATTTCACAATAGTGTTTTGTATTGATGCCCGCCTAAAGCCTCCCTTATTTCCAAATATTAAAATATTGTAAAAACATTTCGCTACACATACACAACCACTAAAATCATTTATAACACTAATTATTTTAGTAGGTATTGATTTATACCAAATTTGCACGTTATGAATCAGAGGAGTGTAAATAACTTTTTATTATTTAAAGACCTCAAACAAAGGAAATGGTACGCAATTATTGAACGTTTGCAAATAAATTAGGTTTGCTAAACTAAATAAATATTGTTTCAAGAGACCGCCGATGAGCCGTCATTAGCTTAAGTTCTGTTAAGACTTCGCCTCTGTTTATGAACAACTATTTTCAACGCGAGGATCGTGAAAGATCACGCTAATGATAGAAGCACAAACGAATTGTCTGTCAGGCGAACTGTAGCGTACTACGTGTGACTATTACAAATTATACAACTAAAATAGCGTATATAAATAGTTGTTATTTGGCGCAGTAAATTTATTACCCACAGTAGGAGGAATCAACGCGAAAGCGAAATGGTCGTTGATAGTAGTAGGTACAGACATAACCTAAGATCTCGTACATCATTAATTCACTGAATACAAAGTATCACTCACAAATACTATAAAAATATTGACGACCGCTTGGCGCAGTGGTTCGAGCGTGGCGCTCGGCTCACTGCAGATGATGGTTGCGGGTTCGATTCCCGCCGGGGCAAAATTCGGAAAAGGCCTTTTCGTAATTTTCCCTAGTCTGGGTGTCACTAGGATCGCCCCCAGTCATTGTACGGTACCCATAGTACAAGCGTTGCTTCGTTTTGGGACCATACAGTTGGTGTATCAGTCTGGCGATGTTATATTTTGTTATTGACAAGTCTAATCTAAATTAAATTATGTACATATTTGTCGCAGGTTTGAAGCCGAAACAAAAATACGTCAAACCAAATCAGTTCAATGTACAACAGAGTCACTTCTTTTTCCGACGTTGGCACGGAAACAAAACCACAAACTGTTAGTCCGAGCGTCACATTACCCCGCTCAATTCCATTCGCCGTTAGGTACTAATATTCACGATAATTAGCATGTTTTCAGCGATAACCTAACTATTGGTATATGGGTGGGTACGTAAATCTAAGCCAATAAGGGTCCGTGAATAGCCTTGAACCTTTTTTTATAATGTCTTAATATCACGCGGAACTAGCGGCCGTGATCAAGCATCGCATAATTGTGATATAACGACGTTGGTAGCCATTCATGGAAGCATTTAGTGATTGATGCATTGCCTTCAGTCTGCGTCGAACGCATATAGCTGTAGAAACTTTGAAAGGCCAGCATTCTATACTGATGATTCATAAATGACGATTTGGACTATGGGTGGTTTCTGATTAGGGATTGGTGCGGTGATGTCCCGGATGACGGCTTCCACGGCAGCCTCCCACTCCAGCCTCCCTTTGTCCGTGAGAGCACTACCTCCACCAGTTAACTTTGGCATGGTCACCTAGAACAAGTAAGCCTTTTTAATTTAAAAAATATACACTAAAGTGGACGATATAGGAAGTGGCCGATTTCGTACAAAAGGTGAATAAGTTATTCTGAAAGCATGTAAATAAAATCTTATTTCAGGCAGTCCTTAAATAAAAAGCATTTACGATCCTTAAAGTTTTTCTTGTGAAAAAGTATTAAAGGAGAGGCAAGCTCAATGTCTACTAAAAGAAAATAACTTCTGACGGCATGTTCATTTATTACAGTTCGTAACGCTTTTTCCGTTTCCATTTCTTTGTGACTTGACAATTATTCAGCGTAATGAATGTTTGAGAATATTGATTTTAGTCAATAAAGTCTACTGTTTTTCTTGCGATACTATTACAACTAGTCTAAGTTTGCGTCTTAAAAAATATCCCGTTTATCCCCAAATATTCCGTTCCTGAAGCACTTCTTAGTACGCGCGGTGTCATTTCAAAATGAAGTGCCTAAAAGCCAAAAGGGATAGATGCCGAGTTCCAGGTTAACATGCTTCATTCATAGAGACTTCCTGATGAATGAGTCACATGTGGCTTTTAAATACCGAATAGTTGTAGAGTACCAATCAAAAGCTCGACTACACCGTTTTTATTACACCGAATTTTATGACTCTCCTATTCGTGTACCGCAAAGAATGCTTTAGCTAAAATGTCTGCAACCACAAGTGTTACATTAAACTCTCGTGTTTTATTCGCTGCATAGAGTCGACTAACCGCAATAAATGCTGCATTGATTACAATCGGGCTAAGAGGGTTTCGTGAGAAAAATTTAAATAGAGGAAGAGAAATGTAGAGCTGTTTCCTGTTTAATATACAAATGTAGAGCCTTTTGGCCGCATCAGCAATCAAATAAGTAAGTACCTATAAGTAAAAGTAAAATAAGTAAGTTTATAGGTAGGTGCTTATGTAAGTGACCTATGCATGTTCAATTTTAAGAAAAAAATCATTGCTTTCGCACTTTTCGCTTTTAGATTCTCGATCGAAGGTCGCATAAACACTGACGCACTTTTATAATAGTGCCCAGTTTATGGCCACTAGATCGGAAACGATAAAAATACAGCAAGACATTCCTCTTATCGACTATAAAATACGATTCTGATATTTTTGCTACCGCCGCTATCGTTTCGCAAGCGTATCCATCCATCTTATTTAAAGCACTGCAGAGAATAGTAACAATTTTAAACAACTCCCATTTTATTGTATTCAAGTCATAAATCGAAGATATACGCAGCTAGCCGCTCTCGATTCGTGGAAAACAGCGCGGTTTTTCTGCAGAGTAAAAGCATTAGAAAATAAGGTAAGCATTACTGCCGTAACGTGTATTTTATTGGGTACTAAAACTAAAAGGGTGGAGGTTGCGACATTGAAGCGGCCTCGTTGTGGTCTTATACAAGCGCTGTAGGCACCGACCGCTACCAACCAATGCGGAGGACTAATCTCACTTTGTTCCATTTCCCTATGCGCCAATGTACAGGCAAATTATGCAGGTAGTCCCTGAAAATTAATGATTGTGCCAGCATCAATGAGAGGCTTAAGTACGATGGAAGCTGCAAATAATATCGATATGCTTTACAGCGAACGATATCCATAAAAGCCAGAAATATAATTAATTATCTCATCGAGGTCTGGCAAAATACCTTCGGGGGTGTGGTTCGAGGTCGTACCATAGACTCGGAATTCGTATAACTTTTCTGTAAAGTAATGAATTCGTTTTATAATAAAAAAATACTTACATTGAAGCAATCAATGATACGCTAAATTCTTAATAATATGCATTATTTTTTCTGTATTGCCAACTTTTATTGTTGAGTAATTCAATCCACACCTCTTATCGTGGCATAAACCCAAATAACTAAATCGTTGGAGACAGGTTATCCCGCCTTAAATAAATTCGAGTCACATTTCGTAGTATACACAAATTAAACTAAGGATGGAGGCGACCTAAATAAACACTGTGGAACAAAACATCATTATAAGTTTGTGGAAACGGGTGATAAAAGTTAAGGAATTGACGAAATTATTTGAATACTCATTCCGACGATTTGACTGAGGGACTGTAAGGCCTCTTGTACACACACAGTTTTTCGCCGTGAAAATCTACGGTTAATTCGCCGTGTGTAGGCACGGTCGTCATTGTTGTATGGATCACTATGGAAGCTTGTAGACGTGCACGGCGGTCTAACAGAATATAAACTACAACACCCTTCAACGTCTCTTGATTAACATTTAACTTCAGCGCTTCATGCCATATGTGCCCACAATTTTGGCAGCGGCTGAACATAGAATCTTGACTTTCATGACCCATTACCCCTGCATATCTTGGTTAGTTTCAGAGAATTGTTGTTCAAACAAAGCACTCCCAATATATGCTAATAATAATATAATGACAGCCGCGTCAATGTTCGTAATCATCCCGCCCGCCCCATCGTTACACATATATTGTTTACATAACGCACACGTTTGTACTCGTATGGTGCAAACAAGGCATCAATCATGACAACGTATAAGTAGACGACTGTTTACAATGCCGACACACGTCCGTTAACACAATCCTCTCTCTCTGATCTCTCCCGCGTTGGATGCATTTCATTGCAACTCTTGATGCCAGACGCTTCCAAATTATTCAAGTGTCTTCCTCTACGCGATCGTTATTAGTCAGTGTCTACTTTTGTGCAATGATACGAGACTGTGAGACGAGTTATGATGACCGGTTGCTGATGTCATAATCGCGCGCCGTGAGTCATTTTTTAGGTTGCAAAGCTTTTCAAAGACAAAGACACACGAAACCAATCATTTGAGCATGGAATATTCTAACGGCCTTAATGAGAAGGCATTTACCTATAACCATAATAATATTATCTATATTATGAATATTCACTTAATTGATGATTTTATAAGAAGACACAATTTTTTTAAGGGTTTAGACCCACACACTCCCACCACTTCTGTAATCAAGCCATAGGTAGCATCGACATCAGTTTCCACCAATGACGCCGAGGTTTGACTCTCGACAGGTCTCGTGGAAAAGTCAACACCGAGAGACTAATAAAAATGTTATTATCAAAGATCGCTCACCACGGTAAGTACTTTTCTTAAGTCGTTATGCAGACCGGATACGTCGACGCCCCTGCCGGCGTCGCCCAGTCTTCGCAGCGTGTCTGCCAGCGGGCCAGAGAGAGCCCGCAGCTGTTGCCAAGACCTGGCATACTGCCGCCTCACCAGCTCGATAATCGTAGACGTAAGTGCCAAACCGATTAAAATATACAACGTACAAAGTAACATATACTTCGGCCTCTCTGCGAACAATAAAATAACCTAGTTCGTTTAAATGTCCGCGTAATATGTAGAGTATAAATGCAACGGAATGTCTGCAATTATCAGCACTGATTTCTAGTGTTACGCAACTCTATGAAAATTTTAATATAAACAAAATATAATGTGAGTTCATGAAGTAACATTTTTAAAATTGTTCGGTTATTAACCTAGATTGGTATTTATGGGACTATCGAGTCCTGTTTATTTTACACTGATACACTCACAGATATAGATTTACATAGATAACGCAAATATAATATGTACTTAGCGTGTCCGAAAACCCCGACCAAGCGTTAAGGTTGGTCACCGATAACTTACAGTCATCGCGACTACAGATATAAAAATATGAGTATGAGCGAGATAATCACTCGAGAGAATCATAGCGGGCGGAGGGGCATCGGCGGCATCGGTGTCTTTGAATCGGTTTGGATTTCCAGCCATCTGTGACGTCACAGTATGTGTTAAAAATTTGGCACGCTTGGTTTCAATAGAAATCGTGATACTTGCGTTACCTATGTAAATCTATCTGTGGTTACACTATTGTTGAGGATGATTACAAACATAATACTATAAATAGCATTGTTACCAGTACAGTAGTTACGAAATTCACAATAATCGTTAAATTCCTTACTCGGCACTATGTCTCCAAATCCAATAGTGGTCATAGTAATGAAACAGAAATAGAATCCGTCATAGAAGGTCCAGTCGTCCTCCCACATTTTAAAAATGCCAGCGCCTGCCGACAAGTACAAGAATAGAAAACCAACTGCTCCAAGAGCGTATAACGATCTTTGACCGGCTGGATTTGCTTCTGATACGCGACTGCAACATTCTGGGGACAAAATAAAACATTTAAATGACTTATAATAAGTAAATTCACATATTTCTTTACACGCACACATGGTCCAATCAGAGAGGTAAAGGAATTTCTAACTCAAGTACTCTGATCTATATTTATTTATAGATGAGAAAGGTGTATCGTTTTGAAAATAGATCTAGTAAAAGGTTATCCTTTTAACAATTCAACTTTATGTAATGTATAATCAGTGGTATATTTTGTACAGTGGTAAAATTGATTCTTCACAAATAACCACTTCATAAGATAGCCTAGCCAAACAATGATATAGGCGATACTTACTCTACAGAGCCCTTAGGCCCAAACATCTACCGTAAAGTAACGCTAATGTACAAGTGTTCCATCCCGCTCACATTACAGATTTCATCAATAAGAATGACAGTGATACCATGCTTTTGCGATGAAGAAATAATTAGGTACATAAGGTATTCCTGCTAGATCTACACACAGTTCTCCAAATCTAAAAAGTAACTTTTGACTATTGTCTAGGCATCTGCATAAAAATTAAATTATTTATACATGTTGTAATATAATGCTTTTATTGAGGTTAGGTAATAATTTGCTGGACAATGCGTACAATGAGTATGTATACGCTTGTTAAATAATGTGCAACGTCAAATGGTATTTCTTAGATTTGGAGTACCTTCTCTAGTTAGTCGGGTAAAACTTGTAGGTTCAACTTACTAGGCATCTCCGGAAGGTGCTTCGCAATGATCGAGACGACGGTGGCGAATACCCGGCCCAAGTCGGCGATGACTGTCAGCGTAAAGGGTATGCCGATCAGGGCATACGCTATACAGAACAATCTGCCCCAGAAAGTCACCGGTACTATATTCCCGTAACCTGAATAAGAAACAGCTCAAGTTATAGTCTTTTTCACGTAGGAAGTCCCGCGGAGAAATACGGAACTAAATTGTACACAGTGCAAATTGTACTGCCGTTACGCGACTACAGCGCAGCATCTACGAAACTTCGTATGTGAAAAGGACCATAACAAAACAACAAATAAAATGGAAAATTATGGGCGTATTTTTTTCATAAATTTTTGAGTTAAAAAATACGCTTAACGGGCTCCATAAGGATTTAAAACGTCATAAATATTGCTGTTAAAACAGTTATGTTGCAAGGCAAAGGACATTTTATGCTTACATGCTGTTACACACCTATAGTGGTGAGCACAGTGGAGGAGAAAAAAACTGCTTGCAGTATGCTCCACTTCTCTTCTGCCGGTGGAAAGTTATTCTCCACTTCCAACGCCAAACCACTGGATGATGCTTCTTCTAGCACCTGAACAGTTACGAAGAGACGATTAGCATAATAAAAATAATTTCTATAAGCTTTCTAAACAAACTGCTAACTAAGCACTATGTAGTTTATAATGTGCGATGACTTTGATTGTGGTACTACAGCAAGACTGATTTGACATTTATAATATAATATAATTATATATTATTAATAATATAATTTAGCCCTTTTGACGTCCCACTCCTGGGCACGGGGCTCCCCTCAAGATGGGGATTCACGCCATAATCCACAACGCTATCCCAGTGCGGGTTGGCGGATTTCACATATCTTTCAAAAATTGGTTAGATCTTCTAAGACATGCAGGTTTCCTTACGATGTTTTCCTTCACCATAAGTAAGTGATAATCATATAGAAATTATGATTCGCACATAGATTACGAAAAATCCAGAGGTGCGAGCCGGGGTTTGAACCTAAGACGCGTCACCAGCCGGGCACCATTCGCAAGACGCGTGCTTTAACCAATCGGCTATCACAGCTTTTTTTTTATTTGACATTTATATCACCTTATATTTTATCTTGTTCCAATTAATTATGCCTGTCGGAGCATTATAACTCCACTAACCCGCTCATACACAGCTAAGTAATCGCTGAGTAATTTCTCGACGCCGTCGTTCTCAGTTCTATTGACGCTGCGTTCAGCCACCACGCGTATCAAGTTCCATCGCTCCGTGAGCAGCCTCTCCCTGTGATACTCCTGTTTCTCCAATTCAGCCGGATATTCGAGAGCACGGAACACCTGCACAAGAAAAGAGGTTATAGTTTCATCTAAGAGTAAAATAATGTAAATAAAAAGTTGACGGTATGTACCTTATTCCTTTTATCTTTTAAGTGCCTACTGATAAGTGTTTTAATCAAAAATACCGAATCGTTCATAGTTTTACTTAATACAGAAGAAAAGTATAAATCACTGTGCATTATCACTGTTAACTCATACACGCTAGACCTAAAAAATACCTAAAAATTTTCAAATTCTTTTTCAAAGAGACATGTTGAACATCTCCTTAATTTAGTATCGCCGACTTGTCGGAAGTTAGTACAGTCTCCTGCACTTGTTCGCTCTGGTATGTAAGCAGGGATAATTTTTTGATGGTATATAGAATACCAGTTAATCTCCTGGAACCATGCATGGCATTTTATGTCAAACACTCCCGCTTTCAGAGAACCGTAACGCTTGGTCGGATCGACTTCGAGGAGATGCTTCATTAAAGATTTGCAGTCCGCAGTCGTATGCTCAGGACTCTTAAAGTTACCGGTTACTATTTTCTCATAGAGTTTTATGGGATCTGAGCTATAAAAAGGAGGAAAGCCGGCATTCATTTCATAAATCAAAACACCTAGTGACCACCAGTCGACGGAAAACGTGTATCCCTTCGACAGAATAAGTTCGGGAGCTAAATATTCTGGGGTGCCGCACAACGTCCAAGTTCGGGTTTTTAAAACTTTGCAAAACCCGAAATCACATAATTTTATATAGCCAGACTCATTTATCAATACATTCTCAGGCTTTACGTCTCTGTGAATTATCGAACAATGATGAAGATACTCCAACGCTAACACCATCTGTGCAGCATAAAATTGGGCTAGTGGTTCATCAAAGCATCCCATTCTTCTTATTAGCACGAACAATTCACCCCCGGACTCGTATGGTAACATGAAATATACGTATACATTATCTTTGCCGGTAAAATCTAAGGAAGTTAGAAAGGGAAATTTAACACTTTGCAGTAATTTCTTCTCCATGAACAAATTCTTTATACTTTTCTTCTTCATAACTTCAGATTTATCTATAGCTTTCATGGCGTGATAGTTGAGTGTACTAGTATCGCGGACTAGCACCACTGTCCCAAACGCACCACATCCCAGGTTCCTGATTTTGTCAAAGTCTCGCGGCGATCTCTCGTATGAAGTTGGATTGGTGTATTTACTTGTGAACTCCTGTTTCAGCACATCCAATTGCCGTTTGTGATTTATCTGAAGCTCGTAGGTGTAGGTGTAGGTGATCTGGAGATCGCTTTTTACGAACGTCATTTTTATGATATTTTAATTCTATCATTATTTTATATTCCAATAAATATTTTAAAAAATACTAGCTAAATTGCAACTGAATTGTAATTCCAGCGCAAAATACGATATTTTTTAAATGCTAGCTCATTATACAAATAAGATAAAAGTCAAATTTGATTTTTATATTGTATTGTCACATGAAGTCAATGCCAACTTGAATGTCAAAATTACAAAATAAGTGAGTGTGTGTGTGTGTATCTAGGTTGTATCTAGGCTGTGTGTATTTAGGCACAATAGCGTTTCTTCCTATCACCATCAATCACCTTTTCGTTGACAGAATTTCGGTAGGCTGCACAGACTTAAAAATATCTCTGTGATAGACAGTTGTGGTAAACTATTGGAACAAATGGAATTTCAGTCGAAAGACCTAAACAGCTGGGTGGATGGACCTCTCCAAAGTTTTCCGATCCGGCGGACAGACCGGCCCTTATAACATGACGTATACATACTATTCATCATATATGTATACAGAAAAGAGGCAAGCAGGGAAGGACAAAAAAAAAGATAAGAGTTAAAAACCCATACCAACGTGGTGGTGAAATCAAAGAAAATAATTATATTATAATAGCGCAAAAGAGGTAAGGCCTTATTAGATTTGTTAGCCACGTGATATAGGTAATCAATAATTGAAAAATATAGGTAGGTCCTCGTTACCTACCCGGTTTCGTAACCTGTTTTTTAACTTCATACACACTTCGCTATTCTTTTTTAAACATTTATTTTCTCTCAATAGTATAATACAACATTATTCACTTACTCCAGTTATGTTTATTAGTATTAGCTGTAATCTTAAAATTCGTCTAAATAACTTTAAAATAGGTACTCATCAACGTCACTCAAAAGTCCGCAAATTCATCTTCATAGAGGCACACTGAAGCCTTTTTAAGTTTTGGTTGTTCTATATCAGGAAAGTTACTTGTATCGCCTGGCGACGGGCACATCGGCACAAACGGCGCCTCTACCCTCTGGTGCAGCATCGCCTGCCAATTCACATCGCTAAACCATGCGTGATGTTTAATATCGGCGATGGCACCTTTCGGCGAGCCCAACCGCTTCGCCGGATCCACCTGCAATAAACCTTTTACTATGCTTTTACAATCAGACCCCATCCCGTCTGGACTTTTGTAATGACCTTCGAGCACCTTTTCATAAAGTTTTGTTGGAGCTGATGCGATAAAAGGCGGATGTCCTGCGATCATTTCGTATATCAGCACTCCGAACGCCCACCAGTCCACCGGAAACGAGTATCCTTTGGACATTATCACTTCCGGCGCTAGATACTCGGGAGTCCCGCACAGTGTCCACGTCTTCTTCTTGAGCACTTTACAGAAACCAAAATCGCATAGCTTTAAGTAGCCATTTGAGTCCATCAATATGTTTTCTGGTTTGATATCTCTATGCACTATGTCACAGAAATGCAGATATTCTAACGCTAAAACTACTTGACTGGCATAAAATTTGGCTAAATCCTCAGAAAATTTGCCATACTTTTGTATATAGGTGAACAACTCCCCGCCAGAGATGAACGGCAGTACGAAGTATAGGTACACGTTGTCTTTGAAAGCGAAGTCCAGTGTAACAACGAACGGAAACTGTATACTGATCAGAATTTTCTTTTCGAGAAGCAAATGTTTCACGTGTTTCCTTTCTACCACAACACCTTTCTCGACCACTTTCATAGCGTGATAAGTCATACTGCATTTGTCTCGAACTAAAAAGACTTCGCCGTAAGCTCCGTTTCCTATTGCTTTGATTCTGTCGAAGCTTTCAGGGTCTTTATCAAGAGAAGGCCTTTCCTTGTATTTACTCTGAAATTCCTCCTTCAGCATTTCCAAATACCGAACGTGATCCTGCTGATCTTGATTAGTAAACGATTTTGACATATCCCGTTAGGGCTAAATATCCCATTTAATAACGTTGCCCAATACGACTAAATCATCTCAGAAATATAAATAAAAATATAAAAACCATTGTCGTAAGACAATATGACATAGTGACGACATGTCACATGACGCGTGTTTTGCTGTCCCTATAGCTATGGTATGAATTTTAAATGAGGTCCAATGCATGAAGTTCACTTCTTCTTGTAATAAAACTATGAACACCCAAGAACGCATGTACCCCTAAAGGCTCCTACACATATGCCGCCAGCAGTGGTTATCGGCTTTTGTTTTCTTTGTCCTCTTTGTGTGTTTTTCACTTGCAATGTTTTTCCTTACTTGTGTTCTTCTAAGCATGAACCTAATTGAAGTAACGTTTGATTATAAAGTAGTATACTTCTGAGATAAAAGATCACAGTTATTCCTAGAAATTATATCTCATCGTAGAGCATATCACACAATTTACAAGTCTATCATAAAATATCAATATAGTTAATAATTCCAAGGTATCCACGTAGAAGAAAAATAATTGGTCAAGGTAAAATCACTTTCATCGAAATAATAGGTATTTATACAACATCTCTTTACACCGCAGACTTAAAAATACAACGTAAAAGCTTTACACATTTTGGAGAAACGTGATACACGCATTTATTTTATATAAGAGTCAATGAGGTGAACAGAGCACCTTTTGTCTTTCTCAGCATATCGGTTTTAAGTTCAGCTCGCACCATTTCGTTGAGGCCAATCAAGTGCCAATAAAAATTAGTCTCAGTTTTCGTGGCTGATAACTTGTATAATAATAACCGAAGTGATGTGTGCCTAACGTTGATATATGATAATATGCTGTAAAATTCATTTAAAAATTGTTCGACTTGATTGAATTGATATTTCTATGAACTGTTGCCAAATTTGTACTTGTATATCATATTTTTGAGTACGATCCAGAAGAGTACGATCATTGCCACAGCCAGCCACAGATCTAGATTTTCTCGCTTGGTAATATATAATCTTCTTGGTTTGAAGTAGCATTAGTCTCCAAATAGAATACAATACTACGTAAGACTAGTCTCTTTGCTCTAGTATTGTATTCTCTTTGTTTGCTCTTTGTTTGCGGATTTTGGGATAATGCGACTCACTGATTGGAAGCTTATTTTTGTTTCATAAAGGTCTGCCTATGCCCTACTATCCTAAAACTATTAATTGACCACCCAAACAAGCCAAGTATTTAAAAATTACATAAAAAATAAAGTTACAATCCAAAGTTATATAATCTTAGAATCCAAGCTGTTTGCGGTTGAGGATACAATGGCAGACGATGGCAAACGTCATGACACCGGTGGCTACCCTCGCGCTAAACAAGAGCAATACGGCCTGTACCTGCGGAAGCTGCAGCAAGACTTCATAGACTCTTGGAATGAAAAGTCTGAAAGCAATTGCAAAATGAGTGACTTTGAGCGGCACAAAGTTCTCGGCACGGGCGCTTTTGGCGTCGTTTTCCTCGTAAAACATCTATCATCGGGAAAGTATTACGCTATGAAGGCATTGGAAAAGGAGAAAATAGTTAAGCTGAAACAAATCGAGCACAGCTTTTACGAAAAAAAGATCTTGTGCGGTTTGAATTTCCCTTTCGTAGTTTACATGAAATATTACTACAAAGATAACGTCTACCTCTATTATATTTTGCCATTTATAGCTGGTGGTGAAATGTTTTCTCATTTACGCAAGATGGGAAAGTTCGAAGAGTCCTCCGCTAAATTCTACGGCGCTCAAGTTATTCTGGCGTTGGAATACCTACACGCGTGTGAATTAGTTTATCGCGACCTGAAACCGGAGAATATCTTAATCGACCGAACGGGCTATGTTAAAGTTACCGACTTCGGATTTTGTAAACTGATCCGCGGGAGAACTTGGACCTTGTGCGGCACGCCGGAGTATTTAGCTCCTGAAATTATTCTCAGCAAGGGTTACGCAATGTCCGTCGACTGGTGGTCGCTCGGCGTACTGCTGTTCGAAATGAGCGCTGGCCATCCTCCGTTCTTCGCTTCTGATCCGATGAGGATATATGAAAAGATCGTTTCCGGAAAATATCGGTGCCCGAACCACTTCACCGTTGAGTTAAAAGATTTGGTAGGGCATGTCCTTCAGGTGGATATCACTCGGCGTTTTGGCAACCTCAAGGACGGGGTTCTGGACTTTAAAAATCATAAATGGTTTAAAGAAATCGATTGGGATAACTTGTTGAACAGCCGAGTAAATCCTCCCTTTGTACCGAAGATAAAGTCACCGGGGGATACGACTAACTTTGATTATTTCGAAGAAGAAAAAATAAAGGACAGCCCTATTTGCTTGTTCGAGGAAGAATTTGCTGATTTTTAACGCTCGACCGCTTTTTGATTTAGTATTTTATTTAATTTAGAATTTATACAGCTATAAGCTAAAGAAGCACGTGTTACAAGAATAAGAATAGGTATTGTTTGAGTTAGTACTAAGAGACGGGTAACTTTTAGGTTTTAGTTACATTCCTTATTCATCTATTTTGCTTATTTGCTAATAAATGTTTTATACAATAATAGTTCGCTTTCCTTTGTCTTTTAGGTATCGGAGAATTTTTAGACCACACAAATATTTCCTACATTTTATTTAGTAACAACATATTTTCACGGCCTGATATATTTACTTTTTAGATCAATGTAGACAAAAAATCAATTCCTACCAACTTAATAGACACCTAATTATAGATCAAATTGTGTGTGTCACCGCAAATGTATGAGATTCACAGTATGTTTAGTATTAAGGTTTACATTTATAGTATCTAGCCGATGATTTAGGCCGTTCCTAATAGTCTTACCGGCTGTTCTTACTAGAACTAGTGGGATTTTTTTCAATTGTATTCTACTCACCAAGCCCCCTCCAGCTGTGTACAGCATGAGCGCCACGAACAGGCCCAAGTGCGACAAGGCCGCCCTCGGCCGGAACTCGCCCCATCTAGACTTGGGCGGGCCGCCCATCAACGTTTCCGTCTCCCACGACACATTATTCACGTTCTTACACATCTTGTCAAGTCCTCTGCACATACACTGTCACTATCATCTTCTGTATTTATACAGTCCGTATATTTATATTCTAGTCATTTCGTGGAAAATTAAACAAGGTTATTTAAATGTTCTATAGAAATCGTGAATTAGAAACATAATACAAAGTAGGCGAGTACTTATTTATATTAACTGTTTGCTAAATATACCGAGTACCTTGATGTAATCCATTCGCCTGATAATTTAATTGCTATAAATGTTCTCCCCTGTCAAAGGCAAACCTACATTTTATCCACATAAATAGAAATTGTAAATTATCGACGTGTGAAATAGAAATTTCAGAGCCTACAAACCCTCTTCAAATATTTAATGAATTGATCGGTTTAATCAAGACCTACATACATGCTCCGAACGTATATATTCGATTTTACATTACCTTTAGCGTTTATCGCAATAAAAGCCGGTGTAAAGCGTACATTTAACCTTGAAAATAATAGATGAAATCACGAAAAATCACTAGGCACTTGGGACTAAATTAATTAAGTAGTTAACGGAATTCGACCAGCCTGTTTGTAATTCGACCCAAGTCTATGTGAAAAACGATCACACCCCACGCGGCGCGCCTAACGTGAGGATCAAAAACAAAACAAGTAACTGTATAGGCAATAGGGTTCCGCCCGGAACCTACAGATTTGGAAACCCTAACAAAAACGAAGTGTACGTTCAAATTTAACACCTACTTTCGACCATCAACCTTACTCACTTACGACCTAGTGACCTCTGACAGATGGAACGAGTGAACGCGACAATAGAGTTCCATTAGAGCCATTGTGTACTGAACCCTAATAAAAGATAACAGACCTATCAATGCCTACATCAACAAAAGAGTGTACTGAGAATTAATGAAAGTGCGGACTTGCGATTCAATATAAAAGACTAATTGTGTATAAAATGAATAATGCATAAACCAATCCCGGCTGATTAAAGTCCCATTAAATAAAGAAGGTACAAATGGGATCGTGTTACGTGGTATTACTTAAGACTACGCCAAAACCGGAGTAATACAGACGAATGCCTTAGAAGAAGACGTGACTACGTTACTGAAGACTGTAATTAATTCCCGTAGCCTCGTGGGGAGGCGAGCCGAGGTAATAAACCTTGGATAGGGACACCAGCTCATTTAATTACAGATATTGATGTTTTATTTTTGACACGGTGAATCCCCAAGCGATTTAAAATACTCAAATTATTAATTGAACTCGGAAAAACTGACGATCAACGACGTTTTATAATAATCTTATATGCCTTTTATTATATAAAAGGAGAAACTAGCTGACTGACTAATATACTCGTATTAACGGACAGCCTAAGTCGCTGGAGTTATAAACATGAAATGTCGACAGTAAGTCCCTTTATACTTAGAGCATCCAAAGGATTTTGGAAAAGTCTACCCCTAATGAGGTTAAATGCGGCATCGAAGTTTGTTTGTAGGTAAATTCCATTCAATTCCGAGATCCACACTAACGAAGTTGCGGGCAATAACTAGAAATATATACAAAGGCGAAGAAAACGACGAGCAAATTACTTCTACTAAATTTCACAAAATCGGCAAGATATTTTTACTGCGTTCCACTCCAAATTTGGCAAAAGTCGCCTTCTCCAATCTCATAAACCATAGTAATCTAATCTAGCGTTATTTGGTGATTAACTGAGGTCAAGTTCCCGAATAGCTATACTTTTAAGCATGCCTTTTATACGCCACATAATTACTTGACATAAGCCTCATCTTTCTCCACACATCTCTGAGGCAATTTCTTGCCGAGATGTCCCTATAAAGGTGTTTAAAAGAAAAAATTACATGCTATTGCTCTTTGCTATTCTCTCGGCCTGCATGTTTACGAAATGATAATATATATTATTGTAACGAATACTGTGCGTCAGTCCAGCCCTGCTCATCATCATCAGTGCAGCATTTATTTGCCTAACTACCGCCCACATGATTTAGCATTCAAATAATTAAGTATATACAATCCGGTAAAATGGATACGGGATAATAAATCCACGGTTGTAAGTGCTTATACTAGACTTTTATAAATTGCAGCTATTCAAAGCGTTATCGAAGCAGTCTTTTTATCTGTGACCTAAAAAATACAAGTAATAAATGAATTGCGATGGATCGGTTCAGTAGCCGTATCCTCTTTTAAAATATGACTTACAGTAAAATCATTCAGGCGGTTTAATACAATTAATGGGCGGAATAAACAATATAACTTTCGATTGTATATACTTTAGATAGGCTGTAATGTTCTGTTCTTTGATGTAGGTTTAATTTGTAGTGAGTAGAGTGGGTTCATTCACTAATAAGAAGGTGTAGATCAATCAGGCGTTATAGTACGTATTTATAGTAGGTACTTACATGTTTAAAAAAATAGTATATCAGAGTATTTATCTCTATTGTACATATAATATAGTATATACCTATGTATCTAAATATATATAACTCAAAGGTGACTGACTGACTGACTGACATAGTGATCTATCAACGCACAGCCCAAACCACTGGACGGATCTGGCAGAAATTTGGCATGCAGGTAGATGTTATGACGTAGGCATCCGCTAAGAAAGGATTTTTATTAATTCTACCCCCAAGGGGATAAAATAGTGGATGAATAATCCCGAAATTTTTGTTAAGTTAAATTACACGCGGACGAAGTCGCGGGCACAGCTAGTCTATAATATAGTTATACCTAGGTATCCTAGGACTAAGCTAACTCAGACCTCCTTTAAAAATACTGAAAGCAGAATAACTAGGAGTAAATAACCTGCAATGCCGTAGAGTTACATAAGTAGGACAAGACTTTCAGTGCCTTTTCAGTATTACCATGAAACTAGGCGGGCGGGACGATGGCTATCTTCCTGAAACGTTGATTTAATCTTCACTATCGAACAGTGTCTACTATCAGTAACAATTTTGTGTACTGAAAACACTATAAATAACACTGAAATATGTTTGTGTTAACAAAAGGAAATCCCTTATCAAATTAGTTTAAAAAATATCGAATTATTCATTCTGCACCCTTACTTCCTTATCCCGCTTCCTTATTTATGAGTTGCGAATTTTCCGATCGGATTTCTGATACTAATTTATAATGTCGAATTTGTAATCACGGTCACGAGTTAGGCGCACAAAGTTACGAAGTTCCGTGCGTCTGTCGGCACGGTGGGCGGGGAAACGCGACGGCCATACCCGGCTGCGGTCCGCGAGAAACTGAAATTCAGCACTGAATCTTTCGCGACTGAAAACGTTGACCGCTGCAGGAGCTTTTCGAGCTTTCGTTGCGCTAAGGCGCCGGAAGAGCTTGTGAGTAATTTCGAAGAATTATAACAAGTCGGGAAAACTCAATCATTTTACAGAGTACCTACCTACCCATTGGCAACCATAGTTACCAACTTATATTAAAATACGGGCATTCATACATACATACATACATATTTAGGTTTTGGAAAAGTTTTGAGGGTAGTAAGTACCCCAATCGAACTTCTAATTTATATCTACTATATCAAATAAATATAAATATGTAAATAGGTGCCTTACTACGTAATTATCTAGGTATACCTAGGTATCACTTTTGGATCTTTACCTATGAAATGGACTTTGAATTAGAATATATTTACGGATTGACTTAACAATGTAAATATTTCATTCCAATGTTTTTCTTTTAGCAAAAACAATTATTCATTCTTTATTATTTATTGTTTTGTTTGTAAACTTACTTCCCTATTGTTTATCTGTATGTATATAATTAGGTATTCACATATGGCTCCAATTGTAAAACAATAGTTCGTGGTTACTGCACTAATAAAGAATACCCATCATAGCAAACCTCCAAGCGCCTCATAGTAATTTTCGACTGTGTAAACGCCACTCCTCGGAACTATAAATAAATATAAACTTCGCTGATCCGCAGGCGCCGCTTCAGGAAACTTACATAACTTTACATTAAGTACTCAAAATCCGATTTCGTAGGAGTTACGGAACTAATATACTTAATTGTACAAACAAACTCGGAATGTTCAAACATTTCCTATTAATTCCAATTTAATAGACACCCGTCACAAAAATAGGTTTAACTCTTACCTACGTAATAGAAATACACCTAGGTACTACAAGGTTACTTGTAAACAGGGAGGGCCATATTTTTAAAGAAAGAAGAAGGTCACGTATTCCTTGCAGAGTGTGATAGAAAAGCAATAATTTCCAATTTGTATATTAGTGCTTTTTTGAAAGAAATAAGTAGCTTATTAAATGAGCCTCAATTCAATAGGAACTAACTTGACACGATTAAAAATATGTATTACGTAATCATAAAATAGCCAGTTTAAGGTAATCTATGACTAACATTTGAATTCTTTTAGTGATCAGTAGGATAACGGAATTTTGAAAATATTTATAGAAAACTAGCTGAGCCCGCGACTTCGTCCGCGTGGAATTTAACTTCACAAAAAAGCCCGCTCACGCGTTCTGAGCCCGCGTGACGGGACCCATTTTTAAAAATTTTGTTTTTCTAAGTTAAAGTAGCCTAAGTTACTGTTTATAACATCAGCTATCTGCCAGTGAAAGTCCCCGTTCGGAGATTACCCGGAACAAACACACAGACAGACAGACAGACGGACAGACAGACAAAAAAAAATTAAATCTCGTTTTTGCTATAGGTGTCGTATGTACTTTCATATGCATTTCGTGAAAACGTGTTATTTTGATAATACAAACAGACACTCCAATTTTATTTATTTGTATAGATTGTACTAATTTCGTATAACACAGTGGTGGAATAAAAGTTGTTGCAGTTTAGCGTTTACCACCTAAATCACACCCTACAAGGAATACGCTGAATTGTAATTTGCCGTATATGTATTGTAATCTTCCATTGTAAGTATTTGTAAGTAACCCTGTATGGTCTAATTTTAATAATGCACGATATTTTGCATAGCGTCTTATAAATACTTGAGATGATGTAGATGGTACCTACATCACGTTTATACCATGGCCAACGAGTATTGAAACGAAATGCTAATAATGCTCAAGTTCAGGTCGGTAATCGCCGGGTTATCTAATATTCAGGCAGCAATTTTGTTTAAATTTCGTGGTTCGTCCTATTTCGGAAACCATAATGTTCATTAAATGTAAATGAAGGTGAACCATTGAAAATAACTAATTATCTAGTCGTTAAGTATCCCTTCTCGTTGGCCGCGGTAGACATAACTCTGTGAAGTAACTATCACACAAAATGTTTCATACTAATTAATACAAAGCCAAAATTAAAACAGATGTTCACTAAATGTCAACGTTAATTATTCCTATAAGTAATATTATTCGAAATTCGCGGTGTGACGGAAACAAAATTCGGCAGGCAAGCCTTCTGTATCAAAGGTCAATGAAAATCAGCATTCACCTGCACTAATTATGTTCTTGTAACCCTTGACATACACACTGCCACCCGGATGTACACTTCTGGTCTACATCTATATACATTTATATATAACTCAAAGGTGACTGACTGACATAGTGATCTATCAACGCACAGCCCAAACCATTGGACGGATCGGGCTGAAATTTGGCATGCAGGTAGATGTTATGACGTAGGCATCCGCTATGAAAGGATTTTGATTAATTCTACCCCCAAGGGCATAAAATAGGTGATAAAAATTTGTATGGAACTTTGTCAATTAAATTCCACGCGGACGAGGTCGCGGGCACAGCTAGTATTTTATATGTAAGTACCTACCTATATCCGATCTATTAGAGTGCGTTATTTAATTCAGCTCCAATATTTGCAACAGCTATAATAACGCTAGGAATAATACTTAAGTATTGACCCGTATAGTACTTAGGTATGCTTAGGCTCTATATTAATCTATACAAATAAATAAAATTAGAGTGTCTGTTTGTAATATCAAAATAACACCATTTCATTAAATGCATATGAAAATACATACGACACCTATAGCAAAAACGCGATTTAAACAATTTTTGTCTGTCTGTCTGTCTGTGTGTCTGTCTGTCTGTATGTTTGTTCCGAGTAATCTCCGAAACGGCTGGACCGATTTTGACGGGACTTTCACTGGCAGATAGCTGATGTTATAAGGCGTAACTTAGGTTACTTTAATTTTAGAAAAATAATTATGGATCCGCGTAAAAAAATTAAAACACATGTAATCAAAGAGTATCTCCGAAACGGCTGGAGCGATTTTGACGGGCCTTTCACTGGTAGATAGCTGATGATACAGTCACTTAGTCTACTTTTATTTAAAACTAGCTGAGCCCGCGACTTCGTTCGCGTGGAATTTCACATAAAGCTTAAAGCACCAAATGGTTGCAGGTTCGATCCCCGTCACGGCTTCGAAAATGACCTTTTCGTAACTTTTCCAGATCTGGGCGTCACTAGGCTCACCCCCAGTCCATTGTAATATAACTTATTGTAAGGTACCACAGTACAAGCCTTGCTTTGTTTGGGGCCATTTGGTGTGTTAATCTGGCGAAAAATATTGTAGGTTAGGTACTTACTACAACGGAAAATACGTTATTTATTTTAAATTAATTAATAAATACCTGCATGTTCATCTATAATATATTTTAGTATACATATACCCATAAATTCAGGTCTCCGTGTGTTCTCTATTCTTCTCTTCATTAACGGGTTGACCGATATTGATTAATTTTTGATTTTAAGTAGGTACTTATGGGGATCACCTAGATGGTTTTCAGCTATAGTTGGACCCGGTAGGTGACCACGTGACGCTATTGTCGAAATCCAGAAAATAAAATCTACGTTAGCGAAGCTGCGGTCAAAAGATAGTGTTTAACATTAATCCTACAAATATTATAAATGTGATAGTTTGTGAGTGTGGATGTATGTATGTATGTTTGTTACTCCTTCACGCAAAAACTACTGAACGGATTTGGATGAAATTTGGAACACAGATAGTTTATAACCGGGATTAACATATAGGATACTTTCTATCCCGATAATCCCGAAATTTTTGTTACTTTAAATACTACGCGGACGAAGTCCGTGGGCACAGCTAGTTTAAATATATAAATAATGGAATTTTTAGCTATAGAGTTAGAATAAAGTAGGTATGCTAATGAAAAGTAACTATAAATACCTCATAGCATAATACATAAATGCAAGTGCAGCCTGTATTGGCATTTACAAACAAACTGTACGCGACCTTTATTAATTAGCAAGTGGGTGTCAACGGAAAAGCGAATTTGGATTTAATTTGAGTTATTATAAGTTTTGTTATCATACTAATATTATAAAGAGGAAAACTTTGTTTGTTTGATTGTAATGAATAGGCTCCGAAACTACTGGACCGATTTGAAAAATTCTTTCACTGTTGGGAAGCTACACTATCCCCGGGTGACATAGGCTATAATATATTTTCAAAAAAATTAGGGATCCTTACTAAAACTCGAATAATGTAACCGCAATGTACCCGTGCGAAGCCGGGGCGGGCCGCTAGTCATGATATATTTTTATTGTCTTGCTTCTGTTGCATCAGCACGCGTCAGCAAAGTAATATAGGCAGGTACCTAAGTGCCTTAGTACTTAATTTGCATCGTAAAACTACCTAACCACTTATAAAGTAGGTATGTACCACCTCGCCGCATGCCATTCTTTATATCATGTAACATGCATTGTTGAGAAATGAATCAATAAATCTGGCTTACAATTGTTCATTTGCTATTTCCATAGTAACATATTGTACCTGCCTACCGACCTACGTACTTATAAAAGTAACTACTTAAATAAATTTGAAGTGTCTGTTTGTACTTAATGTTAAAATAACAGCTTTTACTAAACGCATAATATGAAAGTTAAAACAAATGTTTTTGTCCGTCCGTCAGTCTTTCTAACTGTTTGTTCTGACTAATCTTCGAAACGGCTTTACCGATTTTGATTTTACCACGAGAGCGGAGCCGTGGGCAAGAACTACTTAGTGCCATCTAAATAGAACGTAGATACTACTAACTATCGTAAAACTATTAATGTCGAGGTAAGGAAGCCAATTTATCATCAAATGAATTTTTGAATAGGTGATCACATAAGATGCTTACTTTTAATTATCAATCATAACATCACATTCATAGAGTCTATTATTGGTTAACTACGCGGAATCAAAAAATATTTGACTGCAAACCTTGAATTGAGTTGAAGGTGGAAAGGTTGAGCGTTGCTACTAACAAAATTACTTAAGTAAAAAAAAAAATATTTACGGATATGATGTAAGTACAAGACTTCGTACCTAATATTCCAACGTTATTTATGTACTACTACTAAGTACCAACATAAACCAAATAAAATACTTATTTTATTCACCGTTACAACCCGTGGATCGAAATAACGAAATTAAATGTCCACAGAAGCCGTTTCTTCAAATCGACCCTCAGACAAAAAGCCGTTTATCTGACAAACCCAGCTCTATAAATATTTAGTTGATAATACCTAGTCGAGTGAAATACCTAATTTTGTCTGGGACCGGTTCTTTTAACGATCTGGTTACGATACCCACTTTAGTATTTATAACGAAATAATCGCCAATCATTATTATTTCCTGATTAAAAAATAACATAAAAACATCGATTTAGACTACGGAAGTTATAAATAAAATGTTTGAAATCAATTCGAAATAATTTATTCAATTTATTTTTTCGGATTTCTTAAGCATCAACTACTTACTACTTATATTTTTAGATAAAAAATATGTTTTAATCCCCAAAGAAATTTATTTCCCAAAGACATGTAAAACTCACACCTACCTATAATGCTAAGCGCGCATTACGAAATTTAATCGTTTCGGATAAAGGATATATTGGCGTTTGCGATTTTATTTCGCAAACTCGCATTTTTCCTTAGTGGGCTCTTAGCCTTAATTTGAGTGTGGCCTAATAGTGTAAGTACAAAAAAGCTCTTTCTGTATCTTACTAATTATTATGCAGTTTGTCTTCTACCACTAGACACCAGCCTATTGAAACCACCAACATAACATTGAGCAGGTAAACGAAGCAGATAGGTACTCGTACCTACCTACCTAGTGATGACATCGTCACGTAGTAGATAATGCTTTCTTTGGGGTTTCTACAGCCTCTACGGGATATAAAACATGGAAAAAGTATGCGATCAAAGTCCCGGGCACGCGTTCGTTATCTATTCATCTTTGTTACGTAGGTATTTCTTTGTTATTTCTTTGTTTTGTAGTATGTAAGGATAAGTTTTGAATTTGATACGATCTGTATATACCTATTCACCTGTTGGTACCTTATATTGTGGATAAATACTTGATATTGACTATGGCTGTCATAAATACTTGATAGTATGTAAATACAAACAATGCCTACACATGAATACCTAGCGACTTGTCATACTCAGGAACTCGGGAATAGGTAGTTAGGTACTTACCTAGGTCATCCACAAGTTTAATATTATAATTAAAAGTCAAACAGTGGTAGCCGATTGGTTAAGCACGCGTCTTACGGACACCAGGTCCTGGGTTCAAACCCCGGCTCGCACCTCTGGGTTTTTCTTAATCTATGTGCGAATCATGATTTCTACCTACCTATATGATTATCACTTGCTTACGGGGAAGGAAAACATCATGAGAAAACCTGCATATCTTAGAAAATCTAACCAATTTTCGAAAGACTTGTGAAATCCACCAACCAGCTCTGGGCCAGCGTGGTGGATAACAGCCTGAGTCCCCTCGTAGTGAGGTGAGGCCTGTGCCCAGGAATGAGACATGAAAAGGGCTAAATTATTATTATTCTTCTTCTAAGTCGTAGCACTCTTGTCAGAGCGGTCGTGGTCATGTTTCGGTCGGTTCTTGTGCCACCGCTGCTCGTACGGGTATGTCGCCATGTGGGTCTATGTTTGGCTAAGTGAGAGCAGTCGTTCACGGTTGAGGGTGTCACGGATTTTATGAGGTCTGTCCACCGTGTTGGATAGCGCCCACGTGGTCTCCTGCCTTCAACTTTCCCTTGCACCACCAATCGTTCCATTGAGTTTTTGTTGCGGGTGATGTGCCCAAAGAACTTGAGGATTCGTATTTGCACAGTCGACGATAATCTCTCTTTGATGTTGAGTTCTTTTAGGATTGAAACGTTAGTTCGGTGCGCGGTCCATGGGATTCGGAGCATGCGCCTCCAACACCACATTTCCAGGGCGTCAATCTTTCGACGGTCTTGCATTCTCAGTGTCCACGTCTCAGATGCGTACAGAAAGATAGGAAATACCAAGCACCTCATCAGTCGAATTTTTGTGTTTCTGGTTATTCTGTGGTCTTTCCAAATCTTTGTGAGTTTTTCCACTGAGGATCTAGTCACCGCGCAGCGTCTCCGAATTTCCTCCTCGCAGCCTCCAGCGTTGATGATAGTGGAGCCGAGATATACGTAGCTCGTGACTACCTCGCATCCTGCTATGTCTGTAACGTCCGGGTGGTTATTGTTGGCACGATCTACAATCATCATTTTGGTTTTATCACGGTTAATTGCAAGTCCAAAATCCAACGCTGTGGTTTCTAGTCGTCGAAGAAGAATTTCGATCTCGCGTTGTTTTGACGCTAGGAGGGTAGTATCATCTGCGTATCTTAGGTTTGATACTTTTCGAAATTATTATTATAAGTAAGTATATCAAATATGGCAAACATAAACGCCTGATATCGCGACGACTTCATCTCCAATGGTCGTGGCTTTATAAGTACTATAACCGGTGAAAGCCCAATTTCAATTGAATCAATAGTTTTGGCGTCATTTATGCAAGCAAACAGATGTTTTCTATAAACATATTCTATATATCTAAATATATATAACTCAAAGGTGACTGACTGACATAGTGATCTATCAACGCACAGCCCAAACCACTGGACGGATCGGGCTGAAATATGCAGGTAGAATTTATGACGTAGGCATCCGCTAAGAAAGGATTTTGATTAATTCTACCCCCAAGGGGATAAAATAGGGGATGAAAGTTTGTTAAGTTAAACTCCACGCGTACAAAGTCGCGGGCTCAGCTAGTAATAAATAAATCTTCAATGTTACGCACCCCTGTTACATTTATTGTATGAAATAGTGATACATTGTTATTTACTTCATACCTATTAATTAATCTCTATAATGTCCCACTGTTCTTTGAAACGACAAAATGTCGAGGAAGTGATAAAATGCCGAACAGACTTGGATTTGTTCTAGAATCGGTTGATGCCAAACGTATTTTGCGGTAGATAAGTAGGTGCTAAGTATCTACCTCCATTACTCGTTCGAGAAAATTATTATTCTTGAACCTAGGTCAAAGTAAGGTAAGACCCTACGTAAATATACCTAAACTAAAAAGTTTTTAATTCTTTTATTTATCCTTGTAGCTATCTTGAAGAATCGTGATTAAAGATTTTCCCTTACCTATTGCAGATTTTACAACTTCGAAATTTAAGAGGAAATGTCGCGAAAAGTTGCATCCATTTTGACCAATATACCTACCTACCTACCTACCTACCTATAATAATCTCTCCTTCTTGGAATTAAGCATATCATAAAATAAAGGCGAAATTGTGTTTCTATGTAAAAACCAAAATTTATTTATATAAAATACTGAAATCATATTTTACAATTACGTAACCAACGATTAACCAAACCAAAGATAATAATACACCTGTAATAACCAAAAAACATAATTTAAAGCCTTTATAGCCTAACAAATAAACAAATTAATAAAACATTCCCTCTCGTATTTTATACATGTCTCCATTGACCAATTGTATTCTCTTTGCCATTGACAGTCGTGAAATCTATACGCAATAAGAATACAATACTAGCTTAGAACATAAATTTATGTTCTAAGAATACTAGACACTGCTAAGTAAGATCTATAGGCCTGGGATCTGTAGGCTTTGCCGATAACTCGCCACAGAAAAAGTTTAAAGAAAATAGGTCGTATGATTTATTTACATAACTAGTATATACATATTTTCTCTAACAAATGCTTAGGTTATACGAAAAAAAACACTGCCTTCTATGGACGCCCGAAAGGAGCGAAGCTTTATAGTACAAAGCATAGGGTGCCGCAGCTGCCACTCTGTATACACTATAAATATATCGTGTAACACTACTGAAGTCATCGTGTAACGCTACTGACACATAGCACGGATAGAGTGGCCGCGCGGCGAGCGCCCGGAACGTCCATATAGAAACTTCGCTTCAAAACTGATGGTAGTATAGGTCAGTATAAATATTTTCTGTTTATTGGTTTGATAGCAAATGATTTCAACAAAGGTTAGATGTTAGAATAAAACCCATCAGATTAATTTTTGTGCTGGGTAGGTACATCATTATCTTTAGTATTTATCTATTAAAGCACCGTGCAAAATATCGTGCATTATTAAAATAAGACCCTTTGCATTTTCGTCCTGTATGTACTTAGCGACAATGGTGACGTCAGTCGAGATACAATCGAGCGGAAAAGAATCGAGTTAACATAAATATGTTGTTTCATCCCGAGAGAGCACAGTGCGTTTTGAGCCGTTGCGTTGTGTCAAATACAATTATCCTTCCCGCGTTTCATTACGATTTTTTATTTATTTATCAAAATGATAGCGGTTATATTTATTCTGTCACTCGTTTGTTTGACGAATTGTGAAAATGCAAATTTACGTGAGTACTTTTCTATACCTATCGCCTATCCATAACAGCTGCTTTACTTTTTTGTTTTAAGCGATAAGACTCAGATTAAGTAATTTAAAAAGAGTGTAATAAGAAGATATTTAAAAAAAATAACAAATGTTTAAGTACCTACTTAAAATTTGTTGTATTTATTAATAATGAGAATTTGTGTTCGTCATGTTGTCAATAACTGCCGAATATAAAAATAATATTTAAGGCTAAAGCGCCCATCTAGCCCGCGAAGTTCAAATTTTTTGAGGTTTTTTAGAATTTTTTCAAAAACTGACAATAATAAAAGGCACATTTTGTAATTCGCGACAAAGACCGTGTGCAGTGCATTTATTAATATATCCAACTTACTCTAAAACATTTCAAGAACGACAGCTATCCAGATAATCTGGCAATTTTTGTATATTTAGTGATTAACTAGTATCATATCCACCGTGATAATATTTAGAGTAAAATAAATCTATATATATATATAACTCAAAGGTGACTGACTGACTGACATAGTGATCTATCAACGCACAGCCCAAACCACTGGACGGATCGGGCAGAAATTTTGCATGCAGGTAGATGTTATGTCGTAGGCATCCGCTAAGAAAGGATTTTGATTAATTCCACCCCCAAGCGGATAAAATAGGGGATGAAAGTTTGTATGAAACTTTGTCAATTAAATTCCACGCGGACAAAGTCGCGGGCACAGCTAGTGTATTAATAAACGCATACTGTGTTTGTCGCAAATCACAAAATATTGTCTTAAATGTTTTCAGATTTTGGATAAACTATAAAAATAATAGAAAATTTTGAATTTCGCGGGCTAGACAGGCGCCTTCACCTCAAGTAATACCTATTAGTGATGTAACGAATATTCGCATTCGCATTCGCATTCGCGAATATTCGCATATTTTTTGACATTCGCATTCGCATTCGCATTCGCAAGAATCTATGCGAATGTTTGGCGAATGTTTTTGAAAAACAAAAAGGAAATTACGTATAGATGGAAATGGAATTTTAATACAACTAGTAACAATTATATATTTTTTCAACAAACTTGCTCGTATGGTGGCCTTTATTGCACTGATTTTAGGTTCATAACCCATAGATAAATATAAGTGGCCAAATGCATGTCGGACTACGCATACTATATGTATATGGTTCCGTAGACATCCTGCTACTTTTCGATAATACGAAACCCTAAAAATAAAAGTAATGTATTTTTTATTGATATGAAACATTGAATACGGCGGCTCTCGTAAGCTATTAATTTCTGCGAAATAAATAAACTATTGGCTACCGTATAAATAAAATAGTAAGAAATTCTGTTACTAAATTTATTAAACCAGCATTCATAGACATCTTAAGCAAAAGTGACATAAACCTTTATTGTCTTTTTGGATTGATGACAAGTTCTTATTAGGAGTTTTAATTCAAATAATTAAGTCGTTATTAGACTGCGTGCACAAGCAGTGGTGCGTGGGTTTGAGACTCAGTCCAAACTTTAGATTTTTTTAAAATTAATTATATTTATTTTTGAAAGTAAAGAACTATTTATTTCCTACAATAAACTATTTATAATGTTGTCCTAAGTCAAAGGATGAATCTTGCTACTCACGTAAAAAGGCCACTATGAGGCTCAATATTTCGTCATCGGGAATTAATATTGAAAAACTGTCAAAGAAACCTTCAAATTATTTTAAAATATCAACTGAACAATACTGAGGTATCGAGGGGGGGTGAGTAAATATTTTTTTTCACTCCCCTCCTTAAGTACGGGAGGTACAATGGAATAACTTTGCTTTCAAAATATAAATACACAGTTTTATAGCGGTACATAAACTCATTTTTTTTTACCAATTTGCAGTAGTTTATCCGTAATAGTCTCTAAATAAAATTACTATGATGTCAGAGAGACGGACAGATGAACGTGGCGAAACTATATGGGTTCCGTGTTTCACTACGAAACCTTAAAAACTTTCGGCGCGCCATTTTGTTTTATTTGTCATTAATCCTGCAATTCTCTAGGTCTTAAATAAGTTCGTGAACTGTGATTTTTTCAAATTAAGATTGTAATATTTTAAATATTTTTACTCGCAAGTGTGTTGTCTCTATTATATTTGAATTTTAAAAAAATATGGGACTGTCTTGAGGTAGGCAACTAAATTATAAATGGGATCTTTCTCTATTTTTCTTGTTAGTCTAATTAAAATATTAAACTCAATAAAATTTGAATATCAATTAAATTTGATTAATGCAATAATACTAAACTACCCTCATATCAAAACAATTCTCTTCAAATTAACTTTTTGTGACTAACTTCGTTCTTCCAACCTGTTTGGGTTCGGCTATGTTCGACCGACACGAAATATCAAACCAGTCTAACATTTTGCGCGCTCTTTATTAACCCCCGACGAAAAGAGAGGGGTGTTATAATATTAACATGTGTATCTGTGTGTCTCTCTGTGGCATCGTAGCACCCAAGCGGATGATTAATTTTGCTTTTTTTGTTAGAAAGGTATTCTGATCGAGAGTGTACTTAGCTATGTTTCATGAAAATCGGTTCAGCAGTTTGATAATTATCAGCTCTTTTGTAGTTTATAAAGAAGTCGCTTCGGGATTTTTTTAAAATTTTCCACTTAGAGTTATTTGAAAGTCAACATTCGCATTCGCATTCGCATTCGCGAATGTTGGAGCAAAATATTCGCATTCGCATTCGCATTCGCGAATGTCAAAAATCCAACATTCGTTACATCACTAATACCTATTAAAAAACTTTTTAGTTGGAACTTGGTTCACACAAAATTTAGATTTTCGTAAGTAACTCGATTTTACGCGATACATTAAAATATGATCATACTCACTTATGACTTGGTACCCTCAAGCTCTCCTTCGATACCAATAATAATGATTTATGGACGGTCGTAAATAAACCCTTATCTAATAAAATTGGGAAATTACTTTATCCAGTAGGTACTTACCTAAATCTTTGGATAACAAAATTGGAAGGCAGGTAGGTTTATTTAACATATTATTATCTTTCTTAACATTTTAAGGGCCTGTTTCACAAATATGAGATTTTTCAATTCTATTGTTATGGAGGTTGTGAAACACCCTTAATAGTTAAAAACACAGATTTCCAAAACCACGTGTGCGCTCACTCTAATAAACTCTCTTCGCTCCCTATAAATTATCTCCGTTTGTTTCAATACAAGTGTCTTAACCGAAACAAAACTAGTTAAACCACCTATACGAAAAATACAACCGGTTTGACCGATTCATAAGTTCAAGTCAATCAAGTCCATTACCAAGGTTTTTAGTTTCAAGTTCAGTGATATTTCTAATTATGGTGTGCAACACTGCAACTATTGATTCTTCATTTCCTCGATAAACAATAGGCGCTCCTTGGTATCACGCCAACTTGTTCACGCTAACATTGTTATTATTATTAGCTAGGTACTGAAGCAAAAACTACCTACGAATAAAAATCAATCCTCATAGTATCGTAAGAAAATACTTATTCCTTTGCCAAAAACAACTTAACAATAATAACCTTAGGCAGGTAGTTACCTACCTATCTTCTTACATATGTCTCTACGAGGATAAACTGAAATCTTGAGTTTAATGTCGAGGTTAAAGTTATTCGAAAGAGTGTATCTTTTATAACATACTATGGGCCTGTCCCGTCTTTGCACGGGTTAATGTTTTAGTAGGGATCCCTAATTTTTTCTAGAAATAAATATAACATATGTTACTCAAGGATAATGTAGCATACTAAAGGTGAATTATTTTTTGAAATCGGTCCAGTAGTTTTTGTGTTTACTCGTTATAAACATACCTACAAATCTTTATAATATTAGTATAGATTGTACTTAAGTAATTATAATTTATAACAATGTTCTACCTCATAGTTATATCTATACAAATAAATAAAATTGGAGTGTCTGTTTGTATTATCAAAATAACACCTTTTCACTAAATGCATATGGAAGTACATACGACACCTACCTATAGCAAAAACGCGATAAAAAAAATTTCTGTCTGTCTATCTGACTGTGTGTTTGTTACGATTTTGATGGACCGATTTTGACGGGACTTTCACTGGCAGATAGCTGATGTTATAAGGAGCAACTTAGACTTCTTTAATTTTAGAAAAAACAATTAGGGTTCCGCGTAAAAAAATAAAAACACAATATGAAATCAAAGAGTATCTCCGAAACGGCTGGACCGATTTGGACGGGACTGGTAGGTAGCTGATGTTATAAACAGTAACTTAGGCTAATATTAATTTAGAAAAACAAAATTTTAAAAATGGTTTCTGTCGCGCTGGCTCAGAACGCGGGAGCGGGCTTTTTTGTTAAGTTAAATTCCACGCGGACGAAGTCGCGGGCTCAGCTAGTGAGTAATATAAATATGATCTTCTAAATGAATAAAGTCACAGCCACAAAATATGTAATCAAAGTGAAACGAAATGATAAAATCATTACCGTATCGAATAAAATAACATTCCCAAAATAATACTTTATTTTTTCCATGTTTCTCAAAGTCGTAACTTTTGAGCAATACAAAGATACTTTAAAGGGTTGTCATATTTACTCAATGTCAAAGTCAAAGCATTTATTTTGTTGAGACCTACGGGGCACTTACAAATTTTACAGTATGCATATTTCTCTTAAATCTACAACCGGATCGGAACGCGACCTCGACTGACAAGTTCAATCGTGGTTATCAGTAGGTATCACAACATAAAATCATAAAGTAATGACACCAAAACTCACACTTAGTCTAATTAGCTTTCTAGTTATCTACCGGCTGCTAAATGTTTATGCCACTTATCAAAACTTTTAAGGGGATGGATGTCTGCGGTTTCAGGAACCAAATTGGTCGATCTTATTAGAATGGAATCGTATGACCACAGCGCATTGTGTGTTATTCCTGTCTCCAAATGCGTTTAAAGGTTTAAGCTCAGTGCACACACGGCTGGCAAACATGTTTTCTATTTATTAATTAACTAGCTTTTCCCACGAATTCGTCCGCGTGGAATTTTAATTGTTAATCAAGTGAAAATACAATCTTCGAATTCATGTGTTTTTATTTTTTTACGCGGAACCCTAATTTTTTTTCTAAAACTAAAGTAGCCGAAGTTACTCCAAATAACACCAGCTATCTGCCAGTGAAGGTCCCGTCGAAATCGGTTCAGCCGTTTCGGAGATTACCCGGAACAAACATACAGACAAACAGACATACAGACATAAAAAAAAACGTAAAATTTTATAAGTATCACATGTACTTTCATATGCACTTAGTGAAAAGGTGTTATTTTTATATTACAAAATACAAACAGACACTCCAATCTAATTTATTCCTATTTCCTATATATAAGCAGAACTAAACAGTACCACCAATATAATAAAGAAGGTATTTTTTGCTAAGTTAACAACAATTTTTACGTGTTAAACCATTTCCGCGTTGACACGCATTTAAATCAATCAAGGATTCGAATTTTATGATTCAACAGATCAACATAAAATACTATTAGTATGACGAGTCCAACCGTACGTGATTTGGAAATTGATAGGTAAAGGTGCCTACCAACACCATCAGGATAAATGCGTGCGATTACATACGCATCTATACAAATAAATAAAATGGGAGTGTCTGTTTGTAATATCAAAATAACACCTTTTCACTAAATGCGTATGAAAGTAAATACGATACTTATCACAAAAACGCGTATTATTTTTTTTTGTCTGTCTGTTCGTTCCGGGTAATCTCCGAAACGGCTAGACCGATTTTGACGGGACTTACTTACTCACTGGCAGATAGCTGATGTTAAAAGGAGTAACTCGGCTACTTTAATTTTAGAAAAACAATTAGGGTTCCGCGTAAAAAAATGAAATCAAAGAGTATCTCCGAAACGGCTGGACCGATTTTGACGGGACTGGTAGGTAGCTCATGTCATAAGCAGTAACGAAAGCTACTTTAAAAAAAAAACACAAAGGGACCTGTCGCGCGGGCTCAGAACACGGGAGCGGGCTTTTGCGATAGGTAGAATATAAAGAAAAATGAGATTTAACTTAGCATAGGTGTTTCTTTATTAACTTCATTATTTTCGTAAACTTTGCGAACTGAACAAACATTTTGTGTTAATTTAATTTTTGTTAAGTTAAATTTCACGCGGACGAAGTCACGGGCACAGCTAGTAGTGAATACTTGAGCTATTAACATAAAGGGTCATTGATAGCTCATGTACTTAGGGGCTGGCTTGACCGAGGTAGAACCACGTTCTCACAGAAGAAAAGCGTAAAGTAACGTGAGAGAGCCGGAAGATTTTCCCTCCCCTTGTCCTCCACCTATCCCAGCCCCCTGCATTGGTAACGTGCGAGCAGTGCTATTGGTATTCCAAGCATCTATAGGCTACGGTAACTGCTTAATATCAGGCGGGTCGTACGCTTGTTTCCGACTTTGTATATAATTTGAATAGAGGAGCCGAAATACTATTTATTTGTTTAACTCTAATCCATCCCTGTATTTATGTTCCGTTATTATTAATTGTACTTTTCCAGATGTTTCCAATTGTATGCCTTTTCCAAAATTGTTAGGTACCCAAAAGGCCAATGTTTATGACTTATCGAAGAGAAGTCAGTTATTGAATAACGTCGAATTCAATTAATATTTTATGGTTGACACCATCATAAAGCCGTATTAGTTATTAAATGTCGAAAAATATAGGAAGTTTTGATTACAATTATGTAACAAGATGATTGAATATTCTTACATTATTGGTATTTGTATGGGTAAAAAATTGGGAGCATGTACACAAGAAGTGGCCATGGTTCTTATGACATATAAAATAAAAACTTGTCCTGTCAATTCAGTATCTCTAATGAAATAACTTGTTATTTTTATCAGCACTATACCTACTCGTACTATTAATATATAGTAGTATTAATGATGGCTGAATATCATAAAAACCGGTATAATCTTAATTTGCTAGATTCAAATTAGTTAGTAACTACCCATGTAGACTATTAATCATATTAAATATAAACCTTGATGATGGCTACCGGCTGAACTGGCTTTATGTATTAGATAATCCTAACTCACACACAAGTAAAAATTACAAATCGACCACATGAGTTACTCATAGACTTCCGTTATATCCTATTGTTTTATAATCTAAGCGTTCAATGCTTTATTTTTCAACTTTAACGTTTCAACAAATCCACACCCGGTGGTGGGTTTTTCAGTTCCCAGACGAACGTAAGATAGTAAGTTCGTTACGATAACAACAACGGGGTACCCCAGGCGAAATATCTCGATTAGTTTTTAGAAATTCGCGCTTGTACGTTAGGTAATAAACTTCAATGCAAGTGTTACATAGTTTGAGGTTGAGGCCATACAGCTTTTGTAAATACTTATCTAGCGATATTACTTTATAATAAATTATTTTTTTGTTACAGCTTCTTACATTAGTCCGTGCCAATACCATAGCAAAGATTTGGAGGACTGCATAAAAGGGCAGATAGAAATTGCTCTTCCTAAGTTCACAAAAGGTATACCCGAGCTGGGAGTGCCTTCGATAGATCCTGTGCATCTGGACAACATCGAGATAGACGGAAACGGTCTGAAACTGACCTTTACTGAAGCGGCCTTTTACGGTATCAGTAAAAGTAAACTCACCAATATGAAGTGAGTAATTCTTGAACAAGAGGTTATGACTTTGCACTTGACACACCCACTTGCAAAATCTCAAAATTCAAGTAAGAGTGGGCTGGTCACGTGGCACGTATGGTCCCGCAAAGGTGGGCAAATGCCATCACAAATTAGATACCAGAAGACGGCTTCCGCAGCCAGGGTAGACCCAGGAAAAGATGGCGGGACGATTTGGTCACTTTTGCGGGAGATACGTGGCCCGAAACAGCACAAGACCGTTTTTTTGTGAAGTATTAAGGGAGAGGCCTATGCTCTGGAGTGGGACACAAAAACAGGCTAATAAAAAAAATGTGAAAATCCCGTCAAAATCAGTCAAGCCGTTTTGGGATACCTACTCTTGGATTTCATGTTTATATTGTTTAAAGCGGAACCCGAATTGCTATTCTAAAATTAAAGTTGGCTAAGTTACTCCTTATGACATCAGCTATCTGCCAGTGAAAGTCCCGTCAAAATCGGTCCAGCCGTTTCGGAACAATCATATAGACGGACAAACAAACAATTTTTTTAAATCGCAATTTTGTTATAACTACCGTATATATTTTCGTATGCAGTTAGTGAAAAGGTGTTCTTTTGATATTACAAACATAAACTCAAATTTTATTGATTTGTATAGATGTATAGATTTGGCTTATCCTAACAACGGCACGATTAGCTCTTATTATATACTCTTTGAACACGAACTGACAGAATCCATAAACGTTAGATAATACTACATACCTATAAATTTCCTTTTACGAGTTCATGTTACTATTTAGTAGAGCCTAACTTTAAGGTATGGGAAGAGTCCCCAAAAAATCCGGAAGCATCCCCGAACGTATTTTTCATACCACCTAAGACCATATAAATAATACCTATTACCTAGAATATTATTCCGAAAATATACATACCTAATAATGTACTCTTTATTAATCGATAAGCAATCGGAGCTGTGGACGTAAATGCTTGCGCAACTTATAGAAAAACGCACGACATTGTATGCAAATGTCCACTCATACGCCTTTGAGACAATAACATGCACCAACCAACTGAGCAGTCAATATTGAAAAATTTATATAGGTAGGCCGATTTATTAAGACCAAAGAAAAAATCTTTGGATAAAACGGACGGAATGCTTCAAATAACAATTTAATTATAGGAAAAAAATCAAAGTGACAGTTGACACAGATAAGAAACATATAAAAGGCGGGAGAACCGCATCGTCTATTATGCGTTATGGCTGCGTTCCATTACACATCAACAAATATGTCAAATATCACCCGCAACTCGTGCCAAAAGGAAAAATAATTTAATTAACTATGAATAACATCTGATGAAGAAGATCAATATGTGTAACTAACTAAACACCTAAGTAGGTATTAGATAGGTGTACATAATCATGATCGGGATCATTTTTATTAGGTACCTATGTCTTAATGTTATTGAGAGAAAGTTGCGCTTTCACGTAGTAAATATAAGTAGGAAGGTAGGTAACTAACACAAATTTGGCAAATGTTACTTAACGCTCTTTCGGTATTCGGAGGGCGTAGATATGAGGTAAGCTAATAATTCCATCGTTCTGATTTCCATTTCAGGGTTAACATTGGCAAGGGCGAGGAAACATTCACATTAGCATTCAAAGGGAACCTGAGCTTGACTGCTAAATATGTTGTAGATGGAAGAATCCTCATCCTGCCTATCCAAGGAAAAGGAGACGCGAAAGTCAACGCACGTGAGTTGATCAAAATATTATATTAATTAAACGGAGCCTCCTAAGGGTACCTACTGTATGAATAGGTAAACCAGTTTAATTTGTAACTTATATTGTCTGTGTGACGAATCAAATCAACGCGCTTCTCCGCTTTTTAACTTAGGTGAAAAGTTTTCCTTTGTCTATTTGGGATGTGTCTGACCACTACTTCGGAGATTGTGAATTGCGATTTACCTTTTAGGAAATAGTTACCTTGTCTGTAGGTACAGTGGGTAGGTAGGTACTTACTTTCCTAACCGAAACAAAATTCAAATTCATCGCACGGTAACCATGCCTATAACTACTTAACCACTGTGACCCTGGCCCGGTCTTACTCGTATTTAGAATTAGATAGTAGGTACATCACGTGTACTCCAATAATCATGAGTGACATCTCAATTCCACTTCACGAAGTCAACAAGAGTTATGACAATCGCATAGCTTCCGTAACGTTTGTAGATCTTATATTTTCCTGTTGGCAGCACTTATAAATTTACTCACCTTCCTTCCTCTAGCTGTTTTATGAACAGTGTTTGGTAATTCACCGGCCATACAAAATAATGACATTACCTAATGCGGAAGCGGTATTCCTTCAGATCGACCCTATAAGTTAAACCCTGACTAAACTAAAGTAAGCATCTTGCAGTGCCCCTCTACTGCTGAAGGTCAGCCGAGAAAGCTAATTTAGTGAGGTGTGCATACCTACTCACACTTTACATCAATTATAATGTTTACAAACCAAAATAATAATTAATAAAACAGGGGTGGATAAGAAGATAATTGCTTTCCATGATAAATAAATGGATAGAGTTTAGCAAAAATGTTGTTAAGAGGAAAGTGAATGGACCAATCCCCGCAAGCAGCGCCCGCGCACGGGCATGACTTGACATTCTTCTTCCAACGCATTGCTTCTTCTTGATCTTGTCGATCATGATAAATAGGAGAACATTGTACCGCTAGTGTGGTCCAATTAGTAATTAGGTAATCGTAAATATTAAAAAAGCTGGTATATCTTTGAAACACAGCCTTCGCCGAGTTAAGGCTAAAGCGCCCATCTAGCCCGCGAAGTTCAAATTTTTTGAGGTTTTTACAAATTTTTCAAAATTGACAATAATATAAGGCACATTTTGTAATTCGCGACAAAGACCGTGTGCAGTGCATTTATTAATATATCCAACTTACTCTAAAACATTTCAAGACCGACAGCTATCCAGATAATCTGGAAATTTTTGTATATTTAGTGATTAACTAGTATCATATCCACCGTGATAATATTTAGAGTAAAAAAATGTATTAATAAACGCACTGCATACTGTGTTTGTCGCAAATCACAAAATATTGTCTTAAATGTTTTCAGATCTAGGAGAAACTATAAAAATACTCGAAAATTTTGAATTTCGCGGGATAGACAGGCGCCTGCACCTTAAGTCAAAAAGGAAGTTGCAATATAGAATATCGATAACAATTTCCGTGACAATCCACAGAGGGCGTGGAAGTCATCATCGACAGCAAATTGATGCACGTAAAGGATGAGAGGGGCGAGCATTTTAAACTGGTGACGCCGAACTACAAGTACACCATCGAACGCACCACGTTCGACTTGCAGAACTTGTTCAACGGAAACAAGCAGCTCGGTGAGTTAGACAAACGGTAGCTAGCTATGATAGAGGTACCACCCTCTACCATAGAGGATCGGTGTCAAGTAATTTTAGCTGCATTTTTACGATTAGTTAAGGAGCCAGAAACCAACCCCCTCCCTTCCCCCGCTCCTTTAGGTCGGAATGTGCGAGCGTGCTTTTGGTACCGCACACATCTATAGGCCACGGTGCTGCTCCTTAACGTCAAACGGGTTGTATGCTTGTTAGCAGAATTGCTAATAGGTAGGTAATTAATCCCGTTAGTCTGGTTAAATCGTTCTAACGTTAGATGCTAGAACGCTAAATGCTTGTACTAGGTGCAGGCTCGCTTCAATATTTAATGGTCGGAATGAAGATCGAACCCGGAACCTCTCAGTTAGAAGGACTTCACTGGGTCGTTGACGGTAGAGATGAGTTAATATCGATAGACGGTTGATCGATTTTCGTGTGGGAAAACCATAACCAAGGCTTTCACGAGGTTACACTACACATTGTTTTTAAAATGAAATTGTTAACAGCGGAGACAACCCTGAAGTTCGCCAATGAGAACTGGCAGCAGCTGATGGACGAGCTCTCGCCTCCAGCCATCAAGCAGATCGTGCGAACGGTCGTCAAAGCTATCAACAAATTCTTCTCGAAGGTCACCATACAACAAATTTTATTAGGGTACAAGTCGGAGAATTAAATCTGTGATATGTTTTGTGAGTAGGTATATATAGCATATTGTTGAGACGATTGATGACACATAAATATTAGACACGGGTTACTTAAATGCTACTTAATAATACGTACGATCGTTTAGTGTAATAACACCCTTATCCTTAATCATTGTCGTAACTAATAATATCAAAGGGTGAAGTAAGAGCTTAGTAATTTATTATTATTATTCCATTTATTTATTTTATATTTTTAATTCTAAATAAAAAATATTATTACTATTAGTTATAATCAAGAGCGGATATCTGGTAACTATCCAGCATCCGGTTGGATACCGGATAATAAATCGGTAGGTTTCGAGCTTCGAGATACAGCCGACTCCATCTCATCTCCTTAATTTTTTAGCCGGTGTTGAACCTGAACTGCTATTGGCATACTCATCCTTACGACATTTTTATAAATTCCAATAGTATCTTAGTACTGCAACACCCATTTAATTTATTTTTAAAATGTTATAAATTCTAGGTTTATCAGATTAGATGTCTAGGTTTAGGTTTTATGTTTCTTAGTACTTAGGACCTAGGTAGTTTATCTTGCGCCAATCGGCAATGTTCGGCTCCGGTTCGGTCCGGTCCGGTTTTAATGTTGGCCGGATATCCGCTTTCCCGCTAAACAACTTATCTTATCCGTTTCAGCTCTAGTTATAACTTCGTTCATCTCACAAAGACGCGTGCTTTGACTCTTATCACATTTGCATAAGGGTCAATTTGCAACAATTCACGGGTTTCGAGAAATTAACTGTACACACAGGTAACCCAACAATAGCTTTATGTAATAAGTCGAGTGGAGAACCGCGCCACTGTGTATCAGAAATTTATGTGACATCGATATTTTAAATTGTATTTTTTAGGATTAATGCATTACAGTAGGTACCTACAGCACTTTTGTGCGATAAATAGGTACCTATGTTATAAGCTGCTTAGTTTATGTTAAATGTAATATAAGTACTTACTTAATATTATTCTACGTTATAATTTAACGGCAAATCCATTTATTTATTTCAAAACTTGTTAAATGAAAATAAATAATATGTGTATTCTTCCAAATCTGTGTTTTATTTTGATAACATTTACATAAATACCGAATAAAAACAATACATCCGTATAATGGTAACTTAACATTTATTTCAATCCATTAATATGAGAAATAACATATCACTTAGGTATAAAATGTTCTAAGTCTTATTCCCAAAATGTTAAGCGCCAACATGTTGTTCACTTCTATTTGAACTATCACTCGACCGCGGGGTGGAAAGTTGGGAATGTGCTTGCATAGATACGATATCGGTGCGAATCGACGAGGGAGCTCTGCGCCAAGGTATCGGCCGCCCTCGCTTGTACCACAGAGCGCCGCCCAGCACACCCACTAGGACGATCACGCCGAACAAGGCCCCGAATATGTCGGCCCGGAAACGTTGCGAATCAGAGATATTTCCTGATAACAAAACATTTAGGTATTCCTCTTGCAAAGCCATCTGTGAACTATTAAAAGACTATTGCAACCAGAAGAAAACCTACAACATTACAGTCACGATTAGTAGCTATGTTAAAAATCATTTGAGAGTTAACTGACTATACTGCCCAAGTCTGGAATAGGTTTTGAGTACGCTTTTGACATGCCATTTTGTAATGGTATGCCATAAGAATGACATTTCCAAGATCACTCTCAGACTTAAGATCGCTTTATTAATACGGACCTTAGGTAACATGACAGGCATACCTACAATGTGTGATTGTGATTTCTGTGATTTCTCCATAAACGTATAGTTAAGTAACTAATTTAAATATAGATACTATTGTCGCAAACTGAGCATAATTTTTGACTGATACCAATTTATTTATTGCACTGTCCTTTTAACCCGTGTCTCGCGCGTCGTATACACACCCGGGTTAGTACCGAACATTAGATTACCTCCCTATCGTGTGTATGTTTGTGGTCGCTCGTTAGGTTAATAAATAAAGGTCCATTATTCATGTAGCAATATTTTTCCAAACAATATTTTACTGTATCTTTATTTATTGCATCGTCCCTAAGTATCAAAGGATTTTTTCGTTAAAGTTTTCTAATCAATCTCAACTTACCGTCACTATAAATAGTAATCGTGTCCCTGGACTCCACGGTAAGATCGTGAAGGAGGGCGGCGCAGGTCCACTCGCCTAGATCCTCTTCGAGCACGGGCTCTATCGTCAGAGAACAGTCTCCGTAATCCAGGCTCCTCTCGGGAGTGAAATAGTATCGGTTTAAGATCGCACTGTGAAGAAATAAAACTGTTGTCATAAAGTGGTGTCACGTTTTCAGCTTCAGCCATAATTTATGACGAAAAGTTTTAATTGTGGCTACATATTTATGGATGGGCCATAAGTATGTAGCCAAAATTAAAACTTTCGAATTAAGAAGCCGAAGCTTTAACGTGAACTAACATTTTGTATCCAAGTGACAAAAATAGATACCTAATTTTCCACATGTGGAAACTGACTACATACTAATTTACTGTCAGAATCCTGAAATTTCTGACAAATGCTCTAGTAATAGGTAGTAGGTATCTGGGGCTTTTGTAGTCAGATGTTTCCATGTAAATATCCATAACCTGATAGTGATTCAGCCCGAGTCTATGCTAACGTAATTTTTGGGTGTCGAACGAGAGCAACACCTACCGGGAACAACATCTACCAATAGCTAAGACAAAATCAGGTGACCCAACAAGTCCAAAAAATACAACAAAATCGGTCAAGCCGTTTAAGAGGAAGGAAGGAAAATTTGGAACATATAGATATACACACGTACCGGAATTATATAAGATTAATGGCGCATGCAATGATCTTATGACATAAAGTTACATTATCATTATTATCAACGCAATTCGTCGATAAAAAAATAATTAAATACTTAATTACGAGTAGATTAATGATATTTGCACGTATCATAATCATGAATGCCCAAAAACAATGAAATCAAATTACTTAATCAAATACTCACTTATCAGCGGTCACGGACGAATCTACGCTTATGCCGAGGAAGTTTGGCGACAAAAATCTGCAATAGTCCAATGGTCTGTTGCCGTTTGCTGTGTGGCAGTATAAAGTTGCCTGCCCCCCGATCTTGGCACCCACTTCCTGCTTGTTAGCCGCCAGCGGTCCGGTGACCCTGACGGACACTGAGTCCGTTACCTCCACACCTAATTGGTCTCGAGGCCCCATGTGACACGTCCATGATCCTTGGTCCTCTTCTGTCACGGTGGAGAAGGTGATACCACAGTCGCCCGTTTGAAGGCTTTCGCCTGTGTACCTTAATAAATAATCACAGATTCACCATGAGTGACCTAGAAGACAGAATCCGACCTTACTTTACAAATGAATTAGAAGTAGGATGGATGATGTCGTTTCCGTCGGAAACATTCCGTCAATTATGAATACGGGAGCTTGCCTATCACTGCACACATGCATCACGCTAGACATGGTATAAAAGGTTTAATAGGGGAGCGAACCTTTTGCCATTATTTTTAAACTAGGCAGGCATTACTGTTGCCGCACTAGGGCTATAGAGTATTTTTGATTGTCGCCAGTCAAATTCACGGTAGCAAAGATACCTAAGTACTCTTTAATTACCTATCAAATTTATCTCTAGCTAACAGTATTAAGATATTTACAAGTCGATAGACGACTAGATACCTATTATGTGATAACATTTTTTTTTTCTTTTATGAATATTTATATATAACCTACCAACCGATTATTCTAAAATGGCTAGACCAACAAACCAACTGTATGGCCCCAAACTAATCTACGCTACGGGTACCGTACAATGGGCAGGGACGATGCCAGTGCAACCCAGATCGGGAAAAATACGAAAATACCATTTCCAAAATATACTCCGACGGGATTCGAACCCACCTCTACCCGGTGCAGAGAGCCGAGAGCCTTAATATTTAACTAGTACATGTGTTATCTTGAAATATATCGTCGGTTAAAAGGTAAAAATGACTAAGTGACACATACATCGAAAGAAAGGAGTGACTAAGCGACATTATCACTTAAAAATTAAAATATCCTATAGTCCAAATTAAGTTCAGGCACTTCTCCCCCCATTTGGGATGATAAAGTCGTTTTCAGCCGACATTACATTATATTACATATAAGCAAATGTTTGCAATAGACATTTTCATACAAATTGTAGATATGTTCTAACTGTAAATTTATGAAATAAATAAGATCAATTCTTACCAGAATTCCTGGTTTTCCTCGACTTCCTGTTCCACGGGTGTGAACTGTTTTCCGTTGGGGTGTTGGAACCAACAGTAGGTCAGGGAGACGTCGGCGCGGCACATGATTGTGAAGCTCGTGTCCCTTTGCACGAATATCGTCCTTACGTCGTCTTCTACTCTCTCTAACCCTCGCCTTATTCTGGACTCTATGAGTGCACAAAAAAGGAGACAAGATTCGCGTTTAGCTTTCTGCCTATAAAACTCACGGGTTGGGAGAGGTGTCAATAGAATAACATTTAGATGACCGTGTCCTTTTTCGTCGCTTAGCCATGTCCTTCTTAGTAAGAAATTGAATTAGTGCTATTACGTATTATGATTTGAAACAATATCGGAATCTAAGAAAAAGCAGACATCAGAACCAACATGGACAATAAGTACCTGAGTTATGCCTCTATTAATAAATCGAACTCAAGTCTGAGAACGATCTTTAGTATGCTTTTGAAATGACATTTTGTATTGGTATGACATGCCTTATTGCAATGATCAACTGATTTGTATGTAGATTGAATTGTATATAGAATCGCTAATTCTTATTCATTTATTAAATTAACCATCCTGTGAAAATTTATTATATTTTCCAAGTAAAATCAAACTTTATTGACATTATTCAATTATATATTTTTATGTATTTTTATAAAAATATACATTTATATAGATCCGTTAATTTGCTAATATACGTAAATCATTATAGTACATGTTCTTACCTCTACTAGGCGTGCTTTGTACCCTAATGAGCGCCTGCAACGGCGTGCTCTGATGAACAACGGTGCCAACCCACTGCTGCACGCCCACCGTGCACCGCCACGTACCGTAGTCCTCAGCACTTATTGTCTCTATAGTAATTCCGCATTGTCGTTTCGAGAAACCTTCACCGTAATAACTGTAACAATAAATGGTAAACATTTTATAATAGAACATTCCATCCACACGACACAATTTGATTGCCAATTTAATTAAATTAAGGCTAAATAATTTTAGCACACCAGATGTCGCTTGATTGGACTGGCCTGGTTGTTGTCTATAATTTCACTGCTGTCAGTGTCACTACAATGCTCACGCAATCGTAGCGCCGCCCTGCGACATTTTTTGTCTTCATTGGCAATCAAATTGTACCGTGTGAGGAGCAGTTGGCCATCTAAAATTGGGGATAGGGCGACACAGTACGTAAAATAACGCGAGTCAGACGCCATATTCATATTACTCCATTCCCGCACTGCTTAGAGTATTTTATTAATAATTCTATACAAATCTTTGTAATCTCTGTTACCTGTGTCGTCCGTCGCTCAATCCGTCCATTATGTTAAACCCAGAAGATGCAGTAGTCTTCTGGAAGCGGCAAAAAGTGATATTTTTCGCAGAATGTAGAATATTACAGAACAAATTAATTTTATTGGATGCCGTGTCTCTAATATATCCAGAATCAAGACGTTCCGCTGAAACAAAATAGACAAGTTGTATTAAAATATAATTTAAATTACTTATTTTATTTTAGGTGAGCATGTAACTAGGTGAACTTCTTTTTTATCCAACCTTCAAAAAAGAAGGAGGTTCTTTACACTACCACGCTTGCAATGTATACATACCTACAAATTTTGTAATAAAATCCTTAAACAACATTCATAGTTACGTAACGTATGTAATTAAATTGATCAAAGGATTGTATTGTACCAGACTAGGTAGGTACCTACTACCTATGCATATAATTACATCAGATTGATTATCAATATAATTATATCAATGACGTTCAACTCTTGAATGTCACCGCTTAAGACACACTGACATTGACAATTAAGTACTTCGTCGTTAAGGCCGACCGGGTTGACCGCGTCCACCATATGAGTTGACCGGCCCGAAACAAGGTGGACTGATGACATCACTTACGTCACAGAAGGCCGGGGAATGCGAGTGGGGGTAGGCCGTTATGAATGGAACTTTGGTGGAGGGATTAGTAAACATTTTCCGACTGATAGTTGAATTGAAGGACTATCTATTAGGGATACAATGGCTTGCCACAAAGCGTAGGTATGTAAGTACCTACCTATAATTTATATCATAATATATGATAATGTTGCCTGTTATTGTTGTGATGATGCCTTGATTGATCTTAAGTGGTGACATTCAAGAGTTGAACATCACCGATATAGCTATAATGATAATCAATATGATTTAATTACATACATACCTACCATTGTTATCCATCGTCATTTATCAAATCACGCGCATAATTCACTGTAAAAAATCGTTGCACTTTCCAAAAAAAGCAAAAGATGAGAATTATGAAACTTTGTAGTTTTTTATTCTATATTATACCTACTGTGACTTTTCTAAGTGTTAATTAGAGTGTAATATAGGTACTCACCCTCAACAGCAACATTTCTCTCAACTTGTAATTCCGAGACCCTTCCTGGCAAACCTAGAAGAACATTCCACCTGCCTTGTACAGCCCTAGTGGTCCTGTCCAGGGTCACACTGCAGTGGCCAGAGACTAAAGAACTTTCAGAGAACGGCTGAGCGACCACACAGTAGGAGTTACTGAGTGACGTCAGCTCCACTTGAGTGTGGGTTTCGCCGTCCTGAAGGTGTATCGCTGAAGGAGTATACGCGTGGATGTCGTCTGAAACATAAAACTGAAGTCTAAGTCAAATAGTTAACTTTGTTAAAGCCTACAGAGGCACTTACAAATTATATTATTATTTTACAAAGGGTTTTTCATCTCTTCTCTCTACCTCACCTCTAAACGCAGTCCGAACTGCGCCCTACACTTCTGTTGCCTACAAAAGCCTACAATTATTTTACTACATCAATGAAAGATAAATAATGATGTACCCTCTACATGAACCTCGGACCACCCCGTGAAAGAGTGGTTTCCCCGAGTGGCTGTAAGCCGCCATCTCCCGACGTCCGAAGCCACCACGTTCCGTACTCTCACGCCGCACCCATCGCTCCAACTTTCATATCTGTAGTACACAATATAGTATACAAGATATACCTCAACTATAAGGTACTTACGCCTTGTAAGGCCCATTTTTTGCGATATTGAAATAAATTAAAAAATTTAAATAATTCATGGAAACAAGCTTTAACGCAATATATTTAATTTATTTGTGAATACAATCAGCATACAATTCAACATATTAGATAAAATTTATTTAAGAAAACAATTGTTTTTAAAAACCTCCAAAGTGGGCCTTTTTAGGAACATAGGTACCTATCATGGCCCGTTATTAATTACGTAATTTATAAACGCTATCAAAACAAAAAATATGTACAAACGTAAAACGTAACCTAACATATGAGATTCTTGGTAATCAATATGTTACAATAGTTTTTTTTGGTCATAAATTTACGGCCATCTTAGGCTTAGCAAAACTTAATCTACCTACAAAACAAAAATCTCTAAATAAAATCAATAAAGAACACTATTGTGACGTGAATCTAACTATTACGTTTGGTAAAAACGAGTTTTCTTTTTAGATATGGTCAAAATATTTTTCTCCACGATTTCGGTGGGCCTTATTAGGAGTAGGTATAGAAAAAAAACAGTGAAAGAGGAACTTAGTATAACTACAAAGTTTAATAGTCTCTTCGTCACATTCTGGACATAAGATAAACTTCAATTTTCAACCGACTTCAATGTGGTTACGCTTATCAAAAAAATATTACAGATTCGACGAAACACACTAAAGATGTGAGAACTTTAAATTTCAAGCTTAAAGTAGTATAAAGACTGTAGGTAACTAACTAAGTAAAAATATAAATTCCAGTGGTCCACTACAATACTAATAACTAAAAAATAACCGAAATAACTCATATTATCTTATAAGTTCCAAAGAAACTATGATATTTTATAGTCCTAATAAGGCCCGGGCCATCTTGGGAACCCGTGTGGTGGGCCTTTATAGGGACTTTACCCGCCTACAAGAACTACTTATTTAAAAAAGAATAATAATCAAGAACACAAACAACACATAATTTCTCACGAGCGTCCAAAAACCTTAGTAACGTTGTATTAAAAAAAATTACGAAAACTGGTAGTTTTTCTAAAGAAATACTAAAAAGTTTGTGAGTATGAGGTTATAAATCGTAAGCCGTTTGCAACGTCACTGACAAAATGTCAACCACTGCAAAGATGCCGGCTCCCTTACTTTGATAAGAACTTGCAGTTTTGTCTATGGCACTAACCGAACATGGGCATGAAATGGAAACTCATTGGAACTTATAAAAGTATGAAATTTTGTAATTGGGCTATCTTAGAACTGGGCCATCTTGGGCGTAAGTACCTTATACAGAATATACACGTATATAAGGTCTTATTTTAATAATGCACGATATTTTGCATGGGGCCCTATTAAATATATGATGATGTAGGAACCTCCCACAAAAAAATATCTCAGAACTCATCCAATGTGCGAGAACTGTGTATCTTGCACTTGGGTGTAGCTACCGTCAATATTCAAGAAATAAATTGTTATTTCTACCGACTCTAGATATTTTTTTAAACAGGTGGGAAATAAACATTTAAAACAAGTTATCAATGTTCGACTAATTTCTTATACCATATATAATTACTTATAAAGGTAGGTACTTTAACTCTATACCCGTCCAAACCCTTAAGGATTATTTAGTTGATTGTAACACCATGTACGACGCGAAACGGATGACGAAAAAATCTAAGTACTAGAAGGAAGGTACTAGACCTATTACTCGGCGGATGGTTAACATCGAACGTAACTCCAGAAGGGGTAGTCACTTCACATGATTCCTGGTCGTCCATAAACCTGGATAGCCTCATGAGCGCCTCGTGCCCCACAGCAACATGGAGATGCAAGGGCCACCCTATCCCTTGCTGCATCTTCAAGAGACTCTCCAATCGAACATCGTAGGTTGCTATTTGAGCAGCTCCATTTTGTAAACTTATCGACACTGGAAAATACACCTTGCAGAAACTTAAATCCATTCACAAGGGCTTTAAGTGATTAGTAAAGCCATCGTAAAAAAAATATAGCCACTTTATTATTTGTACGTGCTAACCTAATACGAAACACAAAAACAAATAATTCTGACACATGTTGGATTTATTAAGTACTAATTCACACTCGTATGAACATTATTGTACATATTTGGAAATCATAATACGTCTGGTCTCAGCTTTTATCATAATTTATAGTATTTGATAACGATAGTAGACGCGATAGGCACAACCACAAGAAACAATTTAAATTAGTGATTAATCTCCGGTGCGATCGACATACAGGGTGTTAACAACTCTACCTCTTTGTTGTTACGCTCTTTCGCAGTTGTCGTCATCATAATAAGGGGCATGGGAGTGGGCTTAGTACTAGTACTAGTAGGGATTATTACTAGGGTACAAGTTTTGACAGCATCAAATTCTTAATATTAATTAATATTTATTAAAATCTGTCGTAGCGGTCTTCTAATTGAACATTATTTTGTTTTGCCTATATATTGAAGACTCACGCAAAAGTTGGCGATTGGAAACCCTACGGAGATGTAAAATAAACATAGAAATTGTGCTGTAGATCAGAATCGATAGCTTTCCGGATATTCAAACTTGACTAGAAAAAAATGTAAAGAAACACATTTAAATTTGTCGGTTAGTTCATCTAAACTTTATACCAGCTTGGTATAACCATAAATATAAAATTGTGACTTGTCGCTTACACTCAAATATGATTTAAATGTTACTATAGGTACTAATCATACTAATGAATATAACCCTCCTTGTATACCTACTTACGTATTAAACCGATTATATGAAATTAAAAAGTATGTTGACCATCAATATCAGTTTATTACAACTTAACTTATTACATTATTACTGGAGATCAGTGAATATCTAAAAATCTAAGAGGCAGATACATTGAATATTAATTTGTGGGTAGATTTCTCTTTGACTGGCAAAATTGGAATCACATCATCCGCTTCTTTCATGAAAGTGGTTGGAACCTGAAAAAAAAAACAATAACTATCTGTATAAAAACAGCAAAAATACCTATGTGGTGATTTACGTAGCTGAACCAATTTTTTGACTGACAGCATATAGATCAATATAAGTATTGCGTCAGTGTGAATAAGGGGTAAAGCGCAGCCGTGATTAAAATTAATATATATTTTTTATTATAATATTTTTTCCAGTTATATGTTATTGTATGTCTAAATTAGAAAATCCTACTAATATTATAAATGTGAAAGTTTGTGAGTGTGGATGTATGTATGTACGTATGTTTGTTACTCCTTCACGCAAAAACTACTGAACGGATTTGAATGAAATTTGGAACACAGATAGTTTATAGCCGGGATTAACATATAGGATACTTTTTATCCCGATAATCCCGAAATTTATGGTATGTTAAATACTACGCGGACGAAGTCCGTGAGCACAGCTAGTATAATATACGAACATTTAGATCCTTAGCTTGTGCTTCCTTCACAGTGTACTCTCTCAGTATATAATCAGAATTTATCTTGTGGAACATTCTGGTCTCGCTTGATCTCACTAAAACCTCATCCACTCTCAAGAAGTATCTCAGCAACACATACCAGTAAGTAGGCATCACTCTCTGTGAACAGAACAATAAAATGTATTAAAAAAAAAAGATTACTAGCAATGTGTATTTATCACATTACTAGTATTCCCTTTAGCCCCTCGCAACTAATCTAATGCTTGTGCTAGGAGTGGGCTCACATCAATAGTTTAATGGCCAGGATGGGGATCGAACCCGGAACCTCTCAGCTACGAGGACGGCCCCTCTAACCACTAGGCTATTGACGCTTAAATTGTTATTATATATAATAATTGTTAATTGTTATTAATAATTGAAGTTTAACAGTGATTTAAAAATGACCCATACCACAAAACGCAACTATCATAGCTCATTTAAGCCACATTACTGTGAAAGTGCGGTAAAACCCCGGTGTAAATAAATATCGCTAGACTGACAAACCAGCTGTATGGTCCCAAACTAAGCAACGCTTGTATTATGGGTACCGTACAATGGACCGGGGCGATCACAGTTACACCCAGACTTGGGAAATTTCGAAAAGGCCATTTCCGTAGTTTGCCCCGGCGGGAATCGAACCCGCAACCACTATGTGCAGTGAGCCGAGCGGCCTATGCTCGGACCACTGCGCCAAGCGGTCGTCAAATAATATATTAGTTTATCATAAGAATACTTACTATTTTCACAGACAATTTCGAAATACCATGATCATGCAATTCATCTTCAAACAGTGTGAGGTCGTGGTAGAATAGTATTTGATCCCTTTGCTTCAATATATCAAAGTCAATGGTTTCACTTGTAGCCTCCTCTACTATGTTATCTGTGAGTGTGCCTTTATAATTTGTTGAAAACGTCCAATCAAAAGGCCGCTTCTGTCTTGACGCATCTGGACTGTAAAATTATATAAGGTTAATAAAAAAGGGTTTACATTTTTTTTTATGTTACCCTGTAACTCTTTTGGGGAAAAGTTGAAGAACAAAGGTGTTTTAGGAGTATAGTAAGAAGGTAAAAGTGTATAAGTGGGATTATCTATAGAAAAGGAAAAAGCAACATTATTATATGAAACAAAAAATACCTTTTTATAATCATTTTGTTTAGTCACTTTTCCTTACTATGATGATAATGTCACTTAGTCACCTTTACCTTTTAACCAACAAGCTGTTCAAAGAATTTGTAACTTGAAAACCTTTTTGTTCAACCCTCCCCCAAAAATAATATAATTTTAGTTACAAAGTAAAAAAAATATTACACCTATTATAATTCACTTTATAGATAAATTATAGTATTTTGTTTTAAAATATTTATAACTACACTATAATGCATATTTTCCAAGAAAGGAAGGCAGAAATATTAAAAATATATTAATTAAAAAACCATTAGACTGGGTTAGACTTAAATATATATTTCACCAGACTAATACACCAATTGTATTATTACAAACTAAGCCACGCGTGTACTATGGGCACAGTACAACGGAATGAGGGCAATTGCAGTAACATGCAGACCTTGGCAAATAACGAAAAGGCCATTTCCGCAATTTGCCCCAACAGCAATGGAACCCACAGCCACTCCTTGCAGTAAGCTGATCGGCTTACACTCAAATCACTGCGCCAAGCAGTCGTTGAATACTTAGTAATATTATAAATGCGAAAGTAACTCTTGTCTGTCCGTCGCGCTTTCACAACAAAATACTGAACTGATTTAAATGAAATTTGGTACACAGATAGTAGGGGTTGAAAGGGGGGGGTTAAAGTTGTATGGAAGTATCGTCATTTTTAGAGCTAGAAGCTTGAAACTTATGTTTTAGGCTGTTGATTAGATATAAATAAATATGACATTCAAAGCTTGTGAAAGTTTTACCCTCAAGGGTGTAAAATAATAATAGGGAATAGGGGATGAAAGTTTGTATGCTGTATGTATTACTTTCGCATTTATAATATTAGTAAGGATAATATACATACCGTGCTTCTTGCCAAGCCTCAGCGCATGAGACCTCAATAGCATCCGCAGTACTGGCAACACATCTTAATGCGTCCAGAGGGTTGAATGATATATTAGCACCATTTGTGTGTACCAACTTCAGTATATTCTTAGGAAAAACCATATCCGGGAAGTGTGGTATACTCAATTCTTTGCAGTATCTGGGAATATTGAAAATGTACAGTTGAAATGATGCTTTAAAATGATGCATAAGAATTGACTTGATGGGAGCAGCTTGATGTCCTGCAGCCAGTGATTGGTACACAATGGACACAGAACTGAAGCCCAAGCTCAAGAATGGATCTGGGTTAGACTTATGTCCAGCAATCAACAGCAAAATGCTGGTCAATAGTTGATAGTCAAATAGCATACAAAAATCAATAAAAAATAAAAAATAAAAGCCTTTTTAGAATATTTCCATATATATGCTGGCAACAGGGTAATCCGGTATACCTAGCTACAATAGAAGAGACTAAACATGGCTAAGTTTTGGATACTTACATACAGAACTGGCAAAACTGATCATCGTCTCGTTCACATACCACTTTGGTGGAGCATACGCTGGGTAATATACAGCTGACGTCGTAGGATATGTGCCATGGGCCGAACTCGATGGATTGTGAGTTAGTAGCATAGCGGCCCGAGTCGATACGACTGTCCTGTAAACATAAAATTTACCGATAAAGTAGGAAGTACGCTAACCAATCTCTACCGGTATTCTATCCTAGTTCAAGAAACTTACCACACCATTAAACATTTTGGCAATATTTCTCGACGTCCCAAACTCTATAGATTGGAATTTATTTATTTATTTACATTGAAATGCACAATTTACACAATTTCAATTTCCCAAGCGCATTCCATTCGATCGGTCTTCATTAGTTTACTTTAGTGCTGTCTAACTAACTATAGTTTGTCTATAGGGCTATCGATAGTATTGACATGACGTGACAATACTATCGATATCAATATTATTGATAACAGGCAATAGAATCAATAATAGTAGCGATACTATTTATATATGTATACTGATGTCATCGTTAGTATCAGTATTATAACATATTTTACTAAAATCAGGTTCAATAGTGATTTAATTATAACAGTGTAATAGTGATAGTATCGAAAGCATCAGTACTCAATAGTATCGATAATATCATTACTATTACTCGTCATCAATAGTATTTTTTTTTATTTTAGATAGATTATATCTATAGTATTGTCACATGGTAATACTATCAATAGCCCTATCGATATTATAACTAGTATTTGATAGTTGACATTATCGATATATCAGCTATCGATAGTTAGGCAACGTCAGTTCATTCTAAGCACAGAGAATATAATATTAGAAATAGGAATGTAACCGGATCTAAAAAACCAGCCCGTTATCTAAAAACCGCTATACAAGAACCGTTATAAGAAAATGTGCAATATTCAGCCGAAATCGAAGCGTATTTATATATTATGTATATCCGAACAGCTATTGCGTTCAAAATAGTTAATTTTATCTGAATAATGGGCAATTCCTATATATATGCGAAGGTAAATTAATTAGCCACCAAATATTGGGATAAGTCTAGCTGGTATGAAGTCTTGAAGCTTTCCCGTTTTTAGTTTAGTGTAGTTTTTTTACCAGATTTGCATACCAAATTTAAAAAAAAAACAATTATAGGGCAATTATACTCTTCAAATAATTCCATGCAAAAACACATACTTACATTATATTCTTATCGTGTGTGTACTTACCGTTGCTGACGGATCCCGAACCATATTTCTGCTGCGGGTCTACGCATGATGCTCGATGCTGGGTGACAGTCGAGTGGATCTTATATGACGGGGACCCACCCGACAGACATGCATACGCATTCGTGTATTCCCCAGCTAATAAATACCAATATTTACGGTGTTAGATACCAAGACATCACTATACATAAATTATTGAATGAACCTTCGTGCGTTCGTTCGACAATCAGTTCATTCATTCAATTCAAATCAATATGGCCGACTTTCACCGGTTGGTTTGTCTGTTTTGATATATTTTGCTAAAAATTATCTTTTCACATTACATAAAACCAACGTGTGCTGTTCAGGTTAACTTTTTGTGGACGTTAGATTCTGTTAACAACTATGGAAGCACTTATACCAGTTATCAATAAGCTACAAGATGTTTTCAATACGGTCGGGGCCGATGCCATCCAATTACCTCAAATCATAGTTTTAGGAACGCAGGTAATTCTTTTACTGTTACATTTGAATTAAGCTATGATTTTAAACTTTCGTATTTATAATATCAGTGGAAGGTGGACATTCAGTTAATCAATTATAATGGTTATGTAAAGGTGTCCGGATAGTTCTTTGTCCTCATTTTGTTCAATTGGTCTACTCCGTCATTGACCAAGACCGTACTCCCGGTTCACAGTTACAATTCAGTCCAAATATGTCTTACACCATTACATATGAACATTGTCATGATTTCCAATCAATACTTCCTGTCTAAAATGATCTCTAAAATATGTCTGTTGCGAATTTTGTATCGTCTTTTTCCATCATGTATCTATATCTATTATAAGTATGAACTATTATTAAATTCTTACAGTCTATCTACTATATATACTCTTGACTTGTCGACTTAATTCTGGGATTGTGACTGGCCTTTCCATAGGAACCTACTCAAATAATTGTCTGAGTTGTGTAACCCACCTTTAAATTATTAATTGTATGCTAGATGCTAAATCTTAATTTCCTTGCAAACAGAGTTCAGGCAAGAGCTCTGTAATAGAGAGCTTAGTGGGGCGATCATTCCTCCCTCGTGGTCCCGGCATTGTCACCAGGCGGCCTCTGGTGCTGCAGTTAGTGTACAGCCCTAAGGATGGTAAAGAACATCGCTCAGCTGAAGAAGGTGAGGGAACAAATCTTGTCATTATTTTTATATTATATTTTTTTATAACATTTACTATATTAATGAGATGTGGGAGACCTTTGCTCGGCAGTGGGAGGATAAAGATTCAGTAAAAAATATATAAATCATTACAATAAAGGCATTATTAGTTTATATACTCTATTTTGTATTACTACATTACTTCAGTAAATGTTCTATCTGTTATTTTAAATGTGCTATTTCATGACCAATTACAACAATGATTCATAGAATTTCAATGGTAATATACTTGAGAACTGAATGCTAATAAACTTTCTAGTTTCCAGACTAGAATAATAATTATTTCATCTTTTTTATGAGCCTAATAGGCAAGCGTAAATAATACCACAATTTTTAACAAGGCTCTGTGATCTAGAGCGTACACAAAGAGAATACAATGTAGGTTTCAATGTCATTTGTGTAAAAGAGCATTGATCTTGTTACTGTTATGTTCTGATTGGCTTACATTGCACATAATTTTTACGAGTCATTGAAAGTCAATTTTTTTTGTTATGTATAAGGTAGTTCTACTAGGTGATACAAAAAGGGTATACTATTTTTTTTGCAACTTAACTTTGTAAATCTCAAACTATCGGCTTTGTGGGACAGTTGAAGTACTAAAGGTTCTGTAGACTTGTGAAATCGGTCAACAGCTGTATTCCTATAACACCTTTTGTTTTTCAAGTTCCCTCCAAGGTTTTAGAATTACAAAGTTGAGTTTTGAAAAAAAAAGTATACCCATTGTGTGTCACCTTGTATAAAACTTTAAGGTACAATTGACATTGAGTGGTACTTTAGAGTTCACAGTTCCAAGGAATTTATCAATCTTGATACGCGCGGCGACAATCATCTATCTTCAATATTGTTTTCTTATATTGACGCGAATACTACACATTGAAATAAAACTATTTTCAGCCCCCCCGTGGCCATGAAACGTCGTCGGGAACATAAAAAACTAATTAAAAGCGATATAATCCGCAAAAATAGTTTTATTTCAATATCTATCTTCAAATTCGCGCATGTTCCATGATTTATAAGTTTCATGGAAATATGAACTTTAATCACTGTAAAGACACTTCAGTTTGCATTACTGCATTGTAAATGCCACTCAGTGCAATATGAATTAGCTAACATGCAATCTTTGCATCATCAGGCAAGCTAAAATTATGTTAATGTATGCACGTATTTAAGCAGGTATATCTTATAGGTACACAATTTCATATTTTTTTGTCATCTTTTATTTATTTTATTATTTAAATTATTGTATATTGCTAGTATTAAGCCTCCAGAGCACTCAGACAACATTCTGGAACCCAATAGCTCAACTATCCCAAAAAATCTTTTCTCCAGGTTTGTATTAATTGCTTATGGTAACAATTACTTCCTAGAAACCAACTATCACATTAACCGACTCTCACTTCTAGTTGTACTATAAAACTTTCAGTGCATATCCAATGCTTGCTTGGTTTTACATTGAAACAATGAGGTGACTAGACAACTTGCATGAAAAACTATGATAAGACATGCTGTAGTCACATAATTCAGCTATTCATAATATCATTTATGCTTTGTCACTCCTGTATTATACAGTTATTCCTATGATTTATGACAGATCTTTCATAACATTATAAAAATCAGGAAAACTAAATTACGTTTATCAGGATGTATACACCCAGTTTTATATTCATGGCATTTATACATCTTCCTATTACATATGACGCAATTTATGATAATAATAATTATTATCATGGCCTTTGTGGTTTCTCACCAGCCATATGATATCAGAAACACCCAACTATTATAAAAAATAAATCTTTATCTGTTACAACTAAGTATTTGTTTTCATATTTAATTATTTTTTTCTCTATTGCCTCAGGTACAGTAAACTTAGAAGAATGGGGCAAATTTCTACACACCAAAGACAAGATCTACTCGGATTTCGACGAAATAAGGAAGGAGATAGAGAGAGAAACAGACCGTATGGCTGGAAGCAATAAGGGCATCTGCCCAGAGCCCATCAGCTTGAAGATATTCTCAACCAGGGTGGTCAATCTGACACTAGTTGATCTTCCTGGAATCACAAAGGTAACCATATTACCCACTCTTATGAAGGTATTTTACCTGATCATTGTCAATTAACAACTCTTAAATGTTTGGAACCGCAGTAGTATTGTTAGACAATGAGGTTTCTATTTCAATATTTTATGAACTTCTTTATTTTAAGCCACAAGCTAGTGTTTAGATAGATCTGAATATATTTTTATTTGTAATTTTATAATATAAATACTTAAAGAGGTGTGATAAAATAATAAATGTGCATGCTGATATGGGCACAATTAGGCCCTTATTAATAATTCTATAACAAGTCTGAGTGTGATTTTGAAGATATCATTCTTGACATAAGAATATACTAGTACATAATTTCGTGTCAAAAGCGTACTCAAGACCACTATAAATCTTGAGATCGATTTATTAATATGGGCCTTAGTGGTATAGCTGATTTTTAAAAATACTTTTTTTTCTATAGGTCCCGATAGGCGACCAGCCGGAGGATATTGAGAACCAAATAAGGAATCTAATAATAAAGCACATCGGGAACCCCAACTCAATCATTCTGGCCGTGACCGCCGCCAACACGGACATGGCGACCAGCGAAGCCATTAAAATGTCTAAAGAAGTCGATCCCGATGGCCGTCGGACCTTGGCTGTGGTCACGAAACTCGATCTCATGGATGCAGGTAAACAATGCGGATAAAGGTACATTACATAGCCATCTGTTCTTTATTCTAAAGTAGGTACATATTGAATTCCTGGTGACCGTAAATCGCCCATTTCTCTCAAACTCCTGGAACTATTTTGATAAAATTTATACATATAGAATGTTCAAAATCGGTCACAATTAACGGAGTGATTGGTGAACATTCATAAAAAATAAAAACATACAAACAGACGAACATTGAACCTCGTCTTTTTGAAAGTTGGTTAAAGACCATAATTAATTCATTTAGCCCTTGTGACGTCCCACTCCTGGGCATGGGCCTCCCCTCACTACGAGGGGGATTCAGGCTGTAAACCACTACGCTGTCCCAGTACGGGTTGGCGGATTTCATAACATAATATTGCGAAATTTCATAACATGATAATATAGGTATTCGATCATTTGAATATGCATTGATAATATAATTAATCGTGCAATTGATTACACAGATTAATTACACTGATAGAAGGTTCATGAACACAGTTTTGGCATGCGCTGTGTTCCCGTCATTGCCGAAACTGAAATAGTGATTTATTTCAGGAACCGATGCGATAGACATCCTCTGCGGCCGCGTGATACCGGTCAAACTGGGCATTATTGGAGTCGTGAATAGATCGCAACAAGATATTATTGATAAGAAAACAATTGGGGTAACTTTATCTAAATAACTTTGGATGACTTGCTTCTATTTAAATATAATAACACTTTACGTCGATATTATGCAACTACCTTCTAGAATGATCTCTATGTAAACCTGGTAACGTTCATTTTATGTACTCACAGGTATTACTAGCTGAGCCCGCGACTTCGTCCGCGTGGAATTTAACTTAAACGCTTCCGCTCCCGCGTTCTGCACCTGTGCGACATGACCCATATGTTTTTATTTTTACTAAAATAAAACTTTCGGAGCCGTTTGATTACCTGGAACAAACATACAGACAGACAGACAAAAAAAATTAAATCGCGTTTTTGCTATAGGTGTCGTACCTACTTTCATATGTATTTAGTGAAAAGGTGTTATTTTTATATTAAAAACAGACACTCCAATTTTATTTATTTGTATAGATAATGAGTTGTATAAGGCCTGGCTCTACTCGGGTAGAACCACCCTCTCACAGTAAATCGTGAAGTAGTTATGATAGCTGCGATTCGGACGATGAGTGAGAGAGACGGAAGTCAAGCCCTTCCCCTCCCTCTGCCCCGCTGCCCTATAGTTCGGCAACGTGGGAGCAATGCCTCTGGTATTGCTAGCATCTATAGGCTACGGTTACTGCGTAACATTAAGAGGGGTTGTACGTTTGGGTGCCCACTTTGTCACATAAAAAAAATCACCACCCTCAATCACGTCATATTCTTCCTTAATCTAAATATACAGGGTTATAGGGTAAGTCGACCTAAATCCTTTAAGAGATGGTAGTTTCCATCATTCCTGACAGATTTGACTAGGAAACCCCATATACCAAACTAAACCGTTCTCAAGTTATCGGCCTTTGAATTTATTTTATAAAAATTACAGATTTTTTGTCGATTGCCCCCTTCTTTTGTGTTTTGTGTTTCAATTTGTTTTGTTTTTGCTATTTTTGTGTAGTAGACTAGTTGCTTTATTATTTTAAACCATAAAACTGCAAGTAACTGTACCAAATGAGTCATAGTAGACAGTCAATTGATGAAAAAATTAAAAAAATTGAAAGAATTTATTTTTCTTTGTAAGATATTTTAAAAAAAGTCTATGACAGATGTGCTGCAGATGTACTATAAAATATCTACGGTTCTTCAGCTTTCCGATAAGGTATAACATGCTAGGGTATTGTTAGGATTCTCGGAAAAAACTTCAAACAAAGACGCCCAAGTAGCAAACGTTAAGTTGCTCGCAGCGCCTATTGTCCAGCAATGGGTGCGAGCCGGACATCTTTCAATGTAAACAGGTACGAGTGAGACAAGTTATTCCATGTAAAAACTATTTTGTTGTTATTGTGTGTATTTTTTAGTCAGTCTGCTTACGCGATTCGTCCGTGGTAGATGCGATACTTGGTGTTCTTTGTTTTTTATTCGATTTGGCTTGTTTTCTGGACTGTTTCTTCCTATTCGTGACTGTGCTTGTTAACTGGACCTTGATTTGTGCTTCTGATTTTGAACTGTTGAAGATGACGACCTTTACGAACGAAGAATATGCTGATATTTTGATTTGTTATGGGTACTGCAACTGTGTATCTTTACGAGCCCGTGAAGAATACATAGTACGTTATCCTGGCCGCCGAATACCGGATATTAGTGTCTTCGACGGAGTTTACCGACGACTTAGAGAGACTGGCTCTGTTTCAAGGCGACGAACAGACCTGGGTAGACCACGTATTAATGATGACGATGAAGAGCAAGATAATGAGATAGTTCGACGATTTCGACAGGATCCGACTACGTCAACCAATGTTGTTGCTCGGGAACTTGGACTCTCACAGTGGAAAGTGTGGTTTACAGTGCATACTGCCGGTCTCTACCCCTACCACTACACGCCAGTACATGTCATCGAAGAAGGAGATCCTGCGAGGAGGCTGGACTTCTGTAGATTTATGCTCAATGCAGATTTGGAAGATCCATCCTTTTTTAGAAGCATCTTGTGGACTGATGAATCGAAATTCGATCAAGACGGGATAACTAATTATCACAACGCACATTATTGGGCCCCAAAATCTCAAAGAAATCCCAATAAAAAAAGGATAAAGGGTTCACAGAGACGTTTCAGTCTTAACGTGTGGATGGGAATAATTTCCAATCATTTGATTGGGCCTTACTTTCTACCCCAAAATTTAAATGGAGAAAACTATGAAAATTTTTTGAGACAAGATTTATCTGGTTTGCTCGACGATATTCCATTAAACCTCATCCGTGACATGTGGTTTCAACACGATGGGTGCCCCGCGCACTTCAGAAGGAGTGTCAGAGAGTGGCTAGACACTAATTATCCCAATAAGTGGATCGGAAGAGGTGGACCTATACCGTGGCCAGCCAGGAGTCCAGACTTGACCCCTATGGACTTTTATGTGTGGGGACACATGAAAAGTTTGGTGTACTATGAACCGAACCCAATACAATCGATTGAGGTTTTAAGACAAAAAATTATTGATGCCGCTAACGAATTAAGAAGAGGACTAACGACTGGTGTTGTAAAAAGTGGCCTAAGACACAGAATGCGTGTATGTGTGCGAAACAGAGGAGGGCACGTGGAACATTTTTTATTGTAAAAAAGACCAATAAACAAAATTTGATATGTATTTGGATTGTTTTATTTTGTTTTCTGACTCAAAAACAACGCTTGATTATCGTCAGTATTTACTACCTGGTAGTATTTCATCAATGTTTTTATTAGATAAGTCTAATAATACCCTATGTTATTATACCTTATCGGAAAGCTGAAGAACCGTAGATATTTTATAGTACATCTGCAGCACATCTGTCATAGACTTTTTTAGAAATATCTTACAAAGAAAAATAAACTCTTTCAATTTTTTTTATTTTTTTAACAATTGACTGTCTACTATGACTCAGTTGGTATAGTTACTTGAGGTTTTATGGTTTAAAATAATAAAGCAACTAGTTTACTACACAAAAATAGCAAAAACAAAACAAATTGAAACACAAAACACAAAAAAAGGGGGCAGTCGACAAAAAATCAGTAATTTTTATAAAATAAATTCAAAGGCCGATAACTTGAGAACGGTTTAGTTTGGTATATGGGGTTTCCTAGTCAAATCGGTCAGGAATGATGGAAACTACAATCTCTTAAAGGATTTAGGTCGACTTACCCTATAACCCTGTATATAACTCAAAGGTGACTGACTGACTGACTGATTGACATAGTGATATATCAACGCACAGCCCAAACCACTGGACGGATCGGGCTGTAATTCGGCATGCAGGTAGATGTTATGACGTAGGCATCCGCTAAGAAAGGATTTTGATTAATTCTACCCCCAAGGGGATAAAATAGGGGATGATAATCCCGAAATTTTTGTTAAGTTAAATTACACGCGGACGAAGTAGCGGGCACAGCTAGTACAGTATAATCTCACTAATCCGGCACCCTCCGCCCGAGACTTCAATTAAGGTTTATTTTTAAACTATGTAATTTCATGTTGACTTTTAGATATGTTACAGTTACAATAAAACCTGTCGAACAAGAACTCAAATATGTACATACATACATTATACATATTCTCTTTATGAAATTCTATAATTTAGTTATTATGTTTTTTTCTCTATAATCCAGTAATCCGAACATTGAAATAATCCGGCACCCTCTGGTTTAATAGTGCCGGTTAAGTGAGATTATACTGTACTTATTTAGGGCACTCTAGGGCCTCTATAGGGCGCCTTATATATTATACGCCAAAGTATAAGATCACTCAAATGACAATGAGAATTTAATACTAAGGTTTTTAAAGGAAGGAATTTCTTTATTTCTCTAAGATGACAATAAATCACTTACGAGAAATAGTAATTACTTAGTTACATAAAATAACACAGTAATAATCTAGGTGTCCAATTTAGTCATAACAGAGACAAAAACAAAATAAAAATATAGCATAAAACACTCAATAATGCAATAATAAGGTTAAAAATACTAAGGTTGGTCTGACTATTTATATTTTTTAGGATGCACTGAGAGATGAAGCCACTTACCTCCAACGGAAGTACCCAACGATCGCAACTCGTAACGGAACCCCGTACTTAGCCAAGACTTTGAATAGACTACTGATGCATCATATAAGGGATTGTCTGCCGGAGTTGAAAGTAAATTGCCTTGTTATTGTATTAAAATATTCATCCAATTTAATTATTCAGCAAGTATTGTTCGTAACTGATAAATTTGGACAGTCCAAATCTTTTAATTGAAAAATTATGTGCAATTTATTATACTATATTTAATATAGGTATACAGTAATTAATTCGATTGCCTAAACAAATTGACGTCACACCTATAACTTGTTTACATCAGATATACGTTTTCCTTTTCATATAACATTATATTATATATGATTCAGTAAAATATGTTGCTTTATTAAGCTGAGCGATTCTATGTAGATTTATACGTTGCTTTCAAAGAAAAGTTGAAGTTGTGTTATGTCCAATTTTATTTGTGAAGTTTGACTTATTTGTTCTTATAACATGTTTAATGATTTTGTTATAACCGTGAGTTCGCACTGGACTAAACATGTTAAAGAAACATGGTGTTGTTTCTATTTGATGACAACAAAAAATAGAGGCAACAACACGTTTCGTGCACATGTTTCGTCCAGTGCGAACTCACGGTAAAGGACACAATTACAGGCTTGACATAAAAGTGGAAGTTGAATGCAGCAGCTAATTAATGTAAATAAAATAAATATCGTCAGACTAACACACCAACTGTATGGTCCCAAACTAAGCAACGCTCGTACTATGGGTACCGTACAATGGACTGGGGGCGATCCTAATGACGTCCAGCCACGAAAATTACGATAAGGCCAATTCCAAAATTTACCCTGACAGGAATCTAACCCGCAACTACCCGGTGCTGTGAGCCGAGCGGCCTACGCTCGAACGACTACGCCAAACAGGCGTCAAAATGTATTTCAGTATTATAATCACTTTCTAATATATATTCTCAGGTCCGCGTCAACGTAATGATCTCACAGTTCCAATCGCTTCTCAACTCGTACGGCGAGGATGTATCGGACAAGTCCCAGACGCTGCTGCAGATAATCACCAAGTTCGCGAGCGCGTACTGCTCCACCATAGAGGGCACCGCCAGGAACATAGAGACGACCGAACTGTGCGGCGGCGCACGGATTTGTTACATATTCCACGAGACGTTCGGCCGCACTTTGGACTCGATTCATCCTTTAGTGGGTATGTTATATGTGTTTTCTTTCTAATATTTGCACATGAAAACTCATAGGTACTGCAAAAAATTAAATTGAAGCGTCTGTTTATTACGTCAAATTAACAAATTTCTTTTATTTATACATATAAAAGTATATACAGCATTGCTTATAAGTATAATTTAAAACAAATCTCTATGTTAGCTCCGGCTAATCTCCCAAACGGCTGGACTGATTTTGACGGGACTTTCACTGGTAGATAACAGACGTTATAAGGATGAACGGCTACTTTTATTTTATTGAAGTACCCACGCACGCGAGCGGAATCGTGGACATCAGCTAGTCTGTTGTAGCGTGTTAAGGATACGTTAAGGATACATTTCTCGTTATTAACCCCCGACGAAAAACGAGGGGTGTTATAAGTTTAACATGTGTATCTGTGTGTCTGTGTATCTGTGTATCTGTGTATCTGTGTATCTGTGTATCTGTGTGTCTGTCTGTGGCAACGTAGCGCCCAAGCTGATGAACCGATTTCAATTTAGTTTAATTTGTTAGATAGGTATTCTGATCGAGAGTGTTCTTAGCTATGTTTCATAAAAATCGGTTCAGCCGTTTGAAGATCATCAGCTCTTTTGTAGGTAAAAAAGCCACATTCTAGGCCAAAACCAACTTCCACGGCTCGAATCCATTCAAAATTTGAGATGATTGGATTTAGATTTATTATATTTTTAAATGATCGTAATAGTCTGAACTGGCTTTTTACAATATTATAAATTTGAAAAGATTCCCTGTTTCTGGAAAAAGGTATATTTTATCAATTTTTATAATGAGATTTGTGTATGAACTAAAGACGTTCCATAAGTCACGTTTCAAATGATGGATACGCGCATGCGTTAAATTTTGTTAATGGTCATGGAATATTACGCTATAATAATTCTAGAGGGCGCTGTTCCGCCATTGCGAAAAAATATAAAAGAACAAATATAATTTAAAATAAATTTAGCGTTGGGCTGCTCCCGTCCACCTCAACCAGAGTTATTACATCAAATTAAATCATAATTGATAATATTTTACTAGGAATGAAACCTCCGTGGCATCAATATTAAGATTCGTTGTTTATTCTAATGTCAATTATTATAATGTCATAACAAAATAATGTCTCATACTTTTACACAGATTTCCTGTTGATTATTGTATACATTTGATGAAAAGGTCGTCGCATCGGGGGTTTTCAAATTTTCAATTTAGAGTTATTTTATATAAATATAAATAAGTTTACTATTGAAAAATGTGAAATGGAATGTGTTAATATTTATTTGCATCAATAGATTTTGAATACTAATTTATCCAAAGATTAGATAGGTACCTACATACGATCAAGATGTATCTGCAATGTATATCCATCCACACAATTACAATGTGAATATTACAGCGTCGTTATTGTTATCGCACAGGGCTGACGCGCATGGACATTCTGACTGCAATACGAAACGCGACCGGGCCGAGACCCGCGCTTTTCGTACCTGAGGTGTCGTTCGAATTGCTCGTGAAGAGACAAATCCGGAGGCTGGAAGATCCATCGCTCCGATGTGTTGAATTGGTAATTTTACTGGAAGTTTTATATTTTGTACAATACAATTTCGGTTTCTACTATATCGAGCAGTAAACTCTGGTATTTTTAAATGTCTATAACAAAGTCCGCAAACAAGTCTACGGTTTCGGGTCTCTCACTTATTGTACGAAACAGCTACAACAACAACTTTAAACCGATCATCTTTCTCCCACTCGGGTTAATCGATTACGATGCATGTGCCAATGGCCTTTTCATAATTTGCTCTAGTCTGGGTGTCACTGGGATCGCGCCCTGTCCATTGTACGGTACCCATAATTCCAACATTGCTTAGTTTGGGACCATACAGTTGGTGTGTCAGTCTGGCGATTTTTATTTTTATTTATTTATGATGTCGCTTCTCGTCAGGTGCACGAAGAGATGCAGCGCATAGTGCAGCACTGCGGCACGGAAGTGCAGCAGGAGATGCTGCGCTTCCCGCGCCTGCACCAGCGCATCGTGGACGTGGTCACGCAGCTGCTGCGCACGCGCCTGCCCGCCACCAACTCCATGGTAAGCCACTCCCATGCTGGTGACTGACTTGAGTTCAACCACGAACAAAACAAGTCGTTTTCACTAGGATTCATGTAAACATCCTTTTTTTATCATACGAGCCCCTCTGGGGGGGTATTCACAGTCGACGGAAAGTTTCCGTGTCGGAAACGATAGCTTCCATCCTTCTTCTAATTAATTTGTAAAAAAAGTGTGGAAGCTATCGTAGCCGAGATTATTTATTTATTTATTTTATTACTGTTGTAGAAGGCTTACATATAAAAAACTATGTTTAACTTACACTAAATAATTAACATACACTTAACAAAAATTGCTTATTACAAGCCTCCATATCATAGCGTACCGTAGGATAACCAACTTTATTGCCGCGTGCCAGATTCGATCTTTAAAATATCATAATATTATATGTTACATTATAGGTGGAAAATTTGGTGGCGATCGAGTTGGCGTACATCAACACGAAGCACCCGGACTTCCACCGCGAGGCGGCGCTGGTGTCGGGGCTGCTCAAGAGCACGGATGGGCTCGACGACCACAATGCCTTCCGCCAGAAGACGCCGCGCTCCCAGAATTCTCCGGTATCCGCCATGTTCAAAGTATATATTAAATTGCTTTTAGTCTTGTCACTATGTGTGTGTGGGATCCAAACTAACCCGTCACTAACTCAAGGTAAGTCGGTAAACTAGAAGTTTGTTGTCGATGTCGCTTTTATTATATTTTATTACCAATCTTTTTTCACAGATTTATTTCAGATCAAGTCTCCTGTTCAGTGCCGTGCATGACTCGAAATGATCTAATTTAATGCTATGGTCACCTTTTTTTTTGTAACTCTAACGAGGTCACTAACATTGATTTGATTTCGATGTTACATGTTTTCTATTTATTTATTATTTTGTCATGAAAATAACTTGCCGATTGTTTGTAGCTATTTCTTCAGCAAATGGGTGAAAGAGGGTCCACCCTAGTATTCTTGGCAAGTGTGTGGGATGCGTACAACAAGGTAAAGTTGCAATATGCCATATACTGTGTGGGCTAGTCCTGTATGTGAACAGTCTCATGTTAGCCATCATGTGACATCATATTAAAGTCATAGCTTCGAATACTATGTGGGCTCTCTTTCTGTTTTTGCTGTTTACTAACTACCTCACTAGAACGCATTTTCGCAAATAACAGTACTTCTAACCTATACTAATAACTTTTACATCAACATGGTCATTTTGAAAATAATTTTAATATCAATTCCATAAAAATTCTTACTTAATACTATTTGGCGCACTTGAAGATACCATCATTAAATTTCTAGAAGCTACTAATTTTACGCTTGCATTTCATGAAATAAAATAGGCAAGGTTTATAAGGTCGATGTGACTGTTCCAGCATGTGCCGGCGATCACAGATGGTCAAGAGAATAAATCTCCAACACAAACAGCTAATAGTGAATCTCCATCATCGCCTCACGTGAGTATAAGATACCACATCAAGGGTTACATTGCGAGGATTTGCTCATCTTTAAACGAAGTGAAACCTCTCTTCTGATAGTAATAGTCTTCTGTACTTGTAATAACCTACTTGGTTTTAAAAATATATTGTTACTATATTTTTAATTTCAGTTAAACGGCACACCAGAAAACAAGGTATTGACGCCTCAAAAACCCGTGAACTTGCTGCCTGAAGTGCCGAGCCACACTTCGCGCAAACTCTCAGAACGCGAGCAACACGACTGCGATGTTATCGGTAAGATAATTCATATTACGTAAGAAAATAATACGCTTGGGTAGTGAAATATTAACCGTATTGTGCCTTTCATTTCCGTGAACCACAAATACTGGTTTATTTAATGTTCTCTTTTAATTTGAATTGTCCATGTTAGATGTAGATATCGATAATGCGTGCAACCCTTAAACCTGACATCGCCACGCAAACTAGCGCTGAAAATCGTATAAATATCGCCAGACTGACAACCGACTGTACGATCCCAAACTAAGCAACGCTTGTACTATGGACTGGTGGCGATCCCAATGACACCCAGACGTTGACAAATTAAGAAAACGAAATTTGACCCGGCGGGAATCGAACCTGCAACCACCCGGTGCAGCGACCGACTCTCAAACCACTGCGCGAAGCGGTCGTCAAATACATTACACAAGAAAACATCAATATTTAATGAATTCTTATATATTTATTATGTATCATATTGTAATTTAACTTCGTCAGGTGTCATCCGCTCTTTATTTTTGTTACATTAAAATTCATAGTTTTCCCTATTTCATTATTCATCATATTTCGGTATTATACTCACTATATCATCAACTCTCAAATTGTGTGTAACCTGACTACATAAAGCAAATTGAACAGTATGTTTCTTATGATGCTAGGTGGGCGGAGCGATGAGACGTCATTCATAATCTCTAACCCAAAGATCGTAGACGGCATCAACGTGATGCAATTGAACGAAATGGGTGACTTAGTCGGTGAGGATAGCGACACGAGCCGTGTACAGACAACGCTTTACTCATTTGCTCACTGTTAGCCTTCCGACCACCTACCATCGATATGCTTACCGCTTTTGTTTACTTTCCAATTATTTCACCAACACCGTTAGCTTACAACTTACCCTTTATCAAAAGTCTGTCTGTTACATGGTTGGTGACAAAATTATTACACATTGTTGCAATTGGTATATCAATTCAGTTTTGATACGGGGGCAGATGTTATGCAAACGTTCGTAATCTGTGTTTTAATTATAAATCTTCGTTTGAATGACATTATTTAATTTTAGATTAACCCTCACTCTCATTTACACGTCACTACATCTTATCAAAGTCACATAAATATGGCAAATTCACAATTTATTAACTTAATAATTAATTTAATTATCTAGAAACACTTCCTTATTAAATAATTTGTTTTATTCTTCCAGAGCGATTGATTAAATCGTACTTCTATATCGTGCGCAAGTCGATCCAAGATTCAGTACCGAAGGCTGTGATGCATTTCCTAGTGAATTTTGTGAAAGACAACTTACAGTCTGAGCTGGTCACGCATTTGTACAAGTCTGATCAAGCCGAGAGTATGCTCAATGAGTCCGAGCACATCGCGCAAAGGAGGAAGGAGGCCGCTGATATGCTCAAGGTACTATCGTAATAAATGTAGCACACCCTTACCCTAAAATAAAATGGCATTGCAGGTCGTGTATTCTACCAAAATCCTGTATTGCGATGCCATTAAAACCACGTTCAGAGCAGCTATAATTAAGTTTATCGAGTACTGAATACCACGCAAAAATGAATGGAATGTTTTATTCAATTAGTTGTTTTTAACGATTCACTTTCATTTATTTTTTACTAGCTGTACCTGCGAGTTCATCCGCGTAGTATTTAACTTAACAAAAATTTCGGGATTATCGGGATATAAAGTATCCTATCCTATTAATCCCGATTATAAACGATGTGTTCTAAATTTCATCCAAATCCGTTCAGTCGTTTTTGCCTGAAAGAGTAACAAACATGCACACTTACAAACTTTCTCATTTATAATATTAGTAGCATGAACATTACTGTCTCCGGCACTGGTGCCACGCGTCTATAAAATGACCGCCCTATTGAATATTAACTATTATAATAGAAACCCTTTCGTAGGCTTCTTGTTGCCGGTGGTATAGATGTAATTGTATAGTAGATGTAGTTATTTATCACTGATTTTGAGAGAAAACAATCTTACGTGTTATGTATTCCAGGCCCTGCAGCGTGCCGGTCAGATCATCAGCGAGATCAGAGAGACACACATGTGGTGATGGTCCCCCGAAGACGAAGGCTCTAGTCTGTGAATTAGTGAATACGAGCTGTGAGCTCTGTACATACTCTATGTAGGAAAATTATGTGCATTATAGGCTTTATACTTACTATATTCACATGCATTTGCTTTTATCGGTATTTTTCGGCTCTCTCTCTATGCTGTTATTTAGAAATATTTGTCTTTACGGAAACCAAAAAAATCGAGCCGAAGCAGAAAATTTAGAAGCAAATGCGTGTTAGCAGAAGTTAATTTACTGAGAACAACTGCGTTTTAATAAAGTTATCTTCGGAATCTGTGGTGTAGAACGCGGTATGAACTATAATGCAATCGTTTTCACCTGGTGATTATATAAAGGCTATGTATTAGTCATATTGTATTACAGTATGATTCATTGTTTACTCTTTAGTTTAGCTATTACATTATAATGTATGAAATAAGGCGTCAAGTGAGCACTCATGCAAATTAAACATATTGAGCCAACTTGACGCGAGGGGGATATGAATATAGTCATTTACATTTCACTTTATAAAATTTTAAAAGGTTTGGTTGCAAATAAATTCGTGCCAATGAAGTGAAATTACCTTCCTGAAATCCAATGTAATGTAATTTTTATTGTACTTGTATTTGAAAATGTTGCACAAATGTATTGATGTTTGCAAACCTCAGTTACCATTTCATAGACGTTTTGCATGCCCATGTTGTAGGTTACCTGAAATATATTCACGTCTATCTATAATATGTAGTTCTAATTCAGTGATATTACTTGTAATTTCTGCGATAGATATTTCCATAAATTTTGGCTGTCCTAGTAATTTTACTGTAAATGAATTGTTTTGGTTGTTTGTTTGTTTGAACGGTTAGCATAATGAATTGATTAGATGTATATTCTGTTCATCCCCTTATTTTAAACACAGGGTTGGTTATATTTTAATGTAACTGTTTGTGATGAGTTGAATGTTTTTTATCGACAATTATGCAGTAAGTTAATGCAGAACTATGCAATGCTTATAGAGTATAATATTTTAATTATAGTTCCTCATTCATTAGTTGTATGATTCGCATGCTGTGTTGTAATTATATCATTCACATTTTCAAGTCATTTTGTGTCATGTCCACACTAAGATAATTTATTTGTTGTATCACGAATTAGGTGTAGAACATAATGAGTATTCCAATGTTACATGATGTATTTATTGTTGAAGACCGACAAGTGATTTGCTTTAGATATCGAACGAAACCAATTGAATGTTACAAAACTAAGATTGTATTTAAAAGTCTGTTATTGATTAATATAGATTGTCATTGTCCAAATTGTTTTCTTCACTTAACATCAAAAATTATAGTACGAGGCATGCCTTTTAAGTTCTGTCGTTTCCATAATTCCCGGCAATTTTGAATTTGGAACTGTTCTATATTCGAATGTGTTTAAATTTCGAATCTCAAAACAGTTGAATGTATTAGGATTAATGTTATTGTTTAGTCACAGCGTCGATTAGAATCTGTCAGGTTACGTACGAAAATGAATCTTTCTAAGGAAAATGTTCGTGCAATAATTTTCTACAACTTTAGAAGAGGCCTGACACGGCTTCAGTGTTTTGAAGAGCTAATATCTGTGTTCAGGGATGAAGCCCCATGTCTGCGGACTGTCGAACGCTGGTATTTAGAATTCCAGCGTGGACATACTAGTGTTAGTGACAAATCTCGCGAAGGTCGCCCAAAATCTGCATTCACTGAAGATAACATCATTGGAGTGAGACAACTAATTCTCGAAGATCGTCATGTGACGTATCGAGAGATAGAGGCTCTATTAGGCATCTCAGGGACAACCATTCAGAAGATCTTGCATGAAGCGCTTGGTGTAAGAAAGCTAGTTTGCCGTTGGATACCGCATCTGCTTTCCGACGATCACAAGGCGGCCCGCGTCAGATGGTGTAAGAAAACTCTGCAAAGGTTCAACCGAGGAGAGTCAAATCACGTCTACGACATCATCAGTGGTGACGAATCTTGGATCTATGCCTACGATCCTGATTCCAAACAACAATCTACAATCTGGGTCTTTCAAGACGAGCCAAAGCCGACTAAAGTTGTTCGTTCTCGAAGCACTTCAAAGAAGATGGTGGCCACGTTCGTTAGAAAAACCGGCCATGTTGCGACTATTGCACTTGATGATCGTAGAACGGTTAACGCAGAGTGGTATACCACAGTTTGTTTACCACAAGTCATCGCCGAACTTCGAAAATCTAACTCAAAGCGACGCATCATCCTGCACCACGACAATGCAAGTTCACACAGCGCTCGTCAAACGATTGAGTATTTGAAGCAGGAAAAAGTAGAAATTCTTGACCATCCTCCATACAGTCCTGACCTAAGCCCTAACGATTTTTTTACATTTCCTAAAATTAAGAAAAGTCTTCGTGGTCAAAGGTTCCAGTCCAGTGAAGAAGCAGTCGACGCTTTCAAGTCAGCCATTTTGAACACCCCCACTTTAGAGTGGAATAAATGTTATAATAACTGGTTTGAGCGAATGGAAAAGTGTATTAAGCTACGTGGTGAATACTTTGAAAAACAATAAAAAGTACTATAAGGTTCTAGTTGTGTTTTTTTCTTCAAACGACAAAACTTAAAAGGCATCCCTCGTATATGGTAATTATCGATTAATTAACTCGTCAACCGGTGGTTAAATGCATAGAGATTAAAATCCTCCGATTCCCAGACATGTAAAGTGAATAACAGCATTTTTGAATTCATATCTCGAATGCAAATAATGCTCTTTGGTAGGTATTGTATAAGAAAATAACAAATAGCGTTATAAATTGTTTATTAAATTAAAATAAAATAACGATGGCATTTTCGTGTAACATACTGAGATTTATAGTAAAAAATATTATCATGTTTAATCGTACCTATTGATCGAAGCAGCTAGAAAAAATATTAAAAAGTTAAAACTTGCTTGTACAATTTACATGTATTATGTAACTAATAATAACAGCATAATTAATTAGTGTGCATTTGCACATTTTTAAATTATGTATATAACCAAGAGAGATACAAACCGAGTTCGAATTCAATACTGAGCATAGAACTTGCCCTTGCGCATCAGCGATGGTCACGTGGCCGGTTATGATCCAACGCGTCATATAAATGGCACACCCCTTTTTAAGTAGTAAAAATCTACGATATTTATAGCGCAACGCGAACGACAAACACCCTTTTTTCACTTATGCAGCTTCAAGTTACACAATCCTTACTGAACATAAGAAGAATCCAACAACAACAAATGTAAAAACTTATCTCTAAAGGAATACATGCGTTTTTGGACATATTTAATATTAAAAGGAATGATCATAATGCGACTAATTAATCAGATAGTTTAATAAAAATAGTTTTATGGCCGCTAATTTTACATGTCACATCACTATAAACATTTTATCCAAAATTATAATTACTAGGTAGCAAAGCGGTTAGGCCGCGAGCTAAAGGCTTAGCTAGATTCTGCCTATCTCTCGAAATCTTAGTCTGTTACCACAACATTCGATCAACCATAGATCGACGGTCGATTCGATTCATTATCGAACGTTGCTATATGTAGGAACTGTGGACCGACGTACGACGTACGACTGATTTCATACTACCATCGATCGATCGATTGTATTGTAAAACCCTTATTACCGTGAATTCAACATGTGCATGAAACATATTGTTGTCTCTATTTTATGACAACAAAAAATAGTGACAACAACAACAATATGTTTCGTGAACATGTTTTGTCGAGTGCGAAGTAACGGTTATATTAGCATTGTTCAAGGACTTGTTACGATAGCATACTTTCAGTTCAATTCTATATAAACATAACTCGATAAGAACCCACAGTAATACATATCTCAAGATGAAATCCAAAAAAACTGACTGAAATGAGCGATAGCTATTCATTGCTCCCCTTTCTGTCCGGAGAGGGACAGAGTTATTCGAAGAAATGAGATGCACTTACATCTACATCTAACTGTAGTTTCCAATAGCTCTCTCTTTAAATCGGGAATCTGATCAGTATGTATGAAGGGCCTGTTCGTTTGGAGTTACGAGGTTTGCGAATTTTGCCAAAACCAGCATCAGATCTATACTATTGTACAACAAAGGCCATTCCAATGTCTAATTAGTAAATTATTATACACTAGCTGTGCCCACGGACTTCGTCCGCGTAGTATTTAACGTAACAAAAATTTCGGGATTATCGGGATAAAAAGTATCCTATATGTTAATCCCGGTTATAAACTATCTGTGTTCCAAATTTCATCCAAATCCGTTCAGTAGTTTTTGCGTGAAGGAGTAACAAACATACATACATACATATATACATCCACACTCACAAACTTTCACATTTATAATATTAGTAGGATAAAAGCATGTATTTACTTTAAAGTGTTACAACATCTACTAAGTCTATAAAATACTGTTCATTATTAAGAATGTGCATCGTTAGGGTTATTTTGTACTTGTGAGATTACTTTTGAATATTCATTACAATCCTAGTATCGACATCAATTTTATTGTAAAATTATCGACATAATTAATTGAGATTGCTCTATTCGTTTTATAAAAATAATTGTCTTAAAATTGCCATTGTACTTTCAATGTTATTTGGCAGGAGTAACAATTTATTTCATTATTTTTGCGTTTGCACCCAGTTTACCCACTTTAGTGACATACAACTCAACTAAGATCACATTATCAACGGAAACGCGTCAGATAAAATAATTTCGCGATTCTTAACTTTTAATACTGAATTGGAATTGTTCCGCTCAATTTTCTTATTTTTTTCTTTCATGAAAACCCAATAATAAAAAACACAACAAAAAATAATTAGCGAAATCGTTCCATCCGTTCACGCGTAATGAAAAACCAAGGAAGTAGAGATTCATATTTATATAGATTATTATTTGTTTATTTCAATTATCAGTTCGATACGTAACAGTGATAATTAAATCATCATTGTAGTGCTTAATTGTGTGTCCAAACTAGTTTAATCGTATTTCATACTGACACAGCACAATTGGCAAGAATAATATCGCAAAACTCGGGATATGGTTTTCATCGTTATAACTAGCTAATTTGTGATTTAACCGTTAGAAATTTTAATACCTTATAACAGTAAAACCGATCTTTATCATATCTAGTAAAATACTAGATGTATCGCCAGTACCAAATAAAATAAATACATTCAAATCAGTTCTTCCTACCTAGAGCTTACTAAAGTATATTATCGACGAATTTTCTGCCGTTATTAAACAATGAATTTAATTGTCTTTTTGATTTTATTTTTAGTGAAATTTGTGGCGCATAGCGCTAAATCAACTTTAGGCAATTTTAGTTGTTATCATAAAACTCCATGATAAGTTAAAAACTTAAATTTCGTAAATGATGATACATATTTGGAAGACGATCCGCGATAGTGCGATCATTAGAATTAAGGAAACAAAATAGAGTATGTGGTCATGTTTACTTTGTACATCTTATTTTTAATGTGAAGCATGAATTGGTGCAATTTGGCAGTAAGATCGACCAGTTTGCCATCACGGCAAATGGCATGACGATCTCTCAGCCGTCATGCCCCTCTACACCACTCTTGACTCCCTTGTGCGCGCATACTATTCACAACTTTTTTATTTGTTTTATGAAGGTTTGTTGACATCGACAAAGAAATGTTTGGAACAGAACATCGACATCCTTCTTTGCGTTCCGTCGTCAGAGGTTAAAATGTGATATGAAGATTGTTGGATTTGATATTTTTAGTGGTGGTGTTCACACGGACGTGACGAGGTTAGTGCGCGTGCGCACGGTCCTATGCTAGGAGGCGGTTTGCTTCTTATCGCTGTCCATGAGCTTGTCGTCCGAACAAAACTTCTCCAACTGCTTCACGTAATACGTGTTGAAGTTCAATCTGCAAAATCATATAAAAAATATATATAAATCAGCCGTTTTGACGACCCACTCCTGGGCACCAGCCTCCCCTCACAACGAGGGAGATTCAGGTCAGAATCCACCACGTTGGCCAAGTGCGGGTTGCTGTATTTCACATGACTTCAGAAAGTTGGTTAGCTTTTCTAAGACACGACGGATTCCCCACGACGTGTCTTTCACTGCTTAAATATAAACCTCTATGGTGTACAGGTTAAAACAGAAAGGGTATACTTTTTTTTCAAAACTTTGTAATTCTAAAACTATCTGCTTTGCAGGAGACTTGAAAAACAAAAGGTGTGGTATACATCTGTTAACAGATTTCATAAGTCTACAAAACCTTTAGTACTTCAACTTTCCCATAAAGCCGATAGTTTTAGATTTACAAAGTAAAGTTGCAAAAAAGTAGTATACCCTTTCTGTTTCACCTAGTAGGTATATCACGTAGAGTCCCTCGGAAAATTTACGGAACTAAATTGTATTGCCGACACGTGACTACAGCGCCTCATCTACCGAACTTCGTATCGTATGTGAAATAGAATATACTAGGTGAAACAGAAAGAGTATAGGTACTATTATTTTTGCAACTTAACTTTGTAATTCTAAAACTATCGTCGTTGTGGGACAGTAGAGGTACTAAAGGTTTTGTAGAATTATGAAATCTGTCAACAGCTGTATCTCTATAACACCTTTTGTTTTTCAAGTTTCCTCCAAAGGTGATAGTTTAAGAATTACAAAGTTTTGAAAAAAAAGTATACCCTTTCTGTTTCAACCTGTAGATAGGTACCTGGCGGATATGTTAAGCAGCTTGTTGGTGTTGTTGTCCCTGGCCATCCTCTCGATGATGGCGAGCACGGAGAGCAGCGCCGCGGTGAACCGCAGCCCGTAGCGCGACACCGACCGCGAGAACGAGTCGGCCGAGCCGCTGCTCGTGGAGCCGCCGCAACCTGTGTCCTGTGCCGTCGACATAAGAACGTTATTACGACACACACTCACTGCCGATACTTCGGAAAGCCAAGCATCTGTGAGCAGCCGAGATTGGGTCCAGACGTACGTACCTACCTATAGGGTATTTAGTGCTAATATAAACACGAGCATATAAAGTAATATAGTAAACTAGCGACCGCCCCGGATTCGCACGGCTATATAATTATTAGTGTTTCTCTACTATATTATGCATGTATTATACATATTAATAAACCTTCCTCTTGAATGACTCTATCTATTAAAAAAACCGCATCAAAATCCGTTGCGTAGTTTTAAAGATCTAAGCATACATAGGGACCGACAGACAGCGGGAAGCGACTTTGTTTTATACTATGTAATGATATTATATTTGAGAATTTGTAGATTAGCTCGCGTCATCGCCATAATAGAGACAGCATACAGCGAGAATCGGCAAGAAGCAGAACTGATTTCTCGGCAAGTCCGAAAAGGAAAAGGAGGATTTGCTTTAAATTGGATCAGTACAGGCTAGAAATCAAATGATGGTTACAATGATTAAGGATTAATAAAATACTAAACTACAAATGTTCATACACAATCTAAATAAAATCTCTTGGCTGTGTTAGTTAAAATGCCTAGGTAAAGTAATGCGGAACCATTCGGTATTATTTTTATCACAAGATAAAATAATGAATAGGTATTAACACATAATACTTACTGTTAAATTCTAAAACAGAAAAGTCATGAAAGAATGACAAGAAAAATATGTATACATTAATGATTTTGCTATCACAAATACTACATGGAAGCGTTTTATGTTTAAAACAATTACACTTTAATACGTCCCAAAATGTAGACGTCTCTTTACAATTTGAAAGTAGAATCAAATAATGTAATCCAATAGTGTTGCATCATTAAAGTGAGCGCGACTCATGATTGGTTGATTATTTGACGTTAGTCGGACCGTCATTAGATAAGGCCGAGTTTACAACGGTGAAGTGATGTTACTGCGGTGTGGTGAACTATATACTTTTTGTGCTAGTGTTACGGTTGATCTACTGTATGTACCTCGCTATAGTCTGTATGGTCATACGCCGATCCAAGCATACTGTTAAGCTCTGCGTCCACGAAGTACTTGTGCATCTCCTTTTGCCAATAAACGTGTTTTGGTAGCGTTAAAAGAAAATACAATAAGAAATTAATGCTGGAAAAATATACCCTATAAACCACAAAAGCTTTGCAACAGTGTCGTAAATATCAATACATATTAATTATGAACAATAGGAAAAGAAAGAATAGACAAGCGTAATGAAAAAATAAAGGCAGGTGTTAAAATAAAAACCTCCGTCATTGATAATTATGCTGAGTAAAAAATATATAATTTTATATGGTTCTATTATTTATTCATGAGGTACCTTCATATTTAAGAGTCCTCATTATAATATATATTATACTATACCTATATAATCTACAGAGATTTGAATAATATTTATTGCACCCAAAATAAGCAGTTACTAAAGTGCTATATTATATTTATACCTGTATACTAAAAAAAGTTATTATTTGACATGTCGTTAAGCTTGAACGCTGTGTACAAAATAAAGATCGCTTTGGCGTTTTCATTTACGCGATTCGATCATCATACATGACATGATCTGACGGCCGTTTAGAAGATACGGAGCTATATGAGAATAAAGTTAGAGGACAATGCATCTTATTCGAATAGATATAGGTCTCTCAACAGATCAGACTGTATTGAGCAATGTGCAAATCGATCAACACGCAGTGTGTTCAAGTTACGTGTCGTAAAAGGCGTTACAACCTCTTTGAGTCGCGTCTAAGTAGTCAATTTATTTGACGAAAACGTGTGAATTATTGCAAATTGTCACTTATTCCAGTGTCCTTAAGAGTCACGCGTCGTCGTGAAATAAACCGCCAAGAAAACCTGCTAATGTATATTATAGTACCTAATTACCTGTATAAAAGTGCAGAACTGCACACAGACGAGACAGAGCGTGGTGACAGCCTTCAGCAGCTGCGGGCTGGTCAGCATGCAGTCGCCCAAACACGACTCCAGGAAGTCATTGTGGCGCTCCAACACCTCGTCCACATTGTGCACCTACACACAAGGAACATTAATAATATACACCACTATTTTATTCACCATACAAAAAAAAACTAGATAATCAGAATTAGGGTGAAGGAAAACGACGTGAATAAACCTGCATGTCTTAAAATCTAACCCATTTCCGAGACATGTGAAATCCGCCAACCTGCTCTGGGATAGCATGGCCAATTACTTATAATCGAATCCCCCTCGTATTGAGAGGAGGCCAGTGCTCCGGAGCACAGAATAAAGCCAGGAGCGGGACGTAAACCGGGCTAAATGATTATTATTATTAATATATGTAAAGAATGAATCACACCAGAGTTTATTCACAGTGTTTTAATAATTCACTACATAAATGAAAATAAACTAATACAAGAGTTACACAGAATCAGACGATATTTACAAATTACAACAACGAAAACCCGACATCACAATTGAACGCGGCGCGCGCGGGAAGACCAAAGAGAATACAATACTACGGGAAGACCTCTCTCGATGGTCATGGAGTTCTCGCGCATGCGCAAATAATCAAAGAAACTCCTAGAGGGGAGTCAATGTAGGTTCTAATTAACTAATTTTAAATATTGCCGCGCATCCGTTACATCTATTTATTTATACTATTTCTCAGAATTCCATACTGATCCCGTAAAACATGAAAAAATTTACAAAAAATCTAAATAATACGTTAAACAAAAAATGGCATTTACACACGGTCTGAGAATCCTCGGATGCATAAACATAAATATGGCGCGCGATATGTATTAAAAACCGACTGCACCCCCTTCGGTAGGTTCAAGAGTATAATAGTTAGTTTGATTCCGACATTTGGTTGATTTGACAGATTACTGATATTCACACGAAGCCACTGCCACCTACCTCGAGATCCGACGACTATATTATCTACTAGTACGCGGGATCCTTAAGTATCCCGTCAATCGTCGTCTACGTACAGGATTCGTATATACGTTTATCTGTGCGGTCTCACTAAATGTTCTGACCGTCAATAATATAGTTCCTTATAGCAATGTTTCTAGTTTCCAGAAGTCTTATTTAACTCTATCATTAATTACATGCTCATACCAATTCGGGACTTGAAATGAACAGACTTGCAGGATGAACAATTATTAAAAGTTGTAACTTCGTACTACATCTTCACCGTGTACTTACTTATCTAAGTAATACTAAATATTCTAACACTTCTTTCAAATGCTGATCCTATACGGCCGTTCCAACTGGAGGATTTTAGCGTGCATTTTTTACTTATTTGTCTTACAATCGGCGATAGACCAAAGCAATGAGTAATACAACCTTGTGACGCGGCCACTTGTAAGGAGCAACGCCTACAAATTATCAACAATCCGCTCCGCCCACAACATAAAAAACAGGGCTTCGTAAAAAATTATAGCAATATGGCTGACCAACATTTTCTCCTTGTGACCTCTGTTAATACATATCATTTACTAAAAGTAATTGTTAAGATTCCAATGCCTTTTCAGACGCCTTATTATGGATAGCCCAGAAACAATCTCGTTGCAACAATACTCTTCTCATCATCATACACGAGAAATATCTTCTTAAGCACAACCTTTTTGAAGGTCTCTATATCTTTCGCTCTTTTTCTGTTTGGAACGGAAATATCGTAAAACATGGTTTATATTTAGAGCTACATCATTGGACGTGGCATCTAATACAAATAAATGTAATTAAACCCGCATATGTACATCGGTGATGATCTGTATGGTCAGTAATTGCGTTTGGTCAGCGCTCGACAGTCAGCGGCAGGACAGCGAGTCGCCTATCTCCTCCCACACCAGTGCGCCCGCGCATCGGCTCACTCCGAACGCAAGCCCGAGTGGCGCGGCCGCACACCCGCTATGTGAATAAGAACCAGACAGTGAAGATTTTTGTGAAGTGTGAACTTTCAGTGATCCTACATTGTGATATTCAGGTGGGTTTATCGAAAAAAAAACCCGAATTATACCTACTATCAAAATTTAGTGGCTGGTAAAGAACCCGTGGTAGTTGAATTTCAAAGTCGCAATTCGCAAAACATCGTATCCACTGCCGATGTTTCCAAAGAATTTTGCATGTAGACAGTTCTTTGTGTAATAAGATCCTTGAGAATTGCAATTCTAAGCAGGAAAAGTGAATATTGTTTTATAAAATACATACAATAATTGAGGCATTCATTTGGGCAATACGTGAAATGTTAAACGCAGTAGGTAAACAGAAGTAGGCAGATACGTCATCGATGCGAACGTAGATATTTTCCGGATCTATAGATATTACTTTTGTTTCAAATACGTTAATCTTTAAGTAACCTGTAATGTTGCCTATTATACATGGCTAGAAAGTGGCAAGAACAAGAACTTAGATACCATGAACATGCGGGCTCATTGCTCTAATCTAAGTATGTTCCAAGCTAAGCGGCAATTTGTTGCAATCGCTCACTATGATCATGAATTAATTCATCTGACCCCGTTAAAATGAATCGGCACATAAGGAACACGCCTTATATAGCAAATACAGACCATCATTTTTTTTAATTTAGTAAGTTTTGTAGATACTTAGTAGGAATTTCATTGAAGAGAAAGCTATACCTCTGCTGAATATAATAATAACATATATAATAAAAATAATTTAGCCCTTTTTGACGTACCAGTGCTGGGCACGGGCGTCCTCTCACTACGAGGGGGATTCAGGCCGTAATCCACCTCTGCTGAATAATTAACGATATTCTTGAAAATATTAAAAGTTTTAGTAGAATTAACATGTATGTATTCACGCAAAACCAGCGAGCCGTCAAAGTTTAATACACAACATATGTGGGTGTAAACACTGAATAGAGTCCATCACATGTATCTAGTGTGGCAGTCACTAGATACATGTGATGCCCTCGACAAGGTCGGTAGCGATGACGTCACTGTTATTATCTTGACACAGGACATCTGGACCGCTGGTATACCAATAAAGAACACGGGAAGCGGTGTCAGGGTGAGAGTAATTGATTAAGTGGCTGACACATGCGAACCAGCCAATGATGGCAGTACTGCAGCCGAGCACATATCCGGTGATAGTTAGAAATTATTTCATGTACGAGACAATGAACCCGTTAAATTGCAAGTCGCAATATGCACCGCGTATTGAAACGTGCAGGTTTGCGGTTGAGTAGGGCTTTGTGGAACTGGCTTGTCTGGGATTGCTACACCTAGGCTATCGATGAATGAAACGTTTAGGTATTTGTGTCGCTTTTAAATTCTCACGGTTCAAGTTACTCATCTATTATACAACTTTGAGCTTTATTCCTGGAACAATATCAGTCCGATATGATACTAAGTTACAAATTCACAGACTTATATTTTTAGTCATAAATATACAAAAGAATAGTATCACAAAGGTTTATTATTAGACTTATAAATCATTCATAGTGTCTGCGGTTCACGATATAATAGTAATTTTAGTAACACAACTATTCATGTAGGTATAAATATATACACATAATAAGGATATAGGAAGGTGTTGTTTATCATTGACAATGATCAATTACAGCAAAGATTATGGTAACAAAATTAAGAATAACTACTTTAAAAAATCAACGAACACATGTAGGGTTCTCATAATTAATGTTTATTTTATTTGTTACAAAATAAACAACGTTCACATTGAATTACTACCTCCTATCAAATAAGAGAGAGAGAGAAATGGGACTCTACCGGACTCTACATCTTGGTAAACGGCTGTTTCCATTGGAAAGTGATTATAAATGATGAGCATACGCAATGTTGACTTGACATACACGATAGATTTAACTAAATGCTTAACACGGTTATGCATGGCAGATATATATTTTAAAGCCATTAGTCAGTCTTATATTCAGTTCCGTAGACCCTATGAGAAACCTTATAAGATCATTTTATACTTGAAAAGAAAATATGATTCATATTTTGTTAATAATATTAAATCGGTATGAGTTTACCATAAGCGAAACCGATTGCGACATTGTACTTACCTAATAAAATAACTTACTGTACGGTTGATTGATGTATTAAAGTCATAAAATTGAACCAGATGAACGCTAATTAATCATCATCCGACTAATTATGAGACATGTTGGAATTAAGCAAGGCTTTAAGAATTAATTAACTCTACCTATCGACATTCGTGTTCTATTATGAAATTGAGACGGTATCTACTATATTAAACTTTTACTGTGTAATACTAGGTACGTACAGTTGATGACATCTTTCTTATTCTAGCAATATTGTATTCAAGGCACAGAATCTACCTATTAGATTATTTTAAGAACCGTATCTTCGTGATTTATTGGTAATTTACATGTGAAAAACCAATACACATATGCCTTCATATATGGTGGTGTGACGAATACCATAAGCCTGACTGCCGTGATAACATCACCTTTAGACACGCAGAATAAGTTTCCAAAGATTTTGATAGTTTAAAGCGATCATCAAATATCATGTTGAACATTCTTTTCGACAATTTAGTTTGTTAACAGTACTGGTTTGATGTGAGATTTCACGTGTAATTATACTTGGTAGAAATGATGGTAGGTAATGAAACACAAGAACGCGTAATGCAATGCAATGTATGTACTAATGATGACGGCAGCTCGCCCACATAACCCAATCACAATACCATATACGCTTAGGTCGCAGTCTACATCGCATCAGTCCTTTGAATACAATATCCACTTCCGTTCCAGAAACCGACCAACGGTACCACCATATAGGTCATAATTTAAAGTCAATTACAAACGACTTGTCAACTTAATGCAGGTAAAAACAAAATAGTTAGATGCCCAAATATATCGGAGTGTGAATAGAGCAAAACAAACTTGCGTTAGCAGTCGCTGCGGGGACTTGTACACACATTAGATGTTACTTAAACCACAATTGTCATAGAAAAAGCAATTTGCTCTGACGGAAAAAAGTCTCATTATAAAGCCTTTGCAGTTACGGTATCAATGTAAGAAGAAAGCCACGCAACGCTACGCGCTTAAGCTTATACGAAAATGAAAATGGGTCATATAAAAACTATTCTATATAATTAGGCGGCACGAAAAGTGGTCACCGAACTACTGCTGCAGTGCTCATTGAAAAACTGATCATCTTCGAGTGAGAGCAACCGCGCCGGTCTAGCGATTCGAAATACAAACGCAAAACTTCGTAATCTCTGGCCGGTATATAGGGTGTCGTAAATCGTGTTGGCTGGATCTTTATTAGCTATATTAACCACTTGATCCCGAGTACCTACATTGCTTCAATACCAAAACGTCCAGATTGCCGGTTTTATGCGTAAATAAATACCTATAAGATCCCAGTCCCAAGTTAGTCTTCGTCTATTTATATAAGATCCCTTGAATATGGATACATCTGTAGCGATTGAAGTGCCTAACAGTAATGTTATTTTATATGCATAAGTATTAACGTTAGTAAAGTACTTTTCAAAGGAAGAAAGCGAGGAGAAAAGAAACGCGTCTTGTTTTTAGGGCGAAGCAAATTAAGCACAAAGTTGACAAAAAGCGTCACTCCGCCGGCGCACTAGCGTTTGAATCGCGCGTACAAATTGAAATGTTATGTGCGGAACGGAAGGCTTTTTGCTATGTAGTCGGTCAAGCACCGGATGTGTGGCAACGCTGCACGAGCTCACTGACAATTCACTACACTTGTTCTGGCGGTCTACCTGTAGGTGCATCGACATTACGATACGCATGATCTCCCTCTCATGAGAAAATTAGTCACGTCCCGTATTTGAGCAATCTTTATGATGATGCATGCCTTCTTGAGGATTTAAATTTATACGTAGGTATATTTATTTTATTAATCTGGCCGAGGTTATTACGTAAACAAGTTCTTGATGAGACTAGTTAAAATTCATAAGAGCTTGAGTGACCGTTAGTGCGATGAGTGCAATCTGGTATTCCACAAAAACCTGTTTATTTAAAACGGTTTATTTCTTCAAATGATAACCTACTTAGGATAAACTTTCGTATGAGTCTCTTCATACCCTTATGGGGCTTTTCCTATATTTATTACAATTAGCATTAAAACTGTTTTTATAAAGATTAATTCATACGTCAATTCATGTAAGGAATTGTTCCCAACATATTATATAAACATCTTTATGCAAGTTTTTCCCATACAACAAGGGAGCGACATCGCATTGTAGTCCAAGGTGGACGGCTTGCAGGTGGACGCCTATTAAAGATACGCGCATTTTTACTCCTACGCACTGTCTGTGGTCACCGTCTAGTTAGAGTATGCTCGCTGTAGCTATCTCTTACCATTCATAGTGTAATAGGTAAAAGATTCAGATAAATAATCGACAACAGATTGACAAGATTGATTGAGTTTGTTGTGATAATGTCTCATAACATAAATATTTATCTGTAGGGCTTTAATACGAAGGTTTGAACGCTGACGCATAAAATGGTGCAAAGCTAAGGATGATGTCATCAATTCCGATCTGCGCTGTGACAGCGGGGTTCAAATACCATGATAAAATTCTTTTGATTTTCTTTTCACTGTCGAGAGGACTTTCGCTTCACCTGTCACGTAAGGCATTATAAGAAGTAAGTAGTTTTAATCCGTGATCCGCGTGCGTAGCGGCTTATCATGATTATTGTAGTTTTTTTATTTTGTGAAGAGGCAATTTCACCGTAAACCAGAGGCGTGTCCGGCAATTAGACCGAAGCGCCCGACGCTCGGCGGCGGTAGCGTGCAGATAACATACAACTAAGCCGATAATATTGAGAAACAACGGAAGTAACTAATTGTGTACCATTAAAGTAAGATAAAAGTTTTCGGATGTTGAATTGCTTTTAATTGTATTTTCTAAAACACAGACCTTTAGGCCGATATCAATAAATCTATCTTAACACTACAAGCGAACTTTATAACATCGTTCTAGTTCAAAATATACCTCAAGAGCCTACTTAAGTACCGATGCATCCAGTCGCTTTTTCCAGCACGAATGAAAACTTTTTAATAAAATTTCTGGTTTGGTAACTTATAACGGGGAGAAGGTTTCTTCTTAGCTGTTCAATGGAAATAGGTTCTGCTACCCTTCTAAGATCCATGGGTATTGTAGCTAGTGTAATGTAGTTTATTCATTAAATGGAACGGTTTGACTATGTGCGACCCCGAGACCTCACTTACCATTACCACAAGAATATGTCTGACATTTAACACAAACACACTCCACTCTCCATATGCAAAGCATCCGATGGGGGTTACTGATAAATAAATGAGAAATAAGTGATCATTGACGCAGTGCGAACTGCGAAGCTGACTCAATGCTTACGTGATGTCTTCGTAAACATTTTGTACCTACGTCAACGTTCGGTCACTTAAGGATATCGATAAAAGTGAAATGCGCACACACATTTTGACGACCGCTTGGCGCAGTGGTTCGAGCGTAGCCCGCTCGGCTCACTGCGCCGGGTGATTGCGGGTTCAATTCCCGTCAGGGTAAATTTCGGAAATGCCCTGGTCTGGGTGTCACTGGAATCGCCCCCAGTCCAATGTACGGTACTCATAGTGCAAGCGTTGCTTAGTTTGGGACCATACAGTTGGCGTGTTCGTCTGGAGATATTTTTATTATTATTTACATAGCACTTTTATCGATATCCTTAAAGCTGCAGCGTTTTAGTTATTTCTTATTCCCAAAATATTTGCATTTTTAATCTTGTAGTCGGGTTATAATATATTTCGGATCATTTTAGATAACGCATCATAGTACTTACTTACACGTTTATAAAGTTTACAATAAAAGTGATGACAATTTTTACATGTTTAATTTCATTTTCTCTATTCACAAATAGAGTTCTAAACGCAATTTCGTCGTTACATCACGTTTAGGCTTGACTCTATGTTTTTTTTTAAACTTGGGAGTAAGTACCTAATTATAATGGTATTTCAATACAACAACCTCGAAACCAAAAATAGGAGATATAAGTACTTTCATTCAGATAATTATGTAATCAAATATTGCCATATGAAGTACCTACGTACTTCATGTGCTTGCAACTTCTGCAATAGCAAACTTCACAGGTCAAACGCAATTTAACATCAAACAATGCGAAAGGTCGCATTACTTGATGTCATGGGGCACGCCCATGGCTAGCATGCTCTTATATTTCATAACTTACAAATGCCAAAGACAGTGGGAGGGTGCATTATTTGACATGAACGAGATAGCAATCAAAGGCGCCGCGCCGTATAGAACTCGTAATCTTCAAATGAATGTTTCCCACTCTATAGACAACTATTAAAGTTCAGTACAATGTACAATGAATAAGGAGGAATTGTATTTTAAACATAAAAAATAGTTTATTTCCAGAAAGCGTAAATGTAAAACATTGTACCTACATCGAAAAAAACTGCAAGAAATATACAGTTTAAAAATAAATTCCAAACAAAAGTTTTTAACTACCGGGCTGGCACGGTTGCCGATTAATCAATAACGTCCATCGCCTCGGAACAGGTGATCGCAATGTGGAACAATAGCAAACACATGATGTGCCGAGAGCGGCGCGGTATGTAAACCCTCGTACATTGGACTATAGTTGTTCACGAATGTACAATCGGGCTCATCCAACGCACATATGGGCTACCTCATAGCGTTCCGATGGCCGAACACACCTATTGTTTGGTGTATATATTGTTAGAATCATCTTTATTTTGGAAGCGGGCCCGCTGTGCGCAATATGTAGATAGGATTACCAAAATGCTACTTAGGAAAAAAAATAGTATTTTAACGCAATTACATTAAACGTATATTATAATACTAGCTGAGCCCGCAACTTCATCCGCGTGGAATCTAACTTAACAAAAAAGCCCGCTCCCGCGTTCTGAAACCGCGCGACAAAGCCCGTTTTTTTAAATTTGATTTTCTAAAATAAAAGTATCATAAGTTACTCCTTAAAACATCAGCTATCTGCCGGTGAAAGTCCCGTCAAAATCCGTCCAGCCGTTCCGGACATTACCCGGAACAAACACACAGACAGACAGACAGAGAGACAGACAAAAAATAAATAAATCGCGTTTTAGTTATAGCGCATTTAGTGAAAAGGTGTTATTTTGATATTACAAACAGATACTCCAATTTTATTTATTTGTATAGATGTATAGACTAAAACTACCTTCTTCAAATGGAGCTACATGAATTAATAATTTTGTTATAACTGAAAATACTATGATTAATACTCAGAAACTCGTTCTAAGGATTACCTATACCAACGGCCAAGGCGAAACTTAGTCACAGTGTATTCAGTGTAAATCCGGAGATAAATATTATCCTAAGTAGTCCGACAAGCGTAGCGAATGGAACCGTTGCCGAGAAACTATACAATCTCTTTGTCACGATCCGGAGGGTATAATAGAAAAATGTTAAGCCGATTATAATATGTTCGGTAAAAATGTACGCATCACGACAGTTAAAGAACCAGTTAACAGTATGTGTATAGATAGAGCAAATAAGTTAACATGCGGGTGCTCAGTATGCGGATTGTAAAACAACAAAGCACACAATGTATTGTGCTTCGTTCGTTATTGCTCCAAAAATCAATTATACTGCAATAAAATTCACAAATTGGAAACCTTATAACGTACCTGTATAAGGGTCAATCAATTTTAGCCTCTATATACCAATAATAAGAGGCATTTTGAAGCAACAAAGACAAGGCATACAGCCTACTTGGTGTTACAATTACGAATAACATAATAGAGAGTGCAAATCACACCAATTACTGTATCTATTGGTAGGGGCATGCAGCACGCGCGCAGCATTAATTTTATGGCAGTGAGAGAAATTCAGAATAATTGCCCTTCATTACTGGCGGCGCTTAGTTAAAATGTTTGACCAAGAAACGACTCGCGTAGTGGGAAACTAACGGATGGGCAGTTTAAAAGAAAAAATAAGATAGGTCACAATAACATATCCCTTTTTCAATTAACCGTTATATCGACTGACAGATATAAAACATAGAAACGTAAAGAAAGCAAGCAGATTTATGTCCGGGATAGCAATAAGTTATGACGATAATACCGTTGAGACATCACTAGTTTTAATATAAATTAGGTTTTTACCATTTTATTTTCAAAATATAATTTAAATGAATGTTAAGAGGCCGCGGGAGATAAATGGATGAATTTGTAGATAACGGAACTAACAACTCGATTAGATTGTTTCACACGAGAGTTTGGGCATTCATTTAGCGATTTTAATTTAATAAGCGTGTGGATTTTGATTTTAACAGTTCGGTAGTATCGGTAACTTACAATCTGCTCGGATCGTTAAAACTTACCAGATGTTCAATCCCTAATCAATTTAATTGGTTGGATCACTAGTTTTGGAGTACTACACACGAGTAACATAACAATTTACTTCAATGAGGAAATTGTTGTCAATGATAAAATCGATTATTTCACATTTCAGATGCCAGTGTGGCGGAGGCCATGACGCGCGACAGTTACGAAATGAAAGCCAACCAGCTGTCACGAGGCAGCTCCCTCTTCGGGACGGACCCTCAGGTGCAGCTGAGGACTGCCCTGCAAACCAACGACTTCAGTACATTTAAGAAGCTCGTAAGCTATGGCTCGGTTGATCTGGAACACGTGTACCAGTACCCAGACTACAAAACGTGCCTCGAGTTGGCCGTTTCCCAACCAGATAGGCAAGATTTCGTGAAATTTCTGTTGCAACACGAAGTGGAAGTGAATAAAATCAATGAAACTCACGCGGCCGCTCCTATACATTTTGCAGTGGAAAACGGTAATATCAACGCACTGTCGGCTTTACTAGAGGATGATCGAATAGATGTAGATTTAAAGAGTAAAGGAAATACTGCATTATTGATGGCAATAAAAAAAATTGAAGATGACGATGATGATGACGCGGACCGAGAGCAAGTATTGGATACTTATGAAGATATGATTGAATTGCTTTTGAAAGCTGGTTGTAATGCAAATAGTCCTGACCTAAAAGGTATAACGCCAGTACATTCCGCTGCTAAACAGAAACTAGAGCGAGTTGTAACACTGATACTGGACTACTCAAAAGAACCTGTCATCTTGGATACCTACAAGGACAGGAGTGGAAAAACTGCGCGTGATTACCTAAAACAAGAATTTCCACATCTATTGAGCAAATTTGGATCTGCAGATCAAAATACTGAAGCTATTGACGCCGATAAACTATTTTCGTATCTGAGTAGAGCCGAAGAAGATAATTTCATTCGTGATTTCAGTAAACTTGTGAAGAAAAATGAACACCGGCCGGCACTAGCGGCGAATAACGGGATTAATACTATGTTACAACACGCTACAGACAAAGGTTTTGATAGAGTAGTGGGGTGTTTACTAAACTCTGGAGCCGATCCTAATGCAACATGTGCGAGCAACACGAGTAGGCCGATAGCAATTGCTTGCCAAAATGGATTCTATAAAATTCTTAAAATGTTCATTGATCACGAATCTACTTTATTCGAGCCAGTGAACGGTGAATCACTTCTTCAAATTACCGTAAAGGGAATGCGATCTTATTCCAAAATTCCGAAGAGCAATTTCAATACATGTTTGGAACTATTACTAAAGAATCCTAAACTTAACATCAATGTCAATCATCTCGACGTGAAAGACAATACTGCTTTGCATTATGCTGCTAGGAATGGTGACAATGAAACTGTTTTAGAACTACTAAGGAAAGGAGCCTGTGTCGGTTTACGTAATAAATTCAACGAGCCACCACTAGCAGACATCAATGCTAAAACTTTAGAAACGTACTTGGACGAGTGTATTACGACTAACGGCGAGCGACCGAGCGATGACGATTACGAAATACACATGAAGTATAGCTTCCTAGTTTATCCAAACAATTCGCTTGAGAACGAGCTATGCAAAGTGCCTCTAATGGATAAATCCAACAATAATCTTAAAGAATGCGATTCCCTTTTGGCGCCAGAAACTGATGCTTTGCTATACATGACAAGAAACGAGGAATTACGTCCGCTACTGAAGCATCCGGTCATCACCAGTTTTCTATATTTGAAATGGCAAAGAATAAGTTGCCTGTTCTACACTAATATAACATTTTACTCTCTTTTGTGGTTATCACTGATTTTGTATATCATCTTGGGATATGGTGTGGAAAAGCCACAATCCGGATCGATTCAAGCATTGAATGTGATTACCCATGCGGGTGCTGCTATTGGATTGATTCTGTTAATAATTCGAGAATTGTTCCAATTACTAGTGTCTCCGTCGAGATACCTGCAAAGTATTGAGAATTGGATGGAGATCGTGTTGATATTTGTCACCGCGTTGATAGTGTGCAATGATTCAGCGGAAGAGTCTACTAAACAACAATTGTCCGCCGTCGCTATATTATTGTCGTCCGCTGAATTAGTTCTACTCATTGGCCAGTTTCCAACCTTATCCACGAATATCGTCATGTTGAGGACCGTTTCATGGAACTTTTTCAAATTCCTACTATGGTACTGCATCCTAATAATCGCATTTGCATTAAGTTTCTATACATTATTCAGACAGGAAGAGGATAAAGATCAAATAGCACCGAATCCGAATACCACAGGGAAAGAAGAAGACGAAGAAGAGGATTTCTTTGAGGATCCCGCCAGATCGCTGTTCAAAACTATAGTCATGTTGACGGGAGAGTTCGACGCCGGTTCCATTAAATTCAGTACATTCCCAGTGACAAGTCATATCATATTTATTGTATTTGTTTTTATGATTCCTATCGTTCTATTTAACCTGCTTAACGGTTTAGCGGTAAGCGATACCCAGGAGATCAGAGCGAACGCGGAACTCGTGGGGCATATTACGCGCGTAAAACTGATATCCTATTTTGAAAGCGTATTGATCGGAAGTGCTAGAACGAATTCCAGACCGGGCTGGTGCTGGTCGTGGTTGCCGTCCAATTTGCTAGACCTAAACATAATCAAACCTAAGACATTTTGCATTAAACCATTCGCAAAGAGGATAAGTCTGTTTCCACACTTTCTGCCGAAATACAGGATAATAGTGAAACCGAATCAAGACAACAAGATTGAAATACCGCATGCGGAACCCCTTGGGAAGTACGGCGATGATTACGAAGACGTTGAAGGCGGCGGCATGTGTTGCTTGCAGCGTTGTCAAAACTACAGACTCGAGAGGAAAATTGTAAAGAACGCTAAAATTGTAATCAGCAAAAAGACTAACATCACGGAATTCGATGAAATAAAGAATAGATTGACAAATTACGAAACAAAAATAGAGAGTCTTGAAAGTATGTTAAAGAAAGTGCTTCAAGCATTACAACATCGCAACTAACGTGTCACATTATATTAGTTTAAAATAAACAAACAAAATCATTTTGGCAGCTGCATCTGTTGCGTATGTTTGCAAGGTTCGAAATCAAAATATTATTCATTAATAGAACACATTTTACATTATAAATAATTATAATAATAAAATTTAGCGCTTTTGACGTCCCTCTCCTGGGCACGAGCCTCTCCTCACTACGAGGGGATTCAGGCCGTAATCCACCACCCTGGCCCAGTGCGGGCTGGCGGATGTCACATGTCTTTCGAATATAGTTTAGATTTTCTAAGACCATGCAGGATTCCTCACGATGTTTTCCTTCACCGTTTACATTATATAATAGTTAAATGTGTCTTAACTCAGATTAAACCCAGTGTTAAACGTTTTTGTAATAACATTGTGGCTGTTTAAAATCGTGTGTATATGTTATGTCAGCGTGCAAAATGATAAATATCCAAATGCATTTGTGGGATTTCAATATGTGTTATACGAAAGGTATGCATCATAATGTGCCTAACAGAATAAATTAAATGTATCAAGCCTTGTTTGTGATTAATACGTAGTGTATGTTAACATTAGTTCGTAAAACAGGTTTAATATGCAGATGAAGGCATTTATATTAATTAGGCCTCATATTATTCCACTATTACAAATAGAAGTTAAAGTAAACTTCGAAGAAATTATTTAAACTTCATGAATCTCAATTTGATGTGTACTTTTTATTTTGTAAGATTATTCCAATAAAATTAATTCCAACTTATTTGATAGTTTTTTTTTACCCAGGGCGGATTGAGGTCTGTAACTTTAAATGAATTTACAGAAACTTTAAATACGCGTCAATGTTTATAAGGTTGAACCACCGGATATTAAGCGCAACATACCAGAGCTGCATAATTACAAGCGACGACGATATAAAACACGACATATAAAAAAAAGTTTTTTCAGAGGTTTTATTTCTGAAGTCTGTAGGCCCCGCTAAGGAGTACTTGATGCTATATTATTATCATTAATAAATAAGAAATATTTTCTGACTAATACACCAACTGTTAGGTCTAATCTAAGCCATGCTTGTAGATACTGAGGATTAGTGATGTAACGAATGTTGGATTTTTGACATTCGCGAATGCGAATGCGAATGCGAATATTTGGCTCCAACATTCGCGAATGCGAATGCGAATGCGAATGTTCACTTTCAAATAAATCTAAATTGAAAATTTTATAAACTCCGATGCGACGATTTTTAAACTACAAAAGTCCAGATTATTTTCAAACGGCTGAACCAATTTTCGTGAAACATAGCAAAGAACACTCTCGATCAGAATATCTTTATAAAAAAACGTTTGGGTGCTACGATGCCACATATAGACAAACAGATATACATGTTAAACTTATAACACCTCCCTTTTTTCGTCAGGGGTTAATAAAGAGCGCTTGTTTAACATTTCGTGTATGCCGAACATAGCCGAATCCATACAGATTGAAAGAACAAAGTTAGTCACATAAAGTTAGTTCGAAGAGATTTGTTTTGATTCGAGGGAGAGGAGGGAGATAATCATTTTTTTTGAGTTAGTTAATATTTTAAATAGACTAACAAGCACAATAGAGAAAGATCATATTTATAATTTAGTTGCCGACCTCAAGACAGTTCCATATTTTGGTAAAATTCAAATATAAGTAAAAGTGCATCATTTACAAGTGAGCTTACTTACGATCAATCGGCTGGTTAGCAGTCAGACTCTAACGCGAGGGCTGTGATGGAGCCAAGGTGTGTAATTAACAATGCTCACGCGTTTCATACGACATTTTATAACTTACTTGCGAGTAAAAAATATTTAAAATATTACTATCTTAATTGAAAAAAAACACAATTCTCGAATTTGTTTAAGACCTTAGAACCAGAAGACAGGATGACTGATTAATAAAACAAGATAGCGCGCCGTAAATTTTTAGGGTTTCGTAGTCAAACTCGGAACCCTTATACTTTCGCCACGTCAGTCTGTCCGTCTGCTCGTCCCTCTGATATGACAGTAATTTTATTCAGAGACTATTAGGGCTAAACTACTGCAAGTTAGCTAAAAAAATAGAATTTATCTACCGCAAAAAAATGTTTTTTCAGTTTTAAAAGCAAAGTTATTCCACTGTACCTCCCGTACTTAAGAAAGGTGAGTTGAAAATGTTTACTCACCCCCTCGATCGAGGTATTTATCAGTAGGTATTTAAACATAATTTGAACGTTTATTTGTCAGTTTTTCAATATTAATTCCCGTTTACGAAATATTGAGTTTCATTGTGGCTTTTTTTACGTGAGTAGCAAGATTCATCCTTTAAATTATAACCACATTAGAAATGGTTCATTGTAGAAAATAAATAGTTATTTACTATTCAAAATAATCATTTTATTAATTTAATAATAATCTAAAGTTTGGACTGAGTCTCAAACCCACGCACCACTGATTGTGCAACCAGTCTAATCACAACTTAATTATTTGAATGAAAACTCCTTATAAGAACTTTTCATTCGTCCAAAAAGAAAATAAAGGTTTATGTCACTGTTGCTTAAGATGTCTTTGAATGCCGATTTAATACATTTTGTAACATATTTTCTTACTATTTTATTTATACGGTAGCCAATAGTTAATTAATTCCGCAGGAATTTATAGGTTACGAGAGCCACCATTCAATGTTTCATATCAATAAAAAAGAACAATTTATTTTAGGTTTCTGGATTTTAGAAAAGTGGCGGGATGTCTACGGAACCCTAGTGTATGCGTAGTCCGACATGTATTTGGGGTTATATTTATCTATGGGCCTAGCAAAGCCACTAACAATTATTATATTATTATTATTCTAAATATAATAAATCGAATAATTATAATATGTTTCATTTACAATGAAATTGAATGTGAAATAAATATATTTAATTAATTAATGTAATTACTTATACTGTTTTATAAAAATGTAAAGTCAAAAGCCTTAGCGCGTAATCAGCTGCTTTATGAACCTAAAAGAGGTGCAATAAGGGCACCCTACGAGCAAGTTTATTGTAGAAATATATAATAATTACTTAGTTGTATGAACATTCCATATCCATCTATAATTATTTTTCTTTTTGTTTTTCAAAAACATTCGCCAAACATTCGCAGAGATTCTTGCGAATGCGAATGCGAATGCGAATGTCAAAAAATATGCGAATATTCGCGAATGCGAATGCGAATGCGAATATTCGTTACATCACTACTGAGGATACGTTTCTCAGGGCGAACCCAGTGACACCCAGACCAGGGCAAATTACGAAAAGGCTATATCCGAAATATATACTGACGGGAATCAAGCTCGCTATCACTCGATGCACTCAATATTATTATAATTATTGGTATTATGAAGATCCCACAATCTATACAAATAAATCAAATTGGAGTGTCTGTTTGTAATATCAAAATAACACCTTTTCACTAAATGCATATGAAAGTACATACGACACCTAGAGCAAAACTTTTGACGGAACGATCGATTATGACGGAACTTTCACTAGCAGATAGCTGATGTTATAAGGAGTAACGTAGGCTCCTTTAATTTTAGAAAAACAATTAGTGTTCCGCGTAAATAATAAAAACACATGAAATCAAAGAGTATCTCCGAAACGGCTGGATCGATTTTGACGGGACTTTCACTGGCAGAAAGCTGATGTTATAAGCAGTAACTTAGGCTACTTTTATTTTATAAATATAACAAAAACAAATGGGTCCTGTCGCGCGGGCTCAGAACGCGGGAACGGGAGCGGTTAAGTTAAATTCCACGCCTACGAAGTCGCGGGCTCAGCTAGTTAATACATAAAATGATGATCAAAGTAGAAGACTGACCTTGTCGAGGCTCTGTATGAGCTGGCACCAGGAGGGCTCGATGACCTCCACGCACATGTAGTACTGCAGGTGCTGCACGCAGCTCAGCATGCGCTGCCGCAGCGCGAACGCGTCCGCGTACAGCCGCGCCTCCGAGAACCGCTTCACCACCTTGTTGTACAACCACACCCTGAAACATATAGAAATATATTACTCATGGAGACTAGTGATGTAACGAATGTTGGATTTTTGACACTCGCGAATGCGAATATTTGGTTCCAACATTCGAGAATGCGAATGCGAATCTTTGCAGTGGAACACTGCAAATAGCTCATTAAAGTATATATACGTATGTGTCTTATTTGTAAAATAATTAACCCAAATAATTAATAATGCTACCCAAAGACACTATTCCCCGCGGACGAAGTCGCGGGCACAGCTAGTATACTATAAGCAGAGTACATTCTCATACATTGTGGTTTCCATGGGTATAATTGGCGCAAATTTTCCGCGGCAGTGGGATAGAAACATTAATGTTAAGCCTTTAACTGACCTGCAAAGCAGCCTCTCAACGTGCTTGCAATAGAACAGGTGCCTGAAGATCATCTGGTAGCACGCGATCGCCTTGTGGTTCAGCACCAGAGACACAGGCCACTTCACCTCCATGCCGAACGAGAACGTTTCTATACCGGTCAGCGGCGGACACTCCTTGTTGTGTTTGTATTCTAAAACAAAATTTACACACATACAAAAATGAACTTTATCGAATAACCATTAAAGTTTTTTTCGCTTAAACGGTACACAACCAATGTGGCCAGATTTTGAACATAGACCTAATATTGCCATGCAAAAATGCGCTTAGAAGCGTCCAGACAGTAATGGCGTTGGCTGTACATAGGTCAAAACAACACCATTATTAATTCTGTCATAAGAGACACATCTGAGACACATGCGCAGATGCGACATTATTTCATCGCAAACAGATAAGGAATTGTATTTTCATTACTCATACTCTGAAAGTAGGTCTGAAGTTGCCTGAGAAGCGGGTTGAAAGTAATACTTTTCAGGCCCGGGAGTTTCGCTTTCAACTGACAGCTGTCAAATTATAAAAAAAAAAACTAGTTCGATTTTCACATTTCTATGGAACCATGTTCAAACTTTTTCTACAATCACTCAATTACAGCACGATGTAAAATTGAAATAACATAAAGTTAAGTATTAATTCAAGAATATATTTTTTTAAATGACTTAATTATAATTTAGTTTCAACAATTTCTTTAAAATAACATAGATTTGGGGAAAATATTTAAAGATGAAAATGAAAAAAAATGGCTAAATAATGAAGTTGGCCGGCCAACGAAAAAAAAAACAAAGTAGGCGGCAAACCGATTTTTTTTTTCGAGTTGTAGATTATTGTTTATACTTCCTTGTATTATTTCTTTAGCCAATTCCTGATTTTATTTTTATTTTCCTTGTATTCGTAATGAAAAGCACAGTGTTTACCTCGGGTGAAAGATTTATTTTGTCCCTCGAGCTATTAGCGCCCTCGCTACGCTCGGGCGCCAAACCCCGTCTCGGGACAAAATAAGTAACTTTCACCACTCATGTAACAATGTACTATTTCATTACTCATACTCTGAAAGTAGGTCTGAAGTTGCCTCGGTTGAAAGTAATACTTTTCAGGCCCGGGAGTTTCGCTTTCAACTGACAGCTGTCAAATTATAAAAAAAAAACTAGTTCCATTTTCACATTACTATGGAACCATGTTCAAACTTTTTCTACAGTCACTCAATTACAGCACGATGTAAAATTGAAATAACATAAAGTTAAGTATTCATCTTAGACCATTTATCTATGGACTCGACTTACATGATCATTCCCCTCTGCCAAGGTATAAGAACAATAAGGTCTAACACGTTTATAAAAAGTGTTTATGGAATCGATTTAATCAAAGTCAGTATCGTTTTCGATGTGAAAGGTGCTCCATAAAAAATGCCGACCTGCGCTATAAACCATTGCAAGAAGAGGTCAAACACCTCTAATCTACAAAAAAACGGTGTAACGTTTCATATGTAAGTGTTTTTGGTGTAAATAATCCCTTATTTCTAACTAAAATAAATAAAATATAAAATGTCATAAAATCGAAAACATTATCGATTAAACAATCGAGTACGAAATAATTGAAAAGTGTAGTATGGTATCTCGAGTTCGCCATTTTGAATAGTGTTGCGGCAGTGATAAATTTATGATTGTGGATGTGTATCGATAAAATTATATTTTTTGGAGTTTTTATTATATTTTACTTTAAATTATATATAGTAAAAATATAATTACTTATTGTTATTTTTTTACTTTGGGAAATCTGGAAAAATAGTGGACTATTTTTCCAGATTTCCCAAAGACCCTCAATTAAAACCAAATGGGAAAAATCTTGCAATAGAAAGTGGGGTTGGGAACCTACTCGCACAAGTATTATTTGTTCAGTACACTTTGATTCGTCGCAATTCCAATGTTCATCTAATAAACGACGAAAAAATAGTAGATAATGTCGTACCAATATTATTTTTTAGCTGATGCCGTAAGTATTTTATTTATACTTCTGCTGACATGATTCTAAAAAAATATTTCACTGATATACACACGTGAAGTATATATATTAGTGATGCAGTAGAAGTTCCACCTTGTATATTGTCGTAAAATATTATTTATTTTAAATGCTTCATTACCACATCGAGGGATTTTTTCAAAGTAATGCATAAACGATAAATCATCGTACTGTCTAGGATACCATAATATACAAAATAATTCATATTTTGTATTAGATGAAGAAATGCACACGTCTATGCAATATTTTTGTGATAATGAGCAAGTAAAACTATCGATATATCTAATTAGAAATATCGATATTGGTTTCTCCCTATTGCACTTAGTGTCTTACACTCGTAAATTCTTGCATGTTGACGTATTTGACCGATTAGTGTGCGTAAAAGTTACTAGTGTTGAATATTTATTTAAGTGTGCATTCATAATGACACAATTTTTTTTTAGTAATTGTGCATCATTTCTTTGTAGTGGTTACCTCGTCCCCCCCAAAATTTGACAGAATTTTTTATTAGTAAAATGAAGCACGTTACGCCTCCTTTAGTTAACACCTCTCTGGTATTCATTCAAGAATATATTTTTTTTAAATGACTTAATTATAATTTAGTTTCAACAATTTCTTTCAAATAACATAGATTTGGGCAAAATATTTAAAGATGAAAATGAAAAATAATGGCTAAATAATGAAGTTGGCCGGCCAACGAAAAAAAAAAACAAAATAGGCGGCAATCCGCTTTAGCCAATTCCTGTTTTTATTTTTATTTTCCTTGTATTCGTAATGAAAAGCACAGTGTTTACCTCGGGTGAAAGATTTATTTTGTCCCTCGAACTATTAGCGCCCTCGCTACGCTCGGGCGCCAAACCCCGTCTCGGGACAAAATAAGTAACTTTCACCACTCATGTAACAATGTACTATTCCTTTATCGCACGCAACTGATTGCGATTGCTGCCAGAGATACCTAAATCCATACGTTTTTTCATAGCTCCGACCAACCCCCCTGTGTGTATTTAAATAATTCAAGTACCTTTCTCGTCTTCAGTCTCGATAGATAAAATCTTGAACATTTGGAATTGTAAATCGTATGGCAATAATTCAACTCTCATGTCCTCATTGTATGGATCTTGGCTCGCAGCAGAGAGTCTGAAACATAATACTGATATTATAACGTCTCCGCCTGATAGATGTTTAAAACCTCCGACATGTCGTACGAGGGATGCCTTTTAAGTTTTGTCGTTTGAAGAAAAAAACACAACTAGAACCTTATAGTACTTTTTATTGTTTTTCAAAGTATTCACCACGTAGCTTAATACACTTTTCCATTCGCTCAAACCAGTTATTATAACATTTATTCCACTCTAAAGTGGGGGTGTTCAAAATGGCTGACTTGAAAGCGTCGACTGCTTCTTCACTGGACTGGAACCTTTGACCACGAAGACTTTTCTTAATTTTAGGAAATGTAAAAAAATCGTTAGGGCTTAGGTCAGGACTGTATGGAGGATGGTCAAGAATTTCTACTTTTTCCTGCTTCAAATACTCAATCGTTTGACGAGCGCTGTGTGAACTTGCATTGTCGTGGTGCAGGATGATGCGTCGCTTTGAGTTAGATTTTCGAAGTTCGGCGATGACTTGTGGTAAACAAACTGTGGTATACCACTCTGCGTTAACCGTTCTACGATCATCAAGTGCAATAGTCGCAATATGGCCGGTTTTTCTAACGAACGTGGCCACCATCTTCTTTGAAGTGCTTCGAGAACGAACAACTTTAGTCGGCTTTGGCTCGTCTTGAAAGACCCAGATTGTAGATTGTTGTTTGGAATCAGGATCGTAGGCATAGATCCAAGATTCGTCACCACTGATGATGTCGTAGACGTGATTTGACTCTCCTCGGTTGAACCGAGTTGAACCTTTGCAGAGTTTTCTTACACCATCTGACGCGGGCCGCCTTGTGATCGTCGGAAAGCAGATGCGGTATCCAACGGCAAACTAGCTTTCTTACACCAAGCGCTTCATGCAAGATCTTCTGAATGGTTGTCCCTGAGATGCCTAATAGAGCCTCTATCTCTCGATACGTCACATGACGATCTTCGAGAATTAGTTGTCTCACTCCAATGATGTTATCTTCAGTGAATGCAGATTTTGGGCGACCTTCGCGAGATTTGTCACTAACACTAGTATGTCCACGCTGGAATTCTAAATACCAGCGTTCGACAGTCCGCAGACATGGGGCTTCATCCCTGAACACAGATATTAGCTCTTCAAAACACTGAAGCCGTGTCAGGCCTCTTCTAAAGTTGTAGAAAATTATTGCACGAACATTTTCCTTAGAAAGATTCATTTTCGTACGTAACCTGACAGATTCTAATCGACGCTGTGACTAAACAATACCATTAATCCTAATACATTCAACTGTTTTGAGATTCGAAATTTAAACACATTCGAATATAGAACAGTTCCAAATTCAAAATTGCCGGGAATTATGGAAACGACAGAACTTAAAAGGCATGCCTCGTATTGTTGATGACCATGACGGTATAGTTGATGACCATTTGACTGTACTATTGATTACCATATGACGGTATAGTCCATGGCCATACGACCGTATAGTCGATGACCATATGACCCTACTATCGATGACCATATGAAGGTATAGTCCATGGCCATGATGACCATATGACCATATCAAAGGTGTCAAAGGTCCCTAATAAAATATGTAAGTATATTACTAGGCAGATAAGTTGAGTGGTCAGATCGCTTAGCGCATCAGCATGTGAGCCTTGCAACTATTCCGGCCATTTGCGATAACGCGATTGGATTATTAAACGTATAGCAAATCCCCATTACCTCAGACAGAGTCCCAAAAGGGATTCCAATTTCGACGGTATAATATCATCGATCTTCTTAGAGAGCTCTTGTTCTGTTGCGTCCATGAACTGGACGATGAAGTCCCCTTGACTCATTAGGAAATAATTCTTCACGGATTTCAGCCTCCCCATGAGGTCGTACTCTTTGAGCAGCAACTCGAGTAACGACTTACTCGCGTACGCGTAAGCTTTTTGTATGATAGCACCGTAATTCTGTTCCCTGAGAGAGTATTTTATTTCTTCCGTATTTGTCTTTGTGATCGGTTTACCTGGAATCAAGAAATTTCAAAGTTTTAATGAAAAAAGGTGATAATTTATTCCTTAACAATTTGTGTGAGAGAGATTTCAGTCTACCCCAATATGGATGACTACCGATTTTTACAGAGAACGACGGTCATCTGCCTTCTGTCCAAACAATATAATAGTGGTAGTACTAGCAACCTTAAAGTCAAGTAATAATTATTAATAGTATACCCATTATAATGGTCGAAATTCGACCATAAATCATTTTTTTTTTTTAAACCTCTTTAATGTTTTATTGTCAAAGACTATTTGATACTGGCACGCAGAATGCACTATGGAACTCCCGCCCTCCACAAACTGTCACCGTTTGTCAGTCAGACAGAATGTGTTATTTATTGAATTTAATGTATTTCTAACCATTAATATATAATAATATTAGCTTTCTGCACTACTTCTCCATATAAACTTGAACCGTGCCAAATTTCATACTCCACCATCCGAATAATTTTCGTAAAAATTGATACAAAGTTTTTGCTTCACATATTCATATAATAATGATATATTGTCCAGTAATATGGAATTAACTTACCACACTGACTAATGACGTTCAAGTACTTCCCAGTCCTGAGTATAATGTCGGTGAACTTCTCCAGGAACTTGGGTACCCTGTCCTTCTGCACGCTGTACCGCTTCTCCCAGTAGTCCGCGGAGTAGTCCACCGGCAACTCCTCCTTGTTTATCAGCTCGTTGTCTTCTATCATGAACTCCTGAAATTAACAAAAACATAATTTTACAAGCTTTTAACTTATAATGTATGTTTGCCCGGGTGGAATCTTGCAACTGAATTTCAAGTTGATAAATAAATAAATATCGCCAGACAAACACACCAACTGTATGGTCCCAAACTAAGCAATGCTTGTACTATGGGTACCGTACAATAATGGACTGGGGGCGATCCCAGTGACGACCGCTTGGCGCAGTGGTTCGAGCGTAGGCCGCTCGGCTCACTGCACATGGTAATTGCGGGTTCGATTCCCGCCGGGGCAAATTTCGGAAATGGCTAATCAACCAGCGCTAATAGGAGTTCCATAACTTTAAGGAATAAAGGTATAATAGTTCATTTCACAATAACGCGTGCGATGACTTTTTGAAACCAGTATAAAGGTAAATTTGCAATAATTAACACGTCATGATGACCCAACAATACAGTGTTATTTTTCAATTATAATCATTGCATTGTCGTAAGCAGTGATAACCGATTGGTTATGCACAAATCTTGCGGGCACCAGGTCCTGGGTTCAAACCCCGGCTCGCACCCGGCTCTGGGTATTCCGAAATCTATGTGCGAATCATAATTTCTATATGATTATCACGCAGGTAAAGGTAAACATCGTGAAGTAACCTGTAATGTCTCAGAGAATCTAGCCAGTTTTCGTAAGACATGTGAAATCCGCCAACCCGCACTGGGCCAGCGTGGTGGATTACGCCCTGAATCCCCCTCGTAGTGAGGGAAGGCGCTTGTCCTGGAGTGGGACGTCAAAGAGTTAAATTATTATTAGTATTTATCATTGCATTTGGAGTTACCTGAAAGGGGTCAACTATAGTGCCCTTATGTATCCACTGGTCTAAGATGCTAAGGTAGGGTCGGCACGCGCGCTCGGTCAGGAACAAGGAGATCTCCTGAGCTCTAGCGTCGCCCATCAAGGTGTTCGTTTTATCGTGTAGTACGGTCAGGACGGCGCCACCTCGTAACTCACTCTAAAGACAATAGAGAAAAGTAGTGAATTAATTATATGACTGTTTCTTATCGCTGAGCAGCAGCACAAACATTCGGTTTGCGTCAGTGGAAAAATCGTAATATCCAAATTTCTCTCAGTTTAAGCGTACAATGGCTTATTCTTGAAATCTTCTATCTTCAAATGGTTTATTCTGAGAATGTCAAAGTTCGAATTTGCAGATTATTTCGCCGCCTTTTTTAAAGCCTGTATTTTGTCCCACTGCTGGGCAAAGGCCTCCCCTTCTTGTCGCCACAGGTAGGATAGATATATATATAGGATCTTAGGTATATAGATAGGATCTTAGGCCTGTTGTAGCCACGTTTTACAAAATGCCTTTTATTAAACGGCGATAATGATATATCATTTTGAACGCTATGATGATTTCACAGACTGTACTAGTACGACTAACTGTTTGCGCTGATCATGTTAACCTGCATTGTTTAGAACCTGATGCCTTTGTTCAAACTGGCGCGAAGGAATAACACAGGCTGGCGCGACCAAATCGCTTACTTTCGTCAGTCTGGATGATGATTTATAATTTTAAAGAATCTGTGACGCTTGGGTTACTGGTTGGGTTAGGAAGTTAGTTGGTGGTTGTGGGTTCGATTCCCGTCGCGCAAATTTCGGAACTGGCCTTTACGTAATTTGCCCAGGATTGGGTGTCACTGGGATCGCCCCCAGTCCATTGTGCGGTACCCATAGTACAAGCCTTAGTAGTGTGGTTGCTTAGTTTGGGACCATGCAGTCTGGCGATGTATATTTTTATTATTATTATTTACTTGCCAACATTCAGTCTAACCTACCTTTCCAATATTGGTGACGATAGCGGCAAGAACTTGCATCGTATGCATCGTTGGCAAGACAAAGTACCACAGCTTTTGTAACGTGAGATTCGTGGACATATGCTCCGTCTCTAACTGCGCTATCATAGTCTGAAATAGAGAACATCATTTTAATATAACATAAATTCAACAAATCAATACTGAAATATTATTATTCATAGCTATTACTATCCTGGGTTCAATAAAAATCCTCTGGATGTTAGAGTGCACAAAATACGAATATTTTAAAAACTGCATTATTGTGGGTTGTTAATAAAATCAATGGATGTCTTAATACTGAAAGCTACCCAACAAACAATTAGCTGAGACGTTTGTTTAAAAAGTTGCGCGCGTTTAATTTCGCCCTTTCATGAATATTAATCAGTTTCAATTGAGTTTGAGTATTCAACAGACCAACTTATATTTTTTTAAATATAGGGAGGGTTTTTATTATAATATAACTTACATAATAATCCTTCAACAGTATCTCGATAGCCGCAACTAGTGCATGCAAGACTTGTCCGGACCACATGTTGCAGTGTTCAATGAACCTCCTAACTATGGAATAGTTGGAAGCCAATGGCAACATCTGCTGGACTATTTGCTTCAGAGCGTCATCCACGTCATCGGATATGAGGAATGTGCGAGGGTCGTAGGTGTCCTTTACTGGCTGATGGACAATGTAGTTGCCAGGAACACCGGAGAATACGTAGAGGAGTTCATCAATTATTATATTTTCTTGAGATGCTATTGGAATACCGGCTGAAATATAAATGGTATCAGTAAACTAGACATCAGATTGCGGTTCCAGATTCGATTCCCTCCTGGCCCATCAGCTCGGGCACTAGCATAAGCTTAGCTTGAGGGCCTAATGATAACTATCACAAATTCAGCCTGCCCATCAAGAGAGGGTCTCTGCATACGGGTTTGAGTGAAAGTGATGAAGTAGTCTATTCGCAAATACAGAAAGAGGCCAATGCTATAATTTTTGGAATAAGGAAATTCCACCAATACTTGTACGGTAGGTCAAACAACCTCAAATTACTAGTAATCTTTAAAAAAAAAAACTAGTTGTTAAGTTATAATCTATCCATCGATATATACGCGCGGAATAACTTGACCGGCCTGAAGTAAGATTTAGCAGTGTCACTATAGATGTTTTGTATGAAAAAACGTTTACTGTGACGGCATTAGAACTAGCTTCAGCTCAGCCAATTTATTTCGCGCGTACTGTACTCCTATCAAGAGAAAAATGTAGACTACTAAGAATTTCAAAATTAAACAATATTATTTTGAATCAGACATATATTTCATAAGTAAGTATGTCAGTGAGGAGACTGGAGGTAATAAAGTTGTATTTACCCCTGGCATTCAGGGGCAAGGCATATAAATATAATAAAAAATCTGAGTGGGAGAAGAAAAAGATTTATAGTGTTCCATGCAAAAAGGATACAAATTGTACCCTATTGTAATGGCAATAGTGATACCAAACTTACCCAAAGGAGCAATAATAGGGACTGGATCCTTAGGGAAGTCCCAGGACATAGCAGGGTGGTCCTTCTGCCAATTTGGCAGGTCCAAATTTTTGTACCAGATTGGTTGTAGCTTGGTTTCTTTCTCCTCAAATGACTTCATCACAAGTTTCTTACTTTCATCCACTGCTTTTAGTAACTTATCTTTGATCTGTATTTAAAAAATATAATCAATAGGATTTAAACATGAACAAGTTGTCAAAATAACTGTCAAGCATGTAATGGATAGCAGGTATAATATATTTGTAGAAGTTAGAGAGGCCACCCTTGTAGCTGAGAGGTTCCACGTTCAATCCCCATCCTGGCTACAAACTATTGAAGAGAGCCCACTCCTAAGATGCATTAGCTTAGCTGGAGGAGCTAACGGGAATAATGATAAACTCATATTGCTAACTATCTTTTTTTATTTATTTATAATAATGATTATAGTGTTTACATATTATCTCAATTAACCATTAAATTATGTGCAACACTAGGGTAAAGACAAATATTAAGGTGAAAATTCAATGCTGTGTCTCTTTTAACTGTATGTAAGTGGTAGATATTGTTTATTTACTATTTCTTTGTATGTTTGTCATTACTATTTGAGAGTCATAATGCCCACATAATAACAAATATTTGCCATCATTAGAATAAATATTACCTGTGGCAGATCCTCTTTGGTAATTTGATGTTTGTTATCGCCCAGAATAGGTTTTGGACCTATTTTAGGTTTAGGTACTTTTAATTTCTTCTCATCACAAACCAACTTGTAAAATAAAACAATGATTTCTGATAGATTATCAGTGCTGCAAGACAAAATGCTAGCTTAAATATTTATGTTTTACAAAGTACATAATTATTTTTTTAAACAGTTTACAGTGGTTTGTTGGTGGAAGAGCCACGCTGTAGCCCCTGAGTTAACCAAGGAAGTACCACAAGCACAAACCCTAGCTCCCCTCTCCTCCCTTTATTCAACTCCCTTTAAGGTTGCCAATGTGCCAGCAATGCATTTGGTATTGGAAGCATCTATAGGCTATGGTAACTGCTCAACATCATTATCAAAATGTTCATCTAATATTATCACTGTATGGACATCTTTACCGTGAGTTTGCACTGGACGAAACATGTTCGCGAAACATGTTGTTGTCTCTATTTTATGAAACAAAAATTAGAGACAACTATATGTTTCGCCAACATGTTTCGTCCAGTGCGAACTCACGGTTAGGATGACTTACGCCTGATAATACTTTATTCTCGAGCCAAAGCTTGCTACCTGCCCCTAAAAACATAATATTCTAATGAAAATTTTGTGTGAAAATGACCCTTGCTGTACTTGAAATATTAATAAGTAATAAAAATAAACATCAAACAATATGTAAGCAGGGCTGTAAAAGAGGTAAGTACATATATGAGTAATCTATAAATGAAAAATTTGCCTGTAGTAGGTATGTTTACATACTTTCGGTTCCTTAGTTCCTCATATTTCTTCAAAAACGCCTTAGCGTTCAATGCTTTGAGCGCCAACCTCTGTGCATATTCGTTCACTTGTTTCGTTGACAAATTACTATTGCCGTAATTGGGATCGTTCTGGATATAATCTAGCACAGTGTCCGCGTCTAAACTACATCTGGGAATTCAATAAAAATGCATTACGGTCAATTAAACACACTATACACAACAAGTTACATGAATGACTACTGCAATTAAACTGAAACCTTACCCTAAGGAATCCAGGAGTTCCTTGATGGTGCCCTGCATTTTGTCTTTCGGTACTATCCAGTTTTGAAACATTTATCAACCCAATGTTTTCTATTTAAAAGATAGAAGCTTCATTTGTATTTTATTCCGAGATTTTATCAAAACTGAAATTGAATTGAAACTGACAGACAAACAGGCGATAGTTGACATTTGATCAAAGATACCACAGATAGTTTGACTATCTCATTTGTTACGTTTCGTTCGCGGTATGAAACTTTTGTTTATGGCAGCTACGGTACGTTTCGTTTGCGATGTGGACGTAATGATTGATTACATACTTTTCGAGTGTATGCTAATGGCAAGCTTTCGACCGTTGTTGGCTTTTTGATGACATAACGGCCAATGCGAAAGTAACTCTGTCTGTCTGTCTGTCGCTATACACCCCAAAATTACTGAACCAATTTTAATGAAATTTGGTACTTACACAGATAGCTTAGAGCCTGAGAAAGGACATTCGAAACTTAAATTTTAATCTGTTGATTCGATATAAATAACTATAACATTGAAAGTTAATAGTATAATTAAAAATGCTACCCAAAGACACTATTCCATGCGGACGAAATCGCGGGCACAGCTAGTTGTCCATATATGGTAGGCTTGTAAGCCTTGCTTAGTTTGGGACCATGCAGTTGGCCTATAGGCTGGCGATATTTAGATACTTATTTATTTACGTTTTCTGAACGTTGTAGGTAAGTAGTTAGGTGTATTATAGTAGTCCTACTAATATTATAAATGCGAAATTTTGTAAGTGTGTAAGTGTGATGGTAATTAAGTAACTACCCATAATAAATTTATGTATAGCGCGTCATAATAATTCTTCGCTATTTGTAATATACCTACCTGTTCTAGCAAAAAAAATATACGTATCTATTATAGCGATAAATTGTTCCAAACGTAATCTGATTGCTATAAAAACTGAACCGACGGGAAGCGAGTAGCGACATTTAAAAAAACGCGGTTCCTCAAAGCCTAAATGTTGTGTCATAAGCGTAAACTTTTTTCACAAACGTCGGCACAACACAAAAGCTTTGACAAAAGTTCGGCAGCTAACGTAGTGACAAAAGCGACGTGTTCTGTTTTGATTGTTTGATAACAGAACTAAAGATTTTGCACTGTGCATAAAGCCGCCGATTCATGATCCAAATGGCTTGCACTTGGAAAAATGTACAACGTCTCCAATGTGATGGTGTCGGCAAACAAAAGCTGCCGACACATACATTTTTACAGCTCCAATTACATCCGACAAGAATTGAACGCGACACATCTGTTTTATTTAGTTATTTTTCATATGGGTACCCATTTGTCGCTGCTACTTAGTGGGAAATGAACACATATTTTGTGAGCACTAAAAAAGTAAGAATATAGTTTTCGCTGAGGTGCTATAATAGGTACACTTAAATATAAATGTTTCCAACGCGCGTTATGAAACCCCATTCTAGATCCCAGTTAAATCGCCATAAATATTTTAAAATAAAAAGGGCCGGTAAAAAATGCAAAAGTGACAAACCCCATAAACACCTGAGTTTATAGGCCCAATGAAAAACGACGTGCCTTTGAAATCTGTTCCTGTGATGTTGGACAGGGTACGCCATTCTTTTGGCCGGGATTTATGTGTTTTATACGGCCAGTCTATAAATGCCGTACTTTTACTGGCCGCGAGACGTTTACTGATTAATAAAGTGGGTGGAGACGCGGAAGATACTAACGACGGCGCTTCCTAGAAACGCCGCATTTGATGCGAGTGAATTATTATGTATATTTAATTATAGATAAAATGTGTTAGCATTTAAAATACTGGTTTAATTTTGTTACCAAATGTTTTAAATGTATCCACATATTAAACAATGTTTTGAATGCTTTGAGCAGTAAGTACATATTGTTTACCTAATACATAGTTAGTAATGTGAGGTTGTCACATACCTGGATAAACTAGTTCCGTTAACCCCACAAATTCTGTCAATAGTTAAATGGCCAAGATGCGGCAATGGAAAACAGAACGTCTCTGTTACCAGCGGCTCATAGCCGTTTAATGTTTACGAAAGGTGCTGGGTTCATAGGGGTTTGAGCGGCCGGAGACTCGGACGATGGCGTCCGCATTGCCACATGCCGACTCGTGCGTTTCGACATTCAATCTGAATTACAATGTAGGTACGGAATTTACAGACTCCGACCGGTCCCCCCGTGTCCGTATCCGAGCGGAATAAGAAGCAGCTTTACTGTTAACTCTATTGTTCACGGACTCACTTAACAATGTATTTCTGCCGAATATGGCGGCGCGATTATGTCAACGGATGTGTTCTGTTTTTAAATAATGGCCAACGTTGCGTGCTCTGTGAGCAAAGAAATAGTACCTAATAATTATTAAAATGCCTTTGGTTGTGAGCATTGATAATAATTTCAGGGTATATCGCTGCTGACATACTGAAGTGGTAGCGTCATGACGCTAGTGGTTGCGTCATGGCGTAGTGACGCGTCACTAGTTGAACTGATTATAATGTCGAATATGAAAGAAGATTCTTAATATTGAAACACAAATATGAGGAAAATACCATAGTTCCTACGGAGCACAAATAAATGTCATGTAAGTACTTATTTAAGGCGGTAATGTACTTAAATAACTTTGAGCTGCATTTTACGATAGATGCATCCATAGCTACAATAAATGAATTAATCTATATTCTTATATTTCCGCGTCGGCATGACTAGACTGACGGTGTTTAGTTGTTTAGAATAGATAGAGCGTAGGACCAGCTGAGATTGCGTCAGCGGAAAGGTTGCGGCTTTCGCGGTTGCATTATGTGTCTATTGCGTTTGCGCATCCTACAGTTACCCAATATAGTAGTTGGATTGGATTAAAACTTGTTTCTCACTATTCTTGGACTCATCAACCCTGTTCATAATTTTTTTTTTTATATTCTGCGGTGTTAGATATAACATCTATAATTTTATTGGTGGCTGTTGACCCAGGTAGACCTGGAATCAGTATAATATGGATTGAGTTATTTGAAATCATTATTAATAGTAGGTACTTGAGTATTAAAACATTTGATAGGTAGCTCCATTTATAATGTTCCGGTCTATTCGTGGAAATGGTCATTTTCACGGTACTTGCCTAAGTATGCGCCGGCGCACTGGCGCACGTGGCCTGGAGGCAGGGGGGGAGGCCGCGGGAGCCGCGAGGGGGGCGGAGGCCGAGCCGGGAGTCGGTGACCGCACATGCCGGCTTGCATAAGGAGCCGCCTATCTTTGTATTCCGGTAAGGTCGCGGACTCCCCAACTAGCCAGAATGGTGCGAAACTATTTATGTTGACACTTCTCGAGTACCTGTTAACAATTGTCATTTTTTTTTCATCGTCATTGTCATACTGTTGAGTAACGAACGCTTGTCGTTCCATGAAAGCGATGCATAATTTATTAATGATGTCAAATAAGTGACTTCACGCCGAATCAGTCGTCCATATAGGTGTATGCGTCAGTCAGTCAGTTAGCATCTACCTACACTACTAAAATATCTAGAGGGTAAACATTTGGATATCATTGTCAGATAACACTTGTTTAGTTTTATGTACAAGTATAGATCGATGTGTTTAAGGCAGTGTCGAGCCTGTTACAGAGACAAAGCGCCGCATCAGTATGCGCCGAGGCCTGGCGCTTCCTGCTGGCTGGCCGCGTTCCTATGCAGTGCTGCCAACTTCACTGTCACAAATTCTCAGTTTCCCTAGCTTCGCCTAAAATCCGAACTTTTATTAATACAAGCCTCTACACTGGCTCTTGCTCCACACTAACTCTCAAATCAATTAGAGTATAATAATATATAGGTAATATATCATACTAATATTATAAAGAGGAAAACTTTGTTTCTTTGATTGTAATGAATAGGCTCCGAAACTACTGAACCGATTTGAAAAATTCTTTCACTGTTGGGAAGCTACACTATCCCCGGGTGACATAGGCTATAAAATATTTTCAAAAAAATTAGGGATCCTAACTAAAACTCGTATAATGTAACCGCAATGTACCCGTGCGAAGCCGGGCGGGCCGCTATAATTATATATATTAGTATATAATATAGCTTGATCTACTCTCCGATAGATGTCACAATTCCTGGCGGGGACATGACTTCGAGCGGGCTTGAATATAGTATCAAAGAAATGTACGTAACTGTACGCAAAAAAGAGCACGGGGTGCCAAGCACGGAGTACTTAGATTGTCACCCCTACTTATTTAATTCTGGACTCATATTTGAGTCTTACTTACCTGCACGAAATTCCTGATCCCGCCCCGCCATTCTCATGAGATGTTTCCCTTTTAAGTTTTCTAAACTATATTTTGTATTTACCTATTGCTATGAGATCGTGGCTGCGTAATACAATAATGTGCCCTTATAGCTTACTAGCAAAGGGTTCATCTCATACAAAATCTGAGAAACCGATGCTGGAGTTCTTATAATATCATAAGCAGTTACGGGTAATCAGGCAGGCCTGGAAAATGTAAACGTCTTGAAGGATAGATGCCATCGTTTGATGTAAATATCAGAAGAATCTCCCAAATTAGGGTAGACTAAAAAGTTTGTCTTCTTGACACCGGTTTTTATTAATAACCGGTTTCAAGATGGAGAAGATAATTAAACAGTCGTTTTTGTTTTTCAATTTTTTTGTCTAGTGGAGAAAATATTTAGTTGGCAACACAATTCTCAACAGCTATGGTAATTTAATTATACAAAACGACAACGGAATGGATGGAGTACTTCGAAGACAGTGACGTTGGTGTAATGCGGGAAAACCGCCTATATTGTTCCCGGGTAATAAAGTTCAGGCACGTAATTCTGAGGTTTTGATGTTAGCCAACACTATCCTGCCTTTTTTACGTATTTATGTTCTTCCTTAAGATTATAACTAAAGAATGATATTTACCTGAAGTTTCATTTCCGGTTTTTGTTGAAATAGACACATAAAAAGTTACTAATCCTAAGCATATTTACCTATGGAGGTAATTTTTAGTTATTACCAAAGATTTTTTAATAATATAATATTATTATTAAAAATTATTTGGTTATTACTTACTAGCTGAGCCCGCGACTTCGTCCGCGTGAATTTAACTTAACAAGAAAGCCCGCTCCCGCGTTCTGAGCGCGCGCGACATCCATATTCATATTCTAAAATTTTGTCTTTCTAACATTAAAGTAGCTTAAGTTACTGCTTATAACATCAGCTATCTACCAGTGAAAGTCCCGTCAAAATCGGTCCACCCGTTTCGGAGATACTCTTTGATTCCATGTGTTTTTATTTTTTTACGGGGAAACCTAATTGTTTTTCTAAAATTAACGTAGCCTAAGTTACTCCCTATAACATCAGCTATCTCTCAGTGAAAGTCCCGTCAAAATCGGTCCAGCCGTTTCGGAGATTCCCCGGAACAAACACACAGACAGACAGACAAACATTTTTTAATCGCGTTTTTGCTATAGGTGTCGTATGTACTTTCATATCCATTTAGTGAAAATGTGTTATTTTGATATTACAAACAGACACTCCAATTTTATTTATTTGTATAGATTACAGGGCTTAGTGTGTACCTCCTAACTACTTACTTAGAACAATACTCATGCCAACAATACCAGAGCAGACTCGGTCCTCCAAAACTTTCTTCAGAAGACATTTTATTGGCTTCATAAGAAGCTGAGAAACTTTTTCTTAAGAAAGTATATTATTTGTATTTGAACATTATGTACCCACAAATACAATACCTACTCGAAGTATTTCCAAACAGTGCACAATTGTTTTGTTTGTTGAAGTTTTTTGTTGTACTGAACTGTGTTTGTTTATAATACCCACCATTTTGTTGTTCTTTAGATACCTACGTTCATATTGGATCGTAACAATTATGCTTATATCTGCAATTTTTTGTGGATTTCGCAATGATCTTTGTATACTATGTCAATGAAATTACAAAAGATTTAATTTGATCTAGTTATCAGGTACCCAGCTAAATTTCCATGATCATAGGCAGGCTAGGTGAGTTCCAGTATGTTTTCCTATTTATCTCACTTACCTATGTGATGCCTATGCTGCAAGGGCGTTGACACCGCGGCCCAACTCGGCTTTGTGCCAAATGTGAATAATATCTATGTACAGAACGGCCCACACGTGTCACAAGCACCAAATTGTATTCAGATCCTTGTATGACAGCGGAATTCAAATGCGGCGATACTGATCTAAGTATGTATTTACTGGTACGTGATTTAAAACATACCAAAAAGCATAGGTAGGCACCTATCGACGAATTTCCCGTCCGGAACCCACGCAGATTGTTTTAGACGTGTAAACTAGATGTATTTTACTTTAATACCCAAGGGGATCTGTGTAAAAAAACATCGTTATACAAAGTACCCACTTGTGCCTAATGTTTTATTGAAACAAGCCAATAAATCGACCATGAAGAAAATTCAAGCATTCAAATTAATTCAACCGGAATATTTAGAATGTACATCCTTGTTTAGTCAGTATGTATTACAAGTTATAAAACAATAGGGTGCTCACCGCTCACAGTTCAATACGTAATGAATACATAAACAATGTATTAATATTTATTTAAATACTATTACGTTTTAATGGACTCACAAAAAATATTACGATTCATATTTGGAATAAATTTGCATGAGGTGTCTGTACTATTTATTGGGCTGTAAACCTACCTAGGTGACTAATTTATACTCATTGTTATCCATAACTATGACGTGTAAATATTCAAATATGAAGTAGTGCAATATCCTAGATATCAATTCTAACGACTACTAGAAATAGGAACGCCGCGAAACTCAAAATCTCTCGTCTCTACTGTATGGTGTTCATTTTTCATTCGGCTCCTCAGTATGCATGATTAATGTAGAAAATCGCGGTAAGAGATATTTTTATTAATTGAACAGAATCATGGATTCATGATAAATTAAGACGTTTCTAATAAAATTACCTACACATCTATACTTCATCTCAACAAATTTTGGATGTTCTCATAAGCTCTTACTTATTTTGTATTCTTATGGTGATGGCAGACATCATTATTTTCCTGAATTTCAGACGTTTTTTAATGTAACTTCATCGTTTCAGTCGTATTTCGACTCTGCCTTCAATCCCACTTCATCGTTATGCCATTTTTGTTAACATCCTTACAAAGTCTGATGTCATCATACTTACCTACTCATTATTATAGTGTGTACGACGGCAGTGACGCATTCTTTGGTCTTCCTTTGTTAGGAAATTTCGAAATGAACATTCATATACCTATCCTTCCCACTAGGTTTTTCCCCATCATTTGGATCCTACCAGTTACTTGATTTGGCCGATTACTGACATCTACACCTACATTTTCTATTTTCTACAATCCCGATATTGTTTCTATAAAACCAGGGAGCGGAGGTAAACGCTAGTAGGTAGTAACTCAGCTCGCATTGCCGGCCGCATCTTGAATACAAATGTCGATATTTGGCGGTCAAAGTGGCCACTAACTGAAGTAAATTTATTATGTATGTGTACACGGCAACTACACAACGTATCATCACGTACCTACCTTTACGGCATGTGAAAATCTGTTTATAGCTATTGATACTTGGAATACTAGTAATTGCTTCCGGTCACATACTTAGTTAGGTATGTTCTTGGAAAATAATATTATACCGGCGTGTGCAAGTTTGAATGTAGTCAGGTGTGTTTTATGGTTTACTTACCACAGAAATGTTCAAAACAAAAGACAATGCGAATACCGAGAAATTTTTGAATCGGATGTTGTAGCGGTTTTGTGGTAGTAGGCAGACTTCCATCTTTATTGCATCATTCATTTGCGAATCGTGCGTAATGAATATGAAATGAATGTCGTTATACGTGCAAATATGATATAGATCCTTAACTCTACACTTGTCACTGAGTAGGTAAATAACTAAGAACTTGGGTATCTAGTTATTTTAAAAGGCACTTATTATAAGAGTGTAGGTACCTATGTGCCTGCCTACCAATTGATGATTTGAATTTATTTATTTTGAATTGATTTATTGTCTCTGTATGTCATTTTATAGATATAAATAACACATAACATGGACCTTGGTAACATTGGGTAATACCACAAATATAAATTCGGCACGCTTGGTTTCAATACAAATCCTGATACTTGCGTTATCTATGTAAATTAATATCTGTGGGTAATACCGAAAATCTTTCAAACGATTAAATTTAAAATGTACCTACTTGATAACAGATGGCAGCACTTTAACGGTTTGTTTAATGATAACTGCTTTATGTTGAATAGTGACATCTATTGCCGAATAGTATTGACTATGTTTTACTGTTCCACGATAGATAGCATTGTATGCCATAAAATCTTAAGACTTATTTTGAAATAGTGTAATAGGAGTAAAACTATGATATCAGTAGGAATATTAAAATTATTCAATCTAAGGTCTAAGTTTGATTTTCAATAAATAAAAAAATACTGACCTCGTTGTTTTGCTTGTGCTTCAGGTCAAATCTGCCTCCGCCATTCTAGTGTAGGTATTATAGTAGCTAAATTATCTTTGATTGAACCACGAACTGAAGATTTCAGGAGTCTTTACTGCTATTTCAGGAGTGTTTAGGAGCTGATACGCAAACAACATAGTATTAGCTCACTACTCCTTACCTACCTTCAATCACTTCATAAAGTTGAAAGACGATAAGTGGTATGTTACAACCTACCTACCTCCTTACAACCAGTAGTAATACTAACAAAACTAAACAATACTAGGTGAAACAAAAAGGGTATACTATTTTTTTTTGCAACTTAACTTTGTAAATCTCAAACTATCGGCTTTGTGGGAGAGTTGAAGTACTAAAGGTTTTGTAGACTTGTGAAATCGGTCAACAGCTGTATTCCTATAACACCTTTTGTTTTTCAAGTTCCCTCCAAAGCTGATGGTTTTAGAATTACAAAGTTAAGTTAAGTTAAGTTAAAAAAGTATACCCATTATGTTTCACCTTGTATAGGTACTTACCTACTTATTGATAACTATTGTTAAAAATATCCGTCGTGGACTATATCAATAACTACATAGGTTTTTACTAAGCAATAAATCAATTTAATTGGTCATTATAACTACAAAAAATTCTGACGGTACGTAAGTACCTATGCCTAATACCTATTGGTACCTACAAAGAAGGTAGGTGCTTATAACAAACATAATAGATATGTACCTACTTATTTTATTATTCTAGTCAGTGTTGGGAAATATCATCGTAACTAACCTACAGTTCTATTCCGATTGTTATGCAAGCCTTGTCGCTTACGTTAACAGTTACTACACAAATATAATCGGTGTAGGTACATCGCAGGCGCTCTGTCCTATACTTAATAGGCACCTTCTTATTTCCTATCAATAACAATGTAAAAATTACCTATTGTGAAATTCCTGATGATATAGGCACTTAGTTTATCACTAACCCTACCTACGTAGGTAGATATCTACAGATATTTGTGACTATACAGAATCTGAAAAAGTTTGTCAGTTTGCCTCATAAAACAATAATGTTCTACGGTTTTCTACAGTTTAAGTATTGTAAAAATGCCTCTAAAAATGTCCCGCTCCTGGACACAGGCCTCCTCTCAATGCAAGGGGGAATAGACCACGCTAGCTCGGTGCGAGCTGGCGGATGTTGAGTACATGTCTTTCAAAAATTGGTTCTATTTTTTAAAACATGCGTTTCCTGACTAACTATGTTTTCTTTAACCGTAAGCAATCAGTTATACTACAAATATTCCTACATAGGTTTTGAAAATCCCAGAGGTGCGAGCTGGGGATTGAACTGCTAGCATATTCTTTAAACATATTGTTGTAATTATCCAGTTTTTAAATTAGCTAGGGACCCACTCCAATTCAAATCAGTTCCATAGCTGCCTCATGAACCATAAAAGGTTTTTGTACGTCATAGCACGTTTTGTATGCGTTTTGTTCCAAGACCGTGATTGAAGCGGTTGCGCCTGCGGGCACATTGTGAGCGCTGCGCTCCGGTGCACTTTCCATGGGGTACGGAGACATCTCATTGACTTTTTGTATGATTGAGTCATCATGAATTTTGATTGATTGATCTTATAAACGATGACTCTACCTATCACTATTTGTTATCATATTTATGTTTTTAAGTTTATATCCGTGGTGAACGGCTGCCTGCAATTTTATTAACTTTTGACTCAATGCTGAGTGTCACAAAGTCATCTCTGTCTGTCTATCTCTGGCTTCGTAGCTCCAGAATGGGTAATTAGTATATTTTTGTTGGTATATTTTTTTTTAATTTTTTTTATTTATTTGGGAAAACAAACAATTGTACATTATGGCAGTTGAAACACAGTTTTAGTTAAGTACAGGATACACAAATGCACAATCAACTTCATTTTCCTCAGGTAGCACACACAGTATATTGTGGCAAATAAGTGACGGTTAAATCTATTTTCTGGTTTTATTGGTCTAAGCTAGTATCTATGAGATGACTCAAGGCTCTGTTGTTTTGAGACACACGAAACAAATGAGTCTAGATGTGTTACCATTTTGACAGTATTAGGACAGCTGCCTATAACTCCATGTATGCATAATAGTCCTTTGTTCTACCCACGACCATCTTTTTGTACGCCGATTCTGGGAAAGCGCAAGACTTCCTCTTGTAAATGACAGACACAACATCCTCAACTTTGAATTTTCTGCGCGAAGGACTTCAAAATTCCTAGAATAGCAACAATTATATATTACATAGGTATCTACTTCCTTATATTTTTTCATAGAACACTATTAGTTAATAAGAAATTAAGAAGGTACCTTTACCATTATCTTTTCAATTATGTATATTTATTTGTGATAGCAATTCATATAAAATAATTAATTACATGCGAGTGATCAATGAGAATATCAAGGTTTGAGAAAGTTTGGGCAGAGGAAGCGCGGGTAAGCTGCCCAAGGTTGACAAAATATAAAGATTGGCAGCTCCAGAGGTCTGGATAAGAATTAGCACAGGATAGAGATGGTTGGCGCGAGCGATCCTTTCATCATTGATACCTGAGGAAAATGAATGATTCAAGAGTGATAGGGACACAAAGTCCATAAATAAGTGCCTATTTCTGAATAAATAAATAAAATAACTGTGGTTTTCTATGAAAGTAAATGATAACTTATTGATAAGTTATAGATGACAGACCGTAGAAAACATTATGTTGAGAAACTAGCATAGATACAGATTATAAATGCAAAAAATGAAACTTCCGTTTTCTATATTTAAACTTCTTGACGAATGAGATGGAAGTTCAGTAGGTAGGTATCGTGGGAGTCAGTGCCAGGCCCCTACTTCCTAGGTAGCGGACGAAGCGGCTCCACCACATTCGCGGGCTGAGGGAAATGTCAAGGCCGCGCCCGTTCACTTCCTCCGCCGCCGCCGTGAGCCTACCATTATCGCCCCACCTGCTTCCCCTCCCCAGCTACACACAATTTATACCTAGATACTACCTACTATAAGGTCGTCACAGTGCTGGACTTGTCAATAGGCCGTATAAGCCGCGGCCTAAGGGCGGCAGATTTCAGAGGGCATTTCACTCTATATGTATACCGACACTATAGCTATTCATTGAAGATATTTTTGAAGTCCCTCTGAATTTTAAACTTTTTAATTGTGTGGTTGAGCTTCTCACAAAACGCACTGCCGTCAGATGGCAGTCGCGTCGCAGGGCCCGGCGTAACGACGGCGCCAATGGAGCGCGGTTCCCTGGCTGAACCTTTCTTATTATGTGCTGTGATTTAAAACAGCGACTATAGAGCCGCCTTAGTACTAAAAATATAATTGTTATTTTATTGGAAATGTATGAGTATATTTATTCTAAGATGTTAATTAGAGTTTAACAACTCTAGTACCTACCTCACAACATGTTTATGCTACAGTCAGTAGCAAATGTGACCTATGACTTCCGGCCGACGACGCTCACACATGTTTGGTCCATCACGTGAAACGTTAAGATAAATAAAAAACAAAAAAAAACTTTATCTCAGCTATGACGTGGAACTAAAGCAGGAAATCGGAAAACATTTCAAATGTACTCATAAAAAACCGAATTGCGGAAATGTTTCTTGTTCCGGGTACAGTCAAAAGAAAAAAAATGTTAACACATTCTTTGGTGCTTGGTATTTTTACTTATTATATTATTAGCTGACAATACTAGTAAACCGGCGAAATATATTCTGTGTCTGTGTTTGCAAGTTCCAGTTACAGTATAATAAGCTAGAAGAGGTACCTAACTTCATAATTTATGCACTTGTTCAGATAAATTAATAAGAAAAAAAAATAGTTACGATAGCTACTCCTATGTTTCATTGTGCAGTGTACGCAAGGCAGTTTTCGTGGTCGTTGGAGCGTCAAGCGCATCCAAACGCCTACAATTTTCCCACCGAAGCGAGTCGTAGCGTACTCTGTCACCCGAAGCCTCATTACTGACTAATTAAGTCACGCAACTTACACGTAGTAAAAAGTGCTCGCATATCCCACAGGGGCCGATGGAGTATACCGTTGCACACCCAGTTCTGGCTCTCCAAGTACAAATCAGTGTTGCCGTTTTCCGGTCTTACAAACAAACGTCCATGGCAAACATGCGTATGCATACGAGCGAGGGACGCAAGGAGCGACTTGTTGTTGTATAATTTTGTCTAGTCTAGATGAGAAAATAGGGCAGGCCCTACACAGGTGCACATCCCGTTTTTTAAACGCGATGTCGACGCGCGTTTGTAGCGATACAAAGACAATACGCACGCGAGTCATACGCAGCCTAAAGACCTTTGTAGGATAACAGCGCATCGACGGCGCGTTTAAAAAACGTGATGTGCACAGGCCCTAAATTTTGCTCAAAACTATCGTACGTTTTACACAATCTAGCTATCCGTTATCGTACATCGTGCTGATGCCGCAATTATCGTGCGCTCCCATAATTATGATTATCGTATGGACTGGTAATATTGTTATTATAAGACGGTGGTAGTGCTAAGCTGTAGCTCATTTAACCACAGCTTATTTGAGCTTATATACCGGCTGGTTCGATTAGGGAGTACCAGTCTCTCACAGATCAGCGTAAAGTGGCTATTATAGCTGCGTTTCGCACAATGAGCGAGAGAGCCGGAAGAAGACATACCTCCCTTCCTCTCCCTCTGTTACCCTCCCCTTCAGGGCGGCAATGTGCGAGCAACGTCTTTTATCCGCCTTGGGAATTGCATCCCGGTGCCCATGTGCTAGGAAAATACCCACAAAAGAAATCCCGATCGCATGACGACATCTCCTCGGCGGGACGTGATTCGTTTTGTGACATTCGCTCGGACAAGTGTTCGCTGGAAAAAAAAAACATGACAATAAGACACACATGTAATAAAGCATCGAGCATTTACATACCATGCGACCTCTGCGATGTCCAGTTTGCTATACGTGTGTCTATATACATTTCTGTATCACTTAAACCTCTAATATAATATAATAACTTTGCTAGGAGGAAGTGGACTTGTCATCGGAACGACTGCTTTACAACGGTTCGTTGTAGTTAGTCAGTCATATTAAATGGATTTGCTCATGGGTAACCATTAAGAATTCAGAATAGTTATCTAATAGATAAGGTGTCGCGGTTATTAATAACATCAATATCGACTTGACTAACACCAATAAACACGGGTGGGTAGGTAGGTAGGTACAAACAAACAACTGTACGGTCCCAAACTAATCAACGCTTGTATTATACTATGGATACCGTACAATGGACTGGGGGCGATCCCAGTGACACCCAGACGGGGGCCAATTACGGAAAGGCAATTTCCGAAATTTACCCTGACGGGAATCGAACCCGCAACCACTCGGTGCAGTGAGCCGAGCGGCCTCGATCGAACCACTGCGCCAAGCGGTCCTAAGTCGCGTAGTTAATGGCAAGAAATAACTAAACTTGTGAAATTGCCATATTAATGTGGGACTTATTGAAAGTAGGTGAAATCATTATGAGTTTTTATGAAATAATAGCTATTGAACGGCTTGCGTCACTTGCGTGCAAGCAGCTGCCATTGAGGCGCGTGCAAGGCAGCGAGAGTGCATTCCCAGCCATCTAATGACAATGACAGAGCATCCCCGCTTTCCAAGTTCATTGACAACGAAAGTGTTGCGCATGCGTGAAAACTCGCGCCAATTATAAGCGCGGGCGCAGGCGAGCGGGGCGCGGGCGCGATGGCCGTTGCGCGACGACGCGCCCGGCTGCGCGCGCTTCACTGCCAAGGCCGGCGTGCTTTCTCCACAATCTACAAGCAAGCATTACGTGGCACTCGGGTCCAAAGTATGACAAGTGTGGAGCACGCGTTTTTTAAGTGTTAATTACCTACTACCTACCAATTTTATTGTTTACTGAAATTCGACAGGCAACATCTTAATTGAAGAGGAATACAAGACAAGGCAAGGCCATAAGCCAGGTTTTTACTGGTGCGGTGTGGTGACCAGTTGATGTCTAAGAGCCGATCAATACATAGTATAAAACAAAGTTGCTTCCCGCCGTCTGTATGTCCCTATGTATGCTTAGATCTTTAAAACTACGCAACGGATTTTGATGCGGTTTTTTAGTAGATAGAGTGATTCAAAAGGAAGGTTTTTATGTATAAAACTTGCATAATATAACAGAGAAACACTCATAAAAATACCCGTGCGAAGCCGGGGCGGGTCGCTAGTTAATAATAAGTAAGTCTGAGAGCGAACTTAATAACGCTTTTGACATGACATTTTGTACTGATATGACATAAGAATCAGAATGACATTTCCAAGATCGCTCTCAGACTAGAGATTGATTTATTAATACAGACCCTAGTGTTATGAGAACTGCAGAAATGTATAGCTACTCGGCTTCATTGACATTTAAAAGAAGGATTGACGATGCCGCCTTTGTCTTTCTTATTGCAAATTAATTGAGTGACACTTGCGGATAAGTTGGTATAATGTAAAATAGCTGTTGCCCGTCATATTTTTTGCTATAAGTACCGTATGTACCTATATACTTTTATAAACAATAGCTAAAAAGCTTGGTATTTTGCTATTACAAACAGACAACAATTGTATTTATTTGTATACATAAAGATATAAGTCCAATAAAATACGCGGGTTCCATGCTTGTCATACCTCTTTGCTCGGGCGGGAGCGGGACCGCTTGTATAATCTGATGTAAGTAATTGGAATTTGTTTCGCCGTGTAACCGATAGCCGGAATTGAAGGTATCGTTACGCAGTTCAAACGCAGGCAATTAGAGCACATGCGGCTTTAATAGGTCGTGATGACTTAATAGGATGTGTTAACATTAAAAGCGTTATCATTTATAAATTATACGGCGCTATAAAGCGATACCTATTTCCGTCGTGGGCAGTTTGAGTTGATATAAACGATGATTGCCGGCCGTTCTTGACCCAATCTCTCGATGTCATACCCAGTTCCATAGCGTTTCCGCGTCAGCGTGGCGAGCTACTGTGGTGGAATCGTCGTAATGACATACATCGTGAATAATACATGTCGCAGCGTGGAATGATGAGACAATAAAGATGTGTCTCCTCTACCATGGCGCTTTGTTCTAACAGGAGGGATCACTATTGCACAAAAAAACGAGCCTACTGAAATACTCCTGATGGTACTGTGTCTCATTCTACTTAGATGACCACGGGTGAAGGTAGAGACGGGGACGGTAGAGTGTGAGACACTAGGAGTGACAGAGACGCTGTCCCACCGACAGCCTCTCGGTTACTGTACAGAAGTGATAAAGTATAATAGATCTTAACGAAGTTAATAAAGTAAAATATCATATTAACTAAAAAAAATGCTCTATCTAGTTACTAGATCTTTAAAGAGAGAAGGCTTACTAGCTCTATTTTTCGCTGGCTTGCTTCGTGTACATATCGGTAACCACATCAGGATATAACCTGGAAGTGAAAAGACTTAGTAGAAGTACGTATTTAGGTACTTATTACAAAAATAAAACAGTAGGTGCCTACCTATAGTTCACGCTCTACAATTATAACCCCTATCAGAGCAGACACTGATAGGGTTTTCCCCAGACTCAGTGGGAAGTTCAGGAAGATAAGCATAATTACAATTCACATGATGCTCGGCCCGTCATCGCTAGGTGTAACTATTGGAAAATGTAGAGACGTCCAACAAATATTGACTTTTACTGGCGTTTACCGAATAGTTGCGACAATATTCCTTATTACAGTAATACAGTTTATGACTGTGTGTTTATGTATTAAAACATTTATCTTATCAATACTACTACTTATGTACGCAGCGCGTAATTTTACCGCAAATAAGCGGGGTAGTTTATCAATAGATGGCGCTGCTAACATTCGGCCTTACAGAAATGTTAAAGTAAAAGCTATTAAAATACATTTCTCAGCAGACAACACGTCGACGACGGCAAGGTTTTCGTCGCTGCAGCAAGAAACAAAACTCTATAAATATCGGATTATCATAGTTGTATGGTCATTGAACTCTATGGACCTCTGTAAGTACGTCTGTCCCACACTAACATAACATCTACTATTGTATAATTATTTTTTTTGCCTACTACTTTCCTACGCCTACTGACTCTCTATATGACTACAATCCTACTGAATCTCTACCTACGTGTTTGAATCAGAATATTTTGTTTTATATGGGCACGTACTATATAAATATTTTATGTCAAGACTCTACCATTCGAACTGTAATTCAATTTTCCATTTGCCTGCTGTTACTTGTATCACCATAGGTAGTTCATTGTATGGTTAGACTCTATCATACAATATTATGAATTCGTTGATGCCCTAAGCCTTATAGAAACGACTTAAGAGATTGCATGACACACAAGCCTTGGCCTTGCTTGGTATAGGATCATACGGTAAGTCTCCTGTAAGTTGCAAGGTTGTTTGTTTGCATAACCATAATGCATTAAGGTAGGTACACTTTCGATTCCAGTGTAACCATAAAAACGGGAATATTCCATACCAGAAATCGATGAATGACAGATCAAAGTCAAGGCTAGCAAATAACAATCACTTAATTCACACAAATTGAAGAAGTGAAAAAAATAATTGGACAGTCGTCGGTAGTTATTCATGTGTGACTGTCATTCATTCGTTTTCCCATACCACAACTATTGGAACAGTTGGAAAATTCCAATCTAGTTTCTGTTAGTAAGTCGGAAAAGTAAATTTAACAATAATACTTTGTCTTATCTATAACTAGCAGCTCTCCTCTGCTTCACACGGGTAATTTAAATACTGTTTAACATCGTATTACAATATTTAAACAATAAGGACTCCAGTACAGACTTTCATCGCCTAGATAGGCGTTGTACAAATAAATACAATTGGAGTGTCTGTTTGTAATATCAAAATAACACCTTTTCACTAAATGCATATGAAAGTACATACGGTACATATAACATTAACGCGATTTAAATTATTTTTGTCTGTCTGTCTGTATGTTTGTTTCGGGTAATCTCCGAAACAGCTACACAATTTTGACAGGACTTTGACTGGCAGTTAAAGTAGCTTAAGTTACTCCTTATAACATCAGGTTATAAGGAGTAACTTAAGCTACTTTAATTTTAACACATGAAATCCAAGAGTATCTCCGAAACGGGTGGACCGATTTTGATGGGATTTTCACTGGCAGATAGCTAATGTTATAAGCAGTAACTCAGGCTATTTTAAATTAAGAAAAACATAAAAACACAAATGCTACCTGTCGTGCGGGCTCAGAACGTGCGAGCGCGCTTTTGCGATAATAAAACACGAATCATCGACTCGCAAAAAAGACAAATAGATTAAACTTAGCGTAGGTATTTCATTATCAACTTCATTCTTTATTAACAGAATTATCCATTTCATAACCTCTCCATTTCATAACCATTCATAAACTCTGCGAACTAAACCAAATTATTTTGTTAAATTAATTTTTTGTTAAGTTAAATTCCATGCGGACGAAGTCGCGGGCACAGCTAGTTGTTAATAAATGAACAAATAAATAAGTTGTGCACCGTGTAGTTTTTTTTTGGTTACGTTCAAAAAGAAACCTACTGTCCTGTGTTTGACTGCAGTAGTTCCGCTTACGCGTTGCTGAGTCAGGCAATAAGGATTTCTCATATTAGTAAGAAGAGGAAACAATATTTTTGTTTTAAAAATAATTTTATAGATATGTATGGTATCAATATGACATAAAACTTCAAACATTTCGTGTGATATTGTCGTGTAATTGTCTGGCAGTCATTTCCGCTGTTGAGACACTGATTAAATGCTTATTTGTGTGTAATCATTATCTATATAAAATTCAATAATTAATTGTATAATAACGTTGGGAAACAATTTGGAAAAACGCGGAAGCCATCCGATTGCATATACATTTTGATTAAACTTGGGACGGCAGATTAAAACCTGAGTCAATATAATATAGGTAGATTACAACAGTTTTACTATCCTGCAGCTCTACCATGAGTTTTATGCATACGCATAAAACTCATGGTAGAGCTGTTATAGCGACTAGCATGTATAGCGACTAGCGCAATATACTATTGCGCTAGTCGCTATCGTCTACGTACACATATTTGCATAGTGAGTTGCATAGTTTCCTATTTATCATTTTTATATTTGGCATTCTTTAACGTAGACCCTCCGGTACTAAAACTCATACTCCCTTATTAGCAAACGTGGTTTAGTGGTTGAGTAGTTATTCCATGTTTTGTCTTCTTCTTTCGAATGTCAAATTACTGATGACAGACAGAGACAGCTCGCTATACCACGTTTAATAATATAATAATTTTAGCCCTTTTGACGTTCCACTCCTGGGCACGGGCCTCCCCTCAACACGAGGGGGATTCAGGCCATAATCCACCACGCTGGCCCAGTGCGGGTTGGCGGATTTCACGTCATGTCTTTCGAAAATTGGTTAAATCTTCTAAGACATGCAGGTTTCCTCACGATGTTTTCCTGCACCGTAAGCAAGTGATAATCATATAGAAATTATGATTCGCACATAGATTTCGAAAAATCCAGAGGTTCGAGCCGGGGTTTGAACCCGAGACCTGGTAGCCCGCAAGACGCGTGCTTAACCAATCGGCTATCACTGCTTTTTATACCACGTTTATCTATTAATAAGGGGGATATAAAATAAAAGGGTAATTAGTATCTAATTAGATATACCAGTGGCAAAAGCAAGGCGCTAACTCATAGTATGGTATGCGATCTCATTGACGTCCGTTGAACCGGGAAACGTCTGGCACGACGTGTCGGTAAGTAGTGAGTACTATCACAATAGATAGGCCAGCCTAACAGGACACAATTGCACTTTAACACGTTTAAAGCTATATAAATATTCTCAGCCATTTCCTTGTTATGACAAACAGCCCACAAGGCTATAGCTGGTCAGAGCAAGTATGCGATTTATACAATTATTATCTACAGGTTTATTAATAGATTAGTATCATCTTGTTTCTTAAATATATAAAAATAAGTAATTCAGTAAGTATCTAGTGTTACATGCGTCGTATAGCTAGGATATTTATTCACTTTTTAGGGTTCCGGACCTTAAAAGGAAAAAACGGAACCCTTATAGGATCACTTTGTTGTCCGTCTGTCTGTCTGTCTGTCTGTCAAGATTTTTTTTCTCAGAAACGGATAGAGCTATCAAGTTGAAATTAATATCAAATAACAAACGCTATGGTCCCTTGTTTGTGTAAAAAAATTTGGCTTCTAAGACAACGCAATCAAAAGATACGGCCATTTATGTCGCATATTTTGATACTTTTTGCAAATTCATTTATCAAAACAAAGAAATCGCCGCACAACCCAAACCGCTGGTGTTAGAATCATGAAATTTTGACAGTAGGTACCTTTTATACCGCAAATATCCAATAAGGAAGGATTTTGTAAAATTCCACCCCTAAGTGTATAAAATAGGGGGTGAAAGTTTGTATGGGTAAAAAAAATATATCAACTTAAAATCATGAAAATTGGTATAAAGGTTACTCATTACAAATAAAAAATATAATTTTCAGCATTTTATAAAATTCCACCCCTAAGTGTGTGAAATAAGGGAAAACAGTTTGTATTGGGCTCCCGAATTTGTTCAAGCTGGAAACGCGGCTTTAGGTAGATCTTGCTGTAAAAACTTGAAACAATGTGCAGAAAATCTTGAAAAATTGAGGACACTAGCACATGACACGAAATTGCAATTAAAATTATAACAGGAGAAATGGGTTCACTAAATCACGAGCTACATCCGACCAAGTTAAAGTTAAATTAATTCCCCGTCGTTTCTGAATAAACTCATACTGAGATTCAAAAAACAACCGAAAATACAACTTTGTTTCTCGTGTTTCACAACTTTGGTTATAGATACGTTAAATCTTCGTTATTGCCATGGGTCCGGAAGCCTTCATTGTGCATGTTCTGACGTGCACTTGTCCGTTTTTTATTTATATAGAGACAGTTCTCGGCATGAAATCCGTTGAATAAAATATAGTACTTAATATCGGCTGAATAATATTTTAATATTCAATGAAATTACGACATCGATTTCTGTAGCCAGGTCAGTAGATCGCATAGGAAATGCACAGTCGATCAAGACTTAATAAAGACATTACGAAACGATTCTTGTATGTTAAAGGAAACAGGAATACTTGCTATATTTAGTTTTTACTTAAATTGAACAAGTTTATTTTATAGTAGGTAAGCAAGTACATAAAGAAGACACAGAAAGTGAATGGGCTGTCTGTATTCTTCTTGAATAAATAAAATAAACTAATTAAAAAAAGAAATAGAATAAAGTCATTTAGAAAAAAGTTATGCGGAGAAGCTGCTTTATTATTCACATGAAAATATAAGTTAGTTTTTGTGTAGCAGCGACACGGTTGGTGTGGTGTAATAGGAAGTAATAGTCTGGCTGAGATCCGAGCGTGGCGCAAGCGGACGCCCGCTGTGGGCGTTCGGTCGTGGGCACATTCAGTTTCCGTATCAGTCTATCAAGTTGTGTGCCAGCCGCTCCCGCACCCACTGCTCCAACTTGCTCATTTATGTCGCCCACCCGTACCATAGCATCCGGTGCCTCTTCCATTGCATCAGGCTGTACGTTCACGTTCTTATAAAATTCAAATCAACTAAACTTTGTGACCATTCTAAAAGCGTCAATAGCCTAGTGGTTAGAGGGGCCGTCCTCGTAGCTGAGAGGTTCCGGGTTCGATCCCCATCTTGGCCATTCAACTATTGACGTGAGCCAACTCCTAGCCCCTCCAACAAGCATTAGCTTAGTTGGAGGGGCTTAAGGGAATACTAGTAATGTGATAAAGACACATTGCTAGTAATAAAAAAAAAGATGTATTTATATATTCGCACATATATGAATAATTATGGAAATGCTGTCATAATTTATTTCTGATCGTTGAGATGATGAATTAGAAAAAAAACAGCTAAGTGCGTGATGAACGAGGCGTGAGGCGTCATCGTGTCGTTATGGACCGGCACAAACAGACATACATTTCAAGATTATTGATTAGGTTACAAATACACCCGGAAACACATTTTGAATACACCGCATCAGTAATTATAAGAAGACGCATATTCCGTTAATAATGGTGATTAAATAATCAAAAATATGTCCTTCCATTCACTCGCCAGTCGCCATCTATGAATAAGCCGATCCCCGTAGTTTACTTGGAAATTTTAGAACCACCACGCGTTTACCGAAAAGCCAATGAAGCAACGCGTCAATGGGCGTGTTTATGCACCATGTTTGTTCATTCACAAAGCCTACCTTATTGCGCATCGATGGACAGAAATCGTTCTAGTCCGCATGATGGCATAAAAAATGCTGCATAATGCGAGCGCGAGCCGGACACCCACGTTGCGAATCGGCCGCCATTATCGCTGCAATCCCACGGGCTCGCATGACGCACAGAAGCCAGCGAGGGGCGGTGCCGATGATGCTGAGATTTACTTTTTGTATCCGAACGCATTCTTCCCAGCAGATCACGCGAAAAGTATTCAGAAACCGATTTCGAACTCAAATGCCTCGAAGGCACTGGGTGACAAAAACGCACAGTTGTAAGTACAGCAAAAAGACTGGATAGCGACGAAAATAATATGTTCTCCTGGGTTCTGTTCTTCTACCTACCTGTGTTCTGAGTTCTGAAGTATTAGGCATAAAATCGTGCCATAAAACAAATTTATTGCCAAGCACCAATCAAAACTACACAATTTGGGTAAAATCTTAGAACAATTTTAATCGTTTTCTATTATAAAGATACGCCACAAAAGCCAACTCTTCTATCGAGAAAAGTGCAATATAATGGGATATTTATTCCGTGGCAGCGCGATTAACACCACATGTAGATACGTTCATCGCTATCGTAAACTCTAGTCATAACCAAGATAAATAATGCTCTGTTATTGTTTACGGACCACCAGGCAAGGTTGGCGTGTAGGTGTCTAACGCACTATGTCCCCCGCGAAGGCGCGGCTTAATCTCTGCACCTCCGTCTGTATTTTGTTAAATATTATTTTTAAACATCCCAAACAGGAGTGCACCACATGTGCAGCCACCTGACCTGACTGAGCTTTCCCACGCCGAGAGCTGTCGAGTCCTTGAAACACAAACGCCACTGTATACGATAACTCGCCAGTCTTCCGAACCAAGCTACTCGGAACTCCGAACACGTCAAATCTATACGGACTGTAAAGTTTGTTTTCGGGAGCAAATGTCTCGGTTGCAGCGAGGCTTAGAGATTTTTTTCTGTTTACTTAAATGATCTGGTGATTGTTTTTTAATTTATTTTGTCGTTCGGCGACGTCATGTGGTTCCAATCAGAGCCCATACCGAGGCTTTGATTTTTTCGGATCGATATTATCGGTGTGTGAGTGACTTCAATCCTCGCTTTTTGGTTCTTTGAAACGTCACGTTGTACGTACGCATGCTTGTTGCTTTATCACTTCTAGATCTCAATCAATGTTCATTTAACTAGTACTTCCTAGTGCTTAATTTTTTGTATCACTTTTTGCTACATCTAAATTGACTTGGGTAACAGAAATTACCACTATTGCGCCTGTATTCTTGAAGGGAAGGAGGAGTAGCTCTTGGTCCATCATCATCCAATCACTAAAGTTAGTAAAAAAGTAATATTTAAAAACATCCTTGTATCACTTTTAGGTACCTATACTAGTATTAAGCAAGCATTCACTAATCTACAATATCCACATGCCATGTTAAATAATGCATTAGTGTCAGTCACGGTGACACCAGTATCAATTATATTAAGTAAGTAGGTAGTTACCCAATATTTAAGTTTTTCATAAATAAATCTTGAATCAATGCTAATGTTGTCAAAGGTGCACAAACTGGGAAGCGGAAAATTACATAAGTACCTATATTATGTATATAATTAGGATAACATTCAGCTCGTGAGTCATAGAACGCCGCGCAGACACAGCCCCAGTTCAAACGACAATTATTCACTTTCAAACCGTCGACTTGTAAGTCAGGAACTAAACGAATTTAACTATTAATTACATACGAGCTGTTATTCCGTCGGACAAGGAAGCGGCGGCGGTCGCGCCGCGCCGGTGGTGACGTCACGCACAGAATTAACCCGATTCTGAGAATTGAACCGTTGTATGTCAGTGCACTTGTGTTGATCGGCGACGCACGTGTGGACACTCTACATACTCAGCTTAATAAGTAAATATACATACTGAGAGCCTGTGGGCTCTTGGGACGGAACGAATCGACGGAAAGAGAAATATTATTGAACTGAAGCTCACCCGTCTGATATTGAATATTACTTAAATAGGCAGGTAGAGTCAATTGCCACTTACCTATGCAAGTTTAGGAACCTAATATACCTACCCGTTATGTTTTTATAAGTAGCGCACTTAGCCTGAACAATTGACACGCATTTTTTGGTAGTATGCTATGTAGATACAATTTAATGTGACCATGACTATTTATTTATCATAATTTATTGCATTGTCATTTACTTAGCTATTATTGAATAGTTTGTTCCTCATTAATATTTAAAAACCGGCGTTTTTAGTTCATGGAGCTGGGTTTCTTAATCTGAGGTCTGCTGGACCTTTGGAGACTCCAAATCTATCCTAAGGGATCCGACGTTGAGAAACGATGGGAAACGCTGCATAAGAGCATTGATGAGACCTATGTTCTACAGTTGTTCCCCACATACAAAATGTTTGTCGTATGAACACTTCCTAATAAGGAATCGACTAGATCGCGACCATACCTTCCTCAATTGAATATTGCATGTCACCATGCCTAGTGTCTTACGCAACACTCGGACCTAGATACTTACCTCAATAGAGTCGATATCGATAAAATCTCGAATCAAACCGAACAGTTTAATGACCCCTAACATGAAAATTTTATTAATGTCTGCCGACTAAACAGGCATCATATAAATAGTCGAGGAATCACGTAACACCTCATTCGGTTACGGCGATGTAATAGTATGTAATAATATTGTACCGCTCGGCGCACGCGCTCTCCCGCAGCGGTCCTTATGAAACTCGAGTGTTGGCTCCAAAGATATAGATTTACATAGATAATGCAAATGCATTTACTTCACGCGTACGAACCCCGACCCAGCGTCAAGGTTGGTCGCCGCTAGCTTGTGGGCCGAGCGGGACCACAGATATAAAAAATATGAGTATGAGCGAGATAATCACTCGAGAGAACCGTAGCGGGCGGAGGGGCATTGGAGGCATCGGTGTCTTTGAATCGGTTTGGATTTCCCGTCACTAAATTTCGGCTGTGACGTCACAGTAGGTGTTAAAAATTCATTAAAAATTCGGCACGCTTGGTTTCAATACAAATCGTGATACTTGCGTTATCTATGTAAATCTATATCTGTGGTTGGCTCGCCTGCGCGCGCGCTTACGACAAAGCGTTGCATATTCTACACTACCGAAACACGCAGATCCCGTTATACGCACGGCTTATGTTAAGTACTCATAAAATATTGTTTTATTGGCGAAATATTGTAGCCACATGTGATAGTAAACAAACCGAAGCTTCATCAAATATTTACGGATATTATACCTACTTATACTTGCAATACTTCTCAATTATTACGAGCGGCGAGCCAGTTATCAGTTTAATTTTATTACTTACTTAATGAATATCGGTAATTAATACTGCGTTATCAAAAAACGTGCGTTTACTTACTTAAATATGTTCTCACGTTCGTATTTCTAACTATACAGTCTTCTCAATTACTTATTTTTATTTAAGTTACCTACTCTATTATTTTCTACACTGTCTTTATAACCAAGTTAATATTGGTACTATCTATCATATGTAGGTAATTGAAGCACCGAAATCACATTCTCCGCTTCTTCCGAATTGATCATCAACTGAAATTTACCCGAGTGTCAGATAGTGGAAATTCCATCATTTCCACATATTATTTAAATATGGTATGTAGAGTTCGTAAGCGACAGGCCTCACGCGGCGCTAGCCCCGCGCCCCGGGAGTCCTGACAACAGACAAATCGTATCCACCTACAAAGAGAATATAACACCACATTCTACTGTCTGCATTCAATCACATACCTACACGTGTACGCGTCGACTTACAATGCCGACAAAAAGGAACAGGGACATCACTGCTTCTGCCACACGCGAGTGAAGCTGCCAGTAACTATTGGTTCTTGTGATTTTTATTTGTGTTCGATTTATATTGCATTAAAAATTATATTTATTTTCCTAGGTCATTAAATTAATATTAAAAATATTTACTAATTGTGTCCATTTAGTCGTATTACACTTATATATAACTCTAAATTGAAAATTTAAAAACCCCCGATGCGATGAACTGTTCATCAAATGTATAATTTACCTAGTTCTTCCAAATAATGATGTTAGCGCGATTTGCGTAGCTCCCGTAGTCAGTATCCATAGTTTACTTCATATATCCATTGTTTTGGCTTCCTCATTTATAATCTAAGATGAGATAATCAACAGAAAATCTGTGTAAAAGTATGAGACATTATTTTGTTATGACATTATAATAATTGACATTAGAATAGACAACGAATCTAAATATTGATGTCACGGAGGTTTTATTCCTAGTAAAATATTATCAATTATGATTCAATTTGATGTAATAACTCTGGTTGAGGTAGACGGGAGCAGCCTAGGGGAAGAATTTTCAATAACGCTAAAATTATTTTAAATTACATTAGTTTTTTTATATTCTTTTTCAATGGCGGAGCAACGCCCTCTAGAATTATTATAGCGTAATATTCCATGACCATTAACAAACCAAACAAAATTTAACGCATGCGCGTATCCATCATTTGAAACGTGACTTATGGAACGTCTTTAGTTCATACACAAATCTCAATAAAATTGATAAAATATTCATTTTTTTCAGAATCAGGGAAACTTTTCAAATTTATAATATTGTAAAAAGCCAGTTTAGACTATTACGATCATTTAAAAATATAATAAATCTAAATCCAATCATCTCAAATTTCGACTGGATTCGAGCCGAGGGAATTGGTTTTGGCCGTGAATGTGGCTTTTTTAACCTACAAAAGAGCTGATGATCTTCAAACGGCTGAACCGATTTTCATGAAACATAGCTAAGAACACTCTCGATCAGAATACCTATCTAACAAAAGAAACAAAATTGAAATCGGTTCATCAGCTTGGGCGCTACGTTGCCACAGACAGACACACAGATCCACAGATACACAGATACACAGATACACAGATACACAGATACACAGACACACAGATACACAGATACACAGATACACATGTTAAACTTATAACACCCCTCGTTTTTCGTCGGGGGTTAAAAAGTGATATTTTTATTCCCCATAGCGCAACACAAACATTCATACCGATAGTGAATCGGAAGTAAAATCCCGGAAAGGCAAGGACGTCGCCGGATGCTGCCTCCCACTACCTCCCCGTCCGCCCCAGTTTCCGGTCGCAGGAATTCCGGCCCAACTTTCAACTGGAATTAGGCCGAAAATATATAGATACATAAAAATGTAGACGTAAATATCCGTGTAAACTGCGAATTGAGTTCAGTAAATTAATACATAAATAGAAACTTGTGTATAAGTTGTAATGTAAAAATTACTGGCGTCTTTATTAAGTTCTCTAGAGGCAATCGCCGGCTAAAAATGAAAATATGTTTCTGAAATAAACCCAAAGGCTAGTGCAATTCCGAGCGCGATATGAAGTGCTGGATGACTGACATTTAATTCTCAACAAAACCAATAAAATTCAAGATAGATCTCTGTAGGTACTTGTCTGATACTTGACACTAACTGCAATGCATCGTCAGCAACGCATGAAAAGAGAGCTAAAGAAAATCTCAAAGCGATCATTCAATACGACGTCGGTGTAGATTACAAGCCTGCACTGTCTCGGTTCGATTTAGCGTGAAAACATTTTGAAGTAGAACTCGCTCGCGTTTTTCTTAATAAGGAATCCTTTATTATCTGCATGGTATTCGATACTTACAGGCAGCTGGCGCCACCGCTTCCGTAAAATGGGTGCATTTGATGCCTCTTGCGGAATATGATCTTTTGTTGACGGAGGCGAGATGCGAGCGTGTATCTGACGGGGCGATCTTCGTTGTCTCGTGCGCATGTCATCTTCATCGGTAACGTTAGACGTGGGCAGGCTTTTGTGGTAGCGCCACAAAAGGCAGCCTGCATTTAAAAGGCAAGATAAAGAGGATTTTCGATTATCATCATCATCAGCTTCGTGACTGGCAGCTTAATTTGCCAGGTGTGGGCGACAACTTGTGTAAAATTATATTGGCATTTGGCAATTCGTGGAGGAATTTTAAAAGTCGAGGGCTACGTAGCCAGTTACCTACTTCTTAATTGCAGATGAATTAAAATTGTTTCACAAAATATTGGGCAAACGAAGGCTACTTACCTACATAAGTAGCATCATTAGGAAATAGCAGTACAAAATCGGTGAAGTGACTATTGTGAGGCCTAGCGCGTGGTGTCGTCAACATGCGCCCTACATGCATAATGCGCGGTGTTACGGCGCGTTACGTGTGCGGCGCGGGCGCAGGCCGTTATGCAAGCCGCACGGAACCGGGCGTGAGAAGCGGCGCAACACCTGTAATACACCTCCACCGCTAAATGCGCACGCGCACGCTTTGGATGTCGTCTAACGGCAATAGAAAATTGTTATACCTATCTGGGTTCTACCACTGACAGACAATCATCCATTGTCATGTCACAGCGAAACACGTAGTATGTTTTATGACCGGCCTTGGAGCTGAATGTCAATTTTAACTTAGGCGGATTCAAGGTTCTCCATTTAAAAATTTTATTGTTCCTAAACACCACACTACTGTACTGTAATAAATAATCTTTTAGGATGGGTAGGATCCTTTGCAGAGGATTATGCTATTAAGTCTCCTTGAAAGCATGATTAAGAAGACTGCTTGCAGTGTTCTTACATTAAATGTGTACCTGTCTAGTCTGTAACAAAATTGAAATGTTTTTTACTGATACTTACAAAACTATCCTTGGTAATTTGAAGATGTAACTCACCACCTATTTTCTTTACTTATGTCTACTTCTGAGTTCAAATATCTACGGCACATAATAATTGTGCCATGTTATAAATAAGTTGAAAGCTCCATCACGTTTAGAGCTACCAGACGACAAAAAAATACTTGTAAAGAAGACGTCGCGTATGTTGAACAAACATGTGCGATGCAGTTCCTTAAAAAACTTTGTACCCTGAAGAAAAAAGACACTCCAATAGTAAGGCTCGGTCGTCTAACACAGGAAATATGATATTTTATTTTGGGCGTGGGATCAAACCGAGTCGATAATTTGTGTTCCGAATAGAAGATCACAAGCAACGGTGAAATTAAATTGTTAAAATCTTTTTTATTATATTAATAAAGAGGCGTCGTGTCCTCAACAATAATAAAATGTCTTTGAACATAGTTGAATAGGTGAGATGTCGGTATTTCAAAGAAATCGCCACGATTTAACGTTGTCATAAAATTTATCTGAGAAAAAACTCGTTGGAAGTTTTATCGAAGATCGTTTCTGCCAAAACTAAGTAGACAAAATGAAGAAACAGGGACCTTTTTGCACTGTGCACATAGGAGACAATACAAGCTGCCGTATAAGTTTAGTGAATAGTCGTCGTTCTGTGGGGCGGGACGGTCGCCCGTGATAGGAATCAATATCAATCAACTTCAATCAGTACCCGGAAGCCTTATAGCTGGACCAACTGATTGTCCGCCGACAGACGACGTCTGACAAGTTCTTTGGTTTATATGGATTGGATACTAGATTGGATGCGAGCTTTTAGGTACATGTGCTAAATGTACTAGTGCTAATGTTTGTAACAGACTTCCAAAATAGGAGGAGCCAGACGAACACACCAACTGCATGGTCCAAAACTAAGCAACGCTTGTACTATGGGTACGGTACAATGGACTGGGGGTGATCCCCGTGACACCCAGACCAAGGAAAAATACGAAAAGGTAATTTCCGAAATTTACCCTGACGGGAATCGAACCCGCAACCACCCAGTGTAGTGAGCCGAGCAGCCTACGCTCGAACCACACCGCCAAGCGGTCGTAGTCGTCCGTATGTTTGTTTTTATTAATAACTAGCTGTGCCCCCCGACTTCGTCCGCGTAGTATTTAACGTAACAAAAATTTCGGGATTATCGGGAAAAAAGTATCCTATATGTTAATCCCGGTTATAAACTATCTGTGTTCCAAATTTCATCCAAATCCGTTCAGTAGTTTTTGGGTGAAGGAGTAACAAACATACATACATACATACATCCACACTCACAAACTTTCACATTTATAATATTAGTAGGATTAATTATAAATAATAATTATTAATAATTCATGTTAAATGAACGTATACATTTTTCCCACTATGATTGGTCACTATTTATTATGGTGGCGCCGCTGCAGAGTAGTTATCACGCTATTTTAGTACTTATACTATTCTACAGAATATAAAATTAAGAACGCGGTTAATTCCGCTCAAATTGCTTCGCGGGCTGTATCAACCAGGGTATCACCACCTTAACATTGGCGTTATATAGTTATTGTAGCTGCGTTTCGTACGGTGAGTCCTTCCCTTAATTCTGTCCCACTCCCCTTGCGGCCGGCAACGTGCGACACATGCCTTTGGTATTGCATACATCTATAGGGTACGGTAACTGCTTATCTTCAGGCGGAGCGGTTCGTACGCTGGCTAGCCGACTTTGTTACCTGAGTATATAAAAAACAACGAAGATGATCTACTTACTATAATACATACCATAATTATTTTACGAGTATACTCGGTAAAAGTAACAAAACAAGGTATCCGACCAACATGACGGGGGTGAAGTGGCAGGCCATGTTCATAGATATAAATAATAATAATTTTAGCCCTTTTTGACGTCCCACTCCTGGGCACGGCCTCCCCTCAACACGAAGGGGATTCAGGCCATAATCCACCACGCTGGCCCAGTGCGGGTTGGCGGATTTCACATGTCTTCATCGAAAATTGGTTCAATCTTCTAAGACATGCAGGTTTCCTCACGATGTTTTCCTTCACCGTAAGCAAGTGATAATCATATAGAAATTATTATTCGCACATAGATTTCGAAAAATCCAGAGGTTCGAGCCGGGGTTTGAACCCGAGACCTGGTAGCCCGCAAGACGCGTGCTTAACCAATCGGCTATCACTGCTCTCATAGATATTATAAATCTAAAAAAAAAAACTAAGTCTTGTGTAAATTTCATGCCGCATGTTAATCGGCTAGGTCTGAAGACAGATACAATCACAATTTGCAGGTAAATTACTTAACCAGGGCATGTTATATACATACTTATCCCTCTGTTAAGTACTTCTCAATGCAAAAATAATTAAGTATATCTCAATAAATGTACCGTTAATTCCCCGCCGCGCCGGTCCGACAGGTTTGCAAATCGGTACAATTCGAAGACACTTCCAGTAATAAAGATACCCGAATCGCTCGCTGTACGCCGTACTCCAGCCAGACGGTTACGCAACGATGCCAAAGTGCTCCTTATATCTTAATAAGGCACATGACGGTGTCGTTGAGCCTATAAAATCGCCAGAAGTGTAAACACACGTAAATATCGCGGCGCACGCACTCGTAAAATCTATTTCTCGCGCCATTGCGGCTCATGGGCACTATACGAATGAATTTATCCGGAGGACAATCAACATAACAACAAAATAGTCCTATTAATTTGCGACTCGGTATTTAATTAATACGTACGTATAGGTCTATTCAGGGTGATTCAAAAGTCCGAAATGATAATTATATATTGACCATACGTATCTACCTAACTGTAATATTTTCTGAGAAATGGGCCATTGAATATTTATCACAACTTTCATGTTGCGTCCTTAGAACACATCCAAGGGCTTATAAGTGTAACCTGAATTTACGAGTAACAACGCCATAATTCACGAAAAAAATGTGAAGATTTGCATAGTACATACTTGAAATGACTATCGTTTACTTTTTACTTATTGACGTGATTTATTGAAAATGTTTTAGTTTAGTTTCTATTAAATTTGTACCTATACAATTTTATTTATACCCGATACTCATCTATACCACATCGGACTTATGAAACATCCTGTATAACAAACCAGTATTACATGTTTGTGAGAAAAATAGCTTTGGAAATTTGCAATTCGGGTGTGTCTATTACGTGGCACGCGCTGGAATTCGCGTGCGTTCGTACAGGTATTTTTATAATCCGTTTCTCTTCTTCGGAAGCAAAAACGGGCAGGAACGCCCCGACTGACACCCACGTTATCCATCGGGCGTTTAAAAATAAGGCGTCTGTTCAGTAGTATGAAATCACCAAAGAAACTCGAGCGTTTTTCATGGTGTGTTCATCGAAGTCTTGCATCAGAGTGTATGCTTACTTTGAGGACAAAGACAATGAGTCACCGACGAGATTATTAGGCCTAATATAACACCCATGCGCGGGCGCACCGATCCGACCACAGATATAGATTTACATAGATAACGCAAGTATCACGATTTGTATTGAAAACAAGCGTGCCGAATTTTTAACACCTACTGTGACGTCATTAGTGACGGGAAATCCAAACCGATTCAAGTCACCGATGCCGCCGATGCCCCTCCGCCCGCTACGATTCTCTCGAGTGATTATCTCGCTCATACTCATATTTTTGAAGCGAAGCTTCTTTACGGACGTTCGGGGCGCTCGCTACCCGGGCACTAAAACGGTGAAAAGCGTAACGCGTAACGCGTGACGCGTTAATATAATATATCTAATATCTACTGCAAAGCTTCACTTCTTTCGGGCGTCACTAGACGGCACTGATTTTTTTTATATCTGTAGTCGTGCGGACTAGGTCGGGGTTTCGTACACGCGAAGTACATGCATTTGCGTTATCTATGTAAATCTATATCTGTGGTTCCGACCGCATGCCCCGTCATCACATGAGCACGGGCGCGACGCGCCGCCGAAGCTTGATTCGTTTTGATTGCTATTCCAAGTCGTGCGACGATCTTTAAAGGTTGACGTCAGCCTCGAGGAAACAGATTGAATAGTTGAATATTAACTAAACAAGGAAATTCTTGAGCAATATCTCGCTGCTTGTAGGACTTCCCCGGTAACGCAAGGTATAAAAGCGAGAACAAAGTTATCTTCCACAACGCAGAGAGGTCTCAATGATAGGTAGTTCGTTGGTGGAAGCTGCCTTCAAAAATAGCCGAATTCAAGAAATAATAGCGGACTTAGGTAATAATTAATATACAGACGTATACAGATACAGAGGTACCTATCTACTTTTTACTTTTACGTTTTTGTGTCGTCTAGGTAAGTCAAGTTTGAAAGTCAATGCAGTGAATAAAAATCCAGAACTTAGATAAGTATGTGAAAATAAAACAATATTTGGTTTGAACATATTAAACAATGTTATATTATAGTTTGTTACAAAATATGAGTATGTAACTTTAGTTAGAAATACATTTTCTACACTTGCACAAAACAACAAAACACTATAAAATGTCAGAATAGCAACTGTGGTCAATTGAAATCCAGATGATTGCCACTAACTAAATTTATTTCACCTCAAATTGTTTGTCTATCACCCAATCGTTTTGTATGATAAAAATATGTATTAGACACTTACGATATTAAAAACCCTGAAATATGTACTCAGGTAATTACTAATTTTTTTCAAATAATTCATTAATAGATTTTGAGATTTAAAATTCTAAAAATTATTCCGCCTCGCCGATGAACGGCGGTTTGTACTTTAGAAATTTCACCCTAACCGGTACCGAGAAATATGCTGTTACATGGTCTCTCAAGTGTTGCGTGGCAATTTGCATCGCGCTTATGGCCCAGGGCACGGGCGGCGTTGTATCGCGGGGTGTGGCTCGGATGGATATCTCGGCCTTCAAGCCTGGGACCAACCAGAACCTGGTGCGAGGATAGCAGCTCCAGCTGGCTCCGAGCCGTGCCCTGTCGTTCCATAGTCCACAGCAATGCATGTAGATAGGACGCGGACAGCGGTTCCAGACCCTGTTGTAATTTTAACAAGGAATAATAACTTGAAGAATGATTATGATTAAAAAAGCAGAGTCCGGAATGAAAGGTGTGGTATTTCAATATTTCTTCTCAAGCACGGATACAACGAGTGGGCAATGGGTGCAATTGCCCCCTCTCCCTTAGTGAAAATTAGTACCCCTTAGGTACAGGCTAAAATTAAATCCTACTAATATTATAAATGCGAAAGTTTGTGAGTGTGGATGTTTGTTACTCTTTCAGGCAACAACTACTGAACGGATTTGGATGAAATTTTAAACACAGATTGTTTGTAACCGGGTTTAACACATATGATACTTTTTATCCCGATAATCCCGAAATTATTGTTAAGTTAAATACTACTCGGACGAAGTCGCGGGCACAGCTGGTAATTCATAAAATAAAGTCTGTGACTTATAGGTATCTGAACATTCTCAGTTTTCCAAATCTTAGTTTACACATTTAGCTTTTTCTTGCTAATATATTTCTTGATTTAAACAATATTGAAATACCTATGTCGCTAATATTTAGTTTCGAAAATGTTTTCTAAACCTTCAAATTACCGATAAAAATGTTAAGAATGTTCAGCTACTTATATTGCTGACCGTACCTACTTATTTAGAAAGAAAAAAAAAATTAAATCCCTGTCAATTTAGAATTACTTACGACAGTTTCGCCGCTATGGGTTCTTCGCCTAATTGGAAACATAAGTAATCCGGAGACCACGTTAACACCACTGGATGGACGGGAAATGGATCTTGCGGTTTTTCGGGAGGGTAGTATACCAGCGGGGCATCAGGATCCGATCTCACTGTCGTATGCAATCTAATTGCATTTGTAGAAATCTGTTGTGTTGATAAATAGATTACCTTTTTGGATCTTTATCCAAAAAGGTAATCTATTTATCAAAGGGTCTTGTCGTCCGCAAACTTCCACCCAGAAAGGTTGTTTTTTTATGATGACCCATTCTCAGGACCCATCAGTAGATTTTGCTGACCAAGTCCGCTACCTATGTCAGTTTATCAACATTGTATTCTCTTGGAAAAAATAATTCAGTTGGCATATGTAGTGTAAATTACTCATCTGCCGTATTTAAGTATTTGTTATCTTTATTGCTATAGGTATATAGGTTTATATTCCATCCGCGTCCTTTTCTCCACGCTGATGCTCCCACATCCCACCGAATCCCGAAGGTGTGATAAGGCGTTGTTTTTGGGTGAAATTTTTCTGTGTCCAATTTTTTTAACGTCTCTAAGGGTATACGCTGACCACCTACCTCTTTCGATATGATTTTCTCTCGTTGGTTATTGATGATTAGAGGTGGTAACAAACTTATGGGCTCTTCTTCAAGAATCTCATTTTTACTAGACATTAGGTAGGTTAACCTACCTCCCAATGTTGGTTTAAACAAGAATTCACTAAATTATTCAATTTACCAAAACTCGTTAGCCGCTCGTTTTGAAACGAGACTGGCTAAAAATTAAAGAATTTGAACTAAATTTTGTTATTTAAATGACATAGCAGCAGGGTTCAAACATCACAGACAAAACTCAAGATTTTTCCCAAGATCTACGTTGAAGTAAACGCAACAAAACTCTTTGGAGCTTTTCAGCAAACGTTCTGAAATAGCCATCTCTATTCTAAATAACATATTTTTAGATAAAAACTTGCGATCGTAAATAACCTGTGAACGAAGGCCAAATAACGTAGAGAGATATATCCAACAGTTTAGTAGTACACTAGACAGTATGCGTAGGTACCTACTTGCTGCATTTGCTCGAACAAAATTGCGAGCAACGAGGTGTACTTTTACCTTATCGAAGGTACCTAAGTACTTAGTGCCTACCTACCTATGTCTGATGAAGTCAAGTTTAAATTTGCACGTCTTTGCGACATCGATTTCGTTCAAACATATTAAACATATTATTATAGTGGTGGTATCGCATAAGACGAGAAAGTAGAAAAATAATAAAATGTAAAATGACAAGCCCGCCGCGTTTCTTGCCGGATCTTCTCAGTTGAGGTCGCGTTAAGATCCGGTAGAAAAAATGAAAAATTGACAATATGTAAGTGCCCCGTAGGCCTAAACAAAATAAACGCTTTGACTAAGCGATTTTTTTTTTATAAATCGTCGTCGTTTCCTGTCTAGCCCGCGAAATTCAAAATTTTCGAGTATTTTTAAAGTTTATCCAAAATCTGAAAACATTTAAGACAATATTTTGTGATTTTCGACAAACACAGTATGCAGTGCGTTTATTAAAACATTTATTTTACTCTAAATATTATCACGGTGGATATGATACTAGTAAATCACTAAATATACAAAAATTGCTAGATTATCGGGATAGCTGTCGTTCTTGAAATGTTTTAGAGTAAGTTAGATATATTAATAAATGCACTGCACACGGTCTTTATCGCGAATTACAAAATGTGCCTTTTATTATTGTCAGATTTTGAAATATTTCTAAGAAACCTCAAAAAATTTGAACTTCGCGGGCTAGATGGGCGCTTCAGCCTTAAGGGATTAATTAATACGCATAATCGGTAAAAGAAGGCAATAGCGAGCGGTATTGGATTAAAGGATAGGTAAGTACCTATATATTTATTATTTCAAGCACGATTGGTAATATATGGTGGTGTCGTGAAAGCCGTTGGCAAGACACAGTTGCGTTGCGCGGGCGCCGCGCGCCGCCTCGCGTGACGGCGCGACTCCCGAGGGAGCGGAAGTCTTGCGCACTTCCGGCGGCCGACGCACAGCCCGGAGATCCGGTCCACATATACGATCACGACACGACACTGCACCTACCAAGTACCAACCGACCATTTGGTATAACATTATGATTCACTTTGATTCAACTACACTGATTGTAAGAAATGATAGGTTTTTTCCACTTTTATGGCCTTTAGGTAATGGTAATGAGGTCTTAATAATGCACGGTATTTTAAATGGCGCCTACGGCAATTTTAAAGAAAATATCTGGAACAGAAGTTATCTTCTTAATAAAATATAAGGAATAGTATCCATAGTACGGCAAACGAGATACCATACATAATGGCAATCATATTCGAGTTGAACGCGCGCTCTAGCCTGCAATTATAACATCACCCGGATTAAACCTATATCCGATATATACACTCGTATAGCGTTGTAATCAGTATAGTTAGGAATTAAAAGCGGTGTTCACGTGTAGACTAAACAATGAGATCAGATGGACCTACGCGCGCGCGGCGTAGCGCCGGTATTTACTCGACAAAGACATCGATTCTATTCGGGTCTCGGCATTGTAAACACGAGTCGGATTATCCGTGATTGTTATTATGAAGTCTGGAGGTAGGAAACTAGGAACACATTTCGTGTAGGTACCGACTCCGATTACAGAACCTACCTATTAAGCATTTATTCTCCAGTTTCTTTATTGCCTTTAGGCGTCAATAGCCTAGTGTGGTTAGAGGGGCCAACCTAGAGGTTCCATGTTCGTTCCCGATCATGGCCATTAAACTATTGACGTGCGCCCACTCCTAACACAAGCATTAGCTTAGCTGGAGGGGCTAACGGGAATACTAGTAATGTGACAAACTCACATCTAAATATATATAACTCAAAGGTGACTGACTGACTGACTGACTGACATAGTGATCTATCAACGCACAGCCCAAACCACTGGACGGATCGGGCTGAAATTTGGCATGCAGCTATATGTTATGATGTAGGCATCCGCTCAGAAAGGATTTTGATTAATTCTACCCCAAGGGGATAAAATAGGGGATGAATAATCGCGAAATTTTATTAAGTTAAATTACACGCGGACGAAGTCGCGGGCACAGCTAGTTGTTGGAATAAAAAAAAATTCAAGTTATCATATACAGGCAAGCTCGACCAGGGTAGTACCCTGTCATAGAAAATCAGCGTAATGTAACTATTATAGCTGTGTTTCGTACGATGAGTGAGAAAGTCGGAAGCCCATCTCACCCGCCTCTCTGTCCCACTCCCCTTAAGGTGAGCAGCGTGCGAGCAACGCCATTGGTTTTGCAAGCATCTATATAGGTACTTATGCTACGGTAACTGCTTAACATCAGGCGCAAGTCGCACGATTGCTTCCCGACGTTGTTAAATTACTTTAAAAAATGGCTTCTTTTCTACTAAATTTTAGTTAACGCGTTTACATTAGTTGGTCATAAAGAAACTGGCCGTTAGTTGCTGAGGTAATTTTATTTCTACGTTTATTGAAGCATTTAAGTGATTTAATATTTCCTGTGATGTGTAGTGTTAATGAAAAGGCTCATCATTTCAGTTTTCTCAGAATACCGACTATTATCAGATAAGATTTAGTTTGTTAGGTACCCTTGTGTTGTCTCGATCGGTTTGATTGATGATAATGACCCCGTTCAACATTCTGACTTCCGAGTAAGCCTCTCCCATGTGTTATATCGCCGGTTAGATACCGGGAAATGTGTAATTAGTGTTGCTATTTATATTCTCAATCATTTTATCTAATTTCCCCAGCGTGGTAGGTTGTAATGTTCCTGTGAGCAAGCTGAATCACCATGAGGTTTATTATACACATCACTACATAGTATAAAACAAAGTCCCGCTTCCCGATTCCCGCTGTCTGTTTGTCTCTATGTATGCTTAGATCTTTAAAACTACGCAACGAATTTTGATGCGGTTTTTTTAATAGAGGAGAGGAAGGTTTATGTGTATAATACATGCATAATATAGTAGAGAAACACAGATAAAAAATACCCGTGCAAAACCGGGGCGGGTCGCTAGTAAAACAATAAAGGATATAAAGTGTATTTTTAAGCCCCAGTCGCAATGAGGAAAGTTTTAGTTCTTCTCCGTCTTGGTCGGCGGCAATTTGTTCTATATCCGTTAGTCATAATACGCGTCGTCGAAGGAATGAAACCCTTATACCTGCTCTGCAGCGGATTCCACCATCGTCTACTCATATCTTTTACAAAAATGCTAATAAATATTAAAATTTCAGTCGGGTGTTAACACAGTTAACTGCTTAATAGCAGCTTATATCATTCAATTGTGTACAATCAGCAGCAGAAGTGTTGTCACTGTTAGGTAACATACGCTCTTAGATCAGGGTAAAGTTATTTTTGAGGTGTTATTTATGCGCTAATTGAAGGGTTTTTTATATACTACAACAATTATATTCAGCTACTTAGTTACATTCAAACTAACATCTCACGCAACAAATCAACCAAAGTAAATTCTAACTGTCTCCCAAGGCGGTACTGGTAGGTTACAATCGAATTTCACCAAGCTCTAGAAACAAATGGACCGGGACTGTTCTGACTCCTAAGAAAGTAGGAGGGTATCTATCGAGGTGTGCATCGGAGAGGGGCCGAGGTGAAGTAACGGATGAATGTCCGTGGGAACGGTCGCCACTTCCGCTCGCTGTGCTCGCCCGCGCCTCGACACTCTCAGCTATTTCCTTTACGTAGGGTGGCCAAGCCGTACGATTAGTGTTCGGCACTTTACTTTAATAACAATGGGTCTTGCAGTCGGTTATTCAGTTTTTTTTTGGGACTGGTCCCGCCACACACTCACCATTTTACTCCTGTTCATCTGTCATCGACAATGGTGACCAATAATGAAGTCAAGATTTGACCCTCGACGAGTTCCGGGGAAAAGTTAAATTGTGTTGGATCCCGCACAAATTTAATCGGGGAGGAGTTTGAAGAAAAAGTTTCCACTTCCCTCCGGTGCAAAGCGGGAGACAAAAATAGCTGGTGTGGACTGATTGCCATAGAAGCATTATTAGGTACTAGCTGTGCCCACAAACTTCGTCCGCGTAGTATTTAACGTAACAAAAATTTCGGCATTATCGGGATAAAAATATCCTATATGTTAATCCCGGTTATAAACTATCTGTGTTCCAAATTTCATCCAAATCCGTTCAGTAGTTTTTGCGTGAAGGAGTAACAAACATACATCCACAAACTTTCACATTTATAATATTAGTAAGATATGAGATTTACTCAGTGGCTCATCTCAGTTCGTATCCTTATCTTTTTTAAACAAAACACTTGGCTAACAAACGTACGAATCACCTGATGTTAAGCAGTACCGTAGGCTATAGGCGCATGCCAAAGGCACTGCTCGCTTGTTCCCGACCTGAAGGGAACGGGACAGAGGGGGACGGAGGGGTATTGTACTTCTGTCTCTCTCACTTATCGTACGAAGCACAGATATAAGTACAGGTTGAAACAGAAAGAGTATACATTTTTTTTCACATCTTAACTTTGTAATTCTAAAATGTTCAGCTTTGGAGGAAACTTGAAAACAAAAGGTGTTACAGGGATACAGCTGTTGACAGATTTTATAGTCCTACAAAACCTTGAGTACTTCAACTGTTACACAAAGCAGATAGATTTAAATTTACAAAGTTGCAAAAAAATAGTATAGTTACCCTTTCTGTTTCACCTAGTATACTTAACGCCGAATTTCTGAGAGAGTAGGGTATTATACAATAATGAACATTTGAACGTGATAAAAGAGTTCCAGAGTTAAATGGAATCTGTTTATGTTGTTTTGTTGCAATTTACCAATAGGTATACTAAAATAAACAGCAAGTTATTCTGCTAACGTAAAAGTAGGATATTTGTTCATAATCAAATTGTCTTTCATACATTCATAGGAAGTACAGCAGTGCCGTTAATGCCAAATAAATTCCAACATCATAGTTTCTACTACGTACTACCTACAAATAAAATCGTTGCAGAACAGCGTTTGTTACAATGGATTGTTCTATTAGATAACCCAATGCAGTTTGTTTGGCATATAAAAAGCGATGATTCTAAAAATCGTTACACTTTTTTATATCCGGCATCTACTTATATCGCCGTTACTAACGATTATTTGGACTGAACGAGTTTCATTGAAGCGAAAACGTTTGGTGCCACCACGTTTATTAACGGACCGTTCAAGAGAGTTCTAAACTGTGTTGCAATGTCCTACGTTCACTGTAAATTTGCAATGTTTATGAGTAAAACGATATCAGAACGGACACCTCGCAAAACAATAGAGATATAGTTACTATTTAAAAACCTTTCTCACGAAATTAGAATACTCGTTAAGTTATCTTTACAGTGTTTCCAGATATACTATCTTTCGTACACCTATCTTCGATAAGATTCGCGTAGGTACAAGATTCGCGTAGGTATGCTTCCGTAAAGTACCTACTTACTTAATACTTTTATAGATATTTAAATTTAACACGTGTTAGATAGGTATACAGAATACACTTAATTAATTCATCAACATATAGATAGTTATAAACCCGGTATATTTTTGCGTTAATTTGAATTCAATTCTAGAGATTATGATGCCCACCGACGTTCATAACATAACAGGTCTGGTTAGGTTATACCTACCACTCAACTAACGAATAGTTCACGACTACCTACAGCAATAGAAATCCGTCTTGTCAGTGTTTCGATTAAAACTTCCGATTTAGGCTGTCCGGTCTAAATGGCATAACGAGTGCCTAAGTAGGTGGCTATAATATCGTGTATTCACTAAGTCCGTTGACCGTCGTTGTAAGTCCGGCACTACGGCGGTCTTGCTGTTATCGGCCGGAAGCGCCGCGACGGAAACGCGCAATCTCAACCAATTGGACGAGTGAGCTGTCACGCCGCGTGCGCATGCCCCTTGCTCTCCACACCATTTTCTACCAGTCGTGACCAGTCACTTGCATAGCTTCAGTTTTTAAACGTGGAATATATTCATCTGTAAGGTTAACCTAGTTGCGAAATTGACGTGTTGTTTCTCGCTCGAAAAACTTACTACCTTCTTAGATAGGTCTTTTAAGCTTAGGTTTTGTCGAACACTATTAAGTACCTACCTGTTTTAAACACTATTCACTCGAGTCTTTGTGGGTTTTTTTTCTGTGCAAAAACATATAATTAGTTCCTAATTTCCTAGCTTGCTATCGAAGTAGTAGCTAGCATTTTTTTTTTCTACAACACAATTCCTGTTCGGTAACTAGTTCTAATATTAAAACGATTTAATAGATACGATGTTTTTGTATATTTTGAAAGGAGGAAGCTTTTAGTATCGTCTGCGATGTTAAAGGTTGCCGATTGGATTCGGGATAGAAAAAAATAGCACTCGTGAAAGTTAATCAAGACAAACGGATTCATTCACCTTCGGTCCCTAATCGATTGTAGACTAAACGACTTAAACGCGAAGCAGTAGGTAAATGAGCGGCTAAAGGAAAACGTTTATGCAATATACAGACAGGTTGAAAAAGGTACATTTTCTTGAGTACGTAAATGATAATCACGGTTAATAAAGCGATATAGTAAGTCTCTCACGACAAGCAAATATCAGCAAACCATTAGCGCTACTCTTTACTATATACTATGAGTATACTCATATACTATGAGTAGGTAAGTACCTATCTATGACAAGTTTTCGTGTAGGTACCGACTACTTACTTACTCGAAACGGAACCGGTAGTCTATCTTCATAACACCAATTTATTTTGAACTCTCGTGACTCGTATTGTGGTCTATAAACTGTAACGGGGAAGGGAACGTTTAAATTGTTTGTAAAGGTCCCTCAGTTAGTGGTCGTATCGTTCGGCTGACATTGACCTCTAGAGCGGTCGCCGAGGCCTCCTCTCGCTGGGCATACATATTCATAACAACTTGATCTGCATATTAATGAAGCCGAGATGAGAATAAGACGACGACATGTTTATCTACCCACTCATCGGAGTATCCTGCTAATTTATATTCCTTTAAAAGTACGGTAAATACTTTAGGATATAGGTACTGTAAGGTCCATGTCGGCGCACTGGCCACTAGCGATAGACGTTCCTGGCTGATGAGAAAATAATAAGTTTATGAAAAGATTATTGTCATGAAATTGAAAGAACAGCGGTGCGCTGGCAGTATTGTATTCTCTTTGGCAGTGACAACCGGGATATCGATGTAATAAGTTGTGTTTTTAAATATTATTATAATAAACCTAATATTACCAGGCAATAAGATTTATTAATTTAGACCCAGTTGAAATAAAACTATATTTACGGATTATATCGCGTTTATTCAATGTGTAGTATTCGCGTAAATATAAGAAATCAATATGTTAAACCCAGTTGTCACAATGGTGGAGGCGAAATCGAGAAGTATGTTTGACTTCTTAAATGTCCAGGCATAAGAAAAGGCACTTAGAAGGTACCTACCTTCTAAGTGCCTTTTACCTACCTAGGTAGGAAGGTAGTTAATAAATATGATACAAATAAAGTGGTATTAGTATCTAGGTAGGTATCTGTATCAAATAGATAAATCCTAAAAATATATTTTTTGAAATTTTGTCCCTCGCGTATATATTGTTCCGTGTAATCTCCGAAAAGGCTGGACCGATTTTGACAGGACTTTTACAGGTAGATAGCTGGTATTATAAACAGTAATTTAGGCGTAATTTATATAAAAGGTATCGTATTAAGTATTGGGTTAAATTTAAAGTTACAAGTAAAATATATCCAAGTAAATAGTAGGTATCTACTTAAATTAAGTAGTCAATTGTTACCCATTTACTTAATTATTACAAATACATTACAGATAGGGTTTAGAATATATCAAAAAGATACAGACATTACCATGTCAATTAAATTAAACGCGTTTTTATAACTTCCTTCGTTACTCCAAGCAAATAGGTATAATTCTCGTCAATCCAAAGTCAAGTTCCGTGTGACCTTCGCTACGTCCGTCGGTAAAAAGCTGTTGTGGTCCTTCACATACGGACGAGACAAAAAAAAATGAGTATGTAAAAATAATGTGCGATCGGAAAGTCCAGAGCACAGATATAGATTTACATAGATAACGTAAAGTATCACGATTTGTATTGAAACCAAGCGTGCCGATGCCGCCGATGCCCCTCCGCCCGCTACGATTCCCTCGAGTGATTATCACGCTCATACTCATATTTTTATATCTGTAGTCGCGAGGACTGTAAGTTATCGGCGACCAACCTCGACGCTTGGTCGGGGTTTTCGGACACGCTAAGTAGGTACATACATTTGCGTTATCTTTAAATCTATATCTGTGGTCCAGAGTCATCTCGTTTTCAGAATAACACTTGCGGAACCGGTTCGCAGCGCGACGCCAAATATCAACTTAACTTGTTTCCTTCCTCGTGCCGGAGACCACTCGGTAGGTGTAGGTGCCTACATACCTACGTGTATTGTTCGACAGTTTATTTAAATAGATTGTGCTGATAAGCCTGACGATTGTGGTTGTTCTTTCTTTCTACAAAATAAAGAGTATCAATGACTGCAACTATCGCAGATTTTGATTAAATGTTATCATTACTATTGCAAAGACTGACTGGAAGTGGATAATTTTCTTTCAACTAAGAAGATAGGTACTCTTATTCTTTCTTTCAGTTAAATTCGTGCAGTTTCTAAGGCAATTTTGCTTATCCTCGGGTCTCGTCGCAGGTTACGAGTACAACTCGGCGGCGGCGCCGGGCGCGGGCGTCAGTATATTTGATACCATTGTCGATCCTGGTGTACAGTAGTAAACATGGTGGGACTAGTCCCATAAAAAAACACAACTGTATTTCCTGAATGTGGTAAGAAGTTCTCCGTCGTCACGCAATAGGTGCTGGCTTACACGTCCAAACTCCCAATATAGTAATAAACGTACCAGGACCATTGATTTTCAGGCCACGCCTGAGGCAACTGTCACCAACGAGGCACCAGAGGTTTCTTTATATAAAAATAAAATAAAAAAGCGACTGAACAAGCTTGCTATGCCACAAGAGTAGGTAGATACTTAAGTATGAGTGATGTCAGTGATAAAGATAAGCAATCATTGCGAAACCAACAATCTTGTCACAATTTTTATTGATAATAAATTATCAGTGTTCCTACTTACTTACAAAACAATCTTGATCTATTACTCACATTGCAAAGTAGTATTGGCATGAAACGTTCAGTACAAAATAACTATCTATATCCGCTTCCGAGAATCGATGGGAGTTGATTAAACAAAGAACGTAGTTTATTAAATAAATTGGGACCTACACACACGGTATAGCGCGTCAAATGTGTAGCGCTAATTCTGTTTCCACACCAACGAAACTTGACTAAACTAAATTAAATAAAACTAAATGCATTGTCATCATTCATGTTCTCTATGTAATGGATAAGATACATTTATTTTGGAACAGAAACAATTAAAATACGCTATAATGCAACTATAATAGTAACTTTACGCTATATGGATTTTAACTTTAAAAGTAAACTGCGTTGAGGAAAACGTGGCGTTAAAATCAAGGAAGTAAATACCGACAAGTGAAAATTAACGGAAAGACAATAATTGGCCCCTTACCGCAAGGAAGCCTAATTGGCCGGTTACGGTTAAATTATGTTGTCTCCGAAAATAGAGATGAATCATTCTCCGCGAAGCGGCGCTTGGTATGTCGATGAATAAATACCTATGCAAAACTGTGTTATATATTATAAAGATGTACTAATAATAATTGAGACACATCTATACGTGCGAAAGAGAACATAATCGTCGACGTAATTTCCTAATAGGTAGGTACTAAGCGTTGGTAAAACATGCTGGCGCCACAGATATATTCATTTTCTGTCTAGCAAATTATGATCACCACTTCACCATTCTAGTTTATTGGTCGTAAAATAACTCAACAATATCCTAAGGGCTTATCGAATCGGTTTTATTTTATTTAACATTCATATAAATAATTAACTTCAAGCGGCTCTTCTATCACACCGAGTCCTGTTAATTGGTAGAGCGTGAATGTATGAGTCTCGGAAGCTTTTGGACTCCTTCTTGAGTCTGTTTTTTTCTCTGACTGATCAGAGTGGGTGGGTTATTCAAGCGTAGAGTTCAACGTCGTGAAGTTAAAGATGTAGAGCGAACAAAATGGACGAAAACATTAGTTTTCGTCCATTGTGTACCTACCTTAAGAGGTACGTATCTAGCATTCATTTATTTGATTTACCATCAAAACTGTCTTGAGTGTACAAACTGTTCCCGAAATACACCAAGCATCCATTAATATAAGCTACGACTCAATCCAAGTAGAAAAAAAATAGAAAAGTAGGTACTTATTCAGGGTTTCCTGTGACCGGCGTTTTGTTCGCAACTGAAATGTTGAAAGTAAACAGGATACGGAAGTCGTACGTAAGAAACATGCAAATCCGAACGGATTTATCGATTGGAGTCCGGCAATATGGCGTCAGTTTGTTTATCTTCTCTCTATCCACCCACCTTCCTGGCGCCGCACTTCCGCCGGAAACGGGCGTCGTCTCCGCTCTAACCCTTGCCGCGGTTCCGGTTTCCGGCTGCCTTTGAGGCCGGTCGAAGTTTCCTCCGCCGTAGACCCCATCGTGGAAGAGGCTTTTTGGTTCAGTAGACACTGTAATTACATCTATAACATCAGTGTTAGAATTGTAATACTCTCTTAAGTAGGTATATGATAGGTTATTGTCATATATTTAAATGAAGTAGTTGGTAGGGACCCTTTCTATATCAGTACAAATCATATTTGATGCAAAAGATACATTCGGTAGGTAAGTTGCATTAATCAGATTTTTACATATCAGTAGAAAAGGTAACTACGTAATTGCAGTCTTTAAAAGTAAGTAATTGGGTAAAGGTTAAATGAGTAAGAACTTAATAAGAGTAAATGTACGTGCAGGTAACATTTAATCAATAACTTTACGAAAACTATTTCATTGCACTGTCGTATGAAAACAATAAATCACTCTTATTACAAATTGACGATTATCAATATAAAGCACATCGTAATCAAAGTTAAGTTAAGTTACACATTATATTTGAATGGACATAATGTCTGCATATAGGTAACATCAAGTCATGCGAAAATTACTTGCCTAAGATCTGTTCCGGTTCAACACTTGGCGTAATTTGTTTGGTGTCTCTCCGTGAAGATACGTCTCTCGTTTGATTTGTTTAACCCTAATAGTTTTACTAGAATCAACAAACGTGCAGATGTGTTATGAAATCATACATTAGCAGTAAAAATAAAGTTAATTTTACGACTATTTGCAATATTTATTAAGTATTCTATTGTGAAAGGATTACGAAAAAAGTTGGTACCTACCTACGAGAAAGGGTTTATAAGTTTCCCATACCGGTTTAACAAATCTACTCGTTACGACTCAAATATGGAACCATAAATAGGTACCTACCTAGCTAACTGCGTTTGTGTAAATAAATATTTGCCAGTGAATATGAAACTTATTGAACAATTCTTTAATCTAGGATTTGAGGCGCCGCGGGCGCACATTTCGCAAGTGGGAAACGATCTGTTGCAAGCTCATCAGATAGCAGCACTTCCTCCATTGCGTGGCAGACGCCGCCGCCGCCGCGCGCCGCCCAATTTCTTCAGGTACACCGCCATCCCCACCATGCTCCATGAGCGCTGCGCCTCCGACTTCCTGCCATTGGCGCAACCTCTCCGCGATTATTTTGCAAAGACCCAAGCTATTTTGATGCAACCAAGATAATTTATGTTTGTACAATCAATGTTAGCGCACGCCACTCTCCGGATCTCATCCATATTGAAACAGAAAATTGAAAATGTTTAGATTTACCTGGGACGTCCACCGACGACGACATTAAACGAAATTTTTCAACAATCTTCTTAAGCAAAGTAGAAGCTTCATGAAAATGTACGAATACACTTGCAATTTACTCCATTTCACTAGGAGAAAAAAAAATCCATGTTTTCCATCGTTTTTTGCACTCTTTGATTTAGGATCTTTGATCTCGATCAGAGTGCCAAGACGAGAGATTTGGGCGGTTATAGTTGAGGCAAAGGAGGACTACATTTTTAAATACATGTAAGTAGAAAAATTGTGAATAAGTAAATTAAATTGGAACAGAATTACCAAATCAAAGCGGAAACAGAGCAGAAGAACTAATAAAATTAATAATTAAGAGAAGCACCATGAAATAACAAAGTATGGTAAATTAACACACGGGTCACACTTGTAGTTAAGAATCAGCATAGAAGTTGTAATTCAGTTTGTCTCCCGCAAATATAAATGTAGGCTCTTACGTAATGTGGCATCCTGATTGCATCCACGCACGCAAGTAAAGTAGTCGGGACAAGAACACAAGTGACTGCTTTTCGTCGGCACAGCCAGCAATTGCGCAAACGATCAGTTTCGGCTCATCTTGAATGTCGGCCTAGATCGTGCGGTGTTCGCTCCATGCTCGGCATGCTGCTTACGTCATGCCCCGAGCGGATTGGGTCAGAGGCGGCGGCGCCTGCGCCTTGTCCACGCGGATTATGTCATACAATGTGCGTGCGTAACACACGTGTAGGTATATCCACAGACCCTTTAATAGCGTTACAAAATAACTTGATAGGTAAAAAAATATGTGTCTACTCACTTGGAATGGAATACATAAGTTTCAATAGAAAAGTCAATTGAGGCCGAAGTATTGACTTGCAGTTTTTTTTTTTAATTGTGAACTAAATATTTCGTCGCATGGTGTCGTGTTCACAGCCGCAGGTGCCCGCATCATAACCTATATAAATATAATAAGCATCAGTATGCAGGCGCGTTGCCAATTACAGCGGAGACCTACTTTCTTACCTTCGAACTTTTACTTCCTGCGGGCCAGGCAAGGCGGCCGGTCGCACCACGCAACGAATTACGAAAGTGGCGCGAAATGCTCGGCCGACATTCGCGCACTGCTTGCGCCACCTTCAGGAAGTGCCGTTGCGAGGATTACGTAGCCGCGCGGTGCCTGCGCGCGCGCCGCTGCCCGCCCGCCCCGGACCGGCTCCGGACACTATCCTCACTTCAGAAACACGTACGGGAGTCTGTCTGTGGTCGCGACCCCGGTTACCACACACCATACTATGCAATACCTGGTGCTGTGAACGGTGCCAGTTACCATCCTTTCTCTATTAACTGACGATTGGACCATTACAACAGTTGCATGCCATCTACTTCTGGTTTCGTTATCTATGCATTCGTTTAATGAATTTAACCTTTGACCCAAAGTAGCCTCGAAATACAATTAACGATGTCGAAGCTATCGCAATCGCTATCAAACTGATAGTGAAAATTGGGAATAATCCCGCTCTGATGTTACTGAGTCCCAATTTTCCCGGAAATAGCACATCGCTATTTTGAAATTATGTTATATGTAAGCAATTAACTAACTAACCTAACCCGTAAAAAAATACCAAACCGCATGTTAGCATTAGTGAACGTATTAAGTGATTGAGAAACAAATGCAAAGCAGGATGTATAATCTCTCTCGGAACTATGCCGAGTTACCTAAGCCCACACGGGCTTGCCTAACGTACTATAATAATGTGGTTGTTAAATAATTGCTTGCAACATTAAAATTACTCAATATTTACTTAAAATTGTATTTATCGTTAAACTGTAACTTAAAACATAACATACCTAGGTACCTTATCGTTGATTTGTTGATCAACGTTATTTATTTGCGGAAGAACATCATCTAATTAACCCCAAGAGATAGTACAAGTACTAGTACTAGTTTTCCTGGGTAGGTACAATCAACAAACTCGACGCTTGATCACCTTAAGGTTGCATTTTGTATGCAACCTTAAGTCATGTCTTAAGTATGTCATAAAAATAATTAAAACAAATGGCTTTCTAAAAAAAGGGCTTTTGTCTCATCGGACGGTTTTCGTCTCATTGGATGACAACATAATGGGCGAGGAACCTTATGATTACTGCCTGCAAGGGAAAAGTGTTAAAAATTGATCAAGCGTTAACTTTGTTGATAGTACAATCCCGGGTACTTCAAAACCCATTATCATTATTTTATGTAAGAGTCTTCTCCATGTAAATAAATTTCATAGAGTCAACACGTGCACCTGGTTTTTATAAGCTACCCTAACCTCCTTTTTAAAACGCAGATATGCCGATAGGCGAATTGCCGTCATGGCAACCGTTGCCCAAGTGCCGACGTAGCGTTACAAAATCGGAAAAAGTGCGCAAAAACGGTATTAGGGCGAGAAAATTCACATCGGCTGTGTTCCGTTAGCGCAGCGCAATTTGCTCAGTGCATAACCCCATCTTCTAACACGTAATGTGTGCAACGGCGCGCACCCGATCTCGCACGACCGGCCCCGAAAGTGGGTCATCTCTTTTTGTTCCACCAAGTTATTCCGTAATTAGAAAGAGAGGGTAAGGGTGTTTGCTGTTATTTCACAGTATTATGCAGACTCCTGCATAATAATGTTAAATGTATGTAACCTACTCACATACTCAGGTACATTTGCTCAGCAGTTTGATTGCACGAACACGCAAAGTGTATATACAGCTAATCAGCAGAATTTTGAACATGCAAGAACAACCTAAATTTGCTTTACCTATTACTTAAAAGAAATATATTTTTGGAAATAACGAAATATCTTTTAAGTACTAGGTAAAGCAAATTTAGGTTGTTCTTGCATGTTCATTTATTAATGACAAAGACAGAAGAAAGGAAACGCTACAAGCTCTTTTCAAATTGAGTGCTGTGAACCACAGGTGCATCACTGCAATGCAGGACAAATATTGTTCTCCAAAAAACTGATCTTAACAGTAGCAACACGCTGATAGTTGGGTACGAATATTCAACAAATAATTTCAGTAAGTGACGTAAACTATACTACATCAAGTTCAGCGAAGTCAGCACTAACTAATCCGCTAAGAAACAGGCGAATCTCGCGAAGTGTTAGCCAAGATGGCGGCACGCGGAAGTGTGTGCGACTTCCGCGTTGCCCTGCGGTGCGCGTGCGGCGCACTCGTGACTGCCACATACATTATTAAACGCCGGCTAGTAAGTAATGAGACGACCGAATGAGAGATAATAATTCTCTTCACTTGAATATACTTATTCAACGTGTGTCAACCACGTATTGTATATCCCTTTGTACTCACCTACCTACCTACTTGAAAAAGAAAACCGTTGCGTTGCTCTAGTAGTTGCAAACTCGGCTTGCCGATTATGAGGTTCTACATCCGATTCCCGGGTTGTACATGGTCTAGTAGGTGTTCTTAGGATTTTTAGTATAGAAATTTCCAGTAGCCTTATTGAAAATTAATAGGTTTCTTGGTTCCATTAGAAAGTCAAATAAATTAAATGTAAGTGTAACCTTTAACGTATATTAAACGACGTGACGCAAAGTATAAATGATTAGATACCTAAACATAAACTATAATAACGATGTTAATGAGGTAAGTACTAAATTAACGTACAATCAACGATTGGTAAGTACCTATACTATACCCACCAACGTCCAGTCCAAACCAAATTTAATAGGTGTTCAAAATGAACCGAGCAAGTTATTTACATTGACATAACCCGACGATACGCGTAGGTATGTAGATACGTGACGTAAATATATTAGTAGCTAATTACTCAACGAAGGAAATGGCGGCAGGTGTGATAAAAAGTATTTCATAATAATGTGCCAGCGACAACCACTGCGAACCGGGTCAGCCGGCGGTGATAACTTCCACGGAAAGTGGCACTTGCTTGCATAAAACATATAATTATATAAAAATAATTCAGCCCTTTTAACACCCCACTCCTGGACACAAGCCTCCCCTCAATGCCAAGGGGGAATTAGACCATAATCCGCCACGCTGCCCCATTGCGCGTTGGCGGATTTCACACGTCTTATAAAAATGTGTAAAATGGTATTTTTTTTCGAATATGTATGTATGCTGATATAGGTTTTCTCGCCACGTTTACTTAGGTATGTAAGTGATAAACATATTCAAATTATATTTATGAAATAAGTAAGTGACGGCATACCACATTCCCTGAACAGCAGTTTTCCACGCGTTCCGATCCGGTGGTAGATTTACCCTCGCCACCTCTCCTGGCAGCGGCCCAAGCCGAGGTCGTGTCCCTTGTGGCGCCCTTGAGCTAGCCGCCCCCCTGCCCCTCTGGCTGGAGCGCACTTGCGCTCGCCCTCTGTCCGGGTGAAGTTGTTATGGCCACTCTGGCCAACAACATATAGTCCAGATAAAAAAAAGCAATTTTCCGATGGAAAAACTCAGAATGTATTCATTTGAGCGATACGTCCGCGTCCGTTTTGTCGTATTGCGAGTCGAGTGTGAATCGAGTCGAGAGATAGCGGTTAATAGAGTTGGTCCTCAGATGGAAATATTCCAATCGGGATATTACACAAGCATGAACCATTTTGATTCCGTGACGCGTCGCCAACCGCCGCCGCCGGGGTCGCAGCGTGCCCGGACATGCCGCCCACAATTACGGCCAATTGTGCCAATTGACGACACTGCCACCCTTCCGCTTTCTACTCCAACTAGATCGGCTAGCATGATGCAGCATCGCTAATAAACATCTGCCACTATCCTTTTATTTATTTTGTCACGCATCTTCTCGATGAGATAACCGTGCTTAAATAGACTTAGTCATTGATGTGTTATTTATTTCAATAGGCACAGTTTATTATTTTACTGGTGCGGTAGAGAAGCACAACATCCTCAATTTACGTTTAGGTACTTCAGTTACATACATCGTATCTCCGCTAACTAGTCTAAGTTGTGTAATATTACGTAAAATACCTGTTCCTTTATTGGCATCAATTCAACAAGTACCTCATCAATATTTGCAATTCAGTTTGAGCATCACCGCCCGTTTCCGCTACGAGCCTACAGATTGGAGCGAGTTTTACAATTTAGACAGTACCTAAATTAGTTTTTACAACACGAGTTTAATTTGTGAATTAAGGTCATCGGGTATGTTACAGCATGAGCAATTTAGCGACGCGCCCGTTGACCGATCACGAGTGTTCTACGTAGTACCTAACTACTAGCAGTAGGTGTAACTACTAGTAGCTGTTGATCTGAGGTTGTCCAGCTTCCTCATCTTTAGATACTTAACTATGTATTTCTAAAATATATAATAATATAATTTTTATAATAATATAATAATTTTTATATTACTTATTACAAATTCTTAATTAGGTACCTTGTATGAAAAAATCTGAAATTCCACACTTTTTACGGAAAATTGTGAGTATGGCAACTCCGTCCACGCACACTTCGATAGCCGTAACGAGTGAGCACTTATTTGATTTCTTTCGCGAACATAATTGCTCAATTGGCCCGTGGCTGCGGCTACTGGCACCCACAGAGTACCTTGTATATACTAGAAATAGAGACCAATCTTATAGGTATATAGGGAATGCATAACTAGCGCCTCTGGATTTTAAGTTAGGAACTAAATCAGGAATGTGGCTATAGGTACCTAGTAACCTGTATAGGTGCTATTAAATATATTATCTATTGAAAATAAAATGCTACATTATTAGAAACACATATTTATTTTTAATAAAATAGAACATAAAATGGACATACAATGATAGTAGATAAACAAAATAAACTGTAGATGAACAAAAGTAGGTAACTTAAAAAAACAACAACCAGCTAGCTACAAACTACTGAAAGTAGATTTTATCAGCATACATTATACAAAATAACAAATTAAGTATAAAAGAAAACTAAATTCTAGCGAAAAATAAACAAAATAGCTTGCATAATGGACGAGTTTACTTAAAAACATAAATTGTTGTATGATGCCTACAGTAGGTAATTGCTTACTTTACAACGTAATAGTTAAATTGATAGCCTATTATGAAATAAACTTAAAACTATAGATAAACACACGCCTTTCAGATTTACACAAAAATCAATACCAAGGAATGCCTTTATATGTCTACTACTTTAACTTTCTACGTGCATTAAAAATAGAAAATAAACACAATGCTATTAAATTATATAGCACATAGTTTATAATAAATATCCATCATTAAATGGTATTTGATAAAATATTTATAAAAACAGGAAATATAACATGAACATACAATGATATTAGATAAACAAAAACTGTAGTAGTCGTAGATGAACAAAAGTAGGTACCTTAAAAAACAACAAACTAGCTACAAAGTACTGAAAGTAGATTTCAGATCAGCATACTTCTTGTAAGCATTTATAATGCCTAGCGTAACGTACATGGAAATAATTCACAATCATAAGTAAATCAAAAATAAAAAAATACCACACTTCGGAAAGCCCTTATAACAATTAGCAAAATTAGAACAATACACAGATTTTAGATTAAGTTTAACAATATAAACGAAAATGTACATTATAGAAAATAAGAAATTATATAAAAAAGATAACAAAATTCTAGCGTAAAATAAACAAAATATCTAACATAAAAGACTAGATTTGAGAGTTTACTTTAAAAACCACAACAACAAATTTACCAACCTCAAAAAACAACACTGAAAGTAGATTTTATCACTTTGTTTTTGGATACATTTACAATGCATTTGAAAGTTATCCTTATGATAAACAAACATTGAAAGTAATTCATTATTTGAAAAACAGCAAGTTATTAAAGTACCTAAAACTAACAATTAATTCAATAACAACGAATTCTCTGGTACATTTGGTTTTTATTAGTAAAATTTAACATATTTTTTTTCGTTTACAACATTTGGCTAGAAGTTTCTTAGCTTTAACTTGATAAACGTCTTCATAATCATTTATATGTTTTTCCCATACATAATTTTATTTAAATTCTTACAATAATTAAATACCATAAACCTACCACAGACATTCATCAAGTAATTTATCAATTTTTGTTTGGGCATGTTGCATGTTATGAAGTCAAAATCTAATAATACTATTAAAGCTGTATTAATTATGTCTTTCAAGTATTTTCTTTCCAAATGTTGTTTCAAAATTATATTGATTACATCTTGAATATTAGAAATTAATTGTATTAATCCATGACTAGGAGAACAAAGCCACCGTCTTCCGGCATATTCCCTGTACCTTATATATTCTAACTGATCATCACTCATGAAATCTTTTTTACATTCCGAACAGTTCTTAAATATTCGTGTTTTAGTCTTTTTTAAGAAATATCCGCTCACATACTGTAGTGGTGCTATAATGCGGGGGTCTTTTTCTTTCTCCTCAATAGAAGTAAACTGTGTTAAGAATGCTTTCAAAATCGAATTCTACTGAGCTGGTCTGGTCTGGCTGGTCTCCAATGAGGAGGGTGTGTAATGCATCACATAAATCATCCACGCAATTCTTACCACGACTGTGTATACTTGTTACATTGTTAATTAATAATGTTGTAAAAGCCGACTCGAATTGTTCGCATGTTGGATTATTGTTACGGCACCCATGACTCCTAATTTCTCCCAAGAAGTTTTCTAGGGTCTTGATTCATCCATCTGAGGTTCACCACAAAATCAACGCTTAGTTTCTTCAATAAAACTTTTACAGCTTCCAGTGTCCACAGCCAGTTATTCACTGTAGGAACAGGCTCGACTTTTCCAGCATCGTAATAAATTTCATTGATCAAAATATTTTTCTTCCTTCCATCCATATTTTATGGTGGCTTGAATTTGTTGTTACGGCATCGACTGGCGGCTTGGCTCTTGGCAATTTCATGAAGCTCCCATTCAACTAATCAAATATGTTGTCTAGGAATAGGAATAAATCAGTGGTCTCCTGGCATTCTGTTAAAGAACTGCTTTTCCTGAAAATAAACACGACAGTTTTATTTTTAGAAACGGTAATCTTGATTCATAAATTGCGGAGATGCAAAAATAACCATTTTGGTCAGTAAATAAAAGCATATAATGTTTATTTTCTAGAATTTAGTGGGTTATAAAAAATATTTAATACTAATTGAAATTAAAGTACGCTGATAGTAAAATTTCCTATCTACAGGTGAATTTTTCAAGTGTGCGTGGGTGGCTTGATAAGAATCTATAGAGAATATCGAAAAATGCTTAAACGAACCTCTAGACCCATTTTGATTAAACTAAAACAGCATCATTTGATTTTTGAAAAACAATTTATTTATCCAGGAATTGAACCCGTTGATTAAGAAAAAGAAACAACATTCTGTACTATTGCACCATCCGATTAGGATCAAGTTCTGTGAAGTAATGAAATACGAGAAACTAAAGAAAGTATTTTTTTTTGTTAATACAGCTGTATTTTCATACATTTATTTAAATTAAACCTTTACGTTATCAATTGTTCAAATTGCCTTTGATTATGGTCTAACCGCGAAAAGATATTCTTACAAGAAATAAGTACGGTATACTTTGCACGGTTTTTTATCAAAATATGTATCATAATTATATTAAAAGTTCTTTAGTTTGCGGTATTTCATTACTTGCCAAAACGTCATAACTTACTAGAGCCACCCGGCACCCAACCAGCTCCGCCTTGTCGTTCGGCGTCTACTCGTTGTCGACAGGAGGGTTACGGGCGCGCGGTCTACTCGGGACCCGATGGCAATGCGCGGTCAATGCAAGACGAGCGAACTTTATTAGCAACATTATCGGATGGTACAATAATACACCATATTGGTTTTTGTTTTCAAAATCAACAGGTGCATTTCATAGCTAAGGAAATTATTTTATATGAAATATATTATAATAAATATCGCCAGACTGACACACCAACTGTATGGTCCCAAACTAAGCCTTGTACTATGGGTACCATACAATGGACTGGGGGCGATTCCAGTGACACCCAGACCTGGGCAAATTACGAAAAGGCTATTTCTGAAATTTGCCCTGGCGGGAATCGAACTCGCTACCACCTGGTGCAGTGAGCCGAGCGGCCTACGCTCAAACCACTGCGCCAAGCGGTCGTCGAAATCTATATGCATATGTATTGTTGTATTAATGTGCTGATAATATTATAGTAATAGTAATTATTTTATGTTTAATTCAGACCACATAAATGATCCATGCATATAAATAAATTTAATTTAAAATCACAGCTGTAATACTGCAACCCTAATAGTAGGTAACCATAGCCACGTGCCACCAATATAAATATTATGAAGTAATTGCTAGCTCAATTCCTAATTACGTTTTTATAATTTACTACTACGTGGACATTGTTTGTTGCAAAGAAACTTACCTTGATTTCGTTGAACATCTTTTGTAGAGATTGACGGGCTTGACGACTGACCTAGGTTCGTAGTTAGTGTCTGATTCTGGTATCACAGCCTCGAGCACTGGATCTGAAAATATAATAATACAGGTTAAATGACATTTTGTGTTAGGGTTCCGTACCTCTAAAGGTAAAAATTGAACCCTTATAGGATCACTTTGTTGTCCGTCGGCCGCCTGTCTGTCTGTCAAGGCCGTTTTTCTATACCGCAAATATTGTTTCGTGTATTTCACTACTTTGGTTATAGATACGATACATATTGGCTATTGAAATGGGTTCGGAAGCCTTCGATGTGCATGGCCAGATGTACACATGTCCAGTTTAAAAAAAAAAAACAACTTTCAACTCACCTTATTTCTTATACTGCTGCTGCCTGCAACTTAGGTTGTGTATCAAACAAATGTGTAAAATAGATAAATAGTTACCTGCTGATGTTGATGGTTTTGTAAGAGCTATTTTAGTTTTAATTTGTTGCCACAGTTCTCTCTGCTTGATATATTTCAGTGACAATGGATCTGAAATGCAATGGGAACATTATTGAAACACTAAATCTAATATGATTTGGATTTTATTTGATAGACATTTTAAATTTCCTACTACTTGTTACAGGATTCTGTTTTATGCGAAAAAGATTCAGGACAATGATTCAGGATTCAGTTTAAAAAAAATGCATAGTATAAATAACTTGTAAATACTAAATAATTGACGGACATGTCTAGATGCAATATTTTTTATAAAACTTAAGATAAATAAAATATTATGTACTTAATAATATTAATACAAACCTGGCATATATAATGTCGGAATCGCTTATCTTCTTATAGCGACAGAGATCTTCAAAGTGTCGTCGACGACAAACACAGCGATACTTATATATCAATTCATATTCAGCCCCACAATGGCACCACCAATTTGAAAAACCCACTTTGTTGAACCGTTCGCTATCTTTCTCTGGATATGGAAAAGAATGAAGAACTTTTTCTGTCCCTAAAATTAATAAAAAGTTGATATTATTATTAGTAGTTGATATTCCTTGGGCAATTTTACAACTTGAGCTTAGATTATGGGCCCCACTGGCTACATAAATTACGTAAGTAATTAATGGGTTGGAGTGTAGCCTTAGGGGCGCTATGACTTAGGTTTAGGTTAGGTTAGAACAGTGACCAAAACGCGGGAGCCGCGGCAGCGGCCGGTGAAGCGCCAGAATCCGAATGTGTCATTAGGTTATGTTAGTTCCCAGTTAGGGGGGCTATGGTGCCAGGACTTAGACGAATTTTGGAAAAAAAATATTTTCGTTTTGGTCACTGTTCTAACCTAACCTAAGTCATAGCGCCCACACAAGGCTACACACTGACCCTGAACACATTTTCGATACCGATGCCGATGCGAAGAAGATAACACAGGGACTTATTACGAGGACTCCTCTTGGTAACTAGGTAGATAGGTATTTGAAAAATATCAAACAAACCACCGGAGGAACACAGCACAGACTTACCTTGTATAAACGCACAGGCTCAACTCAACAGTAATTCACAGTGCAACAACGTAGGTTGATCGTAAAATCCAAAGAAACAAAGTTAAGAGTTTAATGAGAAAACAATTAAAATTACCGTTTCAAAAATATTACACGACCACCATTTTGATTTTGAGCTGTTTGGCGTTTTTTTTTTTAAAATGTTTTTAGTGTTGCCAATTTACAATAAAACGAAATACCAAATTCGTATTAAAATTTCTACATCCATAGACTATACTAATATAATAACAGCTTTTATTAATTAAATTATAAATAAAATAAGAAAAGAAATCTATAAGTATATTGAATATTGACACAAAACATTGGAATAACACAAAAAAAAAAACATACTAAAGTATGAGGCACTTACTTACCATATTAGGTATTAAACATATTATTCTCTAAACGTTTTCATGTCATTTGTTTACAGCGCCAGAAAGCGGGGAATGTTTTTAAAGATTATTTAAAAACTTTAAAAATATACTATTTTAGTAGATAGTATTTTCAACTGGGCCATAGGACCAAGAAGCTTAGAAAAGCACTGAAGTTCTTGCATAGGTATTACTTTGCGTGGAGCGACATCTTGTGAATCGATGAGTAAATAATTTGCAAAACTTATAAAAGTGCCATCTGTATTTTAAGTTTTTTTTAAATAATCCAAATAAATTAAAAAGCACCAACTATCCTTTTGCTGAAAAGAATGCTGTGTGCATCGTCATTTAGTAGCATGACTTCCCTTACATTCCCTTAATTTTGTTCTAAGATTGAGGACCCTGCTGGCACCCTTCCGCTTTCGAGATGTGTCTTAATGTTATCATACATTGTCCTCGTAATCATAATGCTCAAAGGAAGGTAGGAACTAAATTCGAACTGAAGAGCAATATTCTTGTGTGTTTTGATTGTGGTACCTACCTACTTACTTAAATAGGTATGTATCTCATAAATATGTTATACTATAAATTGCTTTATTGGACTTGATTATGAACAAAATTAATTAAGGCAAGCTAGGCTATACGATAGTGATTTAGGCAGATAGATAGGTACTATCTTACTAGGTACCAACTTATTCTATCGCGTGCCTCCTTAAATGTTTTCACCAATAATTATCTTCGTTTTGCAAAGGTTTTTAATCATATCGTATAAGTAGTATTATTCTGATGGTAGCGATATCCTGGTGATTATCTAGCATGCTTCTTGTATCACAAGTGCGGCTTTTAAATCCGGCCTACGTGAGTGTTTGCGACTCATACTAATACTAGATACCTAGTTGGACAGACTTCTTTATAGGCAAGGCACATTAATACGATTGTGGGGCCACCTAATTTAGGAGTAAGTAGGAACACATCTAATAGTGATTTAGCGGAAAAGGGAAGATCTTCCAGCCAGGCGGGTGTTATGCCTGGCGGGGCGGCCGCTATGCCCCGGTGCAATTTTTTTTTTTTTTTTTGATCTGGACTATATGTTGTTGGCCAGAGTGGCCATAACAACTTCACCCGGACAGAGGGCGAGCGCAAGTGCGCTCCAGCCAGTCCCCGGTGGTTATTCTCGGGGTCTTGTATATATATAGTCACGATGCTTGCGATTCTTAATATCGTGATTCAGTTTTTATATGAAGAATCTGTACATTGTATTGAGGCGCTGCATTTAGCGCCATCTGTCCATTTCTGTCGGCGACGTGAATGTGAGGTCGCCACAGTGATATTACTACAACACCTTTTGCATTGAGTATACGCATTTGTAAGGTAATTTCCAGGTTGAGCGTAACATAAGTAGCAACACATACCTACAAGAATAGAGATTTCATAATCATATAAATAAATTAATGGGCCCTTGAAAAACATATACCTAGACTCATGGTCCTAGTAATGGAACAAAAATCTCTGTTCACAAGAAAACCGCGAAAACGAGCTATAAGTAGGTACTTACACATCTATAGAAATAAATAAAATTGGAGTGTCTGTTTGTAATATCAAAATAACACCTTTTCACTAAATGCATAATGGAAGTAAATACGACACCTATAGCAAAAACGCGATTTAACAATTTTTTGTCTGTCTGTGTGTTTGTTCCAGGTAATCTCCGAAACGGCTGGACCGATTTTGACGGGACTTTCACTGTCAGATAGCTGATGTTATAAGGAGTAATAAGTTACTCCTTATAACAGCTTATGGGCTACTTTAATTTTAGAAAAACAATTAGGGTTCCGAGTAAAATAATAAAAACACATGAAATCAAAGATTATCTCCGAAACGGGTGGACCGATTTTGACGGGACTTTCACTGGTAGATAGCTGATGTTACAAGCAGTAACTCAGGCTACTTTTATTTTAGCTAAACAATTTTTTTATAAAATGGGTCCTGTCGCCCGGGCTCAGAACGCGGGAGCGGGCTTTTTTGTTAAGTTAAATTCAACGCGGACGAAGTCACGGGCTCAGCTAGTCATAGAAATAAATTAATGTGCCCTTAAAAAATATATACCTAGATTCATGGTCCTAGTAATGGAACAAAAATCTCTGTTCACAAGAAAACCGCGAAAACGAGCTATAAGTAGGTACTTGCACATAACAAATAGGTAAGTACACTTCAAAATACACCACAAAACTACTCTTGTCCCGAAATAGGTAACATAGGTGTGTAGTGTGTAGTCTCCACCTACCTCTACACGTTTTTCGTTGTTTAAAATTTCACCGGTGAAGCTGTTATTACAACTATTTATTCATTTATAAGGTGTACATCCGATTTAAAAAGGTACATTGTACAGCCACATACAGTGAACGATATAACATTGTTGGCCATTTCCGTGTTTTATCTACATACACGTGTCACGTACCGATTAGATTATATAAGACACGTCGACACTCCGCGATGTGTTTATGATTATTGCAAATAAATGGGCATGGGCGTGTGGATTATACAATTCTTTATTAGTTTAATAACAGGATGTATACAAATAGTCTGCACGAATGCCTTCGCATGTCAGTTCATGTCACACAAAGCGATTTTCGCGGTATTCCAAAGGAAAATACACCTAACTCTGAATAAAATTGTTAATAATCATTTGGATCTTTTGATGTCCCACTAATGTGCTGGTTGGCGAATTTCACATGTCTTTCGGGAATTGGTTAGATTTTCTAAGTCATGCTATGCCTATGAAAATCGCAAGTCAAGCACACTAACCCGCAAAACAAGATATCGTCAAAGGTTGTTATAAGCTTAGATATGACCGACTTTAATGACGTCAGTGCAGCGCGATATTCGCTTAATTTCCGGGACAGCTGGTCGCGGACGTTGATAGCCTTATCAGCCGCGGAGCCGCGCGGCGGCGCTGCGGCGCGAGGTGGATGATCGATATATGGCACTGTTTGTGGAAGTGCACCACTTATCGCATGTTCGAAACAATTTATTTATTCACTCTTCAGCAATTAATGGATATCTATGTAAGTAGATGTATAAGACAATACCTAAGTGTGTACTTACACAAAGTAACTGTGTAGGTATAAGAAAATGTTCATGTCCGATAAGTACCTAGGTACATACCTTCTTAATAGATAAATTTACCTACCTAGATAAATCAGTAGGTTATCCAACTACCTATTGTGACAATAGAAGATGAGATAATACAATTTTATATTCAGGTGCGGATCTACTTCAGTCGTAAACCTCATCCTTACTATTATAATGGGAAAGTAATCTCTCTCTGTCTATCGCGCTTTCACGCTTAAACTACTGAACCGATTTAAATGCAATGTACACAGATATTCTAGAGCCTGAGAAAGGACTTATGCAAATTTTTAATGCGAAAATAGGGTTGTAAGGGGTTGAAAGGAGGGATAAAAGTTGTAGTTGTATCGTCATTATTAGAGCTTGAAATTTATTTTTTAGGCTGTTGATTCGATATAAATAAATATGACATTCAAAGTTTGTAAAAGTTTTACCCCCAAGGGTGTGACACTATTCCACGCGGACGAAGTCGCGGGCACAGCTAGTATATTATATTTTTATTCACCTCCAGATACCCTATCCCTGTAGATAAGTACCTACAGCCTACAGAACACAATGGAAGTGCATAATGCCTGCGGGGATTTCCTCTTGCAGATTGAGTGACACGAATCGGGCCATGTTGTTACGAGGTCACACGTACCACACAGGCGTGACTCTAGGTTGAGGGAATGAGTCAAACATGCGTAATTTTTACGCTTATCTAAAAAAGCAAGACCCAAACGTCTGTTTTTTTTAATGGGCCATTTTTCTTTACCTAACTAAGCAACTACCCTAAATTATTACAATTTGTCATAGTTTTATTCCTACATCGTATTATACAATAGGTATATTTAGGAAAGCCTGCAACTAGGCACTATAGACCTAGGTGTTTGCGAACATAATAGTATGTAAGCTAGCTGTAACCTATAATTGATAAGTACATTGCTCTACAACAAGTTCACCAGGGTCTGGTAAGGAAAATGACTATAAATTTGTTTTACTAATTTATGTTTTAATTCTTGCGCATTTAGGTTTTAATTTAATTCATTCAGTTTATTAGTGTACCTACGAGACTGGAAGCATTTCAATTTTGTAACTTCGAAAACAATGTAGGTACCTATATGTAAACACGCCTACTTATCGAGTTCAGAAAAATACAGAAGAGTGTAAGGTCAAAGTTGCCGCAATATCTGAACTTGTAACATTTAAGAAGATAAGACTGGGGAAGTTTGGGAAATTTATAAAATAAAATAATAGGTATTATTGCCAAACTAAATGTCCGTGACTCCGCGTGAATTGCATAGGTAGGTAGTTGTTTGCCTGTCCCAGGGAACTTATTATTTCATGGGATGAAAGTCCTTAATTATCTATTAGCGTCAAGGTTCATTTATTCTGGCTAGTACCACTAGCTAGCTAGCTAGTACATTATCTATCACTAGCTTACGGTGAAGGAAAACATCGTGATGAAACCTGCATGCCTTAGAAGATCTAACCAATTATCAAAAAAACATGTGAAATCTGCCAACCCGCACTGGGCCAGCGTGGTGGATTATGGCCTGAATCCCCCTCATGTTGAGGGGAGGCCCGTGCCCAGGAGTAGGACGTCAAAAGGGCGAAATTATTATTATTATATTTATTCTTAGTACCATGGCCTCCTTCAAAAAGTTAAGGACATCTAGACTGAACAGTTACTTTTTCTCATAGAGTCTACAAGAGGTTCTCATTGTTTTTCTCCCAAGATTCAGAAGAGGGGCTGCGGCACGCCGCCTCTGGTCGCGTCGCGTGAGCCGCAGTCGACGCCCCCGGGTTTCTAAGACCACTGCGCGTGACCAATTGGTATCACGTGTCTTTAATTTAGATCCAGCTCGCTCTGGGTATCATATTACCTATTGTCCACCATATTACATTTATTTGTTCTCGATCTCGATATGAAACAAAACTTTTCGATTTAACTCCCCAGAATTATCAAACACAGGCCCGGACTCCAACGTTAATAGAGGTTTGTTTTATCGCAATCGCCTTAACGGTGAGGCCCTGCCCTTATGTAGAGTAGAGCACTAGTTTAGCTGAGTATTTTAATCGATTTTCTTTAGACAAATGGAGACTTAGAAATTAGTAAATAATAACTTCCTATCCAAGCCGCTGTATTAATAGTAATACATTTAGGACGGGTCTAAAGAAAAGAAAGGACTCATCTTGTCCAACCGAGGGATGTATTTGTGAATAATTAGGCACCGGTAGTGTGAATTTTACATAATTTTATTATCAAAAAAGAATAACACAGAATCGTGAGGAAAAAACATCAGTGACAGAATAAACAAAAAACCTGCCAGAAAAATACAAACTTTTCCAGCCATACTTAAAACAAAATTAAAACTCCTTACTAACTCAAACACATCTATACAAGGTGAAACATAATGGGTAAGTATACTTTTTTTCAAACTTAACTTTGTAATTCTAAAACCCTTTGGAGGGAACTTGAAAAACAAAAGGTGTTATAGGAATACAGCTGTTGACCGATTTCACAAGTCTACAAAACCTTTAGTACTTCAACTGTACCACAAAGCTGATAGTTTGAGATTGACAAAGTTAAGTTGCAAAAAATAGTATACTTACCCTTTTTGTTTCACCTAGTATAGTAAGACAATACGACCACAAGGCAGAAGACGAACTGAAATACTATGAACAAAGTTTACATTGCGAATAAAATTTATCTACCTAATGCCACCAACCTACTACCTAATGTTCAGTTGAAAATTGAATTTGTTTTTGTAATATTTGCTTATTGGAATGTCCCAGTTCTCCTTTTTCCCCTTCACCCTGCTTGTCCAGGGCAATTACCGTCCACGTCATTCCCACAAAAGTGTCTAGCTAGATCATCTCGCCACCGTCGCCTGGGGTCGACCACAACGGCTGCTTAATTTGTTAACAGTAACACTTATTATAAATGAACAAGTAGGTATCTATTTGCTCATTTTTTAACTTTAACTACCAGTGAAGTTAGGTATACCTACCTACAGGGTTTACTAGATAAGACTCAAGTACCTATTGCAAAATAAAATGTTGAGTTAATTAAGTACGTACTGATAAACTCTCGCTCAATTAGAACCATTAATAGCGAAACAGGTCATGTATTTCGCTCCAATGACGCGGCTACATCAGGTGAGTTCCGGGACGCGTAGGTAAGTTTATCAAGAATTAATGACAGCCCGTGCGTATCCTGCATCTTAAGGCAGTTCAAAGAGGCGTTGAGCGAGTGCCAAGTTTGCAAGCCGTGAATATTATGTAGAGATAATACCTACTCGACTAGAATTCAGATATTATTTCGCATTTAAAATCACCAGATTTGTTTGGGCCTATGCACACCACGTTTTTAAACGCGCCGTCGACGCGCGTTTGTAGCGATACAGGCGCGATACACAAGCGAGTCAGACGCAGCCTGTAGACCTTTGTACACCTGTCCACGATTTTTAAACGCGCCGTCGTCGACGCGCGTTTGTAACGATACAGACGACAACAAACTGCTCAGTAGGATATAAGCGCGCCGTCGATGCGCGTTTGTAGCGATACAGACGCGATGCTAACGCGCGTGTGTATCGATGCAAACGACAACAAACTGCTCTGTAGGATGAAAGCGCGCCGTCGACACGCGTTTTTGAAACGCGAGTAGACGTTTAAAAAACGTGGTGTGCAAAGGCCCTTACTTATAAAGTTCAGTTTTGTGAAACATAAGGAGTATGTAGGTATCTACATGCTGTTTTTTTATGTTCATCTCGTTTTAACTTTTCTTTAATGTGTCTATGCGAGAATCGTTGCTTCATATAATAATTGTGTGAACAACGATATCCGGCTTAGATTCCATTCATTTTCCTCAGGCCAGCAGTTTTTCTTGAGTTGTGTGACGCAATCACGGATGTTCTGATTATCGTCCCATTGTATATTGTAATTAGGTATCAAATTCCAATAAACAGTATTATTTAATTAGCAAATAAAGTAAGTAGGTATAGTAACTTCCATATTTTTTCGTGAGTATTCAATCGATGCAAAAGCTAGGTTGTGGTTTGTTTAAAATTTCCAACATAGGAACCTATTTACTAGGAAACTACTTAGGAACCGACTAAGGTTGAACTTTTCCGTTTTTGTCCATTTTTTTAAGATTTCACAGTTCGTCAGTGTACTACGGTAGAAAGTCGGAGACCTTGGCATTAGCCTTGCGCGTGGAAAACGGTTGACTATGCGGAAGTGCCCGCGCATTGTTTTAACGTAGATTACGTAAATCGACAGTGGAGGAGGCTCGCGGGCGGCCGGTGGGAGGGGAGCGGGCCGCGCGAGAGGCTCGGCGAAGGAAACGGATGCATTGCGCGACTAACAACTTGTATTTGCTTGAGTTAAGGCTAAAGCGCCCATCTAGCCCGCGAAGTTCAAAGTTGGTTTTTTATTTCAAAATCTGACATTAATAAAAGGCATATTTTGTAATTCGCGACAAAGACCGTGTGCAGTGCATTTATTAAGATATCCAACTTACTCTAAAACATTTCAAGAACGACAGATAACCAGAAAAACTGCCAATTTTTGTATATTTTGTGATTTACTAGTATCATATACACCGTGATAATATTCAGAGTAAAATAAATCTATTAATAAACGCACTGCATACTGTGTTTGTCGCAAATCACAAAATGTTGTCTTAAATGTTTTCAGATTTTGGATAAACTATAAAAATACTCGAAGATTTTGAATTTCGCGGGCTAGACAGGCGCCTTCACCTTAAGCACTTAAACAACTAAGAAGTTTTCCATAGGTCATACAGCAGTACAACTAAGTTGTGAGTAGAAAATCGAGCTAAATCATCATATACCTAGGTACCTACTAATAATTCAACCGTAAGTAATTAAGTAGACATACTTACGTTTAAATTGAAAGTATTATCGCGACGGAAATCAATAATCAAGTTAAATAATACATAACATTTACTAACGCTCCATACAACAATAAATTGCAAGGCCCATAAACAAGATGCAATTACAAAATCAATAATAAATATTTATCGCCGGAAACTGAGAGCATTCTCATTATTTATAACGACGACAGGGTGTTATAAGTATCTCGTTACATGTAAATATCATTATTTTTATATTATTGAATTGAATGATACCTACCTACGTTATTCCCCTGATAACTGGACGAATAATAAGAGGATATTGAACTCAATGGTAGGTACTTACTTATTTTTTTAATGTCTGCACATATTTATTAGCCCGACATTAAAATCAGTCTTTTATAGTAGTCCATTGAAATGTTACAATTTAAAGACCGAATATTGCATTTTTTAGAGGACGCAATTTTATTTTTGGGACATGTGTGGGGGCTCAATAAGCTTAACCTTAAGTTTGTGGGGTCGCCACCCTTGTCCCCCGGCCGCCATCTTGGAAAAAGGGGTGAAAACTATTATACTACAGTTTTCGCGATAACTCGGAAACTAGGCGTCTTACAAAAAAATTGTAAAGACATAATTTGTAGCAAATGGCAACACCATACCATATCAATGTCAGTAGAAATCGTGAAGCTCGTGTCAGCAAAACGTCAAAAGTGGAGCGTTTGAAACGTAATCGGGAGCGTTTGCTTTTCTATTAAGATTTGAGTAGCTAGCGTGGTTAGGGCCGTGATGTGTAGTAATTCCCGCCGCAGTGGCAGGAGCGTGTTGTGTTACAGTGACCGCAGCGCAACAAAAACAAACCAAGAGCACGTCCTCAATCGGGCGTGTCCTGCGGTCGCGGCGCGCGCGCAGGGTTACTGTCACCACTGTTACCAACTTCGGGCCTCGTAAGAGAACTTAAAATCTATGTAAGTATCCACAATTTAAAGTATTCAAATTCAAATCGTTTATTTTGTTTAGGCCTACGGGGGCACTTACAAATTGTCAATTTTTCATTTTTTTTTTCTTATATCTACAACCGGATCGGAACGCGACCTCGACTGAGAAGATCCGGCAAAAAACTCAGCGGACTTGTCTTTTTTCATTTTGTTATTATTATTAGTTTTTTTGATCGCCAGTTGCTTATACATATACCTACATCGTTAATAAATACAAAGTAGATACTAATATAAATATAATAGCTCCAGTGTGTTTTCTTTGAAGATTACCAAGAATTACATAAGTATTATGTCTACTAAATGCACCATCAATGTGAACACAAAATGCTATCGGCGGATAAACAATGAAAACATTCAATTCAAAAGATATTTCATACAATAACTCCAACTCGATCGGGTTTCTATCCATCCAGATAAGGTTTGAAGCTCTTACGTGTATTGTGTAAATCATGACAAATTGTCTATGTCAATGTTTGTGACGTATTAACAAGTGCCACAGCGGCGCAGTTGCCATCCATGACAGGCGTTTTCAATATTTTGTCAACAAAGACGCCGAATAAGTAATAGATATCATTTTAGGACGATAAAACGTGCTTTGTTTTAATTTTGAACGCAGCCCTACTCACATCTTTCTTTACCGCTGCGGTAGGCGGGGAAAGGGGCAGGAAGCCGCAGGACATCCGACACGTACAGGAAGCGAAACCAGTTCTCGAGGCTTTGTCCCTCGCAACCTCCCGACCCCGCGCGCCGCTCTCCCGCCCCGCTTGTCTGACCACATTCCTGTGGAGCCTCCGTGCGCTTGCACACCCTTCCTTCAAACAAAATTGATCACTGATCATACAAAAATGACCACTTACTTGTCATTCAGCGTAAACGCATTGACTCGGTGGCTAAAATTGACTTCTATTTTGCATGATTTAAGATGCTTCGTTAACGTAATTTGCACATTCCGTTTACATAGTGTACGTAAGTATGCAAAGTAAAGCTATATAAAGCCTAATTTACGAGTACATATTTACTGTACGTTCGTACTGGCTACTTAACAACAGTACGCTCACAATTTCTGTAACTACATAATATAAGGTTGGTTAGTTCTGTAAAATACTATCTCAGGATATTTTATTAATACACAAATAGAAAAAACCTATAGGTATAATTCAAAGAACGAACGATATTTATTACAATGAATTGTTCATGGATAATTATTGTTTGTTTCTAAAAGAAGATATTACTTAAAATGCATTAAATCACTAGCTAGACAGAATTACGAGACTCTAAATCTAAATACGACCCAGCAAGCAATTTTCTCTATAAATACAACGGTCTCCGTCGTCAAGTATATGATTAACTCCGGCAAATGTCTCCGTGAAGCGGAAAAACGTCGGCACCCAAAATAGATGCTGAATATTTCCGACTCGTATTCCTCACGACTTGTGAAAATGGCATCTAAAGACGGTCGGCGCGCGCGCAACTTCCGGAGCGCCGATAAACATGGCGGCAGCGAGCCAACATGGCGCAGTTTCCGGTCGCGCTGATTCACATATGATGGCGTTTGACTTTGGCTTGCTCACTGCATATCTGTATTGTGATTCAGACTTACACAATGTAGGCGTCTAAAGCCCAGACAGAGAGATGTTTTGCACGCAACAGTCTAGCGCAAACATAAACAACGTTTATAATATTTTTGTTATGTATGGAAAATGCGTTTTTGTTAAAACTTATCGCTGTAATTAAATAACTCATTAATTATTCTATTCGTAATTTCAATTAAAGTTCGTTATTTCGTTTCATTCGTAATTTATAAAAACCGCTATAGTTCCATTATAAGGTATTATTTACCTACCATTACCACAAAAAAATCTGATAGTAAGTAGATATTAATATTTTCTGTTGGTTGGTACCGCTGGTTTATAGCGAGTGATTCAATCAAAGGTCAAACCAGAAACCCAGCAGATATTTTCTTGCAGTAGGTGCATCATCTTTACCATTAAGGCACAATTCACATTGTGCATTATTAAAAAAATACCTTATATAATTTTTTGGACTTGACCAATTGCATTAGATGTTGTTACCTTCGCTCATTAATGCAGATAACCATATTTATAAAATTACGTCGCTGATGCATTGGCCGCATTTACATTCGAAACACGCCCTTTGGCGACTATCAAATGCCGCGTCAATGCGTCTGAGAATCTTGTCGTGCCTCGTGATTTAAATTTCTTATTCGTGTATGTGCAAAATAAAGTCGTATTTACATCAACAACTGACATGATTCATGTCTACGCTCATATCAGTTTCATTGTAAAAACAATTACGAAAACTTTTTAACTGGAAACTATTTCGGTATTTTTTTCCTCCTGAACTATTGACTATTTTATCGATAAATATTAAAGCAGTAGTTTAGGTAATTGTACATAGTAATCTCGAAGTTTAATTAACACTTGACTTATGACAATTGGTCAGTTTTGCAGAATAGAACCAAACCACATGTACTTCTGCAATGTGGGACTGACCTACTTACACTTGCACTGGGGTTGGTTTTGATCTGCAGACGGATGTATGGGTTGGTTCGTTTTTGCATAACGATGTCCAATTATAATACAGTTTAAGGCTAAAGCGCCCATCTAGCCCGCAAAGTTCAAATTTTTTGAGGTTTTCTAGAATTTTTTCAAAATCTGACAATAATAAAAGGCACATTTTGTAATTCGCGACAAAGACTTACTCTAAAACATTTCAAGAACGACAGCTATCCAGATATTCTGGCAATTTTTGTATATTTAGTGATTTACTAGTATCATATCCACCGTGATAATATTTAGAGAAAAATAAATGTATTAATAAACGCACTGCATACTGTGTTTGTCGCAAATCACAAAATGTTGTCTTAAATGTTTTCAGATTTTGGATAAACTATAAAAATACTCGAAATTTTTGAATTTCGCGGGCTAGACAGGTGCCTGCACCTTAAGAGCTCATATATGGGCTTCGGCGTAAAGTAGCTAGTATAGCGTCTTGTCATTCGATGAGTAAGATAAGCACAAGACCAACTCCCCTCCTTTCCCCTTCCTCGGCCCACTCCCCTTCCGTTCGGCAACGTGCTGCCAATGCCTTTGGTGTTGCGAGTATCTACAGGTTGAACCAGAAAGGGTATACTTTTTTTTCAAAACTTAACATTGTAATTCTAGAACTATCAGCTTTGGAGGAACCTTGAAAAACAAAAGGTTTTAGATACAGCTGTTGACAAATTTCATAAGTCTACAAAACCTTTAGTACTTTAACTGTCCCACAAAGCCGATGGTTTTAGATTTACAAAGTAAAATTGCAAAAAATGTATACCTACTCTGTCTGTTTGACCTAGTATAGGCTTCGGTAACTGCTTAACATCAGGCGGGTCGTACGCCTATTGCCGACTTTGTTATATACAAATGTACTTGTTCATTATACACGACGACTACAACGAGACTTTGAACGAGTCAAGCACGCGTATAAAGCGCTTGAACTTTGCAAACAATGTAGTCCTAAGCTTTAAGTTTAATCACACGCAACTCCTATAGACGACACCAATGGAATACCCGCCTTAAGTAGCTGTAAATAAAGGGTTTTATGGTGAAGTGTATGAACCGGATCCAGGGGCATTCCGCAAAGCAACGGTGCGCTGGCGGCGGCCCAGCTACGCTTGGACATTCGCGGCTAACAAATGTGGTATTAAATAAATTGTGATTATAGTTGATTGGGGAGATTTAAAAGCATCTATTGAGTATGACTGAGTAATGCTACATGAAGTACATACTTACTTATACGCACTCTTATACATTTATATGTAGTATTTCCCAGTGAAGTGAACTGTTTTTTTTATTAGGTACTAGTTTCTGCCCGCGACTTATCCGCGTAGACTTAAGTAAAGTTTTATATGTGTTAATCCAGGTTATAAACTATCTGTTTTCCAAATTTCATCTAAATCCATTCAGTAGTTTTTGCGTGAAAGAGTAACAAACATACATCCACACTCACAAACTTACGCATTTGTAATATTAGTAGGATGGCTACGAACTTCTTATATTTACCGTCTCGCAGTGAACAGTTGATCCAGACTGCTATTATTGAGCTAACATAAATAACAACTTAATGTTCTTACATTGCTCCTATTTAGGTGTTCACTTTGCTACAACTTCTTAACAAAATCTATACACATAAATAAAATTGGAGTGTCTGTTTGTAATATCAAAATAACACCTTTTCACTAAATGCATATGAAAGTACATACGACACCTATAACAAATACGCGATTTAATTTTTTTTTGTCTGTCTGTCTGTCTGTGTGTTTGTTCCGGGTAATCTCCGAAACGGCTGGACCGATTTTGACGGGACTTTCACCGGCAGATAGCTGATGTTTTAAGGAGTAACTTAGGCTACTTTAACTTAGAAAAACAATTAGGGTTCCGCGTAAAAAAATAAAAACACATGAAAAATGGGGGTACAAGGAAAATCTTAATAGGTCCAATAGGTAAAGTATCTTTAAAATTTTCCAAAATCACAAAATAGCTGCTATAAATAACAAATTTATTCACATCTCAATAATATCTACACTATGTTTCAAAAGTGCGAAATAATACTTGGGATTTGGGTGAGTATCGGGTATACAATTAAATAGTATATATCGAAATTTTAGCACTATTTTGGATTTTTCCATCCGATTTTTTTAAAAGTTCATATTATCTCGATTACCGACTATACTAAAATATTGCAAACTTTTTCTTTAATATTTGTAGCTGCAACTCGTTAATGCCGTTTTATACTGTTTTCTATGCCATTGAAGTGACAAATATCCTAAGGCCCGTTACTCAGAAAATATGATAGCTAAAGTTTGCCTTCACGATGCATCTTAATATCATCTACTGCATATGTTATCTAACGAATTACTTCCAAATTTTGGAACACCCTGTACGATATATCCGCAGAGAACTCAGCAATACATTCAGCAGTAAAAAGAGAGAATGAAACTTAGTTTCTTAAGTCTGCATCAATTGGTCAACTACTCCTTATCGACAACAAGTAAGTACAACAAAACTCGGAGTTGGACGTCGTTAAAAAAGTAGGCAGCCCTGGCACACGAGCAAGGTTGTCGTACCGCGCGCGACCGTGGCAGTGAACTTACTTTCTTTGGCCGCGCAGGCTGTCGCGCGCCCCGCCGACCAACCGTGAACCGTATTATGTTAAATAATAGATTAAATAGATATCTATTTACTTCGTTAAGAACGTAATTAGATGACAATTACATTAAAATCGACCGGGATACTAAAGTAATCATTAACTCAGTTACTTAATTATTTTGATCGGTTACGGCTACTACATAAATGACAGTAACTTGAGAATAAAATATGCTTAGGTATCTGGAAATCGATACCTAAATACGAATGATGATTATCCTCCCTAGCAAGTTCAAGCAAACCACAAGGTAGGAACTCTACCAAAAAACCAGTCTACAGAACAACACCAAACTAAGGAACGTTATTTTAATGATCAATGTTAGCTCTGTGGAACGCAGCCTTTAATCGGCGTCCGAGATCCCGCTTCCGCGTCATCCCGCTGCGCGACCTAGCCTAGGCCGGGCTGGGCCTGCCCGTTACCACCAGCCCGTTACGTGACGAGCATGACCCGGATACGACGCGACATGGCGGCTCGTCGTAAACGCACACCTCGTGGAAAAATGCACTAAACAGTCATGCGGAGAATGTTTACGATGTATGGCGATTGGCGACAGAAGTACGACTCGATCTGTTAATAATCACTTACGATACGGTTACTATTATCGAGAATATCTTTCAATGTAAGACAATATAACAAGGCAGTCACTTATTGAAATATTTTGTTTTAACAAGAGTTATATCGGTATCTATATTCACTACATGTTTCAATTGATTTAGTAAAATTTTGGTATGGTACGAGTACTACTTAGTAAGGTTAATTAAATAATTTCGCTGTATAATATGTATGAGTCTTTATATCGTCAAATAGATTCCAACTGATGAGGTGTCTGCTAACTCGTCGGAACTTGCGTCTGACATTGACCACTACCAATGTCGTAGAGTTTTTTGTTACATCATATTAAAAGGTTACCTACTTTATTAAATAACAATGAGCCTCTACGTTTGTATTGAATGTCTCATCATACGTTTTATTAGCAATATTAAACTAACAATAAATGCTCTCTACTTGACCTTATTAATAAATAAAAAAATAAGAACATAACCAACTACATCTAGTCTCTGCTTATATGCAAGAATGGGAAAAAAATAAAAATCATTTATTATTTTTATAGTTCTGAAGCGTAGGTATGTATACTTACTAAACTTGTCATATAAACCATAGCTAGAGAAGAAAACGAAACATTTTCCGCCACGGCGCGACGGACACCCTGAACTGTTACATGCCGTTAGGCCCATTGCCCGCCTATTAATTGACACTACACTGGGGACAAACACTACCAGTATCTAAACCCACATAGTAACTGGAGTGCCAATAGTAATTAAAATCACAAGTAGAGTGCAAGGTGGACCGCTACGGCTCCATCCTCGGGTGACACTTGCGGAGCGGCCTGGAAGTGCGCAACCGTGAATATTTTGCGCCCGAATGACTCACGAGAAGACTTTTAAGGAATGGTTTGTACATTTTAAAAATGGTATACATTTAACTAGTTTTGCAATAATGTTCGGTGAGGATTTTTTTCGAATATTTATCCACGTGGGAATATCATCAATTTCAATTTCCAGATGAAATTTTTATGTAAGTGTCGGTTAGTACTTTTTTGTGTTTAATTAACATTATTAATTATTATATCATTTAAAATGAAACTATGTTTGCGGCGATGATGGACTCATCTTAGACACTCTCCATCAATAATTATTATTTTATAACGTTAACGCAACGAATTTCGGGTTTGAAAATATTTGCAACTGGTTGGGACGTTTCTGACCGACCCCTCGGATCTCAGTCGTGGTATTCTGTACGTACGCGGGAGCATAATTTGTTGAACTGAATTTTTGCTTAGCACCAGAAATTTATATCCAGTTGCGTATTTTAGTAATTTCCAGATCGGCACACGATACAAAAGCGTGTAGTGGCGGTATATTTAGATATTTCAGGTTGTTTAAACCTGTACGGTAATCTTGGTGTGACGCACGAAAACATTTTAATCATGTTCACCTATGTATGCGTATTATTAAGCTGTAGGAACCGTATCTATGCTGAACACTATCTACGTAAGTCCATTAATAATCACTAAGTACGTATCTATCTACGCTATCTTGACAAAAATCCTTATGGATTCCGTAGCCCCTAAAAAAAAATCGTCCAGCATGTCCATCCTAGACTTTTCCTCATTTCATTAGGTAGTCTTCTCGAATACTTTGAATGTATGTAGTAAAACAACTGTCTCATCGACCGCTTAACATTCGGTTGGCATCGTAACATTATAATAAACTGCATAAATAACATTTAATATACAATTAATGCTGGAAAATAAGCCATTATATCGCTTAATTACCAAACGGAAACGTCGGAACGAGTTAAAATACTGTTTAGTTGACTAGTTAGTACCATATAGAAGTAGCATTCTTACTGCATGTTGCAGGAGTTTGGTAGGTGTATTTGCAAGATTAAAACGAAACGAATAACGAGAGAAAACAAACGAATGAATCATTGCGAATTTTGCGATAGGATGTTAAAACCACTTATGTGTATATCTTTACGGTCCTTCTTTTTCGGCAATACTCTACAATTTTATTATGAAAAACTTAAAGCTGAGAGTGGAAAAGGAGCTAGAAGAAGTACTCATAACATTCTTACAAATATTTGTAATAATTCACGTCTCTATGAGCTATGACAACCATGCAGGTAGAAATCACGTGTCAATTGTAGGGTTTTTAATTGACGAGCACCAACTATCATATAAATAAGTATCTATAACTATAAATTGTATGTATTAATTATATCTGCTGCATACCGAGTCAAGTAATAAAGAGATACGCGACGCCAGGAAGTATACGACCACGTAGGTACTATGTAATCTCGAGAACCAGTATTTTTTCTTGTGTACATCGTCTCTCGGTTCGCTCAGCCACCGGTGCCTGGCCGTAACTGGTCGACAAAAAATATGCATATATTTGAATTTAATTTTGCGAACAGGAAATACTGAGACGCCGCAGTGATCGGACAAACTAAAGAAAAAAGACAAAAGGCGAAATACATAAGTAGGTACAACCTATTTATGTAAATACAAAGTAGAATTCACAATGGAAACTTTTGTGATTGCACAGTTTCTGACACCTACAATTCTCTAATATTTGAAGGAAATGTGTTTTGTACTCTTCATTTGTTTGAGTAATTTAAACTCAAGCAACGATTCTATTGGTACATGCTATTCAACTATCTTTCTGTCGTCAAACGAAACTAGTAAATTCTTAACGCGCACGCAAACATTGAATATCTTATCTGTAAACCAGAAATACTTCTTTTTCATTATATACATACCCATTTATATTAATATTATCAAGCATTAAAATATATAGGTAAGTAAATGATCTTCAGTTCCTTGTATAAATTTCGAGAGGACTTCCAAAGCCATTCAGCAAAAGTAAAGCAAAAAGCAAGTCTATAATCGTAAGAATGTGACAATTGCATGGAGTTCATCAATCTTCGCATTTGAATGGGCCGTAGGTGCAGTGGGGGTGTCTCGACAATGACTTCGGTCATCCAGAGAAATTATTAATTGGCCCGAAGCCAGGACAAAGAAGCGGAAATATAAAACTTCTGCGATGGAACCCCGCAGCGTGAGGAGCCTTACCTGACTCTTGCCCTTCCATTGTGTCCTTATTCAAAAGAAGGTATTTGCTTTTGAGATGCTGTGGGAAATTGCGCAACGACGGTTATACCGTATACGTTATAAGAAACCATTGATCAATGGTGTTATTGAAGGCTGTATCATGTCAGATAATGAAGTTCAGCAAGCGTAAAATAGAGGCATATAATACAACCCTTTGCCCGTATTTATACCTGAGGTAATCATGGATAAAAATACAGTTACAAGCTGCTTAAATGCTGAGCATTTTTTAAATGTATTGAATAACAGATAAAAAGTACCTCAACTCTTCAGCCAACAATAAATAATATCCACGTTGACAACTATTTAATCCGGTACGTGTCTAGGTGTGCCAGCATGGATTGATTTAGTTAATTAATACCACTGTAAAGACAATGCCAATGTTTTGAAATGATCATGTTCATGAGTTTAATAGCTTTGGTCCTAAAAATATTTGTACCGTCATGTCGCGTTATCAGTTAATCTTTATTGAATCTTTAGCTACGATCTCATCGTTGAGTGCGCCATGCAAAATTGTTAAGTTGTGAATTCACACCTCTTTGTCCCCTGCTTCGAATCAACTCAAACGTCCGATTCATCGAACTACCCTGTCCACTGGCCGGCCTATATCTCACAGGCGAATGTCAAACAAATCCGAAACCGCTTCCTAGAAGGGACTCCGCGGCGCCTTAAAGACCCTTAGATTTTTTGTGCCCTTAAAGATAATAAATGATGCACTTGAAAAAAAGAATCCGACCTGTTCACGGAGATAACGATCAGAATGATTTTTATGGAAATGCTAGCCGGAATTATAACGATCAGGAATCCTTTTGGGATGTGGCGGAGCGAGCAGACAATGCGTCGGCAAAAGAAGTACTTTAAGGTATAGCCATACCCATTTCACCTCATATCTGGTCGGATCATAATAATTATTTTGGATGCTGTAGAAAAAAATATGTAACGTTCTGTATAAATACCAGCTGATATTAGCTAGAATATTCATACACTAGCAATATAAATTTATTATACAAATTAACACAATAAAAAAGTTGACAATCATAAGATTTCTATTACTATAGGAATTTAGATAAAGAAATAAATAGAATAGCGATATACCGATAAAAGCGGATTATATACCAGCAGAAGATAAGCTTTTACTTATTGTTTTGGGTCCAGCTAAGTGTAACGCGCCGGCGTCTATGAGACAATGCGGTTAAACTAAGAAGCATTTCGACCATAGTGTACGCATCCTTTTATTATTGGGACAAATAATGAAATAGTTGTTAAGCACTCGAACCTTTTATTTCCTCACTTCCATGGTTTTGTTACGTGAATAGGACGTTCAATATCCTATTAGGATTTAGTTTGCCCATTTTCTACGAAGAGGTTCTTTGTAAAAAGATTTCATTATAAAGACCGCAATATTAAGATTCTATGCACTTAGTTTATTGTCCAGCACGAATAGACAGTTACACAATGTTATTTTTAAGATAATAATTTATGAGAGTATAATGTTTATTATTTTCCCTCCCTGAGTGATGACATCTTGGAAGGGGGTGGGGGGATACGGGCATCCTGCTCCCTCACTCGTCGTACAAAACACAACTATAAGAGCGTTTTCACATTATCCGATCCGATATCGGTGTCGGACGCCGATCCGATATCGGGGTAAGTAAAATGTATGAAATATGTATCTACCTGTCTATATCCGATATCGGGCCGGACAGTATGAAAGACACCGATATCGGATCGGATAATGTGAAAACGCTCTAATAGCTGCATTCCAACGTTATTCTGTGAGAGGGTGGTTCTATTCCGATATGGAGCTGGGCTCGTCCACCGTTAGACAATGTAAATTTGGAAACAGCAAAGGTTATGTTGGATTTTATTTCAGAAACCTCTTTTTATGCGCATTAGATAGACCATTTTATTAAAAAGGGTGTGGCAACACTGGAAACGTGTAGCACGTATGTGGAAGTGCATGCTCTAGTGTGATGTTACCATAGATCACTAGCTTTCGTAGCACGTATGTACAAAACAACAAAGTGGCCACCTCGCGTCGAGTTCGAACTGCAAAAGAACCACTGTTTACCATTTCGTTTCTCATTCAGTCTATTGTTCGGAAGTGAAGAAGTGCTCCATACTTGGAAATATAATGTTTCCTTTTGTAAGAAAGTTAATATTTAGCTGAACGAAATTCGTTGCCATTGTGTACCGCAAACGTTACCTGCCATTGAAAAATATAAAGGTACGGATTGCACACGAATTGTGTGAAGGATATAAATAGTGCAAATATCCACGAGAGTCTATAGAAGCCAATGTATTGGTAGACGTTTTATAAGTGGGCCGGGCGCTATAATTTATGCTCACAAGAAGGAAGGTAAAAATTAGGACGCTGCAAATAAAGACGATATCTCTATAATAAGGGAGCGGGCAAGTAAATATTGTACTTAAGTAGCTCCTTATTAGTATTCGAATTTTAGATGTTCGGGCCGATGTATAGACATTAAATTGAGGTCCTACACAAGGTTTTTATTATATTTTGTAAAAGTGTAAACATCATTACAATATGTTAAATGCTCAGGATGTCAACAAATTGCCGGCAAATTTTTGCTGGAGCAATTCTGTAACAAGCCGAAACTCAACAAAATTGCAAAACAATAGGAAGTTTGTCAAGCATTGTGCCGGTTAATAGCATGTGTAGTAGATGGAGCTCGTCGCGTTGTCGACCTTGGATGACGCTAGAACGTTTTCCTACTTGACTTCCTGCTCGATGCCATCTTGGCTTGGTGTGATTCGAACGCCCGCCGCCGGCGCCACACGCGTAATATACATAATTTAACGCACAAGATGATAAACTGAATGGTCTACGTTTAAATCGATATATTAATTTAACCCACTTTTATAAATTTGTAGGTAACTAAATTTACCTATGTTTTATGTATTTCTACATTTGAAATGGTACTTACTTATGTACCTACAACGCACACATTATTGTAAACCCTATCGCAGCATTGTGAACATTAATCACAGTAATGGACAGACGGTGCATCATTCCATTCATTTTCCTTTCAGACTGTCATCTAACCCGAATGCACTTTCTTTATGTTAGGTACAGCCTGGTTTCTTTCATACTGAGGAATATAAACTTCCTGGGCACAAGCAACGGTGTAGCGAGAAACAGTAGAGACTAGTGCAGACAATGTGGGTGCGCAACCACGCACAGACACTGTTTTGCATCGCTCTACGCCCTCGCAATCTTCCTAATGAGTGAACCCTTTCACACTGTGGACAAAGCTGGGGTTTCACGGGTGATGTGACACGTATTCACAATGTCGTTCTTTGTTAATTGCAACAGAAGTAAGTTCTTGCTCTATAAGATAACAAATTGGAATGCATACCCTAATTGCTTTTAAATCAACGTCTGCAATTTTAATATAATAATTCTGAATTCGACTTCAACTCATAAAAATATGGGATGAATAAGGCAGAAAAGTCAAATCCTGCTCATATACAAGACATATCCAATAACTCTTCGAACAATATACCCCAGCACAAAAGCGGAGCTAATTAATGACGTTAAATTTTAATAGCTTCTTTACACAAATAGGTTTATAATGTATATTTAAACGGCGTTATGTCGACCTGCATGTTGATATCCTATCTACGTTAATCTTGGTATCACGTTGTGACAATCCACAAAAAATATATTTGTTGATATATTAGTATTTTAAAGCTAATAGGTGCATACTTATTATCAGTATTACTAAGATACATGCTTGATTAGTACCCAAAACGTATTGTGATCAAATATTTAAAAACACCAACGAGTTAACTCAAGAATCAGGTATGTTAGACCTCTAAAAGTGTATCAAGAAGTGATGCACGCCATATTTGTGTACATACAACCCCAACTTCCTTGTTGAAAAGGTCTAAGGGTCGCAAGGCGTGGCAGAACAATGATTACACCTGTGTGCGGGGCTCACTAGGGGCTGAACTTGCCTTTCTTCTCACGGTCTCCGGCGCAAGGTGTCAGTTTTGATTCAAAAGACAATTATAGGTGAAACTTACAAAATCGAAGAACCTCTCTCTCTTAAAATGTTAAATTATCTTCCCTACAGATTATGAATGTATATTCAAAATTGAAACAGAAAGAGTATACAATTTTTTTTGCAACTTTACTTTGTCAATCTAAAACTATCGGCTTTGTGGGACAGCTGAGGACTAAAAGTTTTGTAGACTTATTACAGATATAACAGCTGTATAACCTCTTTTATTTTTCAAGTTTCCTCCAAAGCCGATAGTTTTAGAATTACAAAGTTAAGTTTTGAAAAAAAAATATACCTTTTCTGTTTCAACCTGCATACTAGGTGAAACAAAAAGGGTATACCATTTTTTTTGCAACTTTGTAAATCTCAAACTATGGGCTTTGTGGGACAGTTGAAGTACTAAAGGTTTTGTAGACTTGTTAAATAGGTCAACAGCTGTATTCCTATAACACCTTTTGTTTTCCAAGTTCCCTGCATAGCTGATGGTTTTAGAATTACAAAGTTAAGTTTTGAAAAAAAAGTATACCCATTATGTTTCACCTTGTAGATGAAATCATTACAAGAGTGCAGTGCAGAAACCGTACAAGTGTGTCCCTCACCCCACTCCTTTGAGAATGTAAACACACCTAGCAAGAGTACTTAATTGCATTATGCACCGCACTGCCTTCACTGTCACGGACAATCTCCGGCTCTGTTCCGAATAATGAGTTGATTGTGACTATGCAATCTTATTTCGAACTAGCTGAGCCCGCGACTTCGTCCGCGTGGAATTTAACTTGACAAAAAAGCCCGTTCCTGCGTTCTGAGCCCGCGCGACTTAACCCATTTTTTGTTTTTCTAAAATAAAAGTAGCCTAAGTTACTCCTTATAAAATCAGCTATCTGCCAATGAAAGTCCCGTCAAAATCGGTCCAGCCGTTTCGTAGATCAATAAAATTACCAAATGGGCTAATTTCACACATAGCTAGTAAACATTATTACCCGATTGCCTTAGTGTCTTGCTGTATTATGCCAATGGAAACATGAAATGATTTGAAATAACTTTATTATACTAGCGAAAATGTAAAATATCAGTACAGAAAACAACATGTGCATATCACATTTGGAAGTAATCCCTAACCCTTCGCCTTGGCCAAAATCAATTAATGACGTTGTATCTAATTTCGGGCCGATAGAGGCGACAGATGTGAGCGACAGGGGGTTTAGCGGTGAAAATTCATAGAGCTCCCTCCCGGAGTGCGAGCGGACCCTTCCGAATTGTGCAAACTGTTCTCTACGAGATACATCTGTCCACTTGCCCATCTAGTGTGGTCAACAAGCCAAAACAAAGTCGACATCGACAAATAATATACAATCGTTTGCAGTAAACCAAGTCAAATTTTCAAATACAAGGATGTGCTATTTCAATGCCAACGCTAAGTCACTTTAAAACACTTCCTTTTAGAATGGTAACGTTGTTCAGTGACTACGCAACATTAGTTCTCAGCCTACGGTCAAAGCAACTCAATTAAAGTGCGGTCACTTCCTGAAAGGAGTTCAGTTTAGCAAACACAGCGGAACTGGTATTGTTTCGTACCGAGAACAGTACAAGCTTGAGACATATTGCGGACTTTATGCTTCCTGTTTCCAATGTGAATATAAACACGAGCTCTTTGTTTGATGTAAGTAGCTAGCCAAAGTCGAAACAAGTGATTATGACGACGTCTAGTGGACAAAACAATAATGATACTGAACTGCATTAATAACAGTTTCCATTTTAGGACTATATTAAAAATTATATTTTTTTGCCCGGAACTCGGAAGTATTAAAATGAAAAAATTGTCTGGTTACAGTATAAATAAACACATGAAGCAAATCTATCGACATGAGAAACCTATCTAATATGCCCAACCCTAATGTAATCGGACTCTGCACTCTGTCCCTCACCGAGATAAAGTCGCCCTAACATTCAAACAAGTGGCTCACGCACACATTCGTACATCAGGAAGTACAATGAAGATTAAAGAGACTCAATACGCACACATGCCTGGTTAATGTAATAATATTCATGTAGGTGCCATCCCGCGAGTAGAAGTAGCTGAATATAAATAATATTGCGTACGCACACAAAGGGAGAATTTAAATAAAGAGTCTCGCGCGCTGTACCAGGAAGTAGCAGCTCACTTACTCACACATGGAAACGACTACATCATCTATAGGTAGGTATGCTATGTGGCGCTGGCGCACACTTGTGCGTCAACTATGCGTGGGACCGCGCGCACATGGCCTGATTGGGACATACCAAGTGAGCCCCCAGACGAAACACTTTTTACGACACGTAGTTTATATTATTATTTTTATTTTGATGTTTATGTAGTAGTAAGTCCGATCTGAAGATCATCACGTGCTTAATTAAAACAAATTACTTCAGCAGAACGGGTCTATTTTATAACACTCTAATTTTTAATTTCAAAACAATTTTGACTTCTCAAACGAAGACAATTTGAATAGAAACAAAAATACTAGTTGATCAAAACTGATAGGTCAAAACAGCAAACGAGAACTAATACTCGGATCGTAATTTATACTTATAAAAAAAGAAAAAGTGGATGCTTTTGAAAGTGCATTAAATGTACGCGTCATGTACCTACCCTCATCCATACGGGTGCATTCCCAACCCGGTTTTTTGATCACGTCGATCCGAAACGAGCGGAGGGGTCGCTTTGTCATGTGACACTTGTGCGCATAGAAACTCACCCAGGGGGTTACTCGTTAAAATCAGGGATTAATTGTCCATTCAGAGCAAGACCTCGACGCCATGTTCGAGGTAATCAATAGAATAAACGTATGAACAGAACGTAATGTTCACTTTTGATTTTAAATTTATATGCCCAAGCTTGATAAGTACTGTCCGTTCAAAATTTCAAATTGTGGAGACATTGGCATGTGCTTTTTTATCGAAGTTTTTATAAAGATGAACTATTTGTCCACTTAATTATGTAACTATTATTATAACGATACTTATAAGATTACTATTATTATTGTGAAAATAACGATGCTTGAATCTATGAGTTCGTCGCGTGACCACAATCGGCTGCGTTGTTGTTGCCTGAGGTCGTCGGAAGTTGACGATTTCTTAACTCAATGTTGAAATGAACAGGGATAATAACTCAGAATATTCTACCAAACAGCAGGCACGCACAAACGTCTAAATTATAAGCCCTAAAGGTAAGTAATACAAAATCTGTCTTACAATTCAGAATAAAATAACATTAGGTACTACTTAAAACTATAATTCATTTTTAATAATAGGTGATTATCAAAGAAACTTAAAGTAATTGTTGCATCTTATCTACAACAAAAAATCTGATAAATTAGATTATTTAAAAAGGTTTCCTTGTATCTAAATAAATTTCAATAGATCACATGCATACCGCCATTAGCTACATTTATTTTAGTGATTTCCCAACCGAACGTAGTATTACAAAGTGAGGTTCTGCTGTAAAGGCGAGTAAGTGGCGCAATTTTTCGGTGTGACATCGTTGCCTAGTTCTGAGTGGCACCTGATTATGTAACCCGAGAACAACGACTGTTGAATCGGGGTCGCGGTCTGAGCGCGCTCCGCTCGGAAGTGCGTCGAGACGGCTAACGTTGCAACACCCGATCGTTTAGTTAATAGTGATTGCAAAAATCGAAACAACACTCGAGTTTTGGGCTCGCACCTTCTGACTGGAATAATTTACAGGGAATTATATATCCTACTGCTCCAAATTATGGTTTCAGAGTCCATTTTCGAAATTGATTAGGAAGTCCGTATTTTTTGCAAATTTAAATGTTTGGTTCTCAATTCCTACCATGGCTTACAGGAACGGCGTTACCTGAGCCCTGTGTATAAAACGTTGACATTGAAAATTTCTCTGCCTGACTCAACACATACTTAGCACGCGAAAAACACCGCTTTCTTATTATTCTAATGGAACCTAGCGTAGGTAGTGATAGCTTATCAGGTAAGTAAACGGGTCTGAGTCAACACAAAAGAATATTGTACTTTTGTCCCGCAAAATGAAAGTTCCTACGAGACAGTAAAGAATACTACACGAATCAAATCTGCGCGCGTGCCGGCTGTCCTTTACAACCAATACATATTTTATATGCATACATACATTCATAATTGGTAAACTAATAAAACCTGTGTTCACTGTAATCTGGTACAATCGTTATATCATTTGTTTTAGATACCTTGTATGAATCGGATAGTGTAATAGCGTTGCAACATATCATGAGATACCATACTTACATAATACAAGTTTTATTATACTTACCGAAACTATTCTTGCACGATCTCCTTCCACAGCTTCAACGAGATACGTTGATTTGATTTGAAGTTATACATTCGAACCGGGTCAATTTGCAGGAAGTGCCGCTATTTCCATCTAACTACCATTTAAATGGCGAAGTATCCGGTGTACACTTCCGGTTTACTTACCGGACATTCTGTAATTAACTAATGAAAATCAGTTTCCTTATGTTTTTGTGTGCAGTGATAGCACTAGCAGTGATAGCCGATTGGTTAAGCACGCGTCTTGCGGGCTACCAGGTCTCGGGTTCAAACCCCGGCTCGAACCTCTGGATTTTTCGAAATCTATGTGCGAATCATAATTTCTATATGATTATCACTTGCTTACGGTGAAGGAAACATCGTGATGAAACCTGCATATCTTAGAAGATTTAACCAATTTTCGAAAGACATGTGAAATCCGCCAACCCGCACTGGGCCAGCGTGGTGGATTATGGCTTGATTCCCCCTCGTGTTGAAGGGAGGCCCGTGCCCAGGAGTGGGACGTCAAAAGGGCTAAAATTATTATTATATTATTTATATGTTTTTGAAAAGAAACTCAACGCATCAAGAAACTCAATATGCATGCAGGTCCGATTATTAAAGCCATTATTCTACATTTTATAATAAAAAGATTAGCTTAGAGATTAACACAAATTTAAGTATTTTTGTGCATAATGTAAAGCAAAGGGTAACTAATTAATTAATTCTGTTCCGATTCCGGGGCGTATTCACAGACAACAGCAAGCTTCCGTGTCGTAACGACACCTTCCATTCTTCTTCTAATTCATTTGCAGAAGAAGGATTAAAACTGCGTTTCCGACATCGGAAACTTACTGTAAACTGCGAATACCCCCCTGAAGCGTAAGATCACAAAGCAGTTAACTACTTAGGTATATTTGAAGGTCAGTTACTTAAGCTATTTTTTACTACTTCCTAAATCTCATGTTCTTTAAACACGTGATTTTAGCATAATGAGCTATGATGATTGATACATTAAGAGTTTAATTACTTACCTCTTACTTCGCTTAATTCTGTTGGCTTATTCCTTCGGGAGATATATTATGAGTAATTGGTCAGAGGTATCTCAAATTTAAGCCGCTTCGAACTAGGGAGCATAGCGCCTCACATAAATTTTTCGGAATAAATAACTTTTGTTATCCTATCTGCACAGTCCAGTAAATCATACAGTCATCGTCTCCAGATTTATTATATAACGCGGATACTTATTGGTAGCTACTCTTCTATAGGATAGTTATTTAGTGTTGACAGGGTAAGCACGATATTTCATTCGATTACGTGCACTATGTAAGTATGTACATCAACAACGCTTCCGCTCATTTAGTTCCTTTTCCGTGTAGCGACCATCATCGGAAGTTGGGGCACAGAATCGCGGCCCTCCCCCAGTTCTTCCCCCTTTTGCCCCCATACATCCGGTGCCCGTAGGCCGCTGCTGTCCAATTTCCTTTTCCCGCGTGTATTAATTTCCGGCTTTTACTATGTATTTCATTTCCTATTAAATTTTTGCTTTTATTAATAAAAAAATTGTTATATTATTTTCTAGGTTTCAACCAATGAAAAGTTGAAGTACCTTCCTAAGCCATTAAGCGTTAATTTGAATTACATTCGTATATTTTTTTTAGAAACAGATTTTTATGAAAACTTCTAGCTAACATGTATTTAGTAAATAACAATTGGATAGAACATAAAAACGAGGATATAAGGGTTACAATAAAATATTAAACTAGGTACCTCCCCGGCGTTAGTAGCTGGGAGCATGACGTGCTCACGCAGTGAACTTATTTTGAGCACTTCCGCATGTGTTCGGATTCGAGTCCGGCCGTTCGTCGCATTCCTACCGAGTCGCACGCAGTCAACATTTCAAAAATATAATAATTTACAACGGCACGTCTTGGTTTTACCTATACGATCACGACGCATTCATTTCATTCGCAATGTTAGTAGGTAACTATTTATTTACACTAAGTACATTTTTCTGAATAACGCGTAAAAATACGGATTTACGTTTCACTACTTAGTTTAAGTACCTACCTACAAGTATCTAGATAAGTACGCTATTTAATCGCAAGTTCACCCAGATGTAGGAGTGTTTTTAATACTGGAACTAAAAATACGGAAGAACTACGTATGATTCATACTCTCTATGCTTGATTATACTATAATCAATTAGGTATATGGGACGTTATGCATACAGTAATATTTTATATCAAAAATTGATAGGTAGCAACCGAGCCAAAACAACAATAAGTACCTAATTTTATAGTCACAAAGTAGCGAGATAGATGTTCACGTAACACAGAACTCGTAACATTAGCCTATAACAAAGAAAGTAGCAGCAAGATCTGCGGTCACGGTCACGTATGACCGAACATCATGGTCTTTTATTCTCTAAATTACTGCACATAACTACACGACGACCGTCTGCGTACCGCCAGAATACCATCATACGCCGCCGCGCCGTTGGCTAGAGCGAGACGCGACGAACAGGGAGCGCGGGGCGGGCGAAGGGAGCAACAGGTAAAGATTCCGAGGCCACTTCCGTCTTGGCTGCCGAATATTTCTGTCTCGAACCGGTAGTGGGCCGGCGGCCAGGGCACACATAACACGAGATGATCTCGACCTACACGCATATATGAACGAACATACCTCCAACCAAACTGTACCTTAGGTTTTTGTTGTGCCACGCACTTGCATCGAGTTGACATCCGCATAATGAGTCACAAGGAATGCAAAATTGATGTAACGAGTTTTATGGAAAATATTGGCATTTCAATCAAGATCTCAACTTAATTAGGGGAAGTCTATTAGAGGCAAACTTAGCGTTTCCTAAAGATGATATTAAAACGTCGTCTATGTAGCGATAACCGCCGCTGTGATTGTACACGTCACATACTCACAAACATAATGCGCACAGCGCACGAAGCCGAGTGGAATGAGCTCAACTCAAACCGGTCGGCGCTCATATTGTCTCACTCTGCACCAGGAAACTGCCGGTTGCTGAGACGTTTCCTGTGCTTTGTCTCAATACTGTCGCGATATCGTAAACTGTTTGTTTGTAAATCCAATCATGAGTTCCTGGTTTTTGACTTTCCTTGACATCCCCAGCAATGTATTAATAAATATTTACAACTTAAAAAAGTTAACGATTCTCCGGTTTAAAATAAAATACAGATTAAAATGTCCGAAAATAAATAAAATGCATTGAAGTCTTATTAAAAACGAGACTTAATTCAAGCGTCCGTGATTACCTCCTGCACAAACAAGGAAATAATGTGAGTTATTAAAAACTGGCGCGCTGACGTAATCCTACCAACACCAACTAGCACTTCCGCATGCCCTAAGCAGGCACATTGGTGTATAATGAAATTATGTCAATCCGACGTTCCTTCCTGACGCGTTATAAGTTAACATCTTTCATGCGACAAGTAACAAGCGTAGGGCGTCGTCCGTCAACACAAATCTGCACCGATAACGGTTTGCGGAAACAGTTCTCGTACGTTTAGTTAAAAATGGGACTTGATCTGGCTCCCGAAGTTTTATCTCAGTGTGTGAGGTGGCGCGGGGTGGCAAGGAGCGCGGGAGGGGGGTGGCGGGCGCGCGTCCGTCCGCCCGCGCCGCCACCGCATCAGTTCGCGTCGGAGAGTGGCTTGCGACGCTTGTCTGCGAGCTTGTTCCCTCAGATACGCTGCTGGTTTACGGCGTGCCGTAACACGACACGTTTGGAGGGACCGCCGCTGCTACGCGTGTGCCTGGTGCTCTGTGAACACTGGATTTTGTGCTACTTGTGTTGTGACGATGTACATGTGCTGAAATATCCAGTTACCGTCTATATAGGATTTTGACGACGCAACCAGTTCCGGATCAGCTCAGCCGGTAAGTAGCGGTGCTTATCGCACACCGCGCTATCGCGGACTCACGCATTTCCGACCGCGCCCGATAAGGCCACCGACTGTATGGTGCCTAAAGATACGAAGTTGAAATCCGGCAACTCGTTCCATTATTAGGTACATTTATTGTAATAAATTAAAAAAGGTACATTCAAAACTAAAGTAGCTTAAGATCCAAGAAAAACGATTCTTGTAAAGTTATAAAAGTAGGTACCCTACCCAACTATGATGCACATAACTTCTTTAAACTAGAAATAATATATTTTGACCTTATTTTGATATAAAGTACTTTACTTTACGTGTTCAATATCTAATCTGACATCGATTTGGCTTATATGTATTATTTCCCGTCCCCCTAATCGCAAATATTCGCCCTCGCTAATAATCGCTCCCCAACTTTGGAAACATCCCCCATAAAACCAAAACTTGCAGGTGCAAACTGAGATTTATGTTAAATGTGAACAATAATACTAACATACAATTTATTAATAACAAGAAATATATCATAAATCATAATCATATCCAGAATAATCTACAATAAGTAACTTCACATCTCTAATAACTCAATTTTTAAAACATGGTTATCAAAAGCTCGCGTTATCAATTTTGATAAACTGCTGTCAATTGTAATTCTTTACATACGAAATTTATATTTTCATTAACCCAACGATACCTTAGTTCTAAGTTTTTACATCGTTTTTAAGCCAAAAATGTTTATCCAACCACTAGGTACTATAGAATTAAATTGTAATAATAAATATAAGCTTGACAGCGGTTTGCAAATTACTTATCATAAAATAACAATACTCTATGTATTACGGAGCAATGTATTGTGATAAGAAAAGGTTGTGAAGAAATAAGTAGTGGGTACCCGCTCTAACTTCCGTCATCGCACCTACTACAATAAATTATGTAATACAAGTTATCGGCTTGTTGCAAAATGCCAATAAAATATAAACGCCATCAACACCGATACTAACTACCCAAGAACACAATTTCAATGTTAACATTGCTTGCCGCAATGACTACAAGATCTATAAATCTAAATAACGTTGAGATAAGGACAAAAGTAATAAGCATGAAATATTTTCTCGGTCTATCGCCAAAATTCTTGTAACAAGGCAGCTACCATTTCAAAAGTAAACATTCACGCAAGCCATTACGCGATAATAATGGCAGATAACGAGGCGATATGCGATATCAACATTAGATAATAAAATCACGTGACGTCATACAACCACTGTATATAAAACAACTGACGCCACTGGGGCGCCACCTGTTATCGAGTAGACTAAACATTTACCCTTAAACGACTTAAATATAGGTAACGTTTTCCATTTCATGTCATTTTCCGGTATTGTTTAGATTTATTTAATAGTTCTTACATGTTTTTTTACAAATTAATATTAAATAAAACTTGTTTTTGCAGAAAATCGTGATGAAAGTGGTCAGCCTTCAATTGCCGTCCGGGCCGAGTATGGAGCGGCTACCGTTACCATTTAGCCCGACGGAATTACTTTGGCGGTACCCTCTGCCATGGGCACCGCCGCCACCTTCGCCACTTGGTGATGCTAAGGCACAGTTGCCTGCCGGTCTACCGCCAGAACCGAGGCTATGGACCAGAGACGACGTTGCCGTTTTCCTTAAATGGTGTGAAAGAGAATTCGATTTGCCAAACTTCGACATGGATCTCTTCCAAATGAATGGTAAAACTTCATTTTGTTGCCTTTAATAACATTGAACTATCGAATTATGATAAAAACGTATCCACTTGCAAATCAAAACGTGAAAATAACTTTAATCATATTTCTATTTCAGGTAAAGCTCTATGCCTTCTCACAAAAAATGATTTGGGCGAACGCTGTCCTGGTGCCGGCGACGTACTACATAACGTGCTGCAAATGTTAGTGCGGGATGCGGCATTACTTGGGAGAGTTCCTTCTTCACCGGTGACGCCAACAGCGCGTGCCGCACCTTACCCACCTTCCCCACATTCACATCCACCGACTCCAACATGGGCTGTCGACAGTTTCCACCATTTCCATAGTGCCGCCGCAGCCGCCGCCGCTCAACCTAACTCAGTGACATTAAGTCCTGCACCATCAGTTGATAGCTCGGGAAGCCCTCAAAGAGGAGAAGCAGTAAATTATGCATCGGCATACGCACCTTCCATTGCTGCTGGGGCTCAAGCTGCTAGTTCTGGAAGCAATCATTCGGATTCAGATGAAGAGGCACAATTTGCACCACAGCCTCGCTCCCCGAAGGAAGCACCTTTAACGAGTCCGGCGCCGCGACCCCATCCAGCACCACAACATTCGCATTACCGTACTCAACACAGAGAGTTCTTCCCAAATGACATGCCTGAATCCAACACAAGTAAGTTTTATGAAAACCTAAAATTTTCCCAGGTTAAAAAACACACGAAGTCCATATATGCTCTCATAACAAACTTTTTCTAATTATTACTAAATCTAGCCCATTATTTCATTCTCAGATGGAAGATTACTATGGGACTTCCTTCAACAACTATTAAATGATCCAACACAACGGTACACGAACTATATTGCGTGGAAGAATCGGGAAACCGGAGTATTTAAAATCGTTGACCCTGCTGGACTGGCGAAACTTTGGGGAATCCAGAAAAATCATCTATCAATGAATTACGATAAGATGTCTCGAGCACTCAGATATTACTACCGCGTAAATATATTGCGGAAAGTACAAGGAGAGAGGCATTGTTACCAGTAAGTATCTATAGACATTTGTCTAGATATAAAATAATATTAATTATAGTAAAAAAAACATTTCATTATTTATGTCCTAATATCGAAGTCAAACAGGTAAATACATCACTAATACCAAATATTTTTCTCCAGGTTTCTGAGGAATCCCACTGAACTTAAAAATATCAAGAATATTTCACTTCTACGGCAACAAATGAGCCCTACGCGAGTTGTGCCCCAAGCAGTAGTAAAAACAGAAATGAAAGAAGAACGTTGCGAAGAAGAAAATGTTGACGAGGACATGCCCACAGACCTAAGCATGGCAGCGTCCGAACCATGGCGGAAACGCGCACGGTCTGACACGACACCTGGCCCGCCACACGACAAACACCACATTAGCGCACTCATTGGTGACAACATGCTGATGAAGCGTGAATCTGAATACACCGCCGAGCACTACGCGCTCAATGTCAAAAGTGAAAAATGTGAACAATGATTACGGAAATGACTTAAATCGTTGGACGCTCAATAGTGCGACATACATTTCCTGCATATTTAGTGTGCAAACTAGCTCCACCCACTAAAATTCTAGTCAAATTCCTCTCAGGCAGGATATTTAAGTCTTCCTAAAAAAATAAAATACCGACCGTTTTGAAGAACAATTTTATGTTATTAATCAATCACTGAGAGTACTTTGACAGATTTAGGATGGTCTTTGGAGTTCAACAGGGTATGGACCTTAAGGATGCCTTTGTGCCAAGTGATTTTATACCTAATAGTGTCAATTACCTAAATAGTTAGCAAAAAGGACGAGAGTTTATTTGTGTTGAAGTCATAAAAACTATTATAAGATTTTGTGCAATGGAATATCACTTCGCAATTGCTGACATGATGTAGCAGCAAGAGATATGATTGTTGCTAAATCTCTATCCTTTGAATATGTGCGCAATTTTGCACTCATGGATGCATTTTCGTAATTTAATTAGTTTTTATGTTTTATATTATTATTTTGAATTTGCTAAAAAGAGAAGAATCATCTAAGATTGAGAAATAAATAAATATTATGATCTTATAAATATGTAGGGTATACCTAACGTCTTCCATTCGTTCTTTTTGGCAAACCAACGATTTCAATTGTAGCATGAGAAAATTTATTGTAGGTACAATAACATCTACCACACACAAAGTATTTGGCAGCTTTAACAAGTAAATTAATTCATTACAATGTTACTTTCCAAATAAATATTTTCGAATGTTGATTAAATCATAGAAAGACAATACCTAAAAATGCCTTGAAATCAATTTAACACATCCACTGTGATAAATAGAAAGTGGTAGAAATATTATAATAGCGTGTACTAGGGCCTTTACTCAAAGATTTCCAGCTACAATTTTCTGTGATCTCTTTTATCATTGTAGGTAGGTAGATAGATGTTATAGAGTATAATGTCTTTGTAAATACTAGTATAGTACCCTAATAATTAAGTTAGAATAAGAAACTGACTGTAAAGAGAGTGTATGTATGATTTGTAAAACAAAAAGTGGAGCTTTATCAAAGTACCTAGTATATCAGTAAGTTCTATTACAACTGAGTTTGTATTTTTACAATTATTTGTATTTGGCATAGATGCCGTGATTCCACTCTTGTTGTATACAAGGAGTTTCACATTTAAATATTGTGTCAGATTTATTATAACTTAAAATAAATGAGAAATAATGTTATGTGTACGAGTCTGTTCATTATTGATCTCCTTCCGATAAAGATGTACTACCGAGAGATCAATTGAGTACTCCCATTGATATAAACCGGATTTTATTAAAATGGGGCGCAGTGATGGCTTGCGACCCGGATATTTAGGATAGTTGAAGATACTATAACTATTAGTATAAACATAATCGTACCACTAACGCCAACTAAATCAATTTATCTGAGCTGTGACGGGAGTAGTGTTGGACGTGTTTTCATGGTTTATATTTAATATTTTTGAAGAGTAATTTCTCCTAAGTTGGAAGTAGGTATAATCATCAATACAGATGCCGGGAATCATCCCGGAAGAAAAAAAGGAGAGCCTTTCGATTTTATATATTGACATGGGATAGACAAAAACTAAATTGACGAGAAGTGAGTCGCGGGCAGTTAGTCGCCTTATTAAAATATAATATTGAAATTATTGAGTGATTAAAGGATGCATGGTGCAGAAGCACATAGGTTTTAATTGGAGAATTACTTAATAGCCTAATATACAAGACTTTCAATTCGGTTGAGGAACATGGGGAATAATTATTTATTATATGGAATGCTACAAATCAAAGTCATATTCACAATGCTTTTTGATAATTACCACTTTATTATTACTAGTTAAACTACTCTTAACCTAATTAATTCTAGAAACAAAATGGAAATTAAATCAATCAGTTCCTTGTGGAATATTTTGGAAAAATATTACATCATCAGCTATTATAGTGGAAGCAGTTCTTACTTGACCATCATCCATTTTAACTTCTCCATATGATAGTTTTCCAGTAATATACACCCGTTGGCCTTTTTTCAAAAATTTGTATACAGTGTCTCTTAGGCCAGGTTTGAAAATACTGATTCTGTGCCAATCGGTTCTTTGTAAAACATCCCCAGATTCATATTTATAACTAAAATGTGTGGCTAATGGGAAGTTTACCACTGGGTGTTCTTCTGTTCCACGTTTCTGTGGGTCAGCACCAGCTCTTCCAAGCAATGTTACTTGATTTATGGCTAAAAACAAATCATAAAGAAAGTATTGAACTTTTACCCAGCTCCAATGTTACCTACTGAAAGTTTACTTACATGAAGATGATGGAAAATAAAGTCATTTAAAAGGTAAACTAGGTAGGGTACTTACTTTTTTCATGTTTCTGGGTTTCATATCTAGGCGCTGATGTATTCAAGTATTGAACACCTATTATTTTCCTTACAGCATTTGTTATCTGAAACAATTGACATTTGAACACAAATTTTAAAGCAAATAAATTGGTATCTTCTAATTAAGTAATGGGTAAAAGTAAACTAATGGTTAGAAAATGAAATGCCTACCTATTTAAGCATATTAGAAACCTACATTCCTCGCTTATTGTAAGTAGGTATACCTATATAGATACGATACATATGAGAGTTGGTACCTGCCTGCCTAATAAGTACTTACCTACTTTACTTAATTCCTGTACTTACTTAATACATTCATTCAGTTAATTCATGTAAGATACCCCATACCAAATTTATATTAGGTAAATAAATTGGTTTTCATTTTTATCGAAAACACACCAAGAATTCACTTTTACAAAAAGGCGCCAATATACTTAAGTATGTACCTACGGTTACCTCTGTAATGGTTAAATTAAAGGAATATTACAATATTAAATTCATATCTTAAAGCTTACCCTTGGTATAGTAAACATGACGGAAAACCTATTTTGATTTAACCGTTAATTTATTTTGTGTAAAACAATAGGTAAAAAAAATAGTCGCTTTACACATTCATAACCTCAAATGGACTAGAGAGGTGTATTGTCTGTCTGACACATATTTCGATTTAATTATAGCGTCAATTTTTTTGCATAGTAATCGATTAATTCCTCTTTTATATTTATTCTACTCTCAATTTTTAAATTGAATTTTATTAAGTACTCTGATTAAATTATTCGACATATTGCAGCAAATTTCTTGATACTGGATTATAAAGTTGAACCACTGCTACTGCACACACTAAACCGAGTATGTTTTTGTTGTTTGTTTGGTTACTCACGATGTAATTTCATATTCAATTTGTTGATGCACTTGAGTTCATTTGCCATATTGCGCTATGAGGAGACAAGTAGTTGCCTACTTTCAACAAGTTGCATGTCGAGTCGACCGCGTCGTAGAAATCTATAAGTTTAATAAAAGAATTAAAAGGTGAAATTGCTGTATGGGTAGCCATTTTTACAAAAGCAGTTAGCACATCACAAAATCACTCCTGCGGAAGTAATATTCACAAAAATATATATTCTGTTGGGTGTAATAATCAAATAACTCATAGGAATAACTACTAATCGTTTTCAATTTGATATGTATCGTAAGTTTGATATGACTTTTGAACGAAAATTTGTTTGACTGTTTTTGAACGAAGATAAAATGGTAACATAGACAGAGTAAGGTATAGACCAATTCGGTAATTTAGGGTTTCAGTTAGATACTTGGATACTTTGGATAGATACATAGATAGGTATCTCATTCACTTAAATTCTAAGCGATATGGCAATACTCTCTAAATAAATAGAAAATACCTTATTGTTTCTACGCTTTGCGGTTTCTATTACTGTTAATGTTTAGTAGTCTAGTACCACTACCACCTGTTACTCCACTTGTCTATCAGACAAGTTTTAAGCGTTTGACATAAATCAAGAAGCTGATAAATAAAGCGAAGCTTCTATACGGAAGTTCGGGGCGCTCGCCGCGCGGCCACTCTGTTTTTAACGTTTAGTTCCTACGCTTTATACTATAAAGCTTTGCTTCTTTCGGGCTTCCCTAGACGGCACTGATTTTACAATCGCTGTCTTATACCCGTAAAAAAGCCTACTTGTATTGTATCTATATTTTCTTTATCTATGATAGCAATGCTACCAATATGCAAGACAAATAAAGCCGTTTGCTTGCTATAGTGCCGTCCACAGAGTACCTTGTATATACTAGAAAGTGCCGTCTTGCGTCGTCCATCACAGAGTGACAGTTGTTTTGTGGTTATGTTTTATAGATAGAAAATCTCTATCTCTTCAACCACCACCATACACAATCCGGGAAGAGTTGTTGCCTGTGAAGGATGCCTTCAGCAGCGAATGCAAAGTCCGAAAAACCAGCCTCTACGGAGGTTACGGATAATTCTCCAGTTCGACAGATTATGACGATTATTGAACACAAAATCCGTAATTTGGAGAAAAGAAAGGTAAGCACTGTGTTTCTCTGTGACAGTAACAACTGCCTGCTTTGTTACAGGTTTATTATATCTGATTCTTGATACACATGATAGGTAGCTACACAATCAAATTGACTGAAATTTCGTCGTTATTTGGTTAATTCCCAGTGTTGTATGTAAATACTATTGCCGTAGATTTGACGCCATTTTCACACATGTGCTCATGCAATGTTGACGATACGATACCAGGTACCTACGATGCTCAATCGTTGGCTAATTCCTTATTCACTTTGTTTTTTCGGTACCTCACTATGGTTGTCATGTCATGCCATCACAGAAAATACAACATAATTGTTAACCGAAACAGTAATATCGCTAATTTATGCTACAGGGTGATATTATTGTCTCATCAATATGCCTTCAGAGTGTCTAGTTAAAATTTTTGAGGCTCCTTTCATAACATATTTGGGTAATGCTTATCTTCAACTTGTCTGTAATAGTTACATTGCTTGTAGTACATCAAATGAAACTATCTGATGACTCAAACAATAATAGTACTAGTCTTCTGTGGCAATCAGCCTATACAGTATTTTATCTCTCACCTTGCAACAAAAGAAAGTGGTTTATTTTCTTCCAATGCCTCCTATTCTTTCATTTGCTTGATTCATGCAAGTTCCAAGACAAGTTTAGCTTTTCCCTGGGACTTGTCAAGAGTCATACCTCAGCATCATTATTCAACACTATTGTCATTAATTGTTATGAGTAATAACGGTGGGCATGTTTGGCAGGCCAAATAAAACAAAAAAAACATTATTACATCTCTGTTTGTCAAAGAAGACGAAATACATCAGTATAAAGTTCTACTGGTGGTACATTATGCTATTAATACAATTTAACAAATAAAACAATAATATTTTAGAGTAAACTGACATCATACCGAGACCTGCAAAAAGGTGGAAAGGACTTAAATGCTGACCAGAAAGTAGCTGTGGCCAAGTATGATGAGGTCAACCAAACTCTGGAGTTTGCAAGGGACATTTCCAAACAAATTGCAGCAATTGCTACTGCAGCAGAGCGTGAGGCCAAGAAACAAGCCAAGAAGGTATGTAAGGATAATCAAACTTGAATTGGAATTCAATTTGTGAAGGTTGATTCACTTACTCTATGCAGTGAATATGGATGATTTGATTTTAAAAAGACTATTAGTAAAAAATAAGGAATAACAATATTGACAACTAATGTAATCCTGAGACTTTTGAAGCCTTTCTTATGTAATTTGTGTAGTTTCTCTAGGCCTATCTACCTATTTCCTTTTTATTTACTAAATAAAAAATAATCATTACCCCACAGGATGCCTGGGTGCGCTGTGCAGCGGAAACTAACAAAATTCGCGAAGTATTGTTAATTCTGGACTGTCTTGTACAAATGGGCAATACTGAAGCGCGGAATGACTTTCTTAATGGAACCAATGGTGCAACCAAACTTACAGAAGAGGATCTTAAAATTTTAGACGAGTTGTAAGTAGATTTGTATTGTAGCCTATTTTTAAAGACTTAGGAGACACACTGACTTAAGCAAGATTTTTTCAACAAACCTAGATTATTATTGACTCTAAAATTATTCTTGTTTAGGTATCCAGAGGTGACACCAAAACATGAATTGAATGAGGAGGGCCACCCTGGATTTCACAGTCAAACATCAAAAGCAGCTGAGCATCTCTACTCAATAGTAGACGGCAAGCCTAAGGAAATGCTTGGCACAACCTACACTCGGATTAAAGAAATCGTTAGCGCCGTCCACGAGTGTGGATACTTCGATCGGTCACTGGAGGTAGTGGTGGAAACCGTGGAGAGCCACCCGCCGGTAGCTGACGAAGAAGCCCTCGAGCCGGCTGAGAGCGAGCCCGAGCCCGAGCCCGCCGCCGCCTACCCGCCGCCCGGCGCGCTGCCCGTGCCGCCCGCGCCCGCCGTCGTGCCCGCGCCCGCCTACCCGCTGCGCCCGCTGCCGCCCATCACGCTGCAGGAGGTCGAGCACGCGTACTTCGCCCGCCAGTACCCGCAGCAGAGGCCGATCGCCGAGGTCATAGGCTCGCAGAACTTCTTCTTCCTCCAGGAGTCTGAGATCGACAGCCCGATCGGCACGCCGCAGCCGCCGTCAGTACCGAACCAGCCGTCGCCCCCGGGCCCGATCCCCACCCAGACGTTTACGAACCAGCACTTCGTGCAGCTGCCGGGTGGCCGCGTGCCGGACGGCGCCCAGCCCCTCCCGCCCCAGCCGCACTTCCCGCCGCACCACGACCACGCCGGCTTCCCGCCCGCGCCCCTGCCGCTGCTCGCGGTACCGCAGCTGCCGCTGGCGCCGCCGCCCGCGCTCGCGCCGCCGCACGCGGCCGCGCAGCTCGCGCCACCCGCCCCCGCCCCCGCCCCGGCCCCCGTCGAAGACCGGCCGAACTCCTCCCCCGCTGAAGAAGGAGTCGTCCACGACGTCAAGGAGAGCGCTAGCCCCGAAGGCGACGAAGCCGGCGAGCGGCGGACCCAGGGCCAGGGCGACGGCCAGGGTCGCTTCCGCCGGTACGGGCGCGGCGGCCGCGGCGCGCCCGACGGCCATCGGGGTCGCGGCTCGTACCAGGGCAGGCAAGGGGGCGACGGGTACCGCGGCAGGCACGCCGGCGAGTACCAACCGCGCCCCGCGAAGGACGGCCACGCGGGCCGCCAGTACGACGGCTACCAGCCCAGACACGGCAAGGAGCACCAGAACCGTGGCGGCGACGACGGCTACTACGGCAACGGGGACACTGGCGACGGCCACCAGCACGGCGAGAACGGCGGCCGCGACCGGTACGAGGGCCAGAGCTACGGCGGCGGGTTCAAGGCGCGCGGGCGGGGCGGGCCGCGCGGCCGCCCGGCGCCGCGCACGCCGCGCGCGCACCACTACGCGCGCAAGCCGGAGCGGGTCGAGTAGCTCGCGGGGACCGAGACGGTGCGTCGCGACGTCGGCGGCCGCGTCGCTCCGTAGACGTATCGCCCGCTGTGACGGACAAAATCATTCGTGGAAGGCAAATTTCACCGGCAACAACGCGCTGTGGTAGCGACAGACGAGATTATGGTATAAAAAAAAAAGAATAAAAAAAAAGTAAAACTTGAAACTGAATAAAAAATAAGTTACTTGAATTTAGATGTATGATATATGCAGTTATTATAAGTTACGTTATTCTAGATTCTCGTATTAAGTTATGTCACGCGAGCGACTCAGGCGTCTGCGGCGGCGGCCGCGGCCGTCGTGCGTCGTCGCGGCTCGTGCGTGGCTCGTCCTCGTGATAATTTAAGTACAGGATATGTGCACACAACTGACACTACACTGGCTGTCTACCGGGACCTTTTCCAAATCTCATTGATCTTTGTACTTTTAATACAGTTGATTTAAAATACTATTTATATAATTTGTGTTAAGTAAGATAATCTATACCCATGCTCTATACATCCTTTCGTTCCTCGGCATTCATAATTACATTCTTTTGAGACTTATTTTTTGTTGTATTGTAATTTGAAAAGGTAGTCATTTCCTTAAAACATTTTATTCATGTTGACATTTTGAATTTAGCTAAAGCATCTTTATACTGAGGCCAGCGAGCGATTCATTCGCGCCGATCGTGCCAGCCTTCATTGTATGAAATGGGCGCGAGCGAATTTTGTTGCCCGGTGGCGCGGGTGAATCGCCCACTCGCGTCAGTTCGAGTGGATGCTTAAACTGGCCATATCACACAATGTATAAATCAAATAAAAGTTCTGATCGAGTATGCAATACGAAAATGGCTCTATTTCGTTAGATTTGTATTTATGTAAGTATTATAATTGTCACGCAAATAGAGCTATTCTTGGTCGGATGGATCAGGTCTCTTGTTCTTGTACCTATTGGAATAAGAACTGCAACTACAAATGCTCTGTTTAACAATACTGGCACTGAATGATTTCATTATTTCGCTGCGAATATTGGCCTAATATGAAATCATTGTGCGTAAGTATCATTATAATAAAGAGTAGCTTATTTATTTGTAGCCTCTTCCGATTATCAGAAATAGCTTCCAAGAGTACATACAGGATCGATAAATATCCTTATTGATTTCATTGTTCAATTTGTCTTGTCAATGCTTTTTTATATTCCTTAACATTGTTCTCGATAGAGGCTGTGTGCAAGCAAATTAAAAGTATTCTACGGAAACTAATAAAAGTGGTTTGTTTTTTATTCAAATCCCAGATCGTTGGACCAGAGCGCTGGCGCGAGCCCATGAAGCGCCCTCTAGACCATAACACCTGTGTTACTAGTGCCCGCACAAGGTCTTTGAGTTTGCCGGAATAACGCAGGCGATAGGAATAGGAGTATTTATTCGTCCGGAATCGGAAACTGATTTCAACGCGATTTTACTGGTATTCATATAATGCTTCTATCGTATGATTCGTGAAAATAGGTTCAGCAGTTTTCAAGTTACTCACGCATCGGTGGCTTTTGACTTTTTATTATTTGCTCGATACTCGTGCAAAGGCGTAATAAAATTATTATTGAACACTCCGTACACACCTGTATATCTCCAAAATGCTATTACAATGACTTTAGCTTTCCATTCATAATTAAATCATAATGCGTTTTAATAAAAACAAAAATATTAGCTATGTAGTAGAATGTTTTATTCAAAAAGTTTGCCATTTATATAAATAGCTTACATGGGGAAATTTTTCAAAAGAAATCGACCGAGACCGTGAACAATCTGTATAAAATAAATAAAGTGTTATATTTTCTAACTGTAGTTACCAGACAGAACCTGCTATTTTTATAACGCTAAGTAGCTACTTATAATTAAAACTACATTGTGTAGTCATTATGACAAACCTATACAACCTAAAGCAATTATACAAAATATCTTTTCATAATGTACTTATATTTAAAATAGAAATATAATATCGTCACATTTTGTTCATTTATAAATTACTTAGGGCAGTATCACAAGACCTGTAGACATGAAACAATAAGGGTAAGTATTTTACACAAATTGGATTTGATAGTCCCTCCAGGAATGTGTAGCGTAGCTTCAAATTGGAAACATCACAGCGGTTCTCAATATTAATTTAGTCAAATTTACAATTTCCCAATAACGGGAGAGATCAAAAATAATGTGGTAGGTACAATAATTAGAACTGCCGATATGATGTGATAATAATAAAAATAGGTTTCCGAAACATATACAAAAAAATGTAATAGGTGTTTTTACATTTCAGCGTCTCCTGTTTTAAAATATAATGAATGACAGGATTATTATAATGCAGCATGTAGGGGTAGCAGCTAAATCATTCGGAATGGTTATACCGCGTCAGACATCAGCCCTAGACTGCGCAGGCGGCCAGGAAAATCCCGAAACCAGGGCCCTTAAGTACGTTAGCTACTTAAAACGTAATAGTAATTCGCGTTTGAAAGCAAATTAGCTTTCAAACGCTCGATCGTGAGCGTTTGCTTTTCAATTGCGTTTTAAGTAGCCAACGTATAAGGGCCCAGGGTTTACCACTAACTCGTACAAGATGCCCAGGTAGAAATCATATCAAGTGAAGGAATCAGATCTATCGATTTCAGCGAATGTAACATCATAATTTTGTGCAAACAAGAATTGTAGAGGAAACGTGATACCCGCACCGCACGCAGCCTAATCGCCCGATTTACCTTTTTGTATTTCTTATAACGTAGGTAAACAGTCTGCAAACTAGCTTACGACTCGTCAGATGTTAAGCAGTTATCGTAGCCTATAGATGCTTGCAATACCAAAGGCATTGCTCGCTTGTTGCCGACCAGAGGGGCTCTTCACAATCGTTGGAAACAATGGCTTCTATTCTTCTAATTCATTTGTAAGAAGGATAGCTTTGGCACTTATGACCAGGCCGTGTGATGTTTGCGCAGACATCGCCACCGATCTCATAACCAGTAGTAATGTTAGTTTTTTTCATTTTTCATATTTGTAAACAATGATGGGGGCGTTATATTTGGGCTGAAACATGGTGGGGTGATAAAGATTTGCCTATTAAGGATAAATTTCACGCCACTTACCAGTAGGCATTGTTTACAACCAATAAAATATAAACTACAAACAAAAGAAAAGATATGTCCTCTTTATGTACTTGTTTGCACAAACTCATGGTTGATAGGTTATACAAAAATTTTGAACATACATTTGTGTATTGTGGACTGGCTATAACAAGCAGGCTTTTCATACAGGGAAAACAGTGATGCCAAGCAACATTGCCAAAAATGAGCTGGAATTAATTTGCTAATATTTGAAAAATATAACATTATTTATACATACAAAATAATAAGTAGGGAATTAGCTTTAAACAATAAAACTCAGAAGTCATTGATATAAAATAAAAATCAAACCCTTTACCGAAATAAACTGACCGTAGGTATGTACATATATTGCACCTAATATTTATATTTCAACTGAACCATATCAAACTATTCAGTCGAGTCTAATATGACATCAAATCCACATAAAACATGAAAATAAAAATTAAGTAGAATACCATACCAGTAGAACATTTATGTACTTACTTTTTTTACGTTATAATAATATAAGGTAGTTATTTTTTGCACTATAGAACATTCAACTTCTGTAAACAATAATGATGTAACTGTTGATTTGATCTAACGGTTGTCTGAAATGAAATTACATATATTATTGCCACCACCATTATTGTATACAAAACATTTATATTCTAGAGGTAAAGACTATAGTCGTGAATACATACACTTATAAAACCCATATAATGACTTACTCGGAACAGTTCTATTGGGGTTAGGATCAAATGGCACCAGAGTATTTGAAATCATACTAATTACGATCAACATGAGGCAAATTAACACAAACTATACTTCAGGCTCGTTTATATTATAAATCGATCCTGCCCAGAAGAATTAAATGCTAGAAAATATATAAAACAATGTCGTACATACAACACGTCTTTCACAGGTATAAAAATGAAATGAAATATTGTCCTTATACAGTATTGCCTAGACGCTGCACTATTTCGTCGCGCGGTTTAGTGTAAATGTTATATCATTTGGCGCGACATGGCGTGCCGTATCTTGCGCTCCCAGGACTCCGCCTCCGCCCAAGAATGTCGCACATCGCGGAACAGCTGCAACATATAAATACAACATATAGCTTTAGCCATTTCCAGCACTTAGTTTAGAGATTTCGATTTTTTTATTTTTCTACCCACATTCGTGTGGTTCCACATTAATCTCCCTATTTAAATGCGTGCACTGTCGCGCGCTCTTCATTTAGTTTAGAGTCTCTTTTTGATTTACGTCTCTATTTATATTAAATTTCCGTGGAAATTTAACTCCTCTAGGTATTTGTATATTACCGGAACAACCCGGGTCGTCCAGGGTGGGTGGGTTTTATATACTAATCTTTTCAGACGAGGCCCCTCGCACAACTATGATAGAACTTCACGCAGGGCAAGTTCGTTTAATCATTAATTATACTGCGAGTCTCGTCCTCAAGATTAGTAAAAATTAGTATTATAGAACACAATGTAGATGTTGAGAGAGAGTCAGTGAAGGTAATATGATTTCGTTTTGCCACCAGGGCGGCGCCTCTTTGCAATGGGGTCACATTCACAGTCTCTATTTTTCATTCCGACATCGCGATCATTATTGAGAATAATGTAGGCGAAATGCGAAACATTTTTTTATATTATTAATGGCCTCTTTCCATTGGCTCAAGCCCAATATGATTCCGCCAATGTCGAGTAATGAATAGCATAACTATACAATAAAAAATGTGACCGCTCATTTTGGAAAAAAAAATGCGAACTAATAGTTATACTGACAGACATGCAGTGTGACAGATGACGTCACCCTAGTGCAATCAAGCGACATCTGGTGAGCTGAATTTCTTTGGGAACCAAAACATTGATTTTTTTGTTTTCTTGCTCTAATCATTGCCAATGCCGATAATAAACATTAAAAAAAACAAGCAATGTGTGTTTATCACAATACTAATATTCCTTTTAGCCCTTCCAACTAAGCTAATGCTTGTACTAGGAGTGGGCTCACGTCAATAGTTGAATGACCAGGATGGGGATCGAACCCGGAACCTCTCAGCTACGAGGACGGCCCCTCTAACCACTAGGCTATTGACGCTTCATATATTGACATGCTCAATCGAGCTATATAATATTACCTGCGACAGCCATGGTTCGTCCGCCAACAGCTCGTTAAGTATCACGGTAGTATCTTTACTGGGGTTTTGCATTCTCTTCTCGGCGACACGTTTACTGCACTCCGAGTACATCAGGTATTTCTGATGCGATATTTTCGAATACAACTGCACGCGGCTGCAACACGTCGCGCACACGAGGAATTCCTACAATATAAATAGGAATCAGATGTAAGTTCAACAACAATATTATCTATATATCTATCAACAAAATATAATTACGTTTGCATACCCGGAAGGGGTAGACATATGTAGACACACAACACACCAATGGTATTAAATAATGGCAGGATAAAAAAAGCAAAGTTGAAATGGCCTTATAAATTGAGCTTTAGACATTTAAGATATTTTTAGAATCCCGGAATAAATATTAAATAAGCCATGTAATGCTGGAAGTGTAGCCTTATCATTGGAAGTCATTTTATTGCTCCAAAATTTCATATTACACATCAATGTATGGGTCACGCAATGATTTTTTTAGGTTCTATGTTACTAGACGCTCGGCGCTGGCGCATGGCTGGACGTGGCGTTCGTTTGTTAGGCGCGGGGTCATAAAGCGGGGGCCGGTACCTTCTCGTAGGCGAGGCGCGCGTCGGGCTGCACGGGCTCGAGCGTGGCGGGGTTGTAGGGCTGCCCGTACAGCAGCAGGCGCGCGGCGGCGGCGCGCGCGCAGGCGCGGCAGGCCCCGGCGCCGGCCGCCACGCTCAGCCCGGGCCAGGCCGCCGCCGCCGCGTCCAGCGCGCGCCCGCCGCCGCCGCCGCCGCCCCCACCCCCGCACGACACGCGCGCGCGCATCGTCTCCGTCACCTCGTCCACCGTCTTCACGTTCGACAGGAAGTACTCGTCTGAAACACGATGTCTTAGGTTGGCGACGCACCGACCCGGGTCGCGGGAGCCGGAGGCGGCCTGCCGAACCTCACCTTGCTCCTGGAATATTTCCGTGAGAAAGTTGGGATCGAGCGCGTGCGATATCAGCGTTTGTATGTAGACCTCGAAGTTCTCCTGGTACATCTGCGTCTCCAGCATCCTCTTCTCGATGAAGCCGCAGTCGTCGAGCGGGAGTTCGCTTCTGATCAGCTCGACGGTCGTTTCCAGATGGGTTTGTGACCGCACTTTCACCGGGACTTGAGTGTATAGCTTCTTGTTTTCTGGATTCCATACTGTATACTACAAAATTGAAGAAAAATCAGAAATTTGATATGTAATGTAGATACAGTAATGCCTCTGTCAAGTGGAGTCAGCACAGCCGTACACCCGTATTTCGAATTCTGTATGTTTCATTCAGTGCAGATGGAAATAAAAAGTAACTTCACTTACGGTAGATATATTCCGATATAATACTTTTCCGTTATCTTCGAAAGGTTCATATTTTTGCAGTAATGTTTTGCCATCGACTCTCCAAATAGCGGGCCACATTTCGTTTAATTCACTTTTTATTGCTATAAATTCTCCAGACTGAAAATTCAAAGGCAGTCAAAATGCACGTCATCTTCTTCGGATGTTACATGAGCCGCACAATACAATCATAATTTTTTGGCAAATATCGTATCCTGCAGTTACCTGCAACTACCTATCGTTCAAGTCAAAGTATTGACAGTGCCTAAAGCTTGGAATTCGAAATTGTAATAGTGGTAACAATTTACTTAACAAGCAAAAAAAGATTACCCAATTTCAATTAAAATAATTGGTATTAAGTACCACCAACCAACAATTGCTAAGGTTTTATGGATAATCTGTACTTACTCGTTATATAGGTTGCAGATAAAGGAACATCTGTTTTATTTAGTAGTTAGGTACCTACTCTTTCTAATTAGTCTAATTAGTCCAACTGACCAAATCACACGGAAACATGTTTCTTTATTCATGTTTCATCAGTGCAAACCAAGGGCTACTGAGGGCATAATATACCAACACGTTAACGAACCCGTTAGGTGAGGAACCCATTGTTTGATATACTGGAAACAGTGGTTTAGTACTATAACGGTCAATTAATGTAGTGTTGAAGTGGGCCCTTAGATAACTAGACTTGATGTGGCTATATTTTAACCCATTTATTAATGTAAAATAGTGCTTGTAAAGAACCAATTTATTAACGTACATAACGTTCATAAGCAGGTTCTCAGATTAAATGATACTAAACAAATCAACGTCGTAATGAGGTTAAAGTTACTTTAGTAAATCAAAATTATTGTTATTTAGAATATTTACAAGGACGACAGGTCAATTTTGCATAATTAACAGGTTATGATTGTAATAATAGGCATGTGCGAAACGTCCAGGCTAAATACTATTGTATCTACCTACCTATTAATTTAGTATTCTATTACGGGTGTCAGGTAAAATGAGGGTCTTATAGAAAGAAGGTATTCAGCAATATATTCTCGTTCCAAATATTGGTACCTATATAAAAACGTATCACCCAATTTAGACGTAGGGAATTATCCAATACTAGCGGCCCACCCCGGCTTCGCACGGGTACATTGCGGTTACATTATTCGAGTTTTAGTACGGATCCCTAATTTTTTGAAAATATATTATAGCCTATGTCACCCGGGGATAGTGTAGCTTCCCAACAGTGAAATAATTTTTCAAATCGGTTCATTAGTTTAGGAGCCTATTCATTACAATCAAACAAACAAAGTTTTCCTCTTTATAATATTAGTATGATGATACGATTCCCTCTTAAGCCCTAAGCCAGGTACTTATCTACACCTAAACAAATAAAATTGGTTATATTTATATCCTGGTTGTAATGAAATATCTAGGTGCCAAGAATGGGCACTTAGTAAGTAGGATATTCGCTTACCTGGTAAGGCATTTCCTCGAGGGGTCTAGTATTTTCTATTTGTACAGTGCTAGACACTGTCTGATGAGATTTGATGTGTTGCAACTTTCTGCTCGTATTGTTGTCATTCTCCGATGCCCCATAAATCCCATAGCCCAAGTTTGTCCCATGCGCTGAAACTAAAGACGTGAAAGAAGGTATCAAGCAAAAAGCTCTGATATTCATTTAACAAAAGCATTCGTAAAGATCTGAATGAAATTTTGTTTTTCGTGTCGCGATGAGATTGGGTTGATTAATTGGATCTCAACAATTGATATTGCATTGAAGGCGCCTCCGCAGCACCTACCGATGAATTAAACCATGCGCGGATAACACGCCAATATTTGTAATGCTAACTTGTCATATCTACTTGTATTTTTAGTTAAACTAAGGTCTGAAAGAACCGTTAAGTGGTAATCATAAAGTAGTACCATTTTAACATTGTACAAGACTTTTATAACCAAGTCCCTACCTAATTGACGAATATCAAGAAATGTTAGGATAGGTAAAGGAAAAGGATGCCAATTCGCAATGGTGATAACATGTACACACATTATAAAATTGTATTGAAACAAAGAAAATAATAAACTGTTGAAACAAATTACTAGACAATGTTTTATTGTACATGTTATCCCTATTTTGGCGAAGTGAGGGGTGCTACCAGGAATAATTACAAATTAAAATTATTTAACACATTATCAGTAATATACTCGTGTTTATTTTATGTCTTCTCCTATTATACAAAATTATTTACATAAAATATTGAGAATTGTGCATAAACAAATAACAATTAAATAGAAATACAAAAACCTTATGTCCAGGGCATGGCCTTCTAATACATTATCTCGTAATTACTTATAGCTGTCAAAGTATTATGCAATGAATTTCCCTTATAATATAAAATCACTTTCAGCTATAGAATATGCATACACTATCGTAAGTACCAACTAAATTCAAATACTGCAAAATACAATACATTATTTATATGTACAACAGACACCCACTGGTATGAATTCCATAAAAAAATATACCACAATTTTGGAATTATTAATGGTAGCACCCCTTCAATAGCGAGTATGACAAGAGTCACAAATTCTACAATTTACAATAAAATGGCACTAATAATGTGTCATTAACAACAATTTTAGTGAAATCTTGTTACAGGCTAACCCTAAAAGTATCGACGTTTACTAAGATAGGTACATCACATTTCTTTTGCACAAAATATTTACAAAAAATAATCATAGATTTCATCTAATAAACAATTTACATTATCACAGTTAAAATGTAACAAGTTTTCACGATAAATCCTGCCTATAAGGCAGCTAGCTTGCTCCTGTCATACAAGCTTCAGGGCTAGCTCTTCACCATCGCGCTCTACTTCTTAAGTGGAAATCTAATAAATTGAACGCACCTTCATCGGGCTGGTGTTGGTAATAGTATTGTTGCTGGGGCGCTGCCTGCAGCGACGTCACGGGCGGCGGAACAGGGGGTCGTGGCTTCTTAGGAGCGGCCGGCTGAGGCGCCACCACAGCAGACGGCGTTGGCTTATTCATTGTCGTTCGACCTTTGTTCTTTCCTTTATCATTCAGAGGCGTACTAGGCACATTGAGCACTGGCTTGTTGAGTCTCCTCGCTTCCTCTTCCGCGTCGTAAGCGGCTTCGTCGCTGCCGTCGTATTTACGTTTTCTGTCTTTATTTAAATTGTAGTAACGCGGATCATCCAACTCCACACCCTTCGCTTGGGAGCTGAGAAGATTCGCCGCGCCATGTAGTTGATTAGCACCCAACAAGCCCGACGAACTCATTACTGGATTATTCAATGCCATACCTGTATTTACTACATTTGACGATGCCATGGCTCCATTGGCACTTTGTTGTGTAGCATTCGCTTCACATTGGCTTTTATTATGATCGTTCTGAGCGTAAGGTTTATTATTGGTCGTATTGTTAGTGTTTGTTCTCGACCATGTTGATTTTCTGGCGCCTCTGCCGGCCGGGGGAGGAGAGGTATCGCGCTCCCCTTGCAAAAATTTCAAATAAGAAGCCATGAAACCTGAACCGGGGCCCGTGACCGGAACATTGAATTTTTTATCCATAACTTTCGAAGTAGCGTCTTGTGAAGTGCTGTTAATGTTCTGCTGCTGTGAAGAGGGTGCTACCGACGATGCAGTATTTGCCCGTTGTTCTGCAAGGAAACCAAGTTCTTCCTCTATATTAGGTACTACCACCTTAGGCTGTTCCTCTTCACGTGTTTCAGGCGTCGAAAAAGATGACGAGGAAGCCGAAGGTGGAGTTTCGCTAAATGACGACAATGGTGTTAACTCCACAGAAGATTGGTAATCAGGATGGGGGCCTAGATGGAAGGGTGGGAAATAAGTCAGTGCATGTCCATGGGGCATGGCCAGAGCCTGATGTTGGTTAGCAAAGTTTGTGGCGTGTAAAGGAGCCTGAGAACCAAAAGCTGAAGTGCCAGGAAACATTTTGGGTGGGGGTGGTGGTAAATTCCATCGCTCAAAATCGAAATAGCTACCATTTTGCTGCTGATTACTGGTTGAACTATGTGCAGGTGGGGGGATTCTATTAGCTAAATAGTCAGCCATCACTGCATTGGACAATTCATTCATATTAGTATGTGGCACAGGTTTCTCAGCACTTTTTCTCCTTGAAGTTATTTTACTTGATGCTGGAGATGCTGACGTTGTTGTCTGTGTTTTGCTTGGCTTATCTTGTAATTGACAACTTTGTTGTAGACTTTGCAAATTTTTAACTATACTCATAGGATCTCCACGGCAACTGGAGAGATCTTGTAAAGCTACATTGTTGCTATCAAAATAACTTTGATGTTTATCTGACAAACTAAGTGTTGGTCTATGGGTTGATTGATTCTGAGAAGTAGATTCATTATTATGAGTATTATTTTCTGCTACACTACTGTTGCTGTAACTATTACTGCTAGTACCAGAATATTTTCTAGAAGTCTGACGGTCTTCCCAGCAACTTTGACCAGAAGGCTGTGTTTGACTTCGCTCATATCTGTTATCACTGTAAGTTTTACTTTGTTCAAGGCCTAAAGCTCTAGTTATAACGGAAGGATAAGCTACTTGACTGTTCTGTGATGGGGGCCTAGTTACTGATGCTTCTAGAGGAGATCTAGGAGCTGTATTATTAACTTTACTGTAATGGTCACCATGCTGCTGAGGGGAATTTATGGAGTTCATTGGACTATGATACATTGGATATGCAGGACTAGACCCATGATCTAATGGAGATGTTTGTGGAGCTGCTTGAGAAGGACTTGGGCGACGCGGCACTACTACCCCACAGTCAGGCCCATTTTGGGAACTGCTACTAGAATATCCTGTATCTGTACTTGAACTACTTTTTGCTCGTACATGATAATCTGATTCAACATTGTTTCCACTTTGGTAGTGTCTAAAACTTGACGCCTGTGGAGTTGAATATTGAGAGCTGCCAACTCTAGTTGATTTTGAGGAAGTTCCACTACTACTATAGTTTAATCTACCCGGGGCATCCATAATTGAGTAACTTATTGGAGATGATTGTGGCTGAATTTTTTCATTTGTTTCACAGCTTTTTCTTTGCTCATTGCTCAATTCCGGATATATTTTGCTTTGCGCTTTTGTCTGCACTTGAGGTGGTTTAACAGTGGGAGATACAAAGCTACTACTGCTATTTGTGACCGGTCGAGAAGGCTTTTCACTGGTTGTATTTTTAGGAGACTGGGAATTATAAATGGATGCAGAAGGCCTGGAAGTTGTACTGGAAGTTGGGCGATAGTCTTTACTGGGTGGGGTTGGGGAAGAACTTACTGGTGGAGTTGACACTATACACGATTGCTGCGAATGAGCAGTTGAACTTGCAGAACTTGAATATGACTTACTTCCAGCATATTCCTGCTGAGACGAAAGTTGCCCACTCTTTGCACTGCTTGTACTGTACGAATTATCAGTCTGATTTCCAAAAGATGGAGATTGAAAAAATGTAGATGATGTTGATGTAGCTGGCTGTTTGGAGGCTGTTGCTGGTGAACCAGACCTATTTGTTTGTTTACCGGCACTAGCTAACTGGGAGTTCAGGTGATTATTAAGAGTTTGTGCTGCAGCAAAATGCGCATTAAAGTTCTCATATGTTGCTGATGCCTTTGTTGTAGCCGGACTTGGTGATGAAGGCACAATACTCTCATGGGGTAATATTCCAAATGGACTTGGCAGTTGGTTGTTTCCTTGCCAGTTCAGACCAGTTGTGCTACCTGGAGTTGGTGATTGATCAAAAAATGAGGATCCTTGTGCTGCCAAAGTTTGATGGGAATAGTTTTCTCGTAATGAGGAAAGTTCAGATTCTACTGAAGATTGCTTTGATGCAACTGCAGCCTGAGCTTGAGCTATAACTTGTCGATGCTGTGCCTGAAGAGAAGAGCTATAATGTGCAGGTTTTGGGTTTGCATGATGGAACAGTGGTGAAAATACTGCATCATATCCCACAGCTGGCGGAGACAGAAACCCAGCAGGATTAAAGGGTGATGCTGTCGATGATCCCAGCTGTCCTGCTAGTGATGCTGTAGTGTGTGCCGCTTGAAGTAGCAACTGACTTGTGGTAGATGGCACCGATTGGCCGCCTAATCCAGACCCACCACTTGCTAGGTGGTGATGAAAATCCCCACTTGCAGCACCGGCCTGAACCCCCGCTAACCGATTGTATGAATATGCTGACCATGGTCCTACTGGATCCATTACCACCTCCGTGTTGCTCTATCAATGTATGTAATATGTCAATAGTCCACACTTTCATCCATAGTTTGTGTTACACAAATATGTACAGTTACTACCACTAAACTGGCGCACTGGAATACATGATGACTTTACTGAATCTTCATATGGGGAAAACACTCCTGAAAAGAAACAAAAACACATTTACTAAACTAAGCAAAGCGAGTGAATTACGTATAAATTATAACACAGATCCTATTAGATTGATCAATAGTAGCTAATTTGTAGGTCTGTTTTCATGATTTAAAACTCAAAAAGACCATTGTAATAGTTTAACAAAAGATATTCAAAATAAACCATCCTCGATCTCAATGAAATAAAAATAATCCGGCGCCTCACTAGGGAAGCGTCAATGAATGACGGAACAATACAGAATCTTATTTTACACAGTGGGGCATAACAAGAGTACATTTATGCAAAGAAACATACCATCTCCATAGGTTTTCCACATTCATTTATCAATGTGGTTTCAGAGGACGCTCATACAACAGATAACATCATAAATATGGCCTCGACTCCTCGGGTGCTCGTTGCGACGGGTTTTGTCTATTGTGAAACGAAAAGTAACTCAGGTGATAGAGGTTGTTCACAATAGTTCACTTGCAATTTAACACTGAATATTGATATATCTTGTTTCGTTCGCGCAGTAGTACTAATGTTTCAAAAATCTGTATCTTTATTTACTAGTAAAAATAAGACAACGTTTCGCCTTTCACATTAATCGCCGCCATCTTACTTGTCGAATATCTGTCGGTCGGTCGAACGAACGAACTGCCTGTACACAAAACAAGGGATACAGCGCCATCTATAAAATTATTTGCATACCCAGGCGCGCAAAATGAAAAAACTTTTATTCTAGAATATATATTTATATGTCTACCATGTATCACTATATTGTTCACAGATATTATTTTAATCATTCCTTCGCCTAAAATTTAATTTGGAGCCAACTGACTATGGGGTATATTCAGAAGTGACGGAACTTTTCCGCGTCGAAATCTTCCATCCTTCTTCTAAATTGTATATGTAAAAGTTATGCTTACTTATACCATATACTTATAAATACTTATTTTAAAAGTTCAGATTAAGCGTTTCTTATATTTTTAATTTCCCTTTTTGCATTTTAGCCAAAACTTTCGAGTACTACTACTGCCAGTGTCGAGTATTTATGACCCAACGACTAAGTTTGTACTAGATAAAACCTGCACACAAAACAAGTTGTAGTTCTATTTTCATTTGAGTTTACATTGGGGACAATATAATCTTCTTGGGAACAACCGGTCCTATTTTACAACCCACATAGCTCTTAACTCTGTGGAATTACCCCAAGAATTTTATATAACCCGGATAAACGGGGACTCTCTGTGGTTAGAGCCAATCATCAATTTTCTTGGAGGCAATCATTTTTAATCCACGGGTTTTTATGTTTCGTCAGTTCTATAGCGGATGCCACGATGTTTTTAGTAGAGTTAGAGCTGCTGGTAAAATTATTGACACGCGCCAAAGACGTATATTTTGTTTAAAACTTAAATTATTAGTCTATGGTCTATAATTTCTATAGCCATGTCTATGAGAGAAATATCTTACAGTTGGTACTTAGTAGATTACGTTTGTTACTTTCCAGCGGGAATTTGAAATGAAAGTGACAAAGAAGCTTATGCTTAACTAATTTCTAATTCAATTTCTTCATGGGAAAGTGCCACATATACCGTTATCTACTTACGAGTATGGTCTATAAACCATTATGTAAGTACTAATTAGGTATAGTAACTACTAAAACTTTAAAAATCAGACTACAGCCAATATTTCAATAACTTTATTTGGGTTTTATTGACATTTCAGTTTTTTTCGCTGAAAAAGGAAATAAAAATGACGAAATATCTTTGGTAATGCTTTATACCGGTTTGGGAAGACATACGGCGAAAAAATATTATAACCGACACATAAATTGAAAGTAAACAATACAAATAACCTATTGTAGTTGGTGGGTGAGTGCCACCACAAATAACTAAAGGGTCCCGTACACAGTGAAAGGATATGATTCAAATACGTAGATTTTACAGCCCGTTTAAACTTAATCAAAACATCAAATGCGTTATCCAGTTACATAAAGAAATCCATGTTAAAATTATTAGGTAATTCTCCCACGGAGATACCTATGTACTTACCAATTGAAATGCAATTCATAGATTGCCAATTTATATCGGTACTTCATAGATAGGTAGTATCGAAGTTTACAAGTTTACAGTATTGACCACAGGTATTGACTTGCCTTCAAACTTACATAAAACGGATTAATCAAAGACGTAATGTAGAAGGTAAACCACGACACCCCCATGGATAAATCACTAAATAAATAAGAGCATATCAAGAAGTACCTATATAAAAATCGTAATGTACCTAAGGCAGGGTCACTGAGCACGAAGAATTTCGTACAATGACCTGTTATTACCTGTCTCTGTCACTCCCGCGTAAATCTAATACGCCTCGCTCACACAGTTGCCGGTCACACGCAGTTCACGGCAACTGTGTGAGCGAGACGTATTAGATTTACGCGGGAGTGACAGAGACAGGTAATAACAGGTCATTATACGAATTTCTTCGTGCTCAGCGACCCTGCTTTACTCACTTAATGCCACCTACCAAATATAACCGGTAGGTACATATTGAACCAAAGGTATAAAATGTTGATAGGCGAAACATTTGAATATTATATCGTATTTTAGAATGGTCGATGTTTGGCACAAACTTACGTGCAAGGGTATCTACATTTTGTGGGAACAAAACTTTGTTTTGTTGCTACATGTAGGCTAAAATATAATATTTTACAAATTCGAAATTATTTTTATTAATAGTATTGGCTTACTGAAAGTCCTAAAGCATGGAAGGTACTATAATAAACATGCAGGACGGCAAAAACCACAAACAACCATTAGGTTATATGAGAGCAAAATTTATATCATCAAAACACGAGTTGGCTGCAACTTCATAGAATCATAAATTATTTGTGAACATCTTGTATTTAAATGTAGCTGATGCACAGCCACAGCTACTAAGTTTATTCTGTATTCTATACACTATGATTTTAAAATAGATATTTTTGGTAGATACTATAGTTTATCTAAAATAATTTCATTAATCTAAATAAGGGCTATCCCATTCATTCCAATCAGGAAATTTAATATTTTATCTGTTAAATATTTAGCAAGTCCCAGTGGCCTATGAACACTGATGATAAGGTTTACTCAATTTAATTTTATGACGCAATTTCGAAGGCTAATTAAGTTTGAATTGAAGATAATCAAGAAAACTACGTTAAATTACGTGATTTTTTAAAAGTTGAGTTAGTAAATATAGTATTTTTTATTATTATGTTCACACGCGCACACGGTACGCAAAGGATTTCGGTTGGTGTGCAGGATTTTCTTAACTGCGTCAACTATCGGCAACGTAGCGCCGACGGGAACAGTCTATCTATTCCACATTACGGAACGCGCACGTTACGGAACGTTACGGAACTATACTTGAGTCGTAAATTTCAAACATGGCCATCTCCACACTTCTCCGAATTTGTTTGAAATTTAACGACTAATTTTACAGTGTAAATTACATTGCCGTCATAGACTAAAGAGCCGCGTCTATGGAGTGCAATTGGTATTTTTGAACGACGCGTAGTTAAGGAAATTCTTTCCATGCCGTGCCTGCGCTCCGAGCGGTGGGTGTGTGCCATAGATATAGAAGAATTTTTAATATTCGTGTATCACGAGTAAATATGAAATAGGTATGTATGGACAAGCTAATGTAGGTACGTGACGCGCCACGCGGGCTTCCACATAACAATTTGAATGTAATATGTTTGTTTAGTAATAACATTGGACATGGACACAAATCCTAACATCTAAATGCTTGCGATCTTTATCGAATCCACCTGCCTCAGTTAAAAAACTATGAGATAATTGATATTATGTAGACGCTTAAATGTTATTATTGTTTGACCATTAGCCAAGTTGATTCGACAAACAAGCAGACAACGACTTATATCTAAATTAATAATCACAATAAACACATCAATGTAAATGATGAGGTGGGTAAAATTTTATCAATGCTACCAACTAAGCAAGTACTGACAGAGAGCCAACATGGCGGACTAAAATACCACAGTGTAGAAGAGCATGACGTGGCGAACAATTAAATGTAACACTTAGCATCGCTTACTCAAAAATGTACAGGATTTAATTAACTTTCACGTAGGTATGTAGCATCCAGTTGACGTCTCTGCCAAAACTCTTTTAAAACATATTAATGTTATTTCATACATAAAAATCAACTAATCACTCATTTTCATTCAGCCCACTATTTAAGAAATAGGTCAGTATAATTTAAAAAGTAATTCGATAAGGTCATCATAAGAAACAAAATTTGTGCGATTGCTTCATTTATTAACATATGATTGTAGTCAGCCCCAAGAGGCGACTAAGCCATGGAAATAAATCATTTGCATTTAGGTACATGTTAAGACTAATTGCCTAAATAAGCTGTTTAGCTACTAAAAAGATAAAACACCTCATAAGCACCGATACAAAAATAAAATCTTTGGAATTAACTGGCAAGTTAACGTAAAAATAATAATCACATTTAAAACTTAACAATTAAAATAGCATTACAAAATAATCAGACCCTGATCTTTAATATCAATTCGGAAAAAGTAACTAAATGAGTATTACGCAGTTTACACCTAAGTATAATATCTATACCTACATTAGTTTTAAAAGATGATCTTTAATGAGACGAAGAATAAGTCCAGGAATAGTTTTACCATATTTTCCAAATTCAAAATAATTATTTAAGGCTAAAGCGCCCATCTAGCCCGCGAAGTTCAAATTTCTTAAGGTTTTTTAGAAATTTTTCAAAATCTGACAATAATAAAAGGCACATTTTGTAATTCGCGACATTGACCGTGTGCAGTACATTTATTAATATATCTAACTTACTCTAAAACATTTCAAGAACGACCGCTATCCAGTTATCTGGCAATTTTTCTATATTTAGTGATTAACTAGTATCATATCCACCGTGATAATATTTAGAGTAAAATAAATGTATTAATAAACGCATTGCATACTGTGTTTGCCGCAAATCACAAAATGTTGTCGTAAATGTTTTTAGATTTTGGATAAACTATAAAAATACTCGAAAATTTTGAATTTCGCGTGATAGACAGGCGCCTTCACCTTAATAAAGTACCCCAATAGGGTTAGCGCATACCGACTGATCTAGTAGCGCCGAAGGTACAAATTTAATAATAATTTAAATTCAACTTTACCGACTGCAACATACGGCTGAAATTGGTAAAACGAAATTGTCACACAGCGCGGCTCAAAGTTTCGCGCAATCGAAATTCGAGAGGCCGTATGTCAAAGAGAGTAAAGTTGACTTTCAATTGTAATTGAGTTAGGCGTTTTTCAGCCACTCTATCGGTATGCGCAGCGCTGTGCCTTTAAATTTAGATGTCGGAACATAAGAATTTTACTTTTTTGAAGTAAAAAATAAACAATTAGATGCCTTGAGTTAATGAATTCTCCAGAACGATATCGAATTCGTCCAGCGGTTCGAGTATCTGTCTAAGGAATGTTAGCAAGCCGCGCTTGCGCATAAAACTCTGTTCTTCGTACATTTCGATGGTGATCCGTGTCATTGACATTGGTACCAGCATACGATGGAGCCAGTGCTCGCTGTAAAATAAAAATAATCAACATCGTGGTAACTTGAAGTGTCAACAGTCAAATGCTCGCCTACTGAGCGTTCGATCTGGTTCTTTCGTCACCATAAACCTATTGACATAATGCAACTTTAACATTTGGGCTAGAGATTTAAATGAAAATACTTCCTTATATTACTTTGAATAGAATAGATTATTCAATTATCCGCACATGATGTGGGTAGTTACAAAAGGGTGCTGTCAAATACAAAATAATCCTTGTAAAGTAAGTTCTACCAAGTTGAAAACTATAACAACTTAAACAATCTGATACAGAGCTAATTCCAATAGGTACTATATAAGTTTTTTTAATGGTCTCGTGGGTTGTTTTTTTTAAAAGAATACTAGCAATATAAGTTTATCACAATACTAGTACTCCTGTTAGCCCCTCCGTCTAAGTCTAATGCTTGTGTTAAAAGTGGGCTCACGTCAATAATTTAATGGCCAGGATGGGGATCGAACCCGGAACCTGTCAAATACGAGGGCGGCCCCTCTAACCACTAGGCTATTGACACCTTGCCCATATAAATATTACTAGCTGTGCCCGCGACTTCGTCCGCATAGTATTTAACTTAACAAACATTTCGGGATTATTGGGATAAAAAGTATCCTATGTGTTAATCCCGGTTATAAACTATCTGTGTTCCAAATTACATCCAGATCCGTTCAGTAGTTTTTGCCTGAAAGAGTAACAAACATCCACACTCACCAACTTTCGCATTTATATCATTAGTAGGATTTTATGTATGCAAACAAATACTGACCGTAAACTAAGGCATATGAATAGTTGGAATTTCCCGTCCTTGCCGAGCGTGCGGCCCACGGTGTTGACCTCGTCCATGAGGTGGCAGTAGCAGCGCCAGATGGCGCGGTGCTCCTGGTCCTGCCTGCAGTTGTACGCGACGCCGCAACTCTTGTTGTTCTGTGTGGTTGGTTCGTCGCACAAACTCATTTTGAATTCATCTTTGACTTTTGCTGCAACAAATATATTTAAAATTGAATAAACGAGCGACAAGAAATTATAATATCCCAATTTTTTAATACGTGAATCTGTTAAGATCTGATATTGTCTTTAAATTCGCAACGATTAAATCCCCTTAAGTTGCAGACGTCTATGGCGTCGGTTATCACTTACCATCATGTTCAATGTCTGTCAGTGTGCGTACTTAGACAGTACAAAAATAATCTAAACAGATTAAATGTGTTGATATGTTTTTAAAGTAAATTCCTCAGTTAAATATATAATTATCAACGGCCTTTCATAGCAAAGCGAGCGACAAAAATATGTAACTGCTTACTACAAACACGAGATTTTAGTAGTAAAAATCAAACAGAGACAGAACTTTCCCAGGGTAAGCCCTTCGGTGGAAACCTCTTTACAAAGCCCAGTTGTCTAGTCGTGCTTACCAAAATAATCCCATATAAAGAGATTTTTCCCAAACAGGCGAGCCGATTTGAAGCCACACAGGAACGCCTGTTCTAAGCATTTGACCAGCCCATTTTCGCCACACAGCAAAACACTGAGCGAGTTCGCGTCCTTGTCTCGCTTTGACTGGTAATGCCATTTCACTATAGCATTCACACAGTCACCTGTGAAATAATATGATTAAATATTATCTAACTACATTAGGGGAATAAGAAAACTTGTAAAAAACTGATACAATAACATATATTCTATGGATAAGAGTGCATGTTATTGTAAAAATATAATCTTTGTACAGAACCCACTTCCTGCTAAGCTATAAAGCTATTATCACAAATTGCACATCTCAGAAACTTTGTCGGTAAAGTTCGCAAACCAAGATCACAGCCGAAGGAAACCCAATAGATCAATTTGGCGTCACTTACGTTTGACTCTTTTCCAATGGGCGATTGATATTGGTTGATTTGAAGTGATTTTATATTTAAATAGATCTGCCGATGTTATTTCTAAGATGTGTCCTTATTCCCCGTATAGCGTTTGTCAACGGTTTATAAATCAACCACAGACATAATTCAATAGCTTTATAAAAAAAGTTTGACACTGGTTAAAAAAATAGCAACATCATAGTGAAATTTCATCATATAATACATAATGTAAACTGTAAGCATAATATAGACTACAGGTAAATTAGTTATTATTATTTAATTAAATTCACGTCCAACAACCATCTTGATTTAATTATCACTGAATTATAATTAATTGGCATTTTACTGTAGTGGGGTTAGTGATTTCAATTTTAAAAAATGCACCCCATTATTCAATATCATTTATGACATAGATAACGAATTCACAATAATTTGGTACTCATCATAATTTTTTTTATTCACTTTTCTGAAGAGCGCTCTCCTGTTTATTTATTTTCTTCTTATCACGTTTCTGGACAACTCGCGGTATCTTTTGAACGTTTCACAATCACTTATAACTAGAGAGTCATGTATCAAATTAGATAATATAATAATTCTTCTTTGTTGTCCGCGCCAATAAAGTATAAATCCTACCCCTACCAATGTGTTCGCCTATACATTGGAAAATCTATACAAATAAATACATAATATATTTATAAAAAGTACAGTGGCGCAAACAAGCTAAAGCGTGTAATACATTTAAGATTTCTAAGTGCTTTAGCTTTTGTGTTGCTGTGTGTAGTGCTATAGGAAGAGCATATTTTGTATATTGGTCTCATAATATTTTTGAAGCTGCTATATGTATATAATATTGTGTTTAAGAAAGAAAAACCTTATACAGTACCTCAAGTCACAAAGACGATATTGACGAACCGCGTTTGTGAATCATGCACTAATTGCTTTAGATGCTATGAAATAAAAAAAAACTTTTATTTCAAAGGAATTTGAATCGCCATATTTTACCTGTAAATTATATACAAATACACAAACATACACTAGGTATTTTCACGTGTTCTGTATTCGAATCTAGTAGTACATAAATTCGTATAAACTTTTATCACTACAGGGGATTATTCTATCTGTGTAACTATCTACATTACAATAAATAAAAATAGACATATACAGCAGGAGTTATTTTGATACATATTTGTTTATCTGGCTCTTAAATTATCTGGCTACTTGCGAGTCTGGCTGTACATGCATGAATAAAACCACAGAATACGAATAAATCATAGCTTCGCCGTCGAGAGAAACTAGAGTGCGTTCCTTCGCATAATAAATTATTTAATTTTGACATAAGCCAATAAATATAAAACTTTAGGGCCAAATTAAATCAACTTCCGAAACGCATTCCCTCGGCAGTAGTGTAAGCTAAAGGAAGGAGGACAGGCAAAGGGGAGAAACAAACAAAAAGAAAAGACAACGCACATGCAAATCATAATATATGTATAGAAGGCAGTCTGACGCACACCGGCCGCGGTGTTTTACCTATCATGTGTTGTATGGTGGAGGTGGAGAGGTGCGTGGTGGTGGGCGTGGGCGGCGCGGGCGCGGGCGGCGGCGCCGGGCAGCGCGCCGCGCGCCGCCGCGCCGCCACCAGCAGCCGCTCCGTCGAGCCGTCGTCCACGCCCGACCCCAGCCAGCGGTTGCACGGGAACCTGCCACACGCCACGGACTCTCACATCTCACAACTCAAAAAAGTTTGGCCACTGGTTAAATAATTAGCAACGTCGTGGAGAAATTTTATCATTATACATAACTAGCTGTGCCCACGGACTTCGTCCGCGTAGAATTTAACGTAACAAAAATTTCGGGATTATCGGGATAAAAAGTATCCTATATGTTAATCCCGGTTATAAACTATCTGTGTTCCAAATTTCATTCAAATCCGTTCAGTAGTTTTTGCGTGAAGGAGTAACAAACATACATACAAACATACATACATACATACATACATACATCCACACTCACAAACTTTCACATTTATAATATTAGTAGGATGTAAACTGTAAGCATAATATAGATTACAGCTAAAGTAGTCATTATTATGTAATTTCACATCCAACATCCATCTTGATTTAATTATCACTGAATTATAATGTGTGAATTATAATTAATTGGCATTTTATTCTAGTCGAGTTAGTGATTTCAATTTTATATAATGCACCCCACCGTTCAATATCACAACTCTATGGCCTATATTCATAAATCGATCTCAAGTCTGAGAGCGATGTTGGATATGTCATTCTTATGTCGTTCCAGTATTAAATGACACGTCAAAAGCTTGCTCAAGATTTATTCATATGGGCCTTAAACCAGCTTTGGGGCTTCGAACAAGTCTTACATCCAGAGAACAAATCTTACAACCAGGCTTGGGGCGAATTTGTGTAACCACCGCCATGGTACTTGTATAAGATTGTTTAAAGCTGTAGTTAATAATAATTTAAGGCACATTTAAGAACTCTGATCCCCAGTTCAGTGGTATATACGGGCCGGGCCTAATAGAGCCCGGGATTAAAAAGAAAACCACGATCATAGATAAGTGGTATGATAATTAATTTCATTTGGTGACCAGAGCAAAGTACTCTTGTCACAAATTTCCTAGGAACTTAAACGACATTCATAAACAACAAAAAAAATTAAGCTCACGTGTAGGTGTGTCCCGTAACTTCGTTCCTAACGAAAACTTGATCGAGTAACCACCTCGGGGACAGTCCGGAGTTATCGTGGCCGATGCGCAGCGTCGATAGTATTCCCAAGTTTTTGTGCTACACCAAAACAATACATAACTTGTAACACATTTAAGTCCTATATTATTTGAAACTGTATGATACGGTCCTCCATTCTTCAAACAGGGCTTACATGGGTTGGAATGCGATTTCCCATCGGGTAAAACTTCCATACCAAATTCCATCCCCTAATTTAACACTTTAGGAGATGAACCTTCAAAAATCATTTCTTAATGATCCTTCGTTATAGTAGTATAAGGAACTGTGCAAAATTTTATGGGTATTAGACCCATGGGTTTAGGCTGTGCGTTGATAGATCACTATGTCAGTCAGTCACCTTTGAGTTATATATATTTAGATAAGACAATAATAAATAATTAGCTTACATGGAAAACAAACTCGTTGGTGTTGCGCGGTATTGGTATTTTGGGCGTAGATTCTCCATTAGCTCCTGATATCGAGATCCAACAGTTGGCGGTCGTCTGGCTAGCTTTACGAGATGGCACGATGAGAACACGATATGGCAGCTCTAGAAACGGGAGACAAAAATATATGCTCGTTACCCACGATCTTGATAAACCTCTTTTTTATTTTAAACTAGCTGACCCGACAGACGTTGTCCTGTCTTAACTTTGAATATTGAATTAGAATTGTTCCGCTCAACTTTCTCATTTTTTTCTTTCATAAGAACCTTCTCCTGACAATAATAAACACTAAAAAAAGAATTAGCGAAATCGTGCCATCCGTTCACGCGTGATGCGATGACCAAGGAAATAGAGATTCATTTTTATATATAAGGTGAGCTCAGGTAAGATCGGCCATGGGTGAAGACCGGATGAAATTAATTCCCGGCGAATTTGGCCATGTTTTATAATGTTGTCAACATTTTACAAGACGCCATTTTATCCTGCCGCGACCAGTAGTTCAGGCTTGTCGCTCCGACAAGTTGGACGTGTGCTACGCGCCAAAAAAAATGTCAATCCGATCTTTCCTTCGCCAAATGTTAGTCCGATCTTCCCTGAGCGCACTATATAGACTAGTTGCTGCCCGCGACTTCGTCCGCGTAGACTTAAGTAAAGTATTCTATGTGTTAATGCAGGTTATAAACTATCTGTGTTCAAAATTGGATCCAAATCCGTTCAGTAGTTTTGCGTGAAAGAGTAACAAACATACATCCACACTCACAAACTTTCGCATTTATAATACATATTAGTAGGATATAGTTTCCTTCAGTTTATTAGGTTCTCCAACCCCTACACTCTTGGCGCACTGAAATGGGGATAGTAGCTGCCCCCTCCATTGGTAAGTATTTCTAAATTTACTCTCCCCTTAGGCTAAAAGCTGGGTACGCCCATGCCTGCCTATCCATTACATTGATAAATTATTTTTGTAAGTAGTCATGTATGTGCATCAGTTTTAATTACTTAAAAGTCAAACGAAAATGAGCCTTACTGGTTGTGGGATATGTGTTTGTGAAGCAGGAGTAATCCACAGCGTTCAAAGTAAGCAAATGGTAGAGGAATTGTTCTCTCTCCTCTTCGGAGCGTAGGAACGCCGTTCGCTTGTACTGGGATCGAAGCAACGTGGTGTCGGCGAGTAACTCCCGCAAATGTTTCGAGAGCAATTTCTTCTCTAACGACAACCGAACCCAAGCTCGAGCGTAACCTATTTCCGTTTTTATATCCGTCATAGCTTGAACATTCCTGTAACAAGATTTATTTACTGAGATCATAAAAAGTTTTGTTGCCTTAACTTAGCCGTATCTAAGGTGATGTAAGTCCATTTTAGAGTTATATTTTTTTTTATTTTACCACCCAGAAAGCAACCCCTTTCTTTTGTGGGATCACATTTACCTACAGCCCCATTTAATGAGAGCACACATCTAAAGTACGGACTATTATTTTGAATACAGCATACATATGGGAGCAGAATTTCATGATGGATATTATCATGTTTCCACAAATCAACATTCTTACCTCATATCAAAAGTGAGGCTTTCCGGGAGGGGTCGCAAAGGGTTGGGCTGCTGCGACGATTTTCTTTCCAAAGTTCCGGAGTTGCTGAGTCGATCCCGCGAGCTATCCCGGGACCCGCCGCGAGAGCTGTCCCGGGATCGGTTCCCGCTACTGGTACTCTGTTGGGCCTCTACCTCGGCGCCCACCGATGATAAATCTAGAAGCGGATGATGGCTTTAATGGCGTTCCTCACATTAGGTATGAAATTATTGCGACTATTACTCAAAATGTCAAGCATTCTGAAGTTAATATTGAACAATTAATCATATGAGTAGATTTTTTTGGTTTTTTTTTTAGATAGTGTCAGACAGACCCACCAACCGTATGGTCCCAAACTAAGCAATGCTTGTACTATGGGCACCGTACAATGGACTGGGGCAATCCCAGTGACACCCAGACCAGGGCAAATTACGAAAAGGAAATTTCCGAATTTTGTCCCGGCGGGAATCGAACCCGCAACTACCATGTGCAGTGGGCCGAGCGGCCTACGCTCGAACCACTGCGCCAAGCGGTCGTCGATTTAAATTGATCCGATTTAAATTATGTTCGATTTAAATTGTTTTGAGTATGTTTTGAAATAATTTATTTACTTACAATCAAGGCGTTTGCGCAACACACACCAAGCCAAAGCTGCATGTTAGGAAATGGAAGCAACAATGAAAATGATAATTCCTAAATATTATACTTTATTATACGTCGCGAGATTACCAATATTCAGGACGAATGATCCAATGAAAACGAAGTCAAAGTATATTACCATTAATAAACAATTTACTTGATTTGAAATTGACCTGAGAATTCATAAATATTTAAGGTATAATGTTTTATAATTCGCTAGATTACCAATACTTCGGGATGAATAATCCACCACTGAAAACTCAAAGTATTTTACCATTAATAAACAATGTTCTTGATTTGAAATTGACCATACTTTTGCAACCAATCACAAGTAGCTGATACGAGGCATGCCTTTTAAGTTCTGTCGTTTCCATAATTCCCGGCAATTTTGAATTTGGAACTGTTCTATATTCGAATGTGTTTAAATTTCGAATCTCAAAACAGTTGAATGTATTAGGATTAATGTTATTGTTTAGTCACAGCGTCGATTAGAATCTGTCAGGTTACGTACGAAAATGAATCTTTCTAAGGAAAATGTTCGTGCAATAATTTTCTACAACTTTAGAAGAGGCCTGACACGGCTTCAGTGTTTTGAAGAGCTAATATCTGTGTTCAGGGATGAAGCCCCATGTCTGCGGACTGTCGAACGCTGGTATTTAGAATTCCAGCGTGGACATACTAGTGTTAGTGACAAATCTCGCGAAGGTCGCCCAAAATCTGCATTCACTGAAGATAACATCATTGGAGTGAGACAACTAATTCTCGAAGATCGTCATGTGACGTATCGAGAGATAGAGGCTCTATTAGGCATCTCAGGGACAACCTTTCAGAAGATCTTGCATGAAGCGCTTGGTGTAAGAAAGCTAGTTTGCCGTTGGATACCGCATCTGCTTTCCGACGATCACAAGGCGGCCCGCGTCAGATGGTGTAAGAAAACTCTGCAAAGGTTCAACCGAGGAGAGTCAAATCACGTCTACGACATCATCAGTGGTGACGAATCTTGGATCTATGCCTACGATCCTGATTCCAAACAACAATCTACAATCTGGGTCTTTCAAGACGAGCCAAAGCCGATTAAAGTTGTTCGTTCTCGAAGCACTTCAAAGAAGATGGTGGCCACGTTCGTTAGAAAAACCGGCCATGTTGCGACTATTGCACTTGATGATCGTAGAACGGTTAACGCAGAGTGGTATACCACAGTTTGTTTACCACAAGTCATCGCCGAACTTCGAAAATCTAACTCAAAGCGACGCATCATCCTGCACCACGACAATGCAAGTTCACACAGCGCTCGTCAAACGATTGAGTATTTGAAGCAGGAAAAAGTAGAAATTCTTGACCATCCTCCATACAGTCCTGACCTAAGCCCTAACGATTTTTTTACATTTCCTAAAATTAAGAAGTCTTCGTGGTCAAAGGTTCCAGTCCAGTGAAGAAGCAGTCGACGCTTTCAAGTCAGCCATTTTGAACACCCCCACTTTAGAGTGGAATAAATGTTATAATAACTGGTTTGAGCGAATGGAAAAGTGTATTAAGCTACGTGGTGAATACTTTGAAAAACAATAAAAAGTACTATAAGGTTCTAGTTGTGTTTTTTTCTTCAAACGACAAAACTTAAAAGGCATCCCTCGTACACAATGATAGAGAATATCGATGCGTTTAATAAAAACATCGATAGTTCTGCGACACCGCTATTGAATAGTGATGACTAGAGACGCACTTACCAGGTGTAAGGTAGTTAGGGTCGATAGGTTTGGTCGAATTGCTGCATTGCTCCAACTCCTGGTAGTTAGTGAGGTGCATCCACAGCGCAGATTTGCCCAACTTATGTTGCAAACCGTGAGACCAGAGCCTTTCGAGCAAGTCGCATAGCGACGCGATCATGGTGCTCTCTTCGACGCCCGTTATCGATACCTCACATCCCAACCCTAAATCTGACTCTTCTGTACCCATCTTCTCTACGAGCATCCTCTTGGTTTTGCTTTTGCATTCCTAGGACAAATAAAATAACAAAACAACGAGGCATATAAAAACACTTATACATTACTGAAAGATGGTCCTGCCCTAAACACTTCAGGAACTAAGGCGAAGCCAGGTGCGGGTAGGGCGGCAGCTGCCCCCCTCCCTCTTAGCATGGTCAGGGCAGTGTTCGGTCGGAGTGCAAAAACACTTTTATCGATTTATCCCAACGTTTCTTATAATGAAGGAATATCCAAGCATATTTGTGAAAAAAATGCATCAAAAAACGAAAGAAGAATTAGATGTTTTTAGTATTCATTGATCAGTTCTCCCTTAAATTATCTCCCTAAAGAAAATCATGGTGACGACACTCTTGGGTAGTTATAGCAAAATACGAATGCAATATGTATAAGAATCGAAGAAAAATACCTTGAGTAGTTTTTCAACAAAAGCTCTATTGTTTTGAGCAATAGCCGCCGGCGTTACCTCCGTGGACAACCTCCTACTGATATCTCCCAGCAACAGTTCTGGTGGGCAGTCCTTCACTTGCCATTTTGCGTTCTTTATGCGCTTCAAACTGTTAGTTCTGTAACCAGACAACTATTATTATTTGATTTTATTATAAGGGGTTATACATATAGTAAGCACATGAAGCAAGCTTGGCGGGAAGCAATGTAAATAGCACAGTGTACACGCCACTTTTGGTGTCCTAATCGTGGTGTCATCTTATTGTAGTTTCGAGACTTGGTTCGGTCCAATGGGGATGATGACTATTTTTTTGCATAATTATATAAAGTAAAATATTATAATTACTCGCGGTGAAATTATTTTTAAAATAACTTTAAAATTAGCAAAAATACAGGTTTCGTTTCTAAAACATTACTACGTATAAAGTATTACGTTCTAACTTAGTAGCATCTGTGTACAGGTTGAAACAGAAAGGGTTTACTTTTTTTTCCAAACATAATTTTGTAATTCTAAAACTATCAGCTTTGGAGGAAACTTGAAAAACGAAAGGTGTTACAGGGATACAGCTGTTGACAGATTTCATAAAGAATGGTATGAAATGAGTTTAAATAGTAAATTTAATAGAAGTCATCATGCCCATAATGCACAATTTAATTGGTAGGAGGAATTGACTGAACTATTTGAGCAAAAGTAGCGTGTGCCATCAACACTAGTGAATACTAAGTTCACAATTTAGAATATGAGTTAATATTAACCACTATTATACTTTTACGAGTTTCATGCTGCCTTATACAATAAATCTAATTGCCTGCTTCATTTTCTCTTGAATTCGTGCATTATCTAATTACATTTCGATGGGCAGGGTATACAAACATACAAAATACGCAGGATCACATATAAATACTTTTATTTTTCTTAAATCTTATTTACATGACATAAATAGAACCTAGCTTATAACGATGATTAATGAGAAATTGCATCATAGATTCTACTTGATAAAGATTTATGGTACATTATTTTTTAAATAACCTTATATTCAATGTAATAAATTCATAATATGTACTGGGAATGGTCAAAAACAGAGTATAATAAAAATCTTACTAATTAGTAATCACTATATTATATAGCTATATTAAAACAATCATATAAAATCGAATCACATAAACTTTAATCGCAATACATGCAACATCAACAAACCATGCACTTTTAGTACAAACAAAACATACAAACACGTTTAGAACATAACAATGTCTTGGTAGAAAGTGACGCTTAATGTTTTATCCTAATAATATGTATTGAGACAATGCTAACAAATTAGAACATATTTGTATAGAGTATTTGACGTTAAGGTTGTAAATTGAAATAATACTCAAACACATATACTTTATTAAACACATATACGTTATTACAAATAAGCACAAGATAAACATGAGTTATGTCGGGTTATAGTTTGAATATTACTCTACATAGAATTATAAAAGATATGGTTAAAATATAAGTGCGTTATTATGCTGTCATAATGATTATTCAACAATATACCTACTAGGAAAATAAAACAATGGTAGAAAAAAGTTGCCATATAAACTAAGCATGTTAGAAAATTCAAAATGCATGTATAATGTATTAGTTTCAATTATTATACCAATAATAATGTTTAGATCAATTTCCACTGGGCCTTAATAGAAATATTGTGTTTGACACAATGTAAAATACTGAGTATACATTATGTATCACAGATTGTAAAAAAATATTTTAATATGTTTTAACACATAATCCATGAGATTCATTTTAATATCAAAAAATATTTCAGCCTTACTTTATCAATCTCATATCTCAAAATGGAAGATTTTGCAGGAGTATAGAAAATCATTAAATATATTTTATGTTGATAAGGTGTCAATTTAAGTCTATAAACAAATAGAATAGATATTTCTAATTCTTACACTCAAAATAGCATTTGCTTATTTATATAATATGACATAAATAAAAATGTTTTTTTTATATCCTGAAAAACCTGCCTTATTGAGATATGGGAAAATAAAGCGACGATTTGGCATCTAATACAAATAAGAAAATATGGAAGCAATAATTTAATTAAGTTTAAGGCACAACACGGCACACATCGAGTTACACCTATCAATTTCTTTAAGTTCATCTACCGGATAACACGGTTTTATACTTTGATCAAAACAAACGACACGAAACGAAACGAAAGTCGTTGCGTGCTGTGCGTCCGTATCGTTATACTACATGATCGTATGAATTTATCTAATGAACAGTCATTCAAAAAAGTTCAAACATACGCATGCTACCAAATAAAGCGGATATATTTCTGATTTTCGGTCACATCAACATATAGTCAGAAAAAAATTAATGACCAAAGATTGCGTGCTCACCGAGTTACCAAATTTATTCACTCCACACGTATCAATTCCATGGGCAAACCAATAACGTCCGACTTACATCAACGTAGGCGTCTAGTTCGTCCATTTCGCGAACACGCATGCTGTGACTCTTATGGCACTGGCATATGTGTCAATTTGCAATAACTCACGCGTCTTCGTGAAATGAACTGACTCTACACGGACGACCGTGATATAGATTTACATCACAGATATAGATTTACATAATTATATAACGCAAGTATCACGATTTGTATTGAAACCAAGCATGCCGAAATTTAGTGACGGGAAATCCAAACCGATTCAAAGACACCGATGCCGCCGATGCCCCTCCGCCCGCTACGATTATCTCCAGTGATCATCTCGCTCATACTCATATTTTTTATATCTGTAGTCGAGCGGAGATAGCGACGACGATTGCGTTATCTATGTAAATCTATATATGTGGTCGTAATCATTTGCCGACCAATCACAGCACGCTGGTTCGGACGCAGATTGAACGTATTTGTTTGACCAAGGTTTTAATTGATTATTTTATCTTCGACTTCATTTCAAATTATTTACTCAACTCTAAACGATGCGTTAGTATAATATGCACATCAATCTACTGGGTTATTCAATGCAACGGTTATCTCGGTGCGCAGACGCGTAATGGCGACATGCAAGCCTCGAAACGAGTGACAACATCGTTGGCAGATGACACGCGAACAAGAAACCTGCAGTAGTCACCATTTCAAATTGATCTTCGTATGCAAACAAACGAGCAAATGCACGAAAAGCGTTCGCAATACAGCACAAATACCAGTAAGAGACTGATAGAACAAGCTGAATAAGCTTTCTTCGTCGCGGTCATCAGATTACAAAAAATTATTTAAACCCGCGAAGGTTCCATTAAACGTTTTTTATTCAGTAATTGTTATCAGGATGCCCGTCCATAGGGTGTACCCTCTAGTACGCAACTCAATTCGCCAAATCGCTGGATTGGCCGTTCTATGATGATGCACTAATGTAAGTTTAATCTTAGTCGGAATTAACTACTGCAAAGGAAACAGCTGTAAGAATCGAGGCGTTACCACACTATTTAGTTTAGTAGTGGCCAATCCGACGCTTTCGCAAATCGTCTCATATCTACGGTATGCGCGATAGAAATAGTAAAATAGTCTTCGTGTGATGGAAAACGGTTCCACGACATACGTAATAGGGTATTTGATAATAATTTTAAAGCACTGTGTTACATCAATTGTGCCAAACAATTACTAACAGTGAATTAATTATCAAAATTACTTTGTAACTGGTAAAAATATACATGTTTAAATTCCCTACCAAATAAAACCAAAACAGTACAGCACTATTGACATGTGACGTCACCGCCATAAGTCAGCGCGTGTGCAAAAGAAAAGGAGCACGACTTTTAATTATTTTTTTTTTGTAAATTTCACAATGTATCGAAAACGGAACGCGACTATCGAGTTCATAAATAAAGAAAATACACCAACTACGATATTAATCAAACACCCTATTGTACCATTAATCACGCCTCAGCAACGGGACACGGGAGGATAAGTATGCATTGAACGGATTCATCATACGTAGATACGAGAGGAGCGTAGTGTAGAGTAAGTAGTGTAAGGGCGGCGGCTAACGGCTAGCGGCTAGCGGCAGTGTGTGGCGGCGCACCTGGCGTCGGGCGCGGGCGGGCAGGCGAGCGCGTGCGCGTCCAGCCTCGCGGGGAATGCGCGGTAGTACGCGGCGCGGTGCGGCAGCCGCTCGCTCGGCGCGCCCGCCTCCAGCTCGGCGCCGCCCGCCCCCGCCCCCGCCGCCCCCGCCCCCGCCCCGCCCGCCCACACGCAGTACCCGCGCGTCGCCAGCCCCCCCTCGCCTATGCGCCGTCTGCAACCACACCCGACCCTTACCTTCCGCGCTCTCCCGCAACCACGCCGGACACGGTACACCGATATCAACTCGATGCAGTCTCGATGACGATCATAACTGAATCGAGTTTGCATGTGACAGTGAATTTAAAAAGCGAATTGGATTTTATGCATTCGTAATGTGAGTTAAGTAGGTAGTGTTAAACAGTGAAATGCTTCTTTGATTACGGTGTATTATGGATGCCCTGCTTTTTGTGGTAGCTTGTGACATTTTTTTTTTTATAAAAAACTGATCGTTATTGCATCATAAAACCGAAACTCCCACTCGATTAGTGCAACTAAATCGCATTTCAGTTCCATTCGCACCATGCCCCATTTTCAACCTACATGCGTATGTAATAAAGTTGACTTACTTGACAGCTTTTATCCGATGTTCGAAGACCAGCAAGTTGGGATCGTAATCGCTCCAGTTGCCCATGATTTTGTTGTCGATGAACGTCGCGAACATTTGTGTTTCTAGAAAACGGGAGAGGAAGGGCCTGTGTCGTTGAGGCTGATCCGATAGGAACGACGCTTTGTCGAAGTTTACCATCGATTCCCGAGATGACAGCCAAGATTCTCTGTCCTGTGGACAATGGAGACAAAATAATGATTGCATTACATACCAAGACTAATAAAAAATAATAAATATCGCCAGACTGACACACCTACTGCTTGGTTCCAAACTAAGCAAAGCTTGTACTATGGGTACCGTACAATGTACTGGGGGCGGTCCCAGTGACATCCAGACCTGGGCAAATCACGAAAAGGCCATTTCCGAAATTTTCCCCGGCGGGAATCGAACCCGCAACCGCCATGTGCAGTGAGCCGAACGGCCTACGCTCGAACAACTACATGTCTGATAATGAAATATAGTGATGGACCCCCTTCCAAGAAAGTCACATCATAATTGGGATCATATACCGAAATATCGCATGATCAAATCTTTCCATTTCACATCAGCGCCTCTAGCGAAAACGTGCAGCTTTACTAATCTATACGAGGAGACATTCCACCATGCGATCAGTATTTGAATACGTTCAAAACCCGCACAGGACGGAAACTAGCCACGCTCAGGAACTTTGCTAGGGAGTTATAGTGATGTAACAATTACCTGATCGGGCATAATGACGAAGTTCTCGTACATGAGGAATATGTGCACGAATCTATTGAGAAATGTCTCCCTGACGGCGATGTTGAAACGTATATCCTCGTTGTATTGCTCCTCGTCGTTGAGAATCTTCTTCTTGGCAGTCGGCATCATTGTGTCCGCGTCTACGTCATCTATATTGACACCTGCAAACAAAGAACCAAAGTAATGTACCGCCAGAAGAGATGTCGAGATTTCGAGAAGCGATATCCAGATCTGATAATTCCTAGCGCCAACTCTGTCGAAGCGTATTATGATTTGCCTTTCCTGGCCCACCCTAAAGATATTGAACTATAAGCATAAAAATATAATCCCGAGCTTAAAACAAGACCACTAATTGTATCTTTAGACTGTTGTTACGTGTGTTTTGGAAACTCTTCTCCTAAAGTGCGAAGTCCAAAGGGTTGTTAGTCCGTGCTGGCTACACACGTAACGGATATACCCTAGCAATTTATCAGTGCAAATTGATCTGCACAATATTGTTCGTATTTATGACAAATCGTATTTTCCAATGATGATATCTCAATAAAATTTAAGTGTCTGTTTGTAATATCAAAATAACGCACATGAAAGTATATATGGTAGGTATAAGAAAACTGTTTTAAAATTTTTGTTTGTATGTCTGTTTGTTCCGGCTATCTCCGAAACGGCTGGTCCGATTTTGACAGATCCCAACTTGCTAGTCTTCGAACATCGCATAACACTGTCAAGTAAGTTGAGTTTATAAGTAAAGGGTGCTACTGACCGCTGCGCTTGACGATGTCGACGATGCGCTGCAGCGCGTCGAGCCGCAGCGGCGCGCGGCGCGTGGGCGAGGCGGGCGGCGACGCGTTCAGCGGCCGGCTCTCCTCCCACTCCAGCACGTCGTGGAACGAGTGCTTGCGTCGGAGACCACCTGACCCGACACACCATTATACACAGATATAGATTTACATAGACAACGAAAGTATCACGATTTGTATTGAAACCAAGCGTGCCGTTTTTAACACCTCCTGTGACGTCATTAGTGACGGGAAATCCAAACCGATTCAAAAACACCGATGCCGCCGATGCCCCTCCGTCCGCTACGATTCTCTCGAGTGATTATCTCGCTCATACTCATATTTTTTATATCTGTAGTCGCGCGGACTGTAAGTTAGCGGTGACCAACCTTGACGCTTGGTCGGGGTAGTACATGCATTTGCGTTATCTATATCTGTGCCATTATATATCACTATTTATTTACTCAAATCATGTATCTCCAAAAGACGTTGTTTGCAAACTTGGCGTGGCGCAGTGGTTCGAGCGTAGGCCGCTCGGCTCACTACACATGGTGGTTGCGGGTTTGCTTCCCCCTGGGGCAAATTTCGGAAATCGCCTTCTCGTAATTGGACCTGGTCTGGGTGTCACTGAGATCGACCCCAGTCCATTATACGGTACCTACAGTACAAACATTGCTTAGTTTCGGACCATACAGTTGGTGTGCCAGTCTGGCGATATTTATGAAAAAAAAAAATATTCATAAAATATATTCAGTGTAAATTATTAAGAACAAAGGTGTTGACCTATGACCCTAATCCCCTCGCATTAGAATTGTATCCAGTGTAATGACAACAGGTCAAAACTTGCAATGAAAAAATGTGGGTACCACATCCCAGCCATGGATTTTAACGGGAGCTAAAATTGACTTTAAATTAACTATTGTATAGTTATTTACCTGATGGTAATGTACAACTACTGCTCATGCTGTCATTCATGTGTTTGTACGACGTCCCGTTTATAGGTACACCAAGTTTAGTAGGCTCCGTTTCGGGCCTTTGGACCTGTAAAATGTCAAGTACAATTTGGATATGATTTTATCAATAACTAGCTGACCAGACAGTGTCCTATCTTAACTTTCGATGTTGAATTCGATTTATTTCGCTCACCTTTCTTATTTTTTATTTCATAAGAGCCTTCTCCTGACAATAATAAACACAACAAAAAACGAATTAGCGAAATCTTTCCATCCGGTCACGCGTGATGCGAGGCCAAGGAAATAGAGACCTTTTTTATAGATACTGGTTGAAACAGAAAGGGTATACTTTTTTTCAAACCCTAACTTTGTAATTCTAAAACTATCCGTTTTGGACGAAACTTGAAAAACAAAAGGTGCTATAGGGATACAGCTGTTGACAGATTTCACAAGTCTACAAAACCTTTAGTCCCACAAAGCCGATAGTTTTAGGTTTACAAAGTTGCAAAAAAATTAGTATACCCTTTCTGTTTCACATAGTATAGAAGATAGATATATACTTTGAAATGAGACTTTACAATATTTTTTTCTTCTTTATTACCTGATGCTTATCCAGAATATGGTTCAGTTCTTCAATGAAAGGAGTCCGGTGTGGGAATATGGGCAGTTCCTCTGGTAGTTGTATGTCAGGTTTGTCGATGTCGACCAGGCAGAGGGCCGCCTCCGAGCCGAGCGCGATGTTCCGCGGACCGTTCGAACCCATGTTCATAGCGCCGCTGTCCGCGTGGAGACCTACAGGTAATTACAAAGGGTAAGTTTATTTTATATTTATTTGGAAATAGCTGTGCCCACCGACTTCGTCCGCGTAGTATTTAACTTAACAAAAATTTCGGGATTATCGGTATAAAAAGTATCCTATGTGTTAATGCCGGTTATAAACAATCTGTTTTCTAAATTTCATCCAAATCCGTTCAGTAGTTTTTGCGTGAAGGAGTAACAAACATACATCCACACTCACAAACTTTCGTATTTATCCTACTAAAGTTTGTGAGTGTAGGCCACCTGGCGCACTACACATAGTGGTTGTGGGTTCGACTTCGATCGGTCTGGGTGTCACTGGGATCGCCCCCAGTCCATTGTACGGTACCCATAGTACAATCGTTGCTTGGTTTGGGACCATACAATAAGGGTGTTAGTCTGGCGAAATTTATATATATTTACATGAACAGAGCTAATAATAGTTGTACAATACGCATAAGCAAACACATTTTTGTGCGTACAAACATGAGTAGGTACTAAACAGTTGTCATGAAATTGTAAATAGCTCATTCATTCCTATTTTTTAAAATTTAGGAATGAGTGGGCTTTAACCGGAATCTACTTGATGCAGCTTATATTTAAACAATTTACAGGCTGTAGTCAAGATATTTTTAATGTGTCATGAATTCATATTATTTCCACATTACTTTGTACAGGAATATTTTTATTTATATATATTTATATACTTTGTGTGATTTGGCTTATTAAATCACTTGAGACCAAACTGATAGGACTATCTTTGTGTAAGACCAGTTGTCAGAATTAACAGGGATACTAGAATGTAATAATAGTTTCATTGTTTTGTAACCCAATGAACAAAATCCATTTCGTAATTATTTTGATTGAGCTCCGGTAAATTAAAGGTGCGGTACTTGACCTCTATTCTAAAAGGTTAACCATTGTACTTTACCCATGACGAATGGGACCGGCGCGTCGAGGAAATGGTACAACGGAGCTGGCAGTATCGGTACGTAGACATGCGCCCATGTGAAAGGTAGTAGCAGCGATATCACGCATTCGGCCACTAACATGAGTTTGTTGAAATCTGTTAAGGAAAAAACACTATTAAAATATATCTTGAACGGTTTCAATAGGGGTGAGACGTGGGCGAGACATTGTGTTGTGCATTGTCATCAATGGTTCACTCACATGGCGAAATGAGATCTATTCTCGGAGTGCCTCTACATGACAGATGGCTTTGGCAAATATCGAAAATTCTATATTACCAACTCATGGGTAGCAATTAATTCTTTTGAATTATTTATATTTTACCTTAATTTAGTTTATAAGTAGTTGTATACCGTATATATTATTTAAATAAAATTTAAAAAACATTATTGCATTTGAAATTATAAAAAAAAAAAAAAAAAATCGAAGATATTAATGATCTGAGTCTTTGCAAATTTTATAATTGAAAATTATTTAACTGAGATAATTTATATCATTATTATGGCATTATAAAATATTAGTCATATACCCTATTAAAGAATCTGTAGGCGAACTAGTCACCAACAAGCCGCCTTAAAATAAAGTTGAAGAGGCAGTGGGCGGAACTCATAGTTCACATACCTAACGGATGACGCCGTATGCATGTTCTATGGATAAATAGAAAGCACATATTATCTATATGATAATTGAAATCTCACCACTCGATCGTAGTAACACCTGATGTTCTAGTAGAACGCAAGTAAATAGCTGCACCACACACTCAACACCAAGGGTTGAGAACATAATCCGAAGTGGATAATCCAGCAGCGGTAACTCTTCCGGCAGATTTGGCATTCTTATCACCTGAAATAATTCAATATTTGTAACCAAACGATCAAAAAGGCTTTCGCCCATTCTTCTTTGATTTGTTTCTATAATTTTAATCCAGTTTTTTTATTATTCAGCCCACTCCAAAATCTTAATATTATAGTATAAAATTCAGGTGAGTGTTTATTTACTTATGGGGTCACCTGGATGCTGTTTGTTGTTAGACGACCGCTTGGCGCAGTGGTTCATGCATAGGCCGCTCGGCTCAATACACCGGGTGGTTGCGGGTTCGATTCCCGTCAGGGTAAATATCGGAAATGGCCTTTTGCTGTAATTTGCCCAGGTCTGGGTGTCACTGGGATCGCCCCCAGTCCATTGTACGGTACCCATAGTACAAGCGTTGCCTAGTTTGGGACCATACAGTTGGTGTGTTCGTCTGGCGATATTTACATATTTATTTTTATTTATAGTTGGACATGGTAAGTAGTGCCTTTGTCGACATCCAGAATATAAAATCTACGCTAGCGCAGTAGCGGGAGAGAGCTAAATAAATATAATTAAAAAATATTGCTTCTGCCAGCCCAGTAACACATATCCCGATCGGCGTTTCTTTAGTTCATTTTACAAAATTTGTTGTATCCTATTCTTGGTTATTCAGATTCTTTGTTAGTCCGTGTCGCAATATATAGTTACAGACTGTTACAAAATGTAAAACATAGTGATTACTAAGTTGTTATCTTTGTTTATGAGAAGAGAAACAATGTATAAACGTGCCAGCTGCAGCTAAATCGTTTTCTTGATAATCATGTGGGTGGTAGTGTGTGTGTGGTCTGGGCAGGTGTCAACATATTAATATTCATACATATAATCTTGCAAGGATGCTGTGCACAAATTGAATTAATTACCAGGCACACATAAGTGGGAATTCCTTGAACATCAATTAACTATAGCAGTATGTTAAGACATGTAGGTACCATTAGTATTAAAACTACAACACAAAACAGGAAATGCTCATCATTCACATAAACACGCTACTTAATTGATTAGGAATGGACATACTAAAGGGTTGTACAGACTGTGGCGATAGTCACGCGATTTCCACACATTGTACATGAAGGTGATGACTACTCTAAATTTGAACTGCATAATAAAATGGAACATAGTTAAGCAGGAAGTATCCACCCATACAAATAATTCTGCAGACCAAAACCAACCTAAGTGTAAGTGATTCTAGGATGATTTCAGTTTGTATGGGTGGTTAGAATCATTCTGAATACTACATATATCATTTTTAAAATGAAGTGGTAATCATAAGGTTTGTACAGTATTTCTAAGTTAAAGCACTATCATTACTTACAACAGGTATTGGGTCCAGATGTGGTTCAGGTGGGGGCACATATAGCCGTAAGGCTTGACCAGGCAGTGGCACTGGTACTTCATACAGCAAGTTGTACACATAGGATTCAGGGCTAAGACCTGGTCCAGGTTGCCTGGGTAATGATCTGTAACAGTATTCATCACTCAAAATCGGCATTAAGCTATCCTAGAATTTACTTATTTTTTTTAAAAAAAGTCCATCCTTGTAACACAGTGTTATGAAATCATGATTGAATTTTTCAATATTTAATAGATCCTATCTATTTTGGTTATCAATTAAATTTTTATGTAAATTATAAATGCAATTCATTAAAAATCAAACTCACCTGAACAAATTCTCTAGAAACAGCTGTGCTACCCTTACATACGGAAACTGACATATAAGCGCAATACTTTTGGCTACATAGAGTTTATCTTTGGCTATATCATAGTATGTGAGAGCTGCACCAGCATGTGGGCTGAGTTTGAACGATCGTGGTAGAGATCTGGAACTCTCCTTGCCTGATGCCTTTCTGTGACCAGGGGGAGTCTGACCACTGGATAGCTCTGTGATATACATTGCCTAAAACATTGGATCAATTAGTTTTAATTTAATTCAATTAGTAAGTTATTTACTACACATCAATTTAAATATTGTTGTAAAACTTATAGGATTTACCTGTAATGTATGCATGGCACTGCAGATATTTCTATTTCTAACTTCTTCATAAAAAATAAGGCTGTACCCATAATATCTAGATGCATTTTCTCTTGTCACTACAAAACTATGAAACTTGGGCTCTAATGAATGTTTTTGGGTTCTGAATTGGAGACCAGCTGGCAAACATAGCTGAAAGAAATAGGCACCAAAATGATCGTATCCAATGGTATTGGTATTTTTGAATACTTTTATCATGGTAATGTACACTTACCATGCACACTGCATGTTCATCAAATGGATTGCTTGTTATGTTTTCTGGATAATGAGCTAATATTTTTCCTTTGTAAGATCGGTCTAAAGGAGATACGTGTAAGTTGTCGCCTAGAACACAGAAAAAAAATAAAGATCTTCATCATTAACACTGAAGGACCGAACGCTGATCAAAATGTCTTACCGCAAAGTCTATCTGGCTCCAACCCGGAGTCAAAATCAAGCCCACATATCGCAAAATAATCTGCAAATCGACATCCAACAGATAAATCAGAGACAGACATATTTCTATCGACCCGTTATTTACTATTTGAGACACTTTCTCTTCCAGTCTCTCTTTGAAGGCTTTGTGTGAGCATTGTACACAAGCACTAGTTATTCGTTAACAAACAATATCGACAGTTGATTCACACATTTTTATATGATACCTATTTGATTTTCAGTGATAATGAAATAAATATAAATTGTAAATGAAAATCTTCACGCCATCACATCACATCACAAAAAAACACAAATTATTTTTCCCGTTGCAACACAATGTGTGTTGCCAGCGCCATTCCATCTTTGCTGTCCAAGTGCTGTCCAAAGTTACAAAGTAGGTTTATTAAATACTAGCTGTGCCCACGGACTTCGTCCGCGTAGTTTTTAACGTAAAGTATCCTATATGTTAATCCCGGTTATAAACTATCTGTGTTCCAAATTTCATTCAAATCTGTTCAGTAGTTTTTGCGTGAAGGAGTAACAAACATACATACATACATACATCCACACTCACAAACTTTCACATTTATAATATTAGTAGGACTATAAATAGGTAGTACACAGACACAAGATTTGTTGTAAAGTCGGTACATGCTGCTGTGTACTATACGGGAGCGTGGTTTGTCTGTGCCGCAATAATTTTTATTAAATGTAATTATTCTAAGAACAGTAAGGGATGATGAGAAGGGATGAGAAGCATGTGACTAAACGAGTGATGAATATGAATGTGGATGGATACAGTGCGAGAGGAAGGCCCAAGAAAAGATGGATGGATTGTATTAAGAAGGATATGAACGAGGTTGGAGTGGATGTGAGTATGACGGGAAAGCGCGATGTATGGAAGGAAAAGACATACTGCGCCGACCCCAGATAATGGGAAAAGGTAAGGCAGATGATGATTCTAAGAACAGTAAGTACTACCTAAAATTACAATTTGGTAAATTGAGGGGGGCTAAAGATGTAAGTATGAAAGTATGCACGGCAAGTGCAAGTATAATAGTTAATATATTATAATAAACAACATATACCTATATGCATAATGCTACATTAAGTACTTTTTTGTAAAACAGCTAGCAGTTGTGTAATACAATATATGGAATTATCCAGTTAGGACTACGTTAGGCCTACATCCATGATAACAAGAGTTCCATTCTGGTAACATTATAAAGTAATTCCATAACAACCCCTCCCCCCTCAAATTATGGATAAGTAAAAAAAAAATTAGTTTAGAAAAATGATATAAAGAAAATATTATTTTGCTATTCAGCAAAAAGTGCACTTTGTTGCTGTAGCAAACTAACGTCCATGTAAAACATGCGTATGCATATGAGTGAGGGAAGCAAAGAGAGACTTGTTGTTGTTTGATTTTGTCCAGGTTACAACACATATTTTGCTTTCAGCTTTGCTCAAAATTATCGTATGTTTTACATAATTTAGCTATGCGCTATCGACATCGTAACGATCAAAGAGAATACAATACTACGTAACGATGGCAAAATTATCGTACGCCCCCATAATTATCGTGTGGTCTGGCAACACTGTTCCAAAAACTAAAAAGCTTGATTAGAGATATCATATCGATTATGACATTACGACAGTCTATAAAACGATATTTTTTAATCATCTGAATTAAAATATTAACAAAAATATAAAACCATGAAATTCAAAAATTTATTATGTACGTACACTTTAGCTAAAAGGATTACGATAGGGTTAATACCAAAAGTGAAAAATTAAACTAAAAATAATTGGGTTATTAGGTACCACGTAGGTTGCACTTGTGGCAAATGCATAGATTACAACTGAAGTTTGATTAGACCATTCTAGTTTAGACTTTTCTTGTAGGTATGTATGAATTGTATTGCTTTCAGTAGGTAAAGTGAAAACGCTAACAATGTAGCCTAATTTAATGCCTTATGCTGTCCTTGTTGCGTCTTCTTTTTAGCAAGCTGTAATGATTGTTGTGTTGATGGTTTTAGTTATTAGTAAAGTACTTAGGTACATCAATCGTTTAACATCATTATAATATATCGCTATAATTATTGTTTGGCATTATGCATCTTGTGAGGACGAAAAGCAGAATGAAATGCAAATAAAGCAAATAAACAGTATTAGAAAATAAAGATGAAACTCCAAAAATGCCAGTTTATCAATTTAAAAGTAGTCTGTATGTAAGAATCAATTATTAAAAATAATTGATATCGCACAACTCTACACTATTTGATTGATTGAATGAAGTGGGTGAGTGGGTGAGCCAAAGAGAATACAATACGAGTGAGCGAGCGAGCGAGCGAACTAGCGGTGTGGTGTGTGGTGATGGTTGGGCGTGTTTTAGTTTTTAAATACCTACTATTCAATAGTTTTGTAATAATTCGCCCATTTTATATTTCTTATTTTTATTGATATCTCGATAATTTATATGGTGGCTTTTATGCAGCTGGATTATAGTAATTTACTTGTGTAATACAAGACATTCAAGGTAAGATCATTTACTTGTGTTGTTAATGTAATTCACCAAAAATAGGTACCGCTTCTTACAGTGGCTATCTGTATAAGTTATATAAAAAAGGATAGTTTAAAGAGTGTCTAACACAGTTTCTTTCGAAAACTGCAGTAGACACCTATTCATATAGCAAGCCTACCTATCTCTATCAACTGTTTTTATAAGGAAAATCATTGCTTTAATATTTCCCAACTAAATCTTTTCTGTCTGGGTTGAATTACCCACCCAACGGAGACAGACAGCTATTAAAAAGGAAAGACATTCATGGTAATTGCCCCTTTTTCTCTGCTCAAGATGAAGTTGTAAGAGTTCTTCACTGGAGGAAACATTCACATAAAACATTATGCTGCCTCCATTTTTTGAGTTCACAATAGAGATAACGACATAAATCACTGTAAATGTTTTGCCAGTGCAAACTCACAGTCATAGCTTGGATGATTCAACTGTGTAGAAGGCCTAGGCAGATAGAAGCACCGACCAAATTAATACTAAGGTTATATAGAATGAAAAAACTATTTCAAGGTAAAGGTTTATGCTGTGTAGGTACCTATCTCAGTCAGTACTTTAGTAAGACCTACACCAAATCGGTACTCTACCTATATATTGTTGTGAAAAACAAATAAGTATATTACACAGTTAAAATATTTGCCCGTCCCTCAAACCAATTAACTACTTATGAATTGCTGACCAAAATACCTACTCCAATAATCAAAAATAAATTGAACTAATGAAAAAATTTAATATTGTAGTTATTGAGCTGTATAAATATGCAGAGGAAATGACAATTTATAGTTGTTTTGAATTGAATTATCTGTTTCCTGTGCTTACACCTCTTACTCATGCTGTAGGGAAATTTGTTTGATACCTATTGTTGTGGGTAATTGGATATTTCTGTATAATCTATATACCTACTTATGCATTCACATTTTTGTTTCAGAATGTTGAGGGGCAGGGTGAAGCATTTATTCCACTGTACATTATTTATTTCATTTATATATTTTTTTCTTGTATTTGCCGGAGCTATAAACATAGATGGCAAAGAAAAGGAAACAATTGATCCCTGGGAGCGATATGGAGTTTATGGTGCAATCATTTTGTATGCATTGAGACTTTTTACATTACTTACAATACCACAGGTCTTGTGCAATTTCACAGGATTGATATTATTTAACGCTTTCCCTGGGAAAGTTCAACTTAAAGGTTCACCATTACTTGCACCCTTTATATGCATTCGAATTGTAACCAGAGGCGACTTTCCGAAACTTGTAAAGGATAATGTGACGAGGAATATGAATATGTGTCTCAATGTTGGGATGGAGAACTTCATGATTGAGGTTGTCACAGACAAGGCAATCAATTTAGCAAAGCATAGGAGAATCAGAGAGGTGGTTGTTCCATCAGAATATAAGACCAAATCTGGTGCTTTGTTCAAATCACGAGCACTGCAATACTGCCTGGAGGACAACGTCAATATACTCGCTGATAACGATTGGATTGTTCATTTAGATGAAGAGACATTGTTAACTGATAATTGTGTGCGAGGGATATTAAACTTCGTACTCGATGGCCAACATCAATTTGGGCAAGGACTGATTACGTATGCTAATGAGCATATTGTTAACTGGCTCACAACACTGGCAGACAGCTTCCGTGTTGCAGATGATATGGGAAAATTGAGGCTGCAGTTCTACTTATTTCACAAGCCACTATTCAGTTGGAAAGGGTCTTATGTTGTAACACAAGTAAGTGTATAATTATTTTTTTTGGATGTCAATAATGTTCTTAGTACTTATATGAATTAGCACTTGGCAGATTATTAGAATTTCATGAAACTAATATTTCTTAATGTTTTCATTGCAGGTAAGCGCTGAGAAAAAAGTATCATTTGATAATGGTTTGGATGGATCTGTAGCTGAAGACTGCTATTTTGCAATGAAAGCGTACATGGAAGGCTATTCATTCAATTTTGTAGAAGGTGAGATGTGGGAGAAATCACCGTTTACATTATGGGATTTTATGCAACAAAGAAAAAGGTGGATTCAAGGAATTTTGTTAGTGGTACACTCTAAACAAATCCCGTTTATAAACAAGGTCTTTTTGGCAATATCTTGTTATTCATGGGTGACATTGCCGTTTTCAACAAGCAATGTGTTTCTAGCTGCTGTGTTTCCTATACCTTGTCCACACTATTTGGATCTAGTGTGTGGCTTTATAGGTGCTGTCAATATCTATATGTACATCTTTGGTGTTATAAAATCGTTTCCTATTCATAGATTTGGTCCATTGAAATTTGGCTTGCTAATTGGTGGTGCATTAGCTACTATTCCATTCAATATTATAATTGAGAATGTCGCCGTAATCTGGGGAGTGTTAGGCAAGAAGCACAAATTTTACATAGTAAACAAAGAAATAAAGATTCCAGTGACAGTATGATTTTTTTGTTGCTGTATTTTGTATTGTCAAAGTACCTTAAATTGGTAATTAGTAAGTGCACAAATAAAGGTCTAATCTCACACGGACGTTGATTGGTGAATGGTAATATAATGACTCATTTGTTATGCATACAGAGATAAGGTTGCTTCACTATAAAACAGGAAGTAAATTATCTTTCGAGACCAAAAACAACATTTTAGATATTAGCTTTTCTCACCTGTAAATTTTAAGAATAATTTAATAATAAATAATTTAAGCACAATATATTATGGGGTGTGCTAAATGACTAAGAGAATAAGATTTTTTGAAATCCCAATTCCTGTTTAATATTAAATTTATCTTTAGATATTTTGTTGTTTCTCATTATGAACAAATTTTTTGTGTTAATTTATGCAAGTGTTCTATAGTATAGAGTATGGTGCAACTCGCTAATAAGTTGGTACGTGCCTGCTTATTGCTGAGATTCTACCTAATAATTGTAATTATTTTATTTTATGGTATGCATGATTTGTTTTTGTTTGTGTAACCCTATGTTTGCACTGGATGAAACAGGCACACGAGATGTGTTATTGTCCTTTTAACAGCATAATAAGGACAACATAATTTGGTGCTATGTTTCGTCAGTGCAAACCAGGTGTTATGCTTGACAATTATTTGATATTGTCTTGCATAAGCTGCACGAATAATATAATTGAACTGTATTACAAACAAACATAGTTATAATAATAGTTAAACAATGTAAGATAAGTACATTACATGTATATTATCCTTATAATTATAATGAAAATTTACTGGAGACAAATTTATTCATAATTATGAATGCTTCAATTACAAACTGCATAATCAAATTGAACTCTATTGTTATGATTTAAGGGTACGGAGTTTTTGTCCTTTCATGAAAGTTGCAAAATCCCTTGTGGCTATATTTCTTTTAAGTGATTTATTTGTCTCTCTGGGTCAAAAATATTAAAGTTTTTGATTTTAACTTTGTAGTCCGAACTCAAGGTACATTATATTTTTATTTCTGAATACCTAATTGAAGTTTTTTAATTTTACATAAGAACATGGTATAGTTTTACTTTGTGATGAATAATATAATCGTATACGCTTTTTAAATTACTTGTACTTAACGATGAGTAAAAATTAATGTAAAATCTTGGAAATGTTTTGTACGGTAAGCAGAAATAACATGTTACTATTTATCGATTTTAAAATCCACTTTGCATATTAATATCTATTTCAGAAATGTAAAAGGAGGTTCAGAACGATGTGACCATCAAAAATAATTATAACGATTAATTAAATATTTCACAGTAGTATATATATTTATGTGTAGGTATTATTTAGCTACGTAGGTGATTTAAAATCGGGAAGTTGTAATAATACTAAGCTGCTGACTGTACTATACCTTCAACGAATACTAACTATGGCTCACCGGCTACTAAATGAACAATTGTAAAGGCTCGCGCCGGTTCGAATAGACTTGTAGGTGTCAACACCAATATGTGAGCTGTATTTCCTTGAAGTAGATACAGCTGAAGAATTTGTTATCAATCTAATTTTTAATGGAAATTATTGTAGTTTGAACCGTCATAGATACTCATTATCTTTAAATTATTAATTAGGTTTTTTTGTTGATATTTCTGTTGAAAATAATTATCATGAACATTAAAAGTTCATCCGCACATTGTCAGAGATCAAAGATAAAAGAGGAGTTGTGGCTATTTAAGTATTTTTACGTTGTTAACTAATACTAATATGTAGAATAGTTTCTGTCCGATAGTTTTTTATAGTATTCATTAACATTATCGTAGTATTTCATTTTAAACTACCACATCTGACTAGTCATGTAAATATTTTGAATAAAAAGCTAGTTTTATTTTAACGTGTAGTGCCGTAGATTAATGAGTACCAGTGGTAATTGGCGTCTGTATCTACTTCGTTAGGGGCAGGGTTCAATTGCATTCATCTCAATTACAATTACTGTGTTATTATTTCAAATGCCTACCTGTTTAATTAGTGGCACACACCACCTCAGTATCCTGATGCACAGAGTTTGTCAGGTTTCTTCCGCAAGACTGTGTGATAGAATTTGATAATAGACTTATCAGAGATATATATTTAAATTTAAGTGTAACGATGCATGATGTGTTTTGATTACAGTCACAAGTGATTTTTGTTATAAGTTCTCAAAAGACGTAGATTATTTTTGTATTTTTATTTATTGCAGTTTCGTCGTGTGTGATTGATTATTGATTGATTGTGCTATGAATATTTTTAATACGGCGCGTTGGATGTTTTGTGAAGTAGAATCTTTTGGCCACCTTCAATTTATGTATTTACACTGAAAACAGTGTTTAAAATAAAAACAAGCATTGATATTTAATTTGTTTCCTTTGAGCTTATTTTCAAGATGCACTTACCTGAATGCCCTGAAAATTCAACTTATCTAACGATAAACTATTATCAGTATGTAGAAGTTACGACACACGAACCAGTAGGTAAGTAGTTAATAGTAGGTAAACGCCTTGTGTTTTCGTCATAATCTACAAACATTATCTTATCGACCATCCATTGTAACTAATTACGATTTTGTGGTGGAATTTACAATTTTACTACATGCCCGCCTTGCCTCGTCATGAAACGCTTAAGAGTTGATTGTTTTATGGCGCTTACAATTTTGGCCGAATAGTCAGGCGGGTAGAGGAGGATGCGGACGAAGCTATGTACTTAGTTCTATCTACCTAAGACGTACAGTCACAAAATGATAAAATCATAATAGCATAGGCTGGTAATTAAATTATAAAACGCATTTTATGGAGCAAACATGAGTTTTGAAATATAATTAATAACTTTCGTCGTTGACTGTACTATAGCACACAAACGATCTATGATTAATCTGCCTGTTGAAACCTTATCTGACCAAAGAAGATTATTGTGAAGTATGCTTAAGTGCATAGGTACTGACCTATCTATTTACTGTTACGTTCTGAATCTGATATAGAAAAATACGATTAATACTTACCTACCTAGATAAATATTTTGATTAGTGAAATTAATTAGAAGAAGGCTGGAACCTGTCGTTTCCGATACGGAAATTTTCCGACGACTGTGAATCCCCCCTGTAGGCATATTGGCAATTCCAGCTTTGGTACCTACTTTACTAGGTTAGGTTATACTTAAACTATAGGACCAAGCACACGTCCCTCGAAAAACATGTTTGTAGATAGCTAAAGCAGGGTCGCTGAGCACGAAGAATTTCGTACAATGACCTGTTATTACATGTATCTGACACTCCCGCGTAAATCTAATACGTCTCGCTCACACAGTTGCCGGTCACATGAGGTAATAACAGGTCATTGTACGAAATTCTTCGTGCTCAGCGACCGTGCTTTATAAGAAATCTAATATTTCTGCATAGGTACCTACGTACTTACCTACCCACTTAGTAATTTTATGACGGAAGTTACTATGACTTACGCCAATAGATGTCGCATGCGGGCAAACAATCGCGAGGCTATTACGGTAAGTACTGGAGCGATCGAAGGCAATCTATTAAAAGTTTATGGACAAACGACCGTTCAGATTGATCGAACAACATTATTTGTTTGTTATTTTGGACACATGGGATAAATGGGATTTGGGATGAATGTAGGTACCTACTTACTATCTAGTTAATTAAGTTATAAGTACCTACTGATTATTGGAGACCTCCTTTCAACCTACCTACAATAGAACTTTGAGGTTAGACACTATATTTGAATGTGTAGTTATAGGTAAGTACCTACTTACTAGAAATATAGTTATGATCGCACCTACCTATCTAATTCTATCTAATTATACTGCCTACCTACCTATACCTATTCCCCTTTATTAGCAAACGTGAATTAGTGGGAGCATAGTTACAAACCGAACTATCTCTTTCTGTAATCAGTAATTTGACATTCGAAAGACGAAGACAGTGTATGGTGTAGTGTAACAACGCAACCGCTAATCCACGTTTTTTAAAAAGGTGGATTGTGTTTATTTTAAAGAAGAAACATAAATAGTGCCTTATAAGTAGGTACTTTGTGAATTCGAGTAAGTACCTACAGAGCATAGTCTCTTACATTTTATTTCTTTATACCTACATACATTGTACGAGACAATTCTACACTTTAAACCTACAGCCGTTTATACAAATTACAAACATCCTGCTTACACTGAAACACAAACATGTGGGTACTTAATCTCTAACGAAATCGCCCAGTCTCCAGGGCGTCGGGACCTCAATTATGTTAATTGTGTCGACCTAACTATGACATTATTTCTCTCTAAATACCAGCAGGCAAACTACTCTTTAAAGGGATTACTTTAGCTGAAGCCCTAACTATGCGTTCGTGACCCGTTTGCTGTCCACGGCGCATGCTTATATGGTTCATGTTGTCTGCAAGTTAACTTCGCTTAATTTAATAATAGTGCTTGTAGTAAAGGTAATCTTTTACCAAGGGCGGAGTATGGCAGTCGGCGATATTGGTCCGAGGAGGCTCGGCGGGGTGGCTCGTACCGGTGCCAGCGCGGGCAGTGTTCGGTGGACATGAGTGAAGTACCCGAAGTGGTAGTGGAACATTGCAATGGAGTGGAAGACGAGCGTGACCCCACACCTGAAGCCGTTGACGTGGCTCACCAGAACGGGGACGATGGGTACGTACAAACTCGATTGCGGTAAATAGTTGAATAAGGTCGGACAGTTTAAGATTCTTGCGTAAAGTTTAGCCAAGCCAGTTTAGTAATTCATTTAAATAGTTACCATCTCCCAAATTTCATTGAACGATGTGCTTGAAATTCCTGTAAGTAAATATTTGAAATTACAATTAAGTAAGTACTTAAGTAACTTCTTCATAATCATTATGAGTTCAGTCGAAAAGCGCACGAGTGGTGTGAAACAATTTGAATTGGATTTTTCTATTTTGTAGATTGGCCATTGATCCCAAACTGGGATGCCGTGTTCATTTCCCGAGTGACGTCATAAGAGAAACGTGAGTTATCTAGTTGCAGGCGGTACAGAGCCCGTGACGTCATTCCCCCCTGTTTACATCACACTCTGACGCAGTGCACGCGCTATCCCACACACATACCTAGCTTGCATGCTTGCATCGTTCATTCAGAATTCCTGTATTATGCACGGTCGATCGGAAAATTATACACATAGGTACCTACCTCATTATGTGTAATTATAGAAATTTATTTGTGTGCTAACATAATCATAGCGTTATACTTTGTAGGTAGGTATGTGTATAATCTCGAAATAGGATTTCAGTTGCTATACTAACAGCTAAACCTATTTTCAGTTAACTAGGTATGTACACTGTCACCTATTATAATTTATTTATTTATCACAATAAGTATTTTGCTTACAGTTTGCGCCTAAAAAATAATCATGTGTATCACGTAAAGGGGGTAATACAGCAAGCTAAGTCAAAAAATACAGACTTAAAGTAAGGCTTATTTTATGGTTCGCATAACTTATAAGTAGGTCTTCTTCTAAGTCGTTACGCTCTTGACAGAGCGGTCGTGGTCGTCATGTATTGTTTTCCGGGGCAGATGTTGTTCGCCTCACGATATCTCGCCATCTCTCCCTATTGGACGTCATCCTGGTGCACTCGTGCAAGGGACCGCCAATGGCAGATATAGTCTGATCGCTCCATCGCATGGGTGCCCTTCCACGTGGTCTGGTACCCTCCACTCGGCCCTGTACAACTAACCGTTCTATGGAGTCGTTTTCTTGCCTTGAGACGTGTCCAAAGAACTTTAGAATGCGAGCCTGTACTAACGTGGATAAACGCTGCTTGATACCGAGTTCCTCGAGTATGGATATATTGGTGCGAAACACGGTATAAGTAGGTACGAAATGACATTCAATAAAATTTCATGAAAAGTACGCAGAGATCGCAGGTACCTACCTAACCCCAAAACGAAGCTTGTAATACCTTCGTCAGTTAGACGAAAGTCCCAATTGAAGGGTTTCGTTGACATTTAGAAGTTTTATTCCCCATCGTGGAACAAAGTTGGCGATTCAAGATTAATTTTTTAGCCATTTTTAAACCAATTTCAGGTAGGTATTTACTTAGTGGGAAATTACCTGCCACTAATTATATATATATATATATCTAATTGTACAAGTAGGTGCTTGTAGTGGTTGTAATGAACAAGGTGAATATCAATTTTATGGCATAACTAGCTAGGTATTTACCTAATATTTCATTTTGTTTTGCTCACGATATAAAATGTACCACCGATATTCATTATTATCATTTCTAAGTGATCGCACACACTTTAGGACATACAAATGCCTATTACAAAAGAGCTGAACTGCGGTACAGTCAAAGGAAATAAAAAACTAAGTAGTACGAAGCAAACTACCTACTTCTGAAATTGCAAGGAATAGAAGTTCAGAACGACGGTCAAGTACTTATTACATAAATTAAATATATTTTACTTACTAAGACGTGGATTTTAAAATTGTAATACCTACGTATTACATATTTTCGCCCTTGACTGTACTTAAGTTGCCATCTGACAAAAAAATCCGGTGGCATGATTTTGTAGCTACTCTGGTCTGTTCTGTATGACATGGCACCACACACTAACTACACCATAATATAATATTCATAGAGATAAAAGATCCTGTAAGTAAATATAAATATTTGAGTGATCATGAAACTCGTGGTTATCCAAACTCATAATCGATATTGACTCATTGGTATTTTTGTTATCTATAGTAGGTAGATACCTATTTATGTACTAGAGTTTTACGTACTTACTAAAAACTCTTCCATATCGTATTTTCCAAGCTGATGTCATTTGTATACCTACAAATTCTCATCATTTCGAAGTAATGTTGTAATCAGATTAATTATCTACTTTGATACCGTAATAGTCGGTTATAATAAATAGATAGAGGATTTATTTACCGATAACTGCATGGTGGAATTCTACATATGGACAGGCTAGATAATGGAACAAAACATATGTGTCAAGGTGGTACTGCTCCGAGCGGGCAGGGCGTTATAAATGTTACAATAGGTACTCGTCAAAGAGAATTGTTTCCACGGACTTGAAACAGGCGATTAAGTTAATCCGATGCTGACGTATGATCATGACATTGTAGCAGCAGTAATGCTACCTTCTTATGTACTTATTCATAGATGAGTAGATAATTATGAGACATCCATATCTGGAAAACTGCTTATGAAAAAAGTTTACACTACACACATGCCTACAAATTAAATAAAAATTAATAGATTTTTTAATGCCTGGTAAAGACCTAGCAGTAATGTTCCGACTTAATTAAATTGTAATTAAAATAGACTCATCGTTGCGCATTATATACCTATTCGTAGATATAGATTTCACTCAACAGGTAAGTACCTATATGTATGTTGTAAATACTTCATAGTAATAATCTTATAACAGCTCTGTAAACCGCTAGGTACCTACGTAGTAAGTATTTAGGTACATCTACTTTCAGGTGTAATATCTATGTAACCTATACACCTATCTACATTGTATGTTACATGTGATGTGCTTAATTATAGTGTTGTATTAGTTGTTGTAGTTGTATTAGTGTAGGTGTGTATAATAATAAATAGCTTTCGTAATTTATACCAGACTAGCTGTGCCCCCCGACTTCGTCCGCGTAGTATTTAACGTAACAAAAATTTCGGGATTATCGGGATAAAAAGTAACCTATATGTTAATCCCGGTTATAAACTATCTGTGTTCCAAATTTCATCCAAATCCGTTCAGTAGTTTTTGCGTGAAGGAGTAACAAACATACATACATCCACACTCACAAACTTTCACATTTATAATATTAGTAGGATAAGTACCTACCTTATAAAAGTATTACTTTGAAATAATATTTTTTTTAATTGACGGCGACATGTAGAGTGACCTCAAAGTTAATTATCTACTTTAGGTACCTACTTTCTTAACAACACATTTTCATTAAATGAAAATAAATTAATAGATAAAATGTGGGGTGCTCAGCAGGTAGGTATGTAACCAACATACTTGCTTTAAAATATGCTCCTCTACGTACCAAACAAACAATAAAGGTATCCACTCGAAAAATACACCGCACCGGTATCGTAATTTACTAATTAACCATGGTTTTAGCCCTTTTGACGTCCCACTCCTGGGCACGGGCCTCCCCTCAACACGAGGAGGATTCAGGCCATAATCCACCACGCTGGCCCAGAGCGGGTTGGCGGATTTCACATGTCTTTCGAAAATTTGTAAAATCTTCTAAGATATGCAGGTTTCCTCACGATGTTTTCCTTCACCGTAAGCAAGTGATAATCATATAGAAATTATGATTCGCACATAGATTTCGAAAAATCCAGCCCGCAAGACGCGTGCTTAACCAATCGGCTATCACTGCTCTAATTAACCATACATTTTATTAAATCAAAGTTTATTTTTCATTTCAGGTAAGTGTTTTGTGAAACTTCCTCGGAATTGAGAAACCCCCGCGTAAAATCGATGCGATGTCCGAACAGGTGAGCGGGCAATACGTTTTAAAACACTCTTGTGTGTTTAAAAAATATTTATTGTTACCATAAACTTTTGCGGCACAGTTTATCTTCTTCGCATTAACATTTCACAACGTAAACGTGGATCCGATATTTATATACAAGCGAACAACAATAGCTATCTACTTTGATTTTACGGAACGAGCAATCTCTTAAGCGTTAAGATAACCGCTTATCACAAAATTTCTAATCATTGTTACCTCATTTGTCATAATTTGTTTTTTTATTACTTTATGAGAGTGCGTGCGGTACCTATGCTACGAAGCCTACGAAAATTGGGCGTGCTACTACGCAAACTCTGCTACGAAGCCTACGACCCTCGTAGCGGTCATTTACGAATTATGTTTATTTTTAAATAAGCTACGCACATGCGTAGGCCTGGAATAAATTGTCTCATTACTACGTGTAGGTTTAAGTAGCAAAACTAATTGAGTTAATTAATGAAAGCCGTGTAAATGACGGCTGGTACATACCAATTTCACCTAATTAATTATCTAATCAAGTGTAAAATGTAACCGAAGTAAGTACAAGCGGATTATAGGGGGGTAATATCAAACACATTGAAAATGGTAAAATACTTATTAGTAGGATATGCACCTTAATAGATACGAATAGAATGGTTTTATCGGAGACGTTGGGGACCTCATTCGGTTTCTATAACATTGGACACGCGATACCATCTACGTGAGGTTTTTAAATGGATGGAATGAAAACATTAAACCGTTATACGTTTACTATATAGTCTACTAGAAAATGGATGAATGACTCAATCTTTTGTTTAGCTAAATTAATGTGTGTCTACTTTTCTCTACATACATAAACGGCTAAATAAAACAACATTTTATGAATAATTCCTTCTAATTAGGGCCAGGGTAAAAATGTGTATTTTTCGCATAACATCATTATGGTGCCGACCGGTAAACCTATTGCAGGTTTATTTTAATTGCTAATGAGTCAGGAAATTATGCGTTGAATTAAAATTATTAAGCGGTTTTGTGGCCGCTGAAGTTCTGAAGTTATACCTCCTACGACGTATAAATAAATATGTAATTCGCATTTAATTAATTACTCAATTTTAATATCTTATTAGAAATAAATAATTATACTTATCCTTTTAAAACACTGAAAGAAACGAATCGGTTCGAAATCAAGAAGTGAATCTTTTAAAACAGGCATATACCTCAGTTGCGGCAAGTTATTTAATTAAATACTTACAGACAGACTCAGAAATATGTATTAGGTGTTTATACCTACTGAAAGTGATACTTCTCCTGAATATTAGATGGGAAAGGATGCCAGTGAAAGACATAAGAATTCGTGTCGAGAGCGATTAGATGTCTTTCAACGCGATCGCACGAGCTTCGATAAACACTTACCCGCACTTAAAAGTGTAGGGCGGAATGTGAGGAATTTAAGGCATTGGGCGCGGAGCGGCGGGGGCGCGCCGCCCGCCCTGGCTCCACGCGAGTCGCCGCCAGTCGGCTGCACGGCTCCTGCCACGGTGTTACGTGTTTCGCGCTCGGGACTCGGCAGCTTATACGCGCGACTTGTAAACATATACTTCGAGTTTCGTAACCGCGGTGCTTCATTTCTATTTTATTTGAACTGAAAACTTTGGAAGTGAGTGCGAAAGGAGTTCGATGGTATTGGTGATGCATCAGCGAGCGCCATGAGCAGCTCTGGTCACCAACCTGCCGCCTGTGCTGGCTAATCGCGAACGAGGTCCTCAACCAACCACCACGTGTGCTCGTAAGTATCATAATTAATAACTATAATGATTAAGGTGATGTATAAGTCTGTATCAGGACATTTTCCATCAGATTAAACACTTTTGTGTGCGATAAAATGCATATTATCTATCCAATCCATGGAATGTTAAATAACTTTAATTAGTTGCTAGACAACATAATATGAAAAATTTATGTAAATAATTAAGACGTAATTAAGACGCCTTAATTAGAAAGAAAAAAAGGAAAAGTGTAGGAAAATTGGATGCAATCAGTAAGAAGATACCTAAGTATATAAATTAGTCCTACTACAACCTGGGTAGGTGCTTTGATTTTCCTTATGTTATTACTACAAATTTCAATATATATTCCTGCAGTTATAGGATATCCTAATACAGCGGCGGCGTGGTCCCTGATTGTGTGTAACATAACAAAAATAAAAATATTTTCTCCAATTCACTCCGACAATGAAAAACTACGCAACTGTGATACTTAAAATATAATTGCAGGGCAGAAGTAGGTATATTTTTTCAATACTGCCAACATTAACTTTACAACAACGAACCTACCGTCAATTCCGATCATATTATAACTAACTAGCTGTGCCCGCGACTTCGTCCGCGTGGAATCTAATTGACAAAGCTTCATACAAACTTTCATCCCCTATTTTATCCCCTTCGGGGTAGAATTAATCAAAATCCTTTCTTAGCGGATGCCTACGTCATAACATCTACCTGCATGCCAAATTTCAGACCGATCCGTCCAGTAGTTTGGGCTGTGCGTTGATAGATCACTATGTCAGTCAGTCAGTCAGTCAGTCAGTCACCTTTGAGTTATATATATTTAGATTGACGTTCATAAAGTAATAGGCAATCACAATAGAATGTAACGCGGGTAAACAATACCTATTCAAACGCGATTTGTGTTACATTCATTGTTTGTTCCGATCAATTCCAATTTCAGCTACATAAAGCTGTTCGATAGATTTCATAACTGACGGTAATCTACGTCACTTAACGCAAAGTTAGAAACTAATCTCAAAGTATCTAGCTATGTTTGCGGCTTTGTTAGGTAAGGACTTACTTATTTAGTTTAGTATTATTAACAGTGTTATATCCATTCAGTTTCTGTTGGATACACTGAGAAAAAAAAGTCAGTAAAAGTATTCTGTAGTTCCGAGTGCCTACCTATCCATTTAATACTTTTTCAACAAGTTTTATAATTACATAAAATAATTTATAAATACGATACATTGCATAATTCATTGCTGTAATTACAATACGTTATATAATCATACGTTAATTTCTCAATGTTGCTACTTATCTGTTCGTGAACTTCACGCGTCACTCCTATTATTAAAATTGATTTGTAAATTGAAATCTAAATAGGTACATACAGGTACACATACAGGTTTCTATCGCATCAAACATTCGGCGTACTAGGCCAACAATAGGTTGAAAATCGCCGTAGCTATTTCTAATTTAGTATCGCAGATGTAGCTGAACATACGTTTTATAACTGAGCGACGATAAACCATCCGAAAGAATACGAGCAACTAAATATTTACTTACGCTCAACTAAAAATGTAACGTTATAGCATTCGACGGTCGTATAGCCAAGCTGTTGCCAGTCGACTACATCTAAATACATATAACTCAAAGGTGACTGACTGACTGACTGACTGACATAGTGATCTATGAACGCACGCACAGCCCAAACCACTGGACGGATCGGGCTGAAATTTGGCATGCAGGTAGATGTTATGACGTAGGCATACGCTAAGAAAGGATTTTGATTAATTCTACCCCCAAGGGAATAAAATAGGGGATGAATAATCCCTAAATTTTTGTTAAGTTAAATTACACGCGGACGAATTCGCGGGCACAGCTAGTATTATATACAGGCTTTGATCGTCGTAAAGTAGGTCTTATATCTGCACGATGAGATAGAGAGCCGGAAGCTCATGCCCCCTCTCTTACTCTCCCCCTATCCTACTCCCCTTCAGGGCCCTAACCACGCTAGCTTCTCAAATCGTAATAGAAAAGCAAACGCTTGCGATTACGTTTCAAACGCTCCGCTTTTGACGTTTTGCTGACACGAGCTTCACGATTTCTACTGACATTGATATGGTATGGTGTCAGCAAAACGTCAAAAGCGGAGGGTTTGAAACGTAATCGCGAGCGTTTGCTTTTCTATTACGATTTGAGTAGCTAGCGTGGTTAGGGCCCTGGTCGGAAACGTTTGAACAATGCCATTTATTGCACGTATGTACAGGCTTTGGTAACTTTCTGCTTAATATCAGGCGGGCCGTAGGATTGTTTACCGATTATTTATAAATAAGTAAAAATGATGTGGTTGCTTTGAGATTCAAAACTACATATTATTAATAATCATTATAAAACAACGCACCCTTGGCCTGTTATTCTCCAAAATTATAAATCAAATAGGTTGATCTATAATGGAAGAGGTCAACAAAATCTTACTCCGTCGGTCGAGTCTGTCAGTCATGAGTGTCAGGGACACTAATAATGTGCAATTTTTCGCGGAACAAAGCGAATTAAAAGTAAAATTCGACACGTGTTTCGCCTCTGAACGAGACATCCTCAGGAAAGTTGGGCTACGACTGAGCCCAAGTAAGCTCAGTCCTTCTTCTAAATCGTTTTACAATGGATTTCCGCAAAGTAACGCCTGAGTCAATCAATTAATAATCATTATGGCAATAAGTAGGTATTCATCTCAGGTATGCATGTCAAGCTTTTATAATATGCTTTACCTACTTTATTGTGACAAGCAAAGCTTTGTAAAAATATTTTGTGTACACCTGAAAGGTATATAACTAGTCTCTGAGTAGAGATACGAATACAATAATGACGTAGTCATAAAAATAGAATTTCAGATAAGCGCGGTGGTGCTGTATCGGGTCCATTGGGCTGTACCATTGTGTCTCTATCAGCTCAGTCCGCTTCGCGTCACGTACCTCCCAGCTATCCCCATCTGGTTTTTATCCTGATAATCCTGGTATTTTGGAAATCATTTTTGTTCTCCGGTTGTTTGTGAACCGAAATAAAGTACCTTGATAAAAGTACATACAAAAGCCCTGTCAGGTAGATTTTTTTTTACGTTCAGAGTGTATTGTATTACCAATGTTTATTATCTGTAGCAGTTTACGAGTATTATTTCGTAAGTTTTTCCAGTTACTTATAATAATTTCCGTTTCCACCTGCCTCATAACATCATTAAGCCGGCAAGCTTCTAACCCTTTTAAAGTAACCAAAAAAATAAAACAAAAGAAAATCGGAATGTCTTATGTTTGTGCATATGTCATCCGAAGGGTTAATCTTGAGTAATTATTTATCGGAATCAGCATAGTCTATCTCTATAATAAAGTCAACATCAAATCGTTAGTAACCTACGGGGGCATTAAAAAAACATATTTACATTTGTTTCTTATCTCTACTACTGGATCAGAACGCGACCATGACTGAGAAAATCTGAAGGGACACTCAGCGTGCTATCTTAATACAAATTATTTAAAAATCTATACAAATAAATAAAATTGGAGTGTCTGTTTGTAATATCAAAATAACACCTTTTCACTAAATGCATATGAAAGTACATACGATACCAATAGCAAAAACGCGAATTAAAAAATTTTTGTCTGTCTGTCTGTCTGTCTGTCTGTCTGTCTGTCTGTGTGTTTGTTCCGGGTAATCTCCGAAACGGCTGGACCGATTTCGACGGGACTTTCACTGGCAGATAGCTGATCTTATAGCGGGTAACTTAGGCTACTTTAATTTTAGAAAAACAATTAGGGTTCCGCGTAAAAAAATAAAAACACTTGAAATCAAAGAGTATCTCCGAAACGGCTGGACCGATTTTGACGGGACTTTCACTGTTAGATAGCTGATGTTATAAGTAGTAACTGAGGCTACTTTTATTTTAGAAAAACAAAATTAAAAAAATGGGTCCTGTGGCGCGGGCTCAGAACGCGGGACCGGGCTTTATTGTTAAGTTAAATTCCACGCGGGCGAAGTCGCGGGCTCAGCTAGTTAAATGAATATAAGTAGTAGAAATAAATCTATACAAATAAATAAAATTGGAGTGTCTGTTTGTAACATCAAAATAACACCATTACAATAAATGTCTGTCTGTCTGTCTGTCTGTCTGTGTGTTTGTTCCGGGTAATCTCCGAAACGGCTGGACCGATTTTGACGGGACTTTCACTGGCAGATAGCTGATGTTTTTAGAAGTAACTTAGGCTACTTTAATTTTGGAAAAACAATTAGGGTTCCGCGTAAAAAAATAAAAACACATGAAATCAAAAAGTATCTCCGAAACGGCTGAACCGATTTTGACGGGACTTTCACTGGTAGATAGCTGATGTTATAAGCAGTAACTTAGGTTAACTTTATTTTAGAAAAACGAATTTTAAAAAAATGGGTCCTGCCGCGCGGGCTCAGAACGCGGGAGTGGGCTTTTTTGTTAAGTTAAATTCCACGCGGCCGAAGTCGCGGGCTCAGCTAGTATAAAATAAAAATTATGTTACTACTTCATAACAGCAACCATAGGTAATTAATTTCAGTGTCAGTGTATGCAGTGCTGCGTGCCGTTTGAAAGCTATGAATGGATATTTTCCTTCCCTTCATTAGTAGTTAGCGAGTGCCGGGCGTTGGGGAATGGTATCCGGTAAAGTCTGCTCGTTACCGGCCTCTAGGTCAACTGGATAAGTATCACAACACCCGGATAAGAACCTACTTCTTTCTAAACAGCAACTTTGAAATCTTTAGAGACATTTTAAACTAAGTCTCTACATAAAACCCACAAGTGTTTTTAGATGAGTAAATTAAATCAAGGAATAAATTGAATAAAATAAAATTTCAATCAATTCATTAATAGTTACATGAACCGAGTGCTTTCATTCCTGGAAGCATTATTATAATTACATACTCAGTAATAGGAAATCATAGTTTATTGTTTTCGCTTATTCGCTAACATAATGTAATTCATATTATATAGAGTCATAATATATTGCCAACGATTTCAAAGTCATTCTGTATACAATGAACTCAAAGTCATTATATATACAGGATATAATGAACTCTACATTGTTTCATTTCTAAGTATAGCTCGATAGAAAACGGCCTCGGTGATCTTGCACCCTTTCAAGTGAATCTCGGGACTTTGGGGTCTGACAGATGAAACAAGTGGCTTTAATTCCAATGACCAATTCGTGGTTGGTCGTCATCGTTTGTCGTTATCTATTTTTTATTTCAAATAGGTAACTGTTCAATATTGTTTTTTTAATTTGCAAAACATTAAGTATTTTATTAGCCAGATTATTCACAAAATAGAGTTACTCAAAGTGATACTGGAAGCATCACAGTTGTCAGATCAATAAGTAAGTAGCTCCGGATCCCCCTTCAGACGTAATGTAACAGTTAAAAGACGTAGACATCAAAATATAGCGGCGATGATGTTTCTTGAACGTTTGCTTGTTTACCATATCAATCATACTGTGAGACGTACGCTTAACGAGCGCTAGTACTAAATCTCTTGGTAGCATAATAATATAAACATTTTTAGCATACGCAGCTTTGACGGCCGCTTGAGATTTTGAATTAATCCATTCGACCAGAAAATGTTGACGACCGCTTGGCGCTGGTGAGCGTAGTAGGTCGCTCGGCTCACTGCACATGGTGGTTGCGGGTTCGATTCCCGCCCGGGGCAAATTTCGGAAATAGCCTTTCGTAATTTGCCCGGATCTGCGTGTCGCTGGGATCGCCCAGTCCATTGTGAGGTACCCATAGAACAAGCGTTGCTTAGTTTGGGATCATACAGTTGGTGTTGGTGTATGTATTGGGAAGTAGGACTTTACAATGATGTCGACATATCACGTCTTCTGCGACATGGTATCTACCGCCTTTCTGTGGAACGTGCAGGGAGTCTCGAGGGGGGGGGGGGAGGGACGGTGTCCTACTAAACGTCTTCAGGCTCGTGCCCACCATTCTAGAACTTTTCTACCCTAAGGTAAAAGGTTTTGTTCTGTGAGTAATGCGTCTAACACAGCGTCTAATTTTTACCAACAATTTTCTTCTGATATTGCTATCTAATAGACACTATAATAATATGAAAATATATTGTTTTTGGGTATTATGTAAAGCGACTAAAACGATTAGAATGGAAGTTAGAGAGGTTAACGTGCCGAGACCCATAGATCAGCCGGGGCCTAACTTATTTAACGTCCTAGTTTAAATCGTATCCTTAATTCATATTCCAATCAGCATTCGTAATTAATTTAAACTTATTTTTAGTATCTCCATTGACGTCGTCGATTTTTTTCAAAACGATCCATTTTTCGACTGATACACAGACATGGCGGATGTACGAGTATATCAATAGACCTAGATGCATTAAATTTGTTTTAGAAAAAATCAGTTTTAAATGTTTATGAGAGCAAGTACGGTAAGCAACTATCTGTCGTAAGGTTTTTTATCGGTTTCATAGTAAAACAGGTACCGCCAACATAATAATCTATACTCTATACAAATAAATAAAATTTGAGTGTCTGTTTGTAATATCAAAATAACACTTTTTCACTAAGTGCATATGAAAGTACATACGACACCTATAGCAAAAACACGATTTAATTTTTTTTTGTCTGTCTGTCTGTCTGTCTGTGTGTTTGTTCCGGGTAATCTCCGAAACGGCTGGACCGATTTTAACGGGACTTTCACTGACAGATAGCTGATGTTATAAGCAGTAACTTTTATTTTAGAAGAACAACATTTTAAAAAATAGGTCCTGTCGCGCGGGCTCAGAACGCGGGAGCGGGCTTTTTTGTTAAGTTAAATTCCACGCGGACGAAGTCGCGGGCTCAGCTAGTAAGAAATAAATTACTTGTCTAGTATTACTTATAGGTATATTCATACGTTCTAGGATGTTGTTGTTGGACAAGATTCGAAACTTAATTTTCGTCAGTCATTTCGGCATATAATATATCCAATATAAAATTAATAGCATCACATTTTTTTATTAAAATACGAAGTATCATTCAATATTTAATTGGCAATGGTTATTTTACAAGGTTACACTATCTAGTGACGCTATAGTTAGGTGTTATATTACCTACTGTACTTATATAACCTACTGTAAAAAGAGACATTTGCCTGTAGGTATGTATGAGATGATTTTATTTACTTTAAAGCTTGAGGAAAACACGGGAAAGCACTCCGATGCTCCATGTACCCAACTAAAATCACGTGGAATTAAAAACAGCCATCCCTCAGACATCTCACACTCGACATGGAAAGTGGAGTTTCATCTTTGTGTTGTCAAAAACCGTAGAATAATGGGGAATAGTAATTAATCACAGACGCAGAGTCATTATGTTCGTGAAATGTGTAACAAAACACATTGTTACTTAAGTGCTTTTAAAATGTTTCGCTGTAATAAAGGGCGCTCAATGTTACGTAGGTCCGGTAGGTAAGTACCTTTCTAAGTATATTATAGTGAGTTATAATAAAATGAACTATCTATGCCGATTAACGTTTGGTAGTTTTATATTTTGCTTACAAGATATTCTACGTTATGGTCGTTTGAGCAATAAGGACACGTCTGATCCACAATCGTAGTTAAAGCGTTCGTTGAAGTCGCTAACCGCTGGTTTGTACGTAAAATATCTGTATGGTAATTTTTTCAGCTTGGAATTACGGCAATAACAGAATCTAGAAGAATTCGAACGAAGATAAAAAGCTCATGGTAGAGTTCCTGCGTATTGACAGACGTTTCCGTAGTTGTCACTTTTCCCTAAGTTGCAAGACACCCAAATAGTTAAAATAAGGACTATTTTATCAGTTCGTCATTCTCGGCAAACGGAAAGCTTCCTAAAGTTATTCAACTGTAATTTAGGGATCAAAGGGTATGTGGTGCGATACAGCGTTTGAATGTGAGTGATTCGGCCGAAGTAGCAATACGAGTGTCGGGTTTAACTTAATTGGCTTGCAGTTTATTGTAAGTTACAATAATTGTGAGTAAGTTTTTAATTTTTTTATTTCTATTTAAGCCAAGTGTTGTTGAAATATTATACGTATCTTTGTGTAATTATAGTTCCTAAGTATCTAGTCTCATAAGCTGACAATTACGAGAGCACAATATTCAAGATTTAAATAACTATATATCTAACTAGCGGCCCGCCCCGGCTTCGCACGGGTACATTGCGGTTACATTATTCGAGTTTTAGTAAGGATCCCTAATTTTTTTGAAAATATATTATAGCCTATGTCACCCAGGGATAGTGTAGCTTCCCAACAGTGATATAATTTTTCAAATCGGTTCAGTAGTTTCGGAGCCTATTCATTACAATCAATCAAACAAAGTTTTCCTCTTTATAATATTAGTATGATTATTATTATAGTATGACAAATCAAATGATTTATTCAACCACAGTTGCTACCTACTCGTCTGTTGTAAAATGCTCGAATGGAACAGAACCAACCTTAGCATGTTTATAAACTAGTTTGCTTTGTTAAACATCTTACCAATTTAACTTGTTGTTTGAATGTTTGTGACAGACTAGACTCTAGCATTTGCAGTAAGTTTAATTCATAATCAGCTGTGTAAAGCTACTTTCTCAACATACCTAATACTATATAAATAAATAAATAAAAATATCGCCAGACGAACACACCAACTCCCAAACTAAGCAACGCTTGTACTATGGGTACCGTACAACGGACTGGGGGCAATCCCAGTGACACCCAGACTAGAGCAAATTACGAAAAGGCCATTTCCGAAATTTACCCTGACGGGAATCGAACCCGCAACCACTCGGTGCAGTGAGCCGAGCGGCCTACGCTCGAACCACTGCGCCAAGCGGTAGATTTGCGAAGAATATAGATATATAGTCATACTATTTATATTCTTCGCAAATGTAATCAATTCAATAATCGTTGGTTGAATGTTGAAATGGACGATATCGTGTTATATTAGCCAGAACGTACGCCCGCTTTCCAAGAATACGTTTGTTTTATGTTTCAGTATTTTATTCCCTTCACGACGCGAGCTCGTAGGTGTACAGCCATAAATATAGCTTAAACTATTATTGTAGTATTTGTGCTCGTTTGTTCGATTCATGGATTCATGTCAGCTGCCTACGTGTTTATATCATGGGCACTTTCACCGACGTCTTGACTGAAAGTCGATATACTAGAGCAATGGAATGACGTCAATGTTGCTTTATGATTCAATCCGCCGTTAACAGAGCTCTCGCCCAGCTGAGTGCAGCCCGCTCTAAATATATCACTACAATTTGACTTATCTACGTTTTAACGCGTTCGTTTATTTCCGATGGCGCCTCTTTCCTACACTCCTATTTACTAGGCCCGCCAAACACACTCAACTGTTACTCCTGTAAGTCAATGGAGTTCAACGATGACGCCAAAGTTTGAGCCTCGACTTGTCCCAGGGAAAAGCTAAAATGTCTTGAAATTGCCAAGTGTTTAATCAAAAAAAAGAATAGGAGGAGTTGCACGAAGATAATTCACTTCGCTCCGTTGCAAAGTGTACATAAAATGCGAGGTAATAGTTACAGTCGCTCCATATCAGAAGGACAATCTAACAAACCGACGAAAGATTTGTTGAAATAAAATGCTATAACGTCAATTTATAGTTTCAGCAATCGCGTAATTTGCAAACGGTGTTTCACCTATACGAAATCAGGGCAGACAAGCCGATTCCATAAATTAGGTAATGACTAGAATGAAAAAACCAGTCCCAACCTAATATTGATCATTATCATAGTTAGTTATTATCATAGAACATAGTTATAACATGTTATTTATCGTTGCAACCGCTCATGTTTCATAAACAATAATATTTAAAATAATTTTCCACACGCTCTCGGAGAATTTATTTAAGTATATTATCAACTAGGCAGATAATTACAGAAAATATTAACGCTATTCTCTTAAAAATATTTACATAATATGCATTTTTATTTGTTTGTTGTTAATACTAGCTGACCCGACAGACGTTGTCCTGTCTTAACTTTGAACATTGAATTCGAATTGTTCCGCTCAACTTTCTTAATGTTTTCTTTCATAAGAACCTTCTCCTGACAATTATAAATACAACAAAAGCGAAATCATTCCATCTGTTCACGCGTGATGCGATGGCCAAGGAAATAAAGATTCATTTATAATTTATGTATAGGTTGAAAGAGAAAGGGTATTCTTTTTTAAAAAAAATTAACTTTGTAATTCTAAAACTATCAGCTTTGGGGAAATCTTGAAAAGCAAAAGGTGGTATAGGTATACAGCTGTGGACATATTTCACAAGTCTACAAAACCTTTAGTACTTCAACTGTCCCACAAAACCGATAGTTTTAGCTTTACAAAGTAAAGTTGCAAAAAAATAGTATACCCTTTTTGTTTCACCTAGGAGATATAATAAATTTTAAGTAACAACTCGTGAGTGTGTGCCGTATAATAATACAATCATCCTCCCTTACCGAATGTGGGTGTTCAGTAAGTAGATGATGATGCGTGATCATAAGTATATCACATCGACGCAAAATCGTCTTTCGTCTTCGAGAATGTAATACCTACGTAGTTCTACGTAGTTTTCTTATCAAACTTAGTAATGTTAGTTAGACATGCGAATCCATAATTCTATATTTCGTATACGGATCAGAAACTACTTAGACTTGTCTGACAATCCCGGGCTCATTGCATTCCCTCAAGACGTTCCAGAATGTATTATTCAATAGCACTTTCAAGGTCATTGTTTCACACAACTAGACTATTTGACTGTTCTATATTATTGTTAATATAATTATAATATTGTTCATATATATTATTCATATAGTACCTATGTGAATATATATTTATGTATGCCGATATTGATGTTGTTTGTATATTTTCCAATGACATTGGGTATATCGAATAAACCTGGGCACGACGAAACAATCTTAGCATGTCGTTTTATGTAATTCGTCTTTCCAAATTTTTAAAAGACGTTTTATTATTAAATTTACATTTGTTAACCTAATACCATTTGGGAAACTAGTAATTCTGTATTATAAACATATACCTATCTATTTAAAAATAAAAATACAAAAAATGCATGCGAAGATTTTTTACTAAATCCGCATCCTAAGGAAAAATATACTCTAGATTAAAGACAATAAATCTATACAGGGTGTTTCAAACTGTTGAATCAATAATCAATGTAAATATTTAATCTCTGAAGTTTTAATTATTAATTCAGTAGTTCGGTTATTATTATTAATTCGGTACATATTTAATTATATGCTACATATGGTAGGTATCTGCATCATTATTATAACGATGTTTTCATCGCTTCAGCGCTCTATTATTTGACACCGGTAGGCTTTTATGCTGATAATAGGTACATGACAATATGGCAGTGGTTACAAATTTGGTCAAGTGGATACCCAGTTGTCATGAGTACCTAAAACCAATGAATACGTGACTAGTTTAGGGCGTGGCTTCGGTATACCTATGTATAGTTACTCGTCCTTGATCAATGATTACCTAAGAATGTATTGTTATATACCTACTACACGTGCCTGAAATTAGTGGCTATCCAATTATTTATTTAGCCCTCACTTACAGTTTGTTAGGGGAAGGTCTATCGATTTCCTCGCCTAGAGCTTAAAATTTGTCTATGCATGTGTTGATCTAGATATTAATTTTAATTATAAAAATAGGTCAACGATTACTTGATGGTTAGATACAAAAATAAACTTTGAAAGTACCTACCTATCTACTGTATTACCTGAGTAAATACCCATGTATTTTTGTATTTATCTAAGCATGTAGGTATTCGTTATTTAACGACACCACCTAGGTAAGTACTTACTAGTTAAGTTCCTACGTGTGATTTTATAATAGAAGAAAATTATAAGCGGGTTGTTACAACAGCTTTGCTTACTGAGATGGAAAAAGGTGTAATTTAAACGCTCACTAAAAATAATAATTAGAGAAGTAACTCTATTTTGCCGTTCAAAACAATAAAATAAAAGATTGTACCACATAATTAAGTATGTTTTAATTCGCTATCTATTTATGAAACCTATGTTATATTATGTTAAAAATGTTTAAAAAACAACCACATGGGCGAGCATACCGCGGCAGCTGCTGGCGTGGCGCCCAGACCCAAACAGTTCCGGTTTCACTTAGTTCTAGAGCACTCCGACATATTAGGTGAGTGATTCAAAGGGCTAGAAATACATAGGTATAATAAATGCATCGATACGGAATTATTTAAATTTAAAAAAACTTCTGTGTTCATATTATTTTTTTAACACAAAATAAAATAGAGTAAAATATAATTTTTCAAAGTTTTTGGTGAGCATTTATCAAAGAATTTGTAATAATCAAATTCTTTGGCATTTATTCATTTGAGTAGGCATTTAGATTTTTTAGGTAGTTCAAGGTAAATTTTTTGTAAGCGCTTAAATTTTAAATACGTTGTAACGGAAAATGCTTGGAAAGCTACTTGTTAGGTTAGTTAAAAGTGCCACCGAGGTCAGCAGGTACTCGTCTTACGTACAAGATAACAATTATTTGCACACATGCTTCAGTGCTCACGTCCCAATCGATTAAGACTGTTTACTTGAATCTGTGTAAGTATTGATTCGTTCACGTTAAAGTGCCCAGGCAGTCGTAAAAATAGATATCAGAGTTTTCCGCTGTGGGGGCTCTGAAATGTCTCGCCGCGAATGTAGAGACAAGACTGGTACCTATAACGAGCGCGCAAACAGAGCCGATATAAACGAGTAAATGACTTGTTTGCCCTCCCGACACATTGGCCATGGCTCTTTAGCACCATCCCGGTTGGCTGTTTCAAGCTCGGCTAACGAGGAAACTTGGGTAGTTGGACATTCAATGAATATTCCAGCACCTAGATACTTGGACTATTTATTGACACGAGTTGAGTTGAGCAGCTCGTATTTTATTGTTTCAGAATTAATTCACGCTGGATTTCGAATGAGAGACGGCTGGGGAATTGGGGTACCTATATGAAAGAATAAAATAATAAATTAATATCCCAGACTGACACACCAACTGTATGGTCCCAAAGTAAGCAACACTTGTACTATGGGTACCGTACAATGGACCGGGGGCAAGCTCGGTGACACCCAGACCTGGGCCAATTATGAAAAGGCCATTACCGAAATTTGCCCCGGCGGGAATCGAGCCCGCAGGAGACGAAGAAGGTATCTTCTAATGAGCACTTATTAGGAGGTGCAGAACTTCTTTCTTATTAGTTAGTGGCCAAGTCTAGGGCGGTAGTTTTAAGGCAGGCCGAAAGCCTCCGACATGGCTTAACAACAGCTTAACGTGCTCTCCGATACACGAACGGAAGCGCTCAGATGGAAATGCCACCCATCTAGAATTTTACTGCCACGAGCGCTGTTTGTTTGTGGGAACTTGGTATGCGCATATGGATTTTTCGTGAGAAAAGTTCAGTGCTGCACGTCCGCTACCGGGAATTGGAATCTACGACTTTCGGAATATAAGCCCAGCGGGCCTTTTCACTTGGCTATTACAGCGACCTTAGATGTAATAGGCGTAGGTTTATACTACGTAATTCTTGTCGTGATTTGTGAATCATACCTACCAACGATACGGCTCACATGGAGGACTGTGTTGCTTATTTATGTAAATGAAGTTCGTAAAGGCTCTAGTACGGAATGATGTTTGTACAGGTCCCCGATTCTGGCCCAACACAGATAATGTTAATCATAGACCTAGTTATTTCTGTTGATTACCTCTTCACAGAAAATAATGGGCACTTGTTCAACTTATCATTAATTATCACCAATATACTTACCTATTGAAATTATTTTAGAAATAGATGTTAAATATTAAAATCGGGTATCCTGTTTGCGTAGGTAGGTACCTATAGGTGTATAATATATATTTCAACGCCGCGGCCTATTACATAAAACAACAGTTCATTACCTATGTATAAATGCAAATCTTTATTGATGTCAGATTGATATCCCTTTCAGGATTAAGTTACGCTATTTTTTATATCCAACGAAATACCTACCAAGCTACTCGTGCCAACGTTTGATTTAAAACAAATATTGAGTTTCAATTGCCAGCGGGCTCGTCAATTTCAAACTAAGTGTAGGTAGGTACAGTAATTATGAAAAATACCTATCGTGTATTTCAGTACCTTCTTTGAACTTAGAATCTCTCGTCGTCTTGCATGTGGACATGGGCCTAACATCTAGAGGCCCAAGACTTTTGACGTTTGCGGCCTTTGAAATTCTGACTTGATTTCAAAATGTCAATGCTTGGTACGGTTTATCATAGGCACAATTAGTAGCTCCTGCTGGGTATGACTAGCTGCCTTGTTGTGATCTCCGATAGTGTTCTGTACTGATAGGCACAAACTACGAAAAATAAGATAAGTCTTGACTTGTTAATTATTAATGCGTAAACTCTATAATATGAATTTATTTTGGCCTAACAAACACCACTTAGCCGAAGCTGATAGGTCTAGAAATTCTGGGTCTAGAAGCATGAAGTTTTGCATAGGAGTTTTTCTACAACGTACGTGAGCGTTAAGAATGGGTTTTTAAATATTCATCCCATGACGGGGGTTTTATAGGAAATGGAAGGAAAATGTCTCACTCGAGAAACGTTGAAAGCTTTGAAGCTGGCTTGTAGATTGAGAGCCCGTAAGTTTGTTACACGTAAGTACTTTGCCTGTATTTCATTTACGGTGTGAGTTGCCGTCAGTGACGATTTGAACGTTTGATCTTGTTTGCTTCAGAGGGCATGTCAAGATGTCAGTATCGGTTGAAAGCTTCCATTGGAGATCATCAAGGTGCTCTTAAAATTGTTCAGGAAGTATGATGAATATAATGATACATTCTATTGTGTGGTACCCACAGTATACCCGTTGCTTATTGGGACCAAACAGTTAGTGTGTACGTCGGGCGATATTTATTTATTATTTAAGGACAAAATATAAAATGTGACCGGACAAGGACCACAGATCAGAATAGCATCACGCAGATTCATTTTAAGTACCCTTCTTAGGTTTTTGCTTTTTAGGCGACTCATTTCTTTTAACCCACCTACATGACCCACAATTTATTAGGTAAAACAATTAGGACTAACCGGAGGAAGGGGTGAGGCACATTGCTGCAATTCGAATAACAACTGCATTCGCGACTGTAGTGCGGACGGAGCCAAACTGGACATTCCGCCACGTACTTAACAAGACGTCGAGTATCCGAGGACCATAACGTCAATATCGTATAATATGTCGTCCAGTGATTGGTTACATACAAGAAGATTATACTAGGTGAAACATAAAGGGTATACTATTTTTTTGCAACTTTTAAATCTAAAACTATCGGCTTCGTGGGACAGTAGAAGTTTTGTAGACTTATGAAATCTGTCAACAGCTATACAGCTGTAGCTGCAGGAAACTTGAAATACAAAAGGTGTTACAGGAATACTCCTGTAACACCTTTTGTATTTCAAGTTTCCTCCAAAGCTGATAGTTTTAGATTTACCAAGTTAAGTTGCAAATAAAATAGTATACCCTTTATGTTTCACCTTGTATAGTCTTCTTGGTAGTATTTAGAAAAGTATGTGGTTCTACCAACCTCCATCTTGTCACCGTAATCCCACAAGAAATCGGGCGGGACAAGGCCGTCTGAATCCAGCATAAGAGCGGTTTCGCACTACGTCCGATCCGAATCCGATCCATCCCTCTAGTGCGTACCTACATTACCATAGAAATAGTTCTACGGCTACTACGGATTCACGGGTTCGGATCGGATGTAGTGCGAAACCGCTCTTAGGGTTTTTTGCAGGGTTTTTTCCAATATCGCTCTCAGACTCGAGATCGAATTATGAATACGGCCTAAGTATTCGATGAAGACCCAAAAAATATATCAGCTAATTTACTACCATAAATAAGAAGATCTTTCTGGTACTTACCAGGACGCCTAAAAGCTACATGAGATTGATTGATAAGCATTATAAGAGCCGAAAACGGAAACCTTTTTAAACCACGCTCAGACCCAAGATAAATTCAGGCTGCCGTCTGCTGAAGTTTGAAATACACCCGGTAATATTAAACTTGGAAATAGCCAGTATGAACTAGTACAGAGACTATAGTTATTACGGAGTAGGTAACAGAAATAACTTTAACGTTAGCATGCGTTTATGTATTAATAATTTTGGGGTATTCTGGTGCTCCGAAACGAAGCTATTTAAAAGGGAATGTTACAGTTTGGGCTACACTATTTTTATTACTAATACTATATATTTAATAATTACCTGCTGCAGCATAAATTGCAAATTCATGCGCTGTTTTTATTTTCGTCACCAAACATTAAAAACTTTTTGTGGTTGTAACAGTAGGTGACTACGTAAGTATTGAGCTCAGGAAGGTGTCGTAGTACCCTAGTATTCTTGTAGTACTTAATTAAAATTAATAAATAATACCTATATTTATCTTTAGGTATATTATCTTAAATTCCAAGTGTGCGTGTATTTATAATTCTTCCCTAAACGCCTTGACCGATTTTGACGTTCTTTTTGTACTTATGGGGTCACCTAGATGATTCTTAAAATCCGGTAGGTGTCGCTGTTGTCCACATCCAGAAAATAGAATCTACGTTAGCGAAGCCACAGGCATTAGTTTAATTATAAGATGTGGTTTATCGTCTTTTTTAACAGTCAACCACTATTAGGCTAGGTAACTACCTACCTACTACCTACAACCTACTAAAAGTAGAAATACCATCAGAGAAAAGTGGGTGATAGTCTATGTGTAACCTAGAAATACGTAGAGGTTCTCAGTCACTGCTGTAAAGTGAGTCTCTTACGATATTGTATATTATACTAGATACTGAATCACTTACACGTTCGTAATATTGTGAGTCGGCATAATACTGTAATATAATAAGTTACCTGCTTGTAATATGATGATGCTTCGGTTCTGTTCCGTCTCTTTGGGTGTTTGCGCACACTTCAGATTATATTAAGTTCCCATTTCTAGAATAGTTATTGTATTTACCTTACCTAGATGATGAACAATAACACTTGCCCGATTCATTTAGTTTTTTACTAGCTGAGCCCGCGACTTCGTCCGCGTGGAATTTAACTTAACAAAAAAGCCCGCTCCCGCGTTCCGAGCCCACGTGACAGGACCCATTTTTTGTTTTTATAAAATTAAAGTGCCCTAAGTTACTCCTTATAACATAAGCTATCTGCCAGTGAAAGTCCCGTCAAAATCGGCCCAGCCGTTTCGGTGATTACCCGAAACATACATACAGACAGACAGACAGACAAAAAATTTTTGAATCGCGTTTTTGCTATAGGTGTCGTATGTACTTTCATATGCATTTAGTGAAAAGGTGTTATTTTGTTATTACAAACAACACTCCAATTTTATTTATTTGTATAGATAAGACAAAGTATGTAATAAGGTTCGGTTCTGTAGGTATAATAACTGTAGGTATATGAATGTATCAGCTCTAGATACCCATAACATCTCTACATACCCACCGTACTCGGTACCAATATGGTGAAACAAAAAGGGTATACTGTTTTTATCGCAGTAAATCTAAAACTATCGACTTTGGGGGAAAGTTGAAAAACAAACGGTGTTGAAGGCATATAGCTGTCCAAAGAATTCGTAAATCTACGCCTTATTTCTTCCAAAGCCAATACCTTAAAATTTACCCATAAATATAATGCCTTTTTGCTTTACTTTGTATAGTAGGTAATGTATCTGAGGCCATAATAAATACTTAATAATGATAGGGGTTTCTATCAGAACCGATATCTATTGGAGCCTTATGAAGTACAAACACTACCTACGCATATCGTAATAGTAGAAGACATACGATTATCTATTCAGTGATATTGTCACTTTACATAGCAACGCACGAAGCCATTGATGCCAGTTCCGTTTGGCGTCAAATCTTGACTAAATTAAATTTATATCCTCGCTTATTCTCTTCAGTGATCTATGTTTCAAGGAAATCACTGTATAATTCGTTTTATTTGCTTTATATATAAAATTCCGGTGTGCATGTGTTTGTAATTCTGCTCCTTTTTTAACCCCCGAAAAAAAAAGAGGGATGTTATAAGTTAAGAATGTGTATCTGTGTGTCTGTCTGTGGCATCGTAGCGCCCAAGCGGATGAAGCGATTTCAATTGAGTTTTTTTTGTTAGGTAGGTATTCTGATCGAGGGTATTCTTAGCTATGTTTCATGAAAATCGGTTCAGTCGATTGAAAATTATCAGCTCTTTTGTAGTTTAGAAAGTCGTCGCACCGAGGGTTTTCTCCATTTTCAATTTTAGTTATTATAGATCTAAGTCGGCAAACAAGCGTGCGATCTGCCCGATGTTAAGCAGTTCCCGTAGCCTAATAAAAAAAACAATATTTAGCCCTTTTGACGTCCCACTCCTGGGCACGGGTCCCTCACTACGAGGGGGATTCAGGCCGTAATTCAGCCTAATAGATGCTTTTAATACTAAAGGCATTGCTCGCACATTGCCGAACTTAAGAGCGGGACAGACGAAGGGACTCCGACTCTCTCACCCATCGTACCAAACGCAGCTATAATAAGTACTTTACGCCGTATTTGACGACCGCTTGGCGCAGCCGAGCGTAGGCCGCTCGGCTCACTGCACCGGGTGGTTGCGGGCTCGATTCCCGCCGGGGCAAATTTCGGGAATGGCTTTTTCGTAATTTGCCTTGGTCTGGCTGTCACTGGGATCGGTCCGAGTCCATTGTGCGGTACCTATAGTACAAGCGTTGGTCAGTTTGGGACCACAAAGTTGGTGTGTCAGTCTGGCGATATTTATTTATTGTATTATCTTCTGCGAGAGGGTGGTAGGTACTTGTACTTAACTGGTAGAGCCGGCCCCTGTACGAGCTGTAGTCAGTTGGCTACAGCTAGACTCTACCACCGAAAACGACTTTACCTTATTTAATGTTTATTTTATGTACTTATGGGATCACCTAGTTCGTTCTGCTCAAGATATTCCGGTCCAACGTGAAAACCGTGTTGCTGTACGGATGTGAGTCGTGGAAGGTTACTAAGGACATCTCGCACCGGCTCCAGGTCTTCACCAACCGTTGTCTTCGCCGTATTCTTGGTGTTTACTGGCCCGAGAAAATGTCCAATATAGAGCTGTGGGAACGGTGCGATGAGACCCCGATCGACCAGCAGATCAAACGCCGCAAGTGGAACTGGGTCGGCCACACGCTCCGAAGGGACCCTAATCACATACTGAGGCAAGCCCTAGACTGGAATCCCCAAGGAAAGCATAAGCGCGTTAGCACTGTTGTTTACATTCAGAAATTACTTACGCTAGCAAAGCAGTGGGAAAAAAATAGTACCTATGTCCATAAAACGGTCCAGTTTCCAAAAAAATAAAATAAGTATCATGATATACATTTCATTCATAACATACAAAAAAACGTTCGATCGTTGCACTTCACGCGAGGTGTTTTTCGTTCACTTTACGATGCGAATGTTCCGAAGTGAAAGTGTTACGTTGGAAGAGTTACGTTTATCGTAAACATCCACTCTGCATCGTAATTTATCTTTATTCTCGCCGTCGGTTCAAAGCGCCCGCGATAACAAGCATCGAATTGTGTATTCTGGAACGCCGGGAAACCGACGAGGCTGTTCTTATTGTTTCGAGGGGTTCCGATGTACAGTGATGCGGATATAAATATATACTTCACGTTCTCGTGAGACGATACAGTCTTTCTTGGAATAAATTTCATGAGTAGGTTATAAAATAAAAACTGCTATCCGTATTCCTTGCAATTATTCGACACTGTGTAGGTAAGTAGGTATATTTATAAATGTCTACTATCCGTTATCGTATGAGCTATTAGCCTACATGTGAAACTGTTTAATTTTATCTTCGTTAGTTTGTAATTTGTAAAGAATATAACTAGCGTTTTATATTTTAGTTAGGTATAACCAAAGTCCTTTCTGTATAAAAATAAAGTGTGATAACAATACGTTATGTAATTCCGTTGGGGAAGTACCGCAATGCTTATCTGTGATGTTGCTCTGAAAACGTGGCCACGGATGACGTCAGCCGGTCGTCACCGCCCAAGCAACTCTTTATAAGATGATAATAGCGGACTGTTGATCACAAGGAGTAGGTAGATATGTACGTAGGATGATGATTATAGCCCAATGTATATTTTGTATTGGGGCTAGTCCCGGCACACACTCACACGACCCACAACTGAATCCGGCCTATACTAACCGACTTACCACATGACAAAAACAGTGCCGTCTAGGGACGCTTGAAAGAAGCAAAGTTTTATAGTATAAAGCGTAGGGCGCCGCAGGTGCCACTCTGTATACCTGTAACGCTACTGACGCTTAGCACGGATAGAGTCGGCCGTATAGAAGCTTCGCTTCAAAATCTGTTCTAAGTTCTTTTAGTCTTTCAGGTGCTCCGATTTGTTTTAAATTCATGCATAGGTATGAATCCGCGGTCAAAGAGTAAATGCGTACTTTAAAGTAGCTAATTATCTTATTAATGTACTAGCTGTGCCCACGGACTTCGTCCGCGTAGTATTTAACGTAACAAAAAATTCGGGATTATCGGGATAAAAAGTATCCTATATGTTAATCCCGGTTATAAACTATCTGTGTTCCAAATTTCATCCAAATCCGTTCAGTAGTTTTTGCGTGAAGGAGTAACAAACATACATACATACACACAAATTACATACATACATCCACACTCACAAACTTTCATATTTATAATATTAGTAGGATGTAGGTAGATGCTATTTCTAATAATTTCTAACAGTATGTTTTTTAGCGTTTGTGTTTATTAGTTCTTCACAAGTAATGAGCTAGCATCAAAATAGAAAGAGCGTGTAATAGAAAAATAAACGAAAGATATTATATTGCTACTTTCAACAGTAGATATTGTGATTTTTTTATAACGCTCTAGGTAGTGTTAACATTAACATTAACAACGAAATTATAGATACGATATCTTTATTAATATACTAGCTGTGCCCCCCGACTTCGTCCGCGTAGTATTTAACGTAACAAAAATTTCGGGATTATCGGGATAAAAAGTATCCTATATTTTAATCCCGGTTATAAGCTATCTGTGTTCCAAATTTCATCCAAATCCGTTCAGTAGTTTTTGCGTGAAGGAGTAACAAACATACATACATACATCCTACTAATATTATAAATGTGAAAGTTTGTGAGTGTGGATGTATGTATGTATGTATGTTTGTTACTCCTTCACGCAAAAACTACTGAACGGATTTGAATGAAATTTGGAACACAGATAGTTTATAACCGGGATTAACATATAGGATACTTTTTATCCCGATAATCCCGAAATTTTTGTTACGTTAAATACTACGCGGACGAAGTCCGTGGGCCCAGCTAGTACATACATACATCCACACTCACAAACTTTCACATTTATGATATTAGTAGGATTTTTCAGCAATACAGTTAGGTACTACCTACACCAAATTATATTACAAAATGCAGCATAACTTTTCTAACGAAAACCGGTTTGTATTGAGGTTCACAGATGTCGACGGACATATATTAGTGTAAAGGGCCCTGAAAACGGTGAAATATGTTAACAAATTTATTGGTCAAACTTCAAACGTTTGTGGTCCTTTTATGTCGTCTATGTCATGATTTAGGCCGGTATTAATAAATACATCTCGAGTCTGAGAGCGATCTTGAGTACGGTTTGACATGTAATTTTGTACTGGGATGACATTTCAGGCTTAAGATCGATTTATTAATACTTGATAAATACATTAACCAGGGTCGCAGGCGTTCAAAAAATGTGACCAATAATTTGATCGCTTACAGTGCCCTTAAGATTATTGACTTAACTTATAACCTGGGCCCTACCCACACTAGCTACTGAAATCGTAATAGAAAAGCAAACGCTCGCGATTACGTTTCAAACGCACCGCTTTTGACGTTTTGCTGACATGAGCTTCACGATTTCTACTGACATTGATATGGTATGGTGTCAGGAAAACATCAAAAGCGGGGCGTTTGAAACGTTATCGCGAGCGTTTGCTTTTCTATTACGATTTGAGTAGCTAGCGTGGTTAAGGCCCTGCTGCATAAATTGTACCTAGCTGCTGTAGAGGAACCTGGGAGCTAGAGCGCACATTGTACCACGTCAACAGAAGTCCAAACGAACGTGCTCTCACTGAAATATAAACAGTAAGATTGTTTCTAGTACAGTAATGTGTAAACATATAAAAACGCAAATGGGCACCCGTTCGTGCTTTATTTGTAAACTTTTGCTACAAACCCTTGAACTCTTATTGATTGTTGTTCTCACGGATTCTATTTATGTTTCAAAAAACCAAAATAATACTTGAGTTGTTATATGACTATCGGGAGAATTTAATGGAATAAAAATATCGATATTATAAGACTTATAGAACATTTATTATCCGCCAATTATTTAAAAAATCATGGACTTCTCAATTATGTAATATGGGATATTTTTGCAGTTTTTTACTCGTTTGGTGGCTATATAAAGGTCATTTTATGTGTTCTAATGCCGTAACAAATTGTAAAACATATGCAAAGGCCCCAGAAACTATAAGATATTTACCTAAAGTTTGTCTTGACTAAGCGTCTAAATATCAGCAACCGTATAGGATGTACCAAAATTATTATTTTGGAGTTTCAAGATACCCAGTATAGATACTTAACTCAACTCAACTCAAAATTGTTATTATTCGCGTAAGCCAACAAAGCATTTATGAATAGTCAGAATCTACCACCGGTTCGGAATGCTGCTTCCACTGAGAAGATCCGGCAAGAAACTCAATGGTTACTCTTTTCAATTAATAAAAGATGGTGTACATTCTCAGGAACAGCAACAGAATATGAGCAGGCAACACCATTGTCACTAAATAAGTAATAGTAAATGATAATCAAATCTCACTCAGATTTAGGTATTTAAATAAAATGAGAAAGCTAGGTTAGTGGGGTGTGCATACAGCTACTCATACTTACATCAAATTAAATGTTTTTATTTTAATTTTAACATTCTCTTAACTCAGTCATGTATGTCGTCTAGTACGCAAATAGAACTATGTTAGAAAATTGTAAACATTGTATATGGTATAGTTTATTACTGTCACGTCGGGATACTATTCATATTGCCCACCGATTGTGTTGATAATAACAGTTTCAAGTTTGTAGCAGTACCTTGAAATAATTTAGCCTCTTCTCTAGCGCTTTATATCACTGTCTATGTTGAAGCAATTTTTTTCGGTAGAATAATTAAAAATATATTGATTTCATGAAGTAATATAATAAAAATAGTTACCTATACGACATTGGCGTTCATATTTTTTTCGTATCGTAATCAATACCTACCGAAAAGGGTATGGATACGGTAAAAACGTTGGTTTACGTTATAAAGTAGGATCATGTTAGAAAAGGGGGATTGGGAAAATCAATAGTATTATCGGCAACGTATGCAGTCACGTCAAATCGGTCTGCGCACAGCACGCGTATACCACCTCGCTTAATTATTTTATTCGAGGGTGGAAGTGGAACGCTGTGTTCCGTCCCTTCGCAGTCGTAGGGGCTGTGTTAATTAAAAATTCAAGCAACACTGCCTACATATACCTACATTGGGTACTTGTATACACCGACGCGACGGGAAACTTCGCACTCTCATTACATTAAAGATACATTTTTAATTACCAAATTTAAACATCGATCAATGAAATTTTCATAAGACGGTATTATGTGTAGATAAGAAAAAGTTCCACTTTTCAAGTTCAAATTGGAGCGTGATCCCTTGAAGTCGGACAAAGCCGCGTGATTAAAGAGTCTAATTAAAAGTTGCGCTTCGCTCGAAGCTTTGGAAATCTCTTATAGATAGGTAGCTTTAAGTGTGGGTATTCATGATACATCGCTTATGTTACAAGTTGGTGTAATAAAAAAGTAAATAATATGAGGAAAACTTCATAAACGAAATATAATACATACCTAATCTGTTCGTGATTTGGAAGATTGATTGGTGAAGAAAGATAATAATACCATTCAAAGTTATTGTTAGATAAGTGTAACCTACTGAGTAGTAGCCAATTTTTTTTTTGGTGTTAGCCGATATCGTTCCTATCTACCTGGGGGATACCTAAAAAAATTTTTTTTTGCGAAGCTTTTGTGCGGACTTTCGGGGTGCTCGCCGCGCGGCCACTCTATCCGTGTGAAGCGTCAGTAGCGTTACACGAAATATACCTACATAGGTAACCAGAGTAGCAGAGTGGCAGCTATGGTTTTTAACGCTTAGTTCCTACGCTTTATACTAGAAAGCTGCGCTCCTTTCGTGCGTCCCTAGACGGCACTGTTTTTTTACTTTGTTACTAAGAACTTGTATGGAGCCCGTTTGAATTGTTCGAGCCGCATCACACAAGCGAACATCTTACTAATATTATAAATGCGAAAGTTTGTGAGTGTGGATGTATGTTTGTTACTCTTTCACGCAAAACTACTGAACGAATTTGGATGAAATTTGGAACACAGATAGTGTATAACCGGGATTAATACAAAGGATACTTTTTATCCCGATAATCCCGAAATTTTAGTTAAGTTAAATACTACGCGGACGAAGTCCGTAGGCACAGCTAGTTTGTTTATAAAGCGCTGTCGCAGCGTCATAGCCTTACAGGTGCGTCTCCGACCTAAATTAGAGGCAAGGCGAATTACAGATTCCTATAAACGCAAGCGCTTAGACCGTGCAAAAGATATCGTTAGCATAGCAACTTAACTACGTACATATGTAGGTATTTTATTAAAAAAATATATCTTGCTACAAAGTAATTAGGTCTGAATAATACAAAAACAATATACTTAATATAATCTAAACAAAGTTGAGTCAAATAAAATAACAGATGAATAACAAGGCACAAAGAAACAATATTTTTTATTTCCCTTCGGGTAATTCTGTCTCCTTTAATAATATAAATATGTAGAGTAAGTAGTTTTAAGTAGACGTTTTGTTTCGTAAGCTTGTTCTAGTCAAATAATTGAATGTGCCTACCTAGTTAAACATGATATCCTGCGAACTATTTATATTACTTATACTTAGGTATTAGTTTTATTCTATCTAAAAGTGGGTCCAAACCACTTATTACCCCATGCGTCGGTGAAGACCTGATTATCTTTTTGGGGTCCATAGTCTCTACGAAGAAACCTTATAAGATCATATCGTTTTCTTATATAAACGCGAATACTACACATTGAAATAAAACTATTTTTCATTCTCATACTCTGAAAGTAGGTCTGAAGTTGCCTGAGGAGCGGGTTGAAAGTAATACTTTTCCGGCCCGGGAGAATCGCTTTCAACTGACAGCTGTCAAATTATAAAAAAAAAAACTAGTTCCATTTTCACATTTCTATGGAACCATGTTCAAACTTTTTCTACAGTCACTCAATTACAGCACGATGTAAAATTGAAATATCATAAAGTTAAGTATTAATTAAAGAATATATATTTATAAATGACTTAATTATAATTTAGTTTCAACAATTTCTTTAAAATAAAATAGATTTGGGCAAAATATTTAAAGAAGAAAATGAAAAATAATGGCAAAATAATGAAGTTGGCCGGCCAACGAAAATAAAACAAAAAAGGCGGCAATCCGATCTTTTTTTTTTTCAAGTTGTAGAGTATTGTTCATACTTCCTTGTATTATTTCTTTAGCCAATTCCTGTTTTTATTTTTACTTTCCTTGTATTCGTAAGGAAAAGCACAGTGTTTACCTCGGGTGAAAGACTTATTTTGTCCCTCGACCTATTAGCGCCCTCGCTACGCTCGGGCGCCAAACCCCGTCTCGGGACTAAATAAGTCACTTTCACCACTCGTGTAACAATGTACTATTACGGATTCCCCCCGTGACCATGGCTTGCTGTAAAACAGCCGAAACGTCGGGAACATAAAAAGTGAATAAACGCGATAGAATCCGTAAAGTAGGCTTATAAGCTCATCCAGTCTGTCCGTCAATCCGTCCGTCCGTCCGTGCATCCGTCCGTCCGTCCGTCCATCCGTCAGTGTGTCCGTCCAACATCCGTCCGTCCGTCTGTCTGTCCATCCGTCTATCCGTCCGTCCCTACGTCAGTCTCAGTCTGTCACATTGTCATAAATTCTACTGTTTTTCTCCTTCAGCCAGCAGGACACTTCTAGGAAAAATGGCGGAACGTGCCATTAGATAGGATCCCTTTATTTAATCATTATAATAATTTCGCGCTAAATATTATGTTTACCTGGAATTTGCCAACTAAGAACGAGGAGGGCGTATCTAGGTGTTATTTAACTCTAAACGTTTACTTAACGTGAAAATATACCGTAAAGGAAAAAGGTTATAAATATTATTTTCTGTAGATAAATCTAAACTGTGTTAAATAAGTATATAATGAATTATGTGACATATTCTTGAGACTGATTAATGTTGATGTCATTCGAAATTGTCCGTAATGATATGACCTTTGCTCTTCAAGTTTTGGCCCACAAATAATGAAAACGCTTTTGAAATGGTACTAAAATTGATGATTCTTTTATCAAAGGTATTCGTATAGGTACGCGTAGAAGCCGACATAGTCCGCAACGTTCTGGCGTTATTTTTGACAAATAATCGCCGTATTTGACATGTGGTTATAGTAAAATATATATCTATAAAATTATCAGTGCCGAGTTAATCGTGTGAATGACCGCTAACGTTATTTCTAATGGACAATGTTATCCACATCCAGCAAAACATTTACTTTCAATCTGCGATAGAAATAAACGCTTATTAATGTGCATTACAAAAGTACGTAGGTACAATGAATTACTGTATAATAGAGATACTCGTATGTATGTATGTACGTCAGGTTATTGGTATTTATTGATGTAGCATATGATATTGAGTGGTCGGCGCGCAGTGATCTGTGTGTGGCGGTGTTGGCAGCAGTTGGCACGCGGCGCGCCCGCCCGCCTTGCAGACAATGCCGCTCGGTATCACTACAAAGGCATACCGACCGCTCCTATCTGATCTTCACTATTTGTGCGTCTTCACTATACCTAGTCCACAGTCCACTACGAAATAATTCGCTCTTATCGTTCGGAAAAAATGGACAAAAGGTCCGACTTGCGATATTAAATTCTTACCGTGGCAGAGCAACTAACATGAATACCTATACCTATACCAAGGTCAACGTGAAGTGTTATAAATGGTAATAACGTTCGTGTTCAAGTCGGTCGCGACCGGGCTTGCCAACATTCGAGCGGCTATTATTATTTATAGATACGTGTTCATTCTGTTCATTATCTGTTCATTTTCGTATCGCTTCTCGTTGGTCGTGGTATAACTTTACCACTTGTAAGTTGAATTTGTCGAGCTCTTTGTCTTATTTAATTATGAAAATACAGAGATTATAGAACATGTTAAGTAATGAACAACCGAATTTCTGTCGCTACCTCTTATTGTTTAAACAATAGAGTATGTAATTAGTTTAGTCATTAACTTTATCACCGGTCGCAATACTATTGGAAACAACTTGTGAGTCCACAGAGTGAGAAACAAATGTCCATTGAACCGAATTTTGTTGTAATCTGCTTCTGTTTCGAGTCTTTCTAACGGGGTGCTGACAATGTTTCACTAAGAGGCTGGCTCCACACGTTTCTGACCGTCACGAACTATTTTCTGTTCACATCAATTTTAGTAATTGTGAACACGCAGAGGGTTTTTACTGTCGAACCCTCTTTGTATTTTACCATCAAAACGCGTGGGTCATTCGGAATCTCAGAAATGTTTTATTGTATCACTTACGTATTATTAATAATACATAATAATACATAATAATTAAGCCATTTTGACGTCCCACTACGAGGGGGATTCAGACCGTAATCCACCACGCTGACTCTTGTGGGTTGGCGGATTTCACATACTTATGTATTTCGAAAATTGGTTATATTTTCTAAGACATGCAGGTTTCCTTCCGATGTTTTCCTTCGCCGTAAGCAAGTGATAATCATATATGAATTATGATTCACACATGAATTTCGAAAAACCCAGAGGTGCGAGCCGGGGTTTGAACCCAGGACCTGGTGCAAGACGCATGCTTAACCAAACGGCTATCACTGCCGTTGCACTTATTAAGAATTCAGCGGAAATAATCTAGGTAGCCAACGTTCCCATTTCATTGATCGGCTGATATTATAGACTGGTGTTATTTTTATCTGAAATCAAAAAAACTCTATCACATGACTCTACCATGAGCTATATGCTCGCCATTCGCTACTTTGAAATATTAGTATACTCAATATTTGGTTTCCAACCAATTGCTATATAAATATTTCACGTAGACGTTAGCGAGTAGCGACTCGTAGCGACCTAAACGAATGGTAGAGCTGCCAATTAGTTGTATATGTCGCCGCCAAATAGCTTAATCCGCCGTTCAATTAACAGCCTAGGCACTTAACTAAACGGCGCCGTTCAACTAGTGGCCTGAATGATATTCAGCCATTTGATCAAACAGCTAGGCAAATGACTTGGATCGATGACGTTTAACTACTTGCCTAGCCGTTTAATTACCTGCCTAGCCTGTTCATTTCAATTTAGTCCTGCTTTCTGCCACCTAGCGCCGAAACTCACCAAACTGTCAATATCTCTATATTCTATGTATATTCTCTTTGGTCAATATGGCGTCGGAAAAAAACAAGTTTGATGGAATAATTTTATTAGGTACTTAGGTTTTTTACGATTTTTTTTAGATCCACCGAATCTACTTGCCGGGTGGGGTTTCTGTGGGGTCATAAAAAAAATAACCCTAACCTAAAACCATCCAGGTCGTTCTGCTTGGGGAGTATTTTGAAAAAGTTTTGTAGTACTTAAATGTCAACCAGTTGCCTAAGCATTAGCCAGCCAGTTTATTAAATGTTGTAATAGACGATACGGCTGAATATCATTCAGGCCGTTAGTTGAATGGCGCTGTTTAGTTAAGTGCCTAGGCTGTTAATTGAACGGCGAATTAAGCTATTTGGCGGCGACATATATATAAACAAACAACGACTAAACAAACGTTAGACCGTCCAGTAACTAGAAAATGCTGAATGTTACTTTAGAATTCAACTTTACCGTTTATTTAACTGCAAATTAATTAATTTACACTAGCAGCGTAGATATAAAATAATATTTGTCTTGTCGCAATAGGATCGTTTTTACACTTTTTGGTTTAAGGTTTTGGTAGGGTCCTACCTGTGGGTCCTACCTTATATCAATATTCGTATAATAATATAATAATTTAGCCCTTTTGAACTCCCACTCCTGGGCACGGGCCTCCCCTCCAAACGAGAGGGATTCAGGCCATAATCCACCACGCTGACCCAGTGCGGGTTAGCGGATTTCACATACTTATGTCTTTCGAAAATTGTTTAGATCTTCTAAAACATGCAGGTTTCCTTACGATGTTTTCCTTCACCGTAAGCAAGTGATAATTATATAGAAATTATAAATAAATATCGCCGGACAGACACACCAACTGTACGGTCCCAAACTAAGCAAAGCTTGTACTATGGGTAACCGTACAACGGACTGGGGGCGATCCCAGTGACACCCAGACCTGGGCAAATTACGAATGGGCCATTTCTGAAATTTGCCCCGGGCAGGAATCAAACCCGCAACCACCATGTGCAGTGAGCCGAGCGGCCTACGCTTGAACCACTGCGCCAAGCGGTCGTCAAATTATGATTCGCACATCGATTTTGAAAATACAGAGGTGCGAGCCGGGGTTTGGACCCAAGACCTGGTGCCCGCAAGACGCGTGCTTTCACCAATCGGCTATCACAGCTTATTCGTGTATCAATATTCGTATACCATAATATATTTATGAATCAAAATTAAATTAAATAGGTAGATGGTATGACGCTCAAATAACAAAACAGTACTGCAATTGGACGTAGGCCAATGGATTAGGGTACATAGCTACCCACCTTATTACTTCCACACAGCTAATACCTCCATCACGGTATATGACAGATTACTAGTGAACTTAGGAAACACTTGAAAGGTTTGCCTCAGATAAGGTTACTTCACACAAACACAGCTAAAGATATGAGTTAACGATCCTTATAATTTAGCCTTTTTAGCGTCCCACTCCTGGGCACGGGCCTCCCGTAACACGAGGGGGATTCAGGCAATAATCCACCACGCTGGCTCAGTACGGGTTGTCCAATTTCACATACCTATATGTCTTTCGAAAATCGGTTAGATTTTCTAGACATGCAAGTTTCCTCACGATGTTTTCTTTCACAATAAGCAATTGATAATTATTATTATTGATTTTTCGAGCCGGGATTTGAACTCAGGACCTTGTGACCAACCGGCATTCACTATTCCAGCGATCCTTATACTATTTATTAGGAATCACGAAAGACACCTATAAATGTGCCCTATTAGAGCCCCTACACCTGTTTTAGTGCATGTATAAACTAAGATGAGTGATTCATTGCAGTTTATATATTCTATCCTATTTAAGGTTTACAATTCCAGATAATGCGTACTTACACACATAAGTGATGTGTGGTCCTGCATTCTGTTGTTTGTTCAAACGGTGCAGGCTTTGTAGATTGCAGTTCATCGTTTTAATTGTATTGAAGTGAAACACACACTGGGCTCAGCAAATGCAATAAATTAAGTAAGTATTCCAGCAAAATTTGGGGTAAATTAATGATTTCATCACCATTTCCTTGTAATCTTGTTCCGCGATTTCGGGAACATCACTACAAAGACAAGAGAACATCACTATAAATAAATTTGAAATAAATATTAGTGGAAGCTCCTGGTTAATTTTACAAATATTATGTTGTGTTAGTAATCAACAGCTCAAATATGTACCTACCTATTCAATAATCATGTCAAAGCGTAGCGTGTCTTGCCCTACTGATATGAAATAGTTTATTTATTTAACTTTTGATTATCTAGAAAGGCAACACATTGAAGCTATCATTTTTAACAAAACACCGTTCTTTGTAGCTACCCACAAAATATAAGCAATTGGCGACTTAAGAAATGATAAAGATGTAAAAAAAGACACCCCACTGAGTTTCTTGCCGGATCTACTCAGTCGAGGTAGCATTCTGATCCGGTTTTAGACTAAAGAAAAAAGTTAGATAAAGTGTTTTTTTTTTAAATCACCGTAGTTTTAAATTAAGTAAACGAATTTACTTTTACTTTAGGTATATGGATATGACATCTATCTGAAAATGTACAGGTTATTACCTAATTACAAATTCGATATGTACCAATTAGCGGCAGACGATATCAAAACCGCGTGTGTGATAAATTAATAAGTATGGTCTCGTTGAGTATAGGTATTGTTAATTATTGAATCGGCGCATACGTTGAATTTAAATTTATAAGCGTTAATATAATATGCTTCCACGAAATTACTTAATTAAACAAAGGAAAGTCAGTGTTCAGCTTATTTTACTGAACAAAAAAACAGAATTTCACAATGTAATCATGTACCAAACGTTGAATATTTATTTTGGTACATCGGATTTCACTCCAAATGTTACGCTTTAGGAATACAAATGAAGAGACTCGTGAAATCCATAATAAGTTATTATAAGGCCCATTAAAATTCACAAATTTTGTGGTGCGTACTTTTAAATATATTTTTATAAGCCTATTTTCTTTTATCCGGCTGTTCTGCGTCATGGATCTCCTTTCTTATACCATCCGACAGGAAAATATTTATACAACATTTTTATTCGGTTTTCATAGATACTTTTCTATGTATAGAACCTTAACAACAAAATTAAAATACCCAAATAGTTAAGCGACAGTATATAATGTCAGTTAATTCCTTTAAGTTTAGGTTCTCAACACAAGTAATACCTAATCATGTACTTCGACTTTTAACTCTATTCAGTAACTTGATAGTTGGAAGGATACAAGTTTTTGTCAAAGAATGATAGTGAGCTCAACATGGAATGAACGAAAAATATAATAAATATATTTTTCATTACTCATACTCTGAAAGTAGGTCTGAAGTTGCCTGAGGAGCGGGTTGAAAGTAATACTTTTCCGGCCCGGGAGAATCGCTTTCAACTGACAGCTGTCAAATTATTAAAAAAAACTAGTTCCATTTTCACATTTCTATGGAACCATGTTCAAACTTTTTCTACAGAACTATAGTTTCAACAATTTCTTTAAAATAACATAGATTTGGGCAAAATATTTAAAGATGAAAATGAAAAATAATGGCTAAATAATGAAGTTGGCCGGCCAACGAAAAAAAAAACAAAATAGGCGGCAATCCGATTTTTTTTTTCGAGTTGTAGAGTATTGTTTATACTTCCTTATAGTATTTCTTTAGCCAATTCCTGTTTTTATTTTTATTTTCCTTGTATTCGTAATGAAAAGCACAGTGTTTACCTCGGGTGAAAGACTTATTTTGTCCCTCGAATTATTAGCGCCCTCGCTACGCTCGGGCGCCAAACCCCGTCTCGGGACGAAATAAGTAACTTTCACCACTCATGTAACAATGTACTAATATTAACTCGAGGAGAGCAATAAAAGCAATTAGGAATATGAAATACTACGTGTTTAATAGCAAAAGAATACGGCACGCCTCGTGAATATGCTTTTGTAATAAAGTTATTAATTTGGGGCAGTTGCGATAACATACAGCTTAACAGCAGTGCGACTAATTGTCTACAGTGGGAGAATAATGGTTTGAAGGTTTAATTATTACGCGTCATGCTAAACCTAAAGAACAAAATAGCATGCGGTAGCACAATTATGTGTGTTTTACAGCTACCACATAAATTAGCAGTTACCTTTCTTTTTACATATTTGATACCTACATCCTACTAATATTATAAAGGCGAAAGTTTGTGAGTGTGTTTGTTACTCTTTCACGCAATAACTACTGAACGGATTTGGATGAAATTTGGAATACAGATAGTTTATAACCTGGATTAACACATAGAATACTTTACTTAAGTCTACGCGGACGAAGTCGCGGGCAGCAACTAGTACGTAATACATTTGCCTGCAGTGTGGGTACATTAGATATTTTTAAGGTAGAGTTTCGCATTAAGCATTCTCTTGGTGGCAATTGCGTGATACTAGGTGAAACACAAAGGGTTATACTATTATTTTGGAACTTTACTTTGTAAATCTAAAACTATCGGCTTTGTGGGACAGTTGAAGTACTAGAGGTTTTGTAGACTTATGAAATCTGTCAACAGCTATATCCCTGTAACATCTTTAGTTTTAAAGTTTCCTCCAAAGCTGATAGTTTTAGAATTACAAAGTTGAGTTTTGAAAAAAATAGTTTAAACTCAAACTCAACTCAAAATTGTTTTTATTCACGTAAGCCAACAAAGCATTTATGAATAGTCAGAAACAGAATCTACCACCGGTTCTTAATGCTGCTTCCACTGAGAAGATCCGGTAAGAAACTCAATGGTTACTCTTTACAATAAAGATGGTGTACATTCTCAGGAACAGCATAAAAACATAATATGAGCAGGCAACACCATTGTCACTAAATAAGTAATAGTAAATTCAATTCAATTCAAATCGTTTATTTTGTTTAGGCCTACGGGGGCACTTACAAATTGACAATTTTACATATTTTTTTTTCTTATATCTACAACCGGATCGGAACGCGACCTCGACTGAGAAGATCCGGCAAGAAACTCAGCGGGCTTGTCTTTTACATGTCATATTTTTTTTTTATCGCCCGTTGCTTAAAATACCCTTTCTATTTCAACCTGTATAGGTAATATTTTGATCGGTGCTGCTATGTTGACACACCACTCCAGTGATTTTCAACAGCTATTCAATAGCAGCAGCGAATATCAACCAGTTGCAATATAACCACATTCCGTTTCGGATAGAACACTCGGAATATTATTTTACGTAAAATGTCTGATTGCGGTTGCTCGGCCAACGTTAAATTTGAGCTCCCGAATTCGTGGAATATTCAATATTCAGTAAGTAGCTGGAATGGACAATCGTCAGTTTTTTTTTTCATACAATTTTAGTATCCACCTGCCACAGGGACGAGATTTATATAAAAATACAATTTCATATAACATATTTGTTACACTGAAAAACTAAGATATCAGGTATGTTAAGTCACACTTATCTTGTGCTGTGATTAGGAATTAACGATAATAAAGTCTAGGTAGGTAATGCTCCACTGTTTTCGTAGGTTCAAACAAAACTCGTTCAAGGATGAAAGCTTGATTTATTTAAGACCGATTAATATACCTATAAGCATCTGTCAGAATCCTATCCAGTCAATCCAATAACATTAAAGAAAATAAGGTGCCCACTTACCTGAGTGCTTATTTTTATTTCAACATAATGCAGTACGATGTAACACACGCCATATCGGTAATACAGACAGACAGACAGGTACATTTCTTCCGGGATATTTTCAGGAATGTTTTATATTTCGCGCGTCTTTTTGCCCCCAGCCGACTGCCTCACTTGGGATTTACTCGGCCATATAAAAGTCATCCTCACCATCTTATATTACGCTCATTATTTACTTACACCTCCATATGTGAAGCGCTACGTAAAAATGTCTTTTATTTACTTTCCCCCATCTATATCGCGTGTAATGAAATTTGAATTAAAGGAAGAGGCATTCAAATGAAAATTCTGACTGCCTCGTATACCCAATTTGTTTTTGAAGTGCCACCTAAACCCCGAATTGGCCACATCTTAATTTAATGTAATCCGACAGAATTCGCTATTTCGGAAATATAACTTGACGAGAAACGTATTCTTCCGACGTTTTTATACCTACCTTTGTGGTCCATAACTTTTTTATTAAATATATTAACCGAGTTCTTGAGATGACCTGGGTGAGGTTAAGCGAGGAATAAAGTTGCGATAAAAACTTAATTATTTTATATGGAAATTTAAATATAACATAATATTCCACTTGTACTGTGTAAAGTAAGTTGTAAAACGTACTTTCAGACCTAAAAGAGCAGGTAATTAGGTAGATAACCTATTTTGATTCCTGCGGAATTTGGTTTAAGCTTACTATTTAGGTAAGGTTTAAAGATTATTTGCTCTTTGTCTAGGTTTTCACCTCAGCTGATGGTATGTATAGTATCCACCCCACAAGTGTTGCTTAACTTGACACTATTATTTTAGGTAAGTAAGGCACCAATAACCTAATGATTAGAGGGGCCGCCTTTGTAGCTAAGAGGTTTCGAGTTCGTTCCTGGTCATTATAATATTGACGTGAGACCGCTCCTAACCTTAGCTTAGCTGGAGGGGCTAACGGGAATACTAGTAATGTAATCTCAAATTGCGGGTAATCTTTATTTAAAAAATAAATGTTTCAATAATTGTATGCTGGTAAAAGAGTAGTAAAAACATAGTATCTCATCCTACGTTGGTAAATCTAGAATTTGTGGTTCAGTTTAATATGAAAAATATGAACACACCAATTTGTAACAAAGCAATTCCAATTGCAGGCAACAGCGGCGTAGCGCCTACAGTAAACTCGTGTACATTATGCGCGCGGTAACGATGTGTGCGGTGTTCGTGTGCTAGGCGCGCTCTCGCTATTAGAGCGGTGACGTCACTAGCCGAGCTTATAATTTGCATGAAAAACCTCCATGTACAATGCAACCAAGATAATTTTCTGCTCTGGCCACAGAGATAGTATTTATAAGTCCGTGGCTCTGGCTTCGGTTCCAGTGTCTTTTCTGTGTTGGGCTAATGCAATAATTTTAGGCTATATATATCAGCTTCTTGGGCTAATATCATCACAAAACTGTAAAAAATATGCAGCCCAAACTGCGACCTCATTATAAATGGCCAGTTTCTTCCTTGCAAGTAAAAAGAAAAGTAAAGTCTTAATGTAAAAGTATCGGTGAAATTGACTTATTTTATTCACAATTGTAGCCGTATTTAGTTGTTACTTTTACTTTAGTTAGTCATGAAGAAACTGGCCGTAAGTATATATTTTTATTATTTCTGTAGTGTTGTTCAGAGTATAAACAGTTGAAGCTTGCTTCAAGAGAAATCCTGCTGGCTACATGTCCAGATGTGTTGGTAGCACACCGCAGCATCAGCACAAACACCTGGTGAAATATTTGCGACGAGAACTCGCCCTGGGGAAACGTATAATTATAAAGTTCGCCCACCACGACTAATAAATTATATGTAATTATACAGGTCTCGCCGAGCTAGGTAACCTCTCATAATTTATGTGTCTGGTTGTATGCAGCCGTGTTATAGGGGTAGGTCCCATAGGTACCACCGCTAAGAAGGCGTTTTTTCATACATAATAACGGTGTTTGGTTCCTGAATAAGGTACACAGGATGTTTCAAAAGTTATAATTAGTAAATATAGGTACATACTTAGACTACATATACGGTAGCTTATAATAATATAATAAATAATGTTAGCCCTTTTTGACGTCCCACTCCTGGGCACGGGCCTCCCCTCAACACGAGGGGGATTCAGGCCATAATCCACCACGCTGGCCCAGGGCGGGTTGGCGGATTTTACATGTCTTTCGAAAATTGGTTAAATCTTCTAAGACATGCAGGTTTCCTCACGATGTTTTCCTTTATCGTAAGCAAGTGATAATCATATAGAAATTATGATTTGAACCCGAGACCAGGTAGCTCGCAAGACGCGTCATGCTTAACCAATCGGCTATCACTGCTGTCTGCTGTAATATAATTAACACAAAATTATATATTTTCTAATAGTTGGTGCATATCGTCAGAATCAAATATACACAGTGAAATATTGTTTAGGTAAGGAAAACATATGGGTTTGAAGTAGAACAAAAGTATGCAAGAGAGAAAAAAAAAGTTTAGCGTCTGATGTCGCCGTCTATCTTAATATAGGTCGCCGTCTATCTCTATCTTAATATCGTCCGTCATATAGGTATGTACCATGCTGAAATAGATAAGTACGTTGTTTCACGGTGCCTTTTCAATAAACATTTAAACCTTCGCGTGGCTACCTTTCATCACGAAACCTTAAATGCAAGGTGGAGTTGAAAATTATTATTTAATAAAGCTTTCTTTTTACCACAGAGTTGTAAGTTAGAGGTATGTCCTTTAACAAAATATATTGCTATCCTCTATAGTTTTTATAACAATAGACTTACCATCTATACAAATAAATAAAATTGGAGTGTCTGTTTGTAATATCAAAATAACACCTTTTCACTAAGTGCATATGAAAGTACATACGACACCTATAGCAAAAACGCGAATGAAAAATTTGTCTGTCTGTCTGTCTGTCTGTGTGTGTGTTTGTTCCGGGTAATCTCCGAAACGGCTGGGCCGATTTTCACGGGACGTTCACTGGCAGATAGCTGTTGTTATAAGGAGTAACTTAGGCTACTTTTATTTTAGAAAAACTAAAATTTTAAAAATTAGTCATGTCGCGCGGGCTCAAACGCGGGAGCGGGCTTTTTTCTTAAGTTAAATTCCACGCGGACGAAGTCGCGGGCACAGCTAGTGTTAAATAAAACTGGACAACTAGGGCAGACATAAATATATTTGTCTGTCTTTATTACCTACTTTGAAACGTAATCGTAAACATCTTACAACTTGAAAGGGTGTTCTAAATTAAAACGCAGACAAAGCTTGAGCGAATATCAGAGTTATTTATAAGAGGGTTTCTATTTCAGAGTTAATTAACTCGGTTAGTATCTTGTAATAAGTAGTTTTAATATACGAGACACTGAGCTGGGACGAGCTAATTGCGCGTTACTCATTTAACCGAAGTAAAGTTTGTTGCAGCTTCTAAAATAGAGACGAAATTCTTTCCCGCTAATTGGACGTAGTCTTGCAGAAAGGAGCAATCCACACATACTTCTTCAAACAAAAACCAACCTACATCCACTCGCACTAGGGTTTGTTTTGGTTTGCAACAGTACGTGCGGGACGGTTTCATTCTGCAAAAGTATTTCCAATTATTGGTAGAAAGCTAAATTCGATCAATAATTCCATTGTAAAGCACTTTTTTTATATAAAAATGCTAAAAACTGTAGTGCGTTTAGTTAATAGGTTTATTTTATTTGTAGTGTCGTGAGTTCGTTCCATTGGTTTAGTTGTTGGGCACTGCATTGCGTAGACACTCATATTATTTTCAACTAAATTTTATGTTACGGATTAAAAATAAATATCGTAGGTCGTATCTAGGCGTTATTTTCTTTTTGATTTCCTTGTAGAAATTCTTAATATTGGGCTAATCTGATTTGTATTTACAATTTACATTACATTTAGGTGTATCAATGTCGAAAGCTTTTGAATTCATTTTTGTATTGTATACAGCTAAGTAGTCTCACTAACAGTACCCACACAGTTTCATCATTAATTAAAGATGCAGACACATTATCAGCAAACTAAAACAAATTAATGGCTCCTAAATTACAGTTCCCAACAATATCATTTCCTGTATCCTTTAGCAGGGTTTTTAAAATAAGAAATAAAACAATGTAACTTCTACCTATGTTAATAAACGTGTTTCCTTTTTGATTAATAAAAAAAAAAAACGAAATGTAGGTAAGAACCTATTCTATGTTTGCACAGAATCAAATTGAAAGATGTAGGTAGCAGCCGCTTATCGAATGTCGGACAATTTCGACGGAATGCCATTCGAGAGTACCTGTCTAGCTGTCGAATCGATTCAGAACACAATATTGTAGGTTAAGACACCTGCAAACTTGAATATTAAATTTTCGCTTCGAGAATACGTAATATTGAAACCTGTTCAGATTTTCTGCGATATTACTGTACCGAAGAAAAGGTATAGGTAATAATAGTGTGGAACAGGTTTATTTATTGAATACTTTTATGCATTATTAAAGTAAAGTTTATTTAATTTTTATATTTTTTCAAAGTTTACGCGCTTAGTTAATTATTAATTTTACCTCTTGATAACCAATCCTGATATCAAAAGAGCTTATAAGTATCCTACTTGTTTTGTGGAAAAGTACCTAACTACCTCTAGGTAGGTTCGAAATCTGAAATTCTCCGTACTTTATAGTATGCCCCAACACCGTGTAAAATACATGAGTATCAAACGTAGGTTTTATTTGTATTGAGAAGAGTTCTAGCGTCGAATCAAATATTTATGTATTGTCACCTTTTGTCGTCCTTTGTTTGTGCATATCAAGTTGTCCATCCTGCATAAGGTCAAAGTGATAAATTCTAAGTTTATATTACCTACTACATAGATTTTTTTTACTTTATGCCCTTGGTACATATAAATGATTTTTTTAGCCAAACGTCCGTTAATACGTGCGACGTAGCCAAGTTAGTTGAGAAAAATCCCCTTATCTATTTAATTTCATCTAATATAATATACTTAATGTATACAAATAAATAAAATTCAAGTCTTTTTATAACATGTATAGGTACCATATACTGGGGCAATATCTCTATAAAAAAACATTTTTTAAATGTTTGTATGTCTACGTTTGTATGTGCTCTCTGTCTGTCTGTTTGTTCCGGCTAGTGTGCGAAACGCCTGGACTGCTTTTGACGGGACTTACACTGGCGGATAGCTGAAGTTAGGAGTAACTTAGGTCTTTTTTACCATCGAAGGACTACGCGGATGGTACTTGCTACTTGCTATAGTAGGTATTTTATAATAACATCCCTACCTCACCTAAGCGGTATACTTATTTGGGAATTAATAATGCTAATTTCGTCATTTATATTAAAGGGGATTTAAAATTCCGAAGAAAGGGTAAGAAGTCGGAGCAATTTACCCCAGTTTGTTAATCTTGCGCCTCGTGTCGGTCCGAGTCGACGGTAATCCCCAGTTACGGGACGTAAATCCTATCCTTTGATTCTTTGTGGTTGTCACATCTCGGGTAAATCTCGACACTAGCTACCCTGTTTTATTTTCGCTGTATTGAGCCACAAAAACTGACCCCCGAGAATACCCTATTGGTTGAAAGAAAAAGGATTTTTTGCGCTGATTTAACAAGGTTTCCCTTCATAATTCAGGCGCAGACAGATCCTCTGTGATAGTTATGTCAATAACGATTAATGAAGCGTGAAATTTTAACGACCTCGTGGGCGCGAGTGTTGCATACATTTGAACGAGAGTGTTTAATATTCCTTCGACGCGCAATAGAATTGCTATTGCTTTGAAATTTGGACATGCATACCAAATTGAGCACTATTTTACGAAAGTGAGCAATTACAAGTAGTACAATCAAATATATACACTCAAGTTTATACAAACATTACAAAGCACTTTTGTTTGGAAAAATAATTTCTATGAATGGGTATAGAAACTAGATTATTTTTAATTATTTCATGATTATGGTAAGTATGAAAATAATGTTATATGATTAGTTATACCTAGTGATTTATCTCTGACTTGCATCCAATTTTCCTATAGATAGATATAGTAGTAAACTTAAAATGTATAGTCTAGTTATATTTTGTCACGTTTATAATTTAATTATAAGTTACCAAATTTGATTGTATATCCTATTAATGTGGGATATGGTGCATAGTGGCGGTGAGAGCGCGGTGAGCGAGGGGTGCGGGCGGGGGCGGCGGGGCGGGCCCGCGACATGAGGAGCGCGCGCGCAGCCCGCCCCTGCCGCCATGCAACGCCTGCGCACTACGTTCAAACGATCGCGTACTCCGACTCCTGCAGATATGAAGACGCAAAGCAGCCTCGAGGTGCCCAAACAGGTAAACGAACTCACATCCACCGTATCGCCCCTTAGCTAACAACACCGCATAAGTCATTTTTACCAACTTTACAGGAGACGAAAGGAACTGCGCGGTATTGAGAGGCCAACCGACGTGCGCGCTGTCACTACTTTTCGAATTACGGCTTCTGATTGGCTGAAATCTATATAATGTGACCAATGGTTAGACGCGCAATGAGCAGCTCCATCTAAAGGCATTAAAATGTGAAATCCCAAAATGTTCGACTTGAGCGATGTTGTACTTATAAGCTAAGGGACGATATGTCGGATGCTTATACTCTACGAAATAGAGACAAACAATGCTAGTAACTTAGACAATAATCATAATATATAAATATTTGGCTAGTAAATAAAAAAAGTAGAAATATAGTGGACACATTTTGTGCTCTATCAGACTAAATAATAATACTGAATGGCTATAAATTAATCTATTTTCATATTTCCTTATCATGTAGGAGTCTAATTACCCACTCGAATTGGTGATTGAATAAGACATTTTCAGTTTGAACTGAAATCTTGTGTAATTGGATCTTATTTGATTTGTCGACTCTATCTTGACTCTATATAAATTAGATATTTGATTTTCATTAATTGCTACCCACTTTTTTTTAATAGTAGTTGTAACTCACATCATTATTTGGAAACACACATATAAATAAATAAATATCGCTAGACTGACACACCAACTGTATGGTCCCAAACTAAGCAACGCTTGTTCTAGGGGTACCGTATTATGGACGGGGTGCGATCCCAGTGCCACCCAGACCTGGGGACATTGATAAAGGCCATTTCCGAAATTTGCCCCGGAGGGAATCGAACCCGCAACCACTATGTGCAGTGAGCCGAGCGGCCTACGCTCGAACCACAGCGCCAAGCGGTCGTCAAATACCTTCAATATTCCTTACAATTTATCTACCGCAGGTCCGGTCAGCGTCTTTCGACGAGATCCAGTTGGAGGCAGTGCGCGGCTCAGGCGCCAGTGTCTTGCTCTCCGTGCCGCAGACCGGTGGCCGCAGCCGGTCCTTCGACTCGGCCGGCTCGGATGACTCAGGGACCTACCTCGAGGTGAGCGGACTCTACGTCTTAACTATATCCTTCAATTCAATCATTACCAATTTTATAAATACGAAAGTAACTCTGTCTATCTGTCTGTTGCGCTTTCATGCCAAAACTAATGAACCGATTTAAATGAAATTTGGTACACAGATAGTCTAGAGCCTGAGAAAGGACATTTACTTTTTATGTGAAAAAAGGGTTGTAATGGGTTGAAAGGAGGGGATGAAAAGTTGTATGGAAGTAACGTAATTTTTAGAGCTAGAAATTTTGAAACTCATTTTTAGGCTGTTGATTAGATATAAATAATAAATATGGCATTCAAAGTTTGAAAAAGTTTTACCATCAAGGGTGTAAAATAACAATAGGGAATAGGGGTAGACAGCTTGTTTACCCAAAGACACTATTCCACGCGGACGAAGTCGCGGGCACAGCTAGTATAACTATTAACTAGGAACCAAGAAGTTTACGGTCATATGCTGAAACTACCCCAATTATTAAGTCGAATGAACTGATCGAGACGTCGTTAACTAACATATTTTGTAAAGCGTGCCGCAGTTGAGCATACCTCACATTTTAGTTGTCTTCGAGTAGTTAGCGCTCAGAGTATGGATTTTATAGCTGTTTTGCTGCGTCGGTTTTCGTGGGAATGACATAGGTCAACTTTTGTTAGTTTGAGGTATAAACAAACCGTACAAGTAGCATTCTGGAACTGCAGTTTCAATGTTTTCTTTAAAACCAAAAAACTGAATGCAAAGATTTTTCTTCTTTTCAAAAGAATAATTGCCATCAGAAAAACTAAGTGCTTTTAAAGTCTATCGCAGATTCCTCGAGTCTATACAAGTTGCACTTAAGTAATAAAAAACGTTAATCGATTGAGATTCATTGAATCTTGTGTAGGTTCGCAGTAAGTTATTCATCTATTATATTCATTTTTATATCAACTGACTAGTTTTTTATCTCTTCAAATGAATATCGAAGTATCTGCGTAAAATTATACATGTATTTGTCAATTATTTAGTTGATACCTGCTAATCTAAAGCAGTTTGTTCATTTGTATCAGGTACCGCGTATATGGTCACGGCGTCGCTCCGGCAAGGGAACACCTCCACCATGTGTTCATTGCCGTCATATGGAAACGTGGCTCGCTCGCCGGAGCGAGGATCGAACCACGCCGGAGCGCCCTCTCGCTTCCTCCTCAGCAGAAGACGACGACGACGACGAAAGCGAAACAGAGACACCAAGAGTTCTCTTAGCTCCGCCGCCGCCACCGCGAACATTACCGCCACCGCCGGTGCAGTCGCCACCTCCAACTCCGGGCGCTCCTTCGTTCGAACTCCAACCACCGAGCGATGAGCCCCTCGTTCTTCCTCAAAGACGACGTTCCATATCGCGACAGGAAGCATTCTTCGTCGAACCGACCGGCAGTTCGCTTGAAAACGTTCGTGCCTCCGAAGAAGAGGCGGCCTTCGCGGCTAAAGACTCTCTCGTTCACGACATTTATTTAGCTGTGCCGGAGCTGAAACGCGACCGCGCCGCGTCTGTGGATTCCTGTTTTTCAAAAGTGTCCGGTGGCGCGAGAGCGGAGGAGATAAACAGTTCCGGGGACTGTCTTACTGTGCCCGGCACAGGACTCAGATCGCGGTCGGTGGACATTGTGTTGCCAACAGCGGAACAGTCGCGATATAAAGCCTTGGCACTCACATCGGCTCAGGTTGCGAGTTCGAGTGATCATAAGTCTGAAGAACCTGCGCGTGCACCTGTTTCAGCTGGAGATAACAGGTAAGTCTGAATTCAATAAGTTATGCTGTCGTCAACCCGCTTAGTATGAGACAGTGTTTCTGCAGCATGTGTTTCTATTTATTTAATAAATCAATTTGCCTAATTGTACTATTATTTTTTTATTTTGCTGTCCTTAATATTGTGGTAATAGTATTAATTTATACCCGGTTTTGATTAAGTACTTATAAATGTAAACCTTAATATATTTGCGTGTGGACATTTTAATTAAGCAGTAAATTGTTGTAGGTAATCTCGTAAAAAGCGATATAAAAAGAGGTGTTGATTAAGGCAGCGATGGGGTCGAGTAGGTTGGAACGAATTGGCCCAATTGTTGATTCAGCGTAGACACAGACTAAACAAGCAATTACTAGTGCTTAGATATTAGATTGTGCGAGGATATTAGGTTTTTCTTAGAACATGTAGTAACTTAACAGAAAAAAGTTATATAAGCAAGCGTAAAGTATTGAAATACTATAGGTACTATTAATTCGTACACGTTTCAAGCCCCGCTATGAAAAAGAAGAGCCAAATTAATTTTAAGTTGGCAACTAATGTGGTGCATTGAACCACTCCATGCTAGATATATGGCGGGTGATTATGCGGTAAAATTGACTGCCCGCGACGCTACCCAATGAACCTAAAATCCTAAAAAGTTGTTAAACATTATAATTATATACCGTCGCACTTCTTTCTAGCCATTGTAATAACAAAAACATATTTCGGATCGCAAATTCGTTTGCGGCAAGTAAGCTCAAATGTTTTCTTTGTGGTTGGAACTTCACGATTTTAATTATCATTACAAATGTGATAGGTACTGTCAACACCAAATGTACACAATCACACATATCTCGTAAAGTGATTGTATATTTAGAGACCTTCTGATGTCAAATTGCTTATGACGTGGTTAACAATGTGATTCCTATGGACGATTCAGAGCCCCGTTTAACGTTGATTCTTTATGAATATATCTGGAGGAAATAGGAAGACGTTTACATATTCTTTTATCTTGTAAATAAGTACTCACTTGTTGGAAAAAGAGATTTGTATACCTCTATAAGGAAATATTAAACGAAACCCCTCTATGATTGTAGGTACCTCAAATGTCCGTACATCTAAACTCGTCAATATAAAACGTAGAGATTCTGTAAAGGAAAACCCAACGTGGGAACGAAACACGGGTAGTATTTTGTTCCCAAGCCGGGTTCCCACTTAACCAATATTATGTTTCTCTCTCTGCGTCCCAATTTAATTCTTATTAAGCCGCACGGTCCAGTCGGTCGTTCTCGGAACCATTTGAAAATAAATAGATAAGTATATTAAGACGAGTCATTATTTGTTTAACAGAAATAACTAAATTAAATGTACACATTAATTAGACCGAGTACAAACATGCCGTCTGTTTGCGAAGTATGTGAATTAGCTGCGATGTTGACTTTCTGCAATGACAAGAAAAGCTATTGTTGGCGAGGCCGTGCTAGTACAAGTCAACATCAAAAGTAGCTTGGTGCTTATCTGAAATGTGCAAAATAATTGCATTGTTTGGGCGACCGCTTGGCGCAGTGGTTCGAGCGTAGGCCGCTCAGCTCACTACACCGGGTGGATGCGGGTTCGATTCCCGTCAGGGTAAATTATAATATATAATTTGCCCTGGTCTGGGTGTCACTGGGATCACCCCCAGTCCATTGTGTGGTGCCATTAATACATGCGTTGCTTAGTATGTTACCATACAGTTGATGTTTTCGTTAGCAAAGTAGTACCTATATTTATGTTGCCTAACTTACCTCAGTGAGGATAGTTCACATTTCGGGACTAATGGTAATGTTCACCAGTAACCTCTTAATGATCATTGTGCGTATATTGTGTTTACCAGGAATGCCTGAGACCGTTATGCGTAAATTTTACCTTTAATTTGAATTGTTAAGTGAAAGTAAATACTTTTGAACAATATAGTATTATCCTTTTTGTAGTCGTTATCCGTTGCTATCGGTATAATGATAAATAATGATAATAATTTCGCCCTTTTGACGTCAAACACCTGGGCACGGGCATCACCTCACTACAAGAGACATTCAGGCCGTATTCCACCACGCTCCAGGCTGATTTCAAATGTATTTCAATATTCGTTAGATTTTCTAAGACATGCAGGTTTCCTCATGATGTTTTCCTTCACCGTAAGCAAGTGATAATCATATATAAATTATGATCCGCACATACATTTCGAAAAACCCAGAGGTGCGAGCAAGACGCGTGCAGTGTTGCTGTAAGTCCCTTAAATTTAACAATTATATTAGTTACAGTGATTTTTCAATCTCAAAGCTTTACCGCACTTTTCTTTGAGTGGTCAAATAATGATGATCTAATATTTACTCTCATTTTACATTAGCAGTTTTAAAATAGTCATCTTGTATAAAATGTCATAAATTGAGGTCAGTAAATTTAGAAGTACTGAAAGTAAACTCTGCAAAAACCATAACTTTCGAGCTTCAATTCAGAAGCTTTTATAAAAAAATAAGATTCCAAACTCGAAAATGCCAAGATTTTACTCTCGTAGATTTTTCTTCTTTTCTCTGTAATGACTGGTTTCTGATTGACGTTGTAACGAGAGCTTTATATTCAGTCATTTGTCGACTTCACCAGCAAACAATGCTGAAAGTAATAGGGCTCAACTTTAAATAGGTAGTAGATAGTTATATATTGTTCATTTGGAAAATTCTCTCACTTTTATCAAGAGTGTTCAAGAGGCTTTTTAGACACGAGAGACTACCATTAATATTTCCGAATCGTTTGCTGTATTAAAAGTAATTACATAACGTCCAGCTGAATCATGTAATTATCAGGCTCTTAAACAGAAGATGAGCAAACGCTTAAAAGGTATGTTAATTTGTCCGAATTGGATTTTAATGAAGATTCTCGTTCAAACTCTTATTTAATAAGTGAAATTCTTGACGATGCCTGAAAGCCATTTAAATTCTTAAGGCTTCCATCAAACAGTGTTGTTGGTTCTCATCTGTAAATAATTTTATATTTTTTGTTTTGTGAAAACTCTTTTATCTCTGAAGCTATTATGACGCTGAGTTGGACAGTAATAGTATTTTCAGGATGACTGTTTCGGACTTAATGAGTTAAAAGCAGAAAATTATGGCGTTTACTAGCCACTAAACTTTAAATATAATGGCTAACGTTGACAACGTCTTTTACGATGCAGCGACATGGAAATAAAACTTGAAATATTTATAGTTCTAAATTACCAGCGGCTTTTGAACAATTTCGAGTATTTTTACTAGGGGATAATATTTAGGATTTATGGGATTGAATATAACTGTATGAATTATATAAAATATTTCATACTATGATGTAATTTGTTCCCTCATACAAGTGCCCATATTGAATCCAGCGATAACACCAGATTTATTATTAATTTGTTTATGGTTAGTAATTTTGGGCAATTATCGAAATTACGAGTATACGGTAGAAATATAGACGCCCAATTTATGGCGCCCGTTGGTGAAACAAAGTGGACGGATCTATCGAGTATTGCGTCATATCTAAGTTTGCCGGGACTTAGTTCGTCGCCGCGCGCTACCGACGGGTAAAGTTTAATTTATGTTTGATAACCTGCTATTGTGAATCGATCGGCTATTCTAGAAGGATTACGTTTGCATATCAATCTATAAGTAGGTACAAGTAATTTACGACGACTATAATGAAGCAGCTGAAAGTTTTATTAAATCATATAAAATGCTTATGATCATGCTGCGGGAGCGGAATTTGGGAATATTTTCATACAAAACTTTGATCCCAAACGTCCGAATCCTATCTATCTGCAGCTTTGAATAGCAAAAACACATGCATTAAAATAATGTTCTAATCAGCTTGTTACTTATTAGAATAGTTTAAAAATTATTAATTATAATACTAGAACAAAATTAGAGCGCACGAATTTGACCTCTGATGCGGGCTTATTATACTAGACTGAGCGATTTAGATCCACTACTTTTGTAACATAGGTCTATGCAAAGAATTTGTTATTACAAATTCTTTGGTTCTATGTAAAAAAAATAGTGGATCAACATTGTATTCGCTGTGTCCCGCCTATCGCTGATTTAATATTTTAATGATGCTGTGACGCATAATAAAATACCCAAGATCTACGTTTGCGTAAATGCCAGATAAATAGACAAAAAACAACTGCGTACCCAAAAACGTGCGCCATAAATTTGTTTTCATTTCAAACGATTTGTTTTGTACGTTTTTAGAGCAGTGTAACGCCGCTTATAGAACACTTCGGCACAGAGAGAATACTAATGGTAAAGCTAAAGTTATTAATGATTCAGTGGGCACTCCGGGCGTTTGATTACCGGTTCCCGGTTTGAGTCCCAACAGAACTGACCCGTTAATACTATTAACTCCGGGAATCGCGCCCTTACTCAACACTTAAATGAAAAGTAGTTCTTATGAAAAAAAAATGAAAATGTCAAGTAAACTGTATTAACTGAAATAATAATAGGCAGTATTAGCTCTTTTTGGGGGATTCAGGGGCAATATACCCAGCGCGGGTTGGATCATTTTATACCTACGTCATTTGAAAATTGATAAGATGTCGTAAGACATGCAGGGTTCCTCACAATGTCTTCATTTATCGGATGCGAGTGATAATCATTATTTAAATTATGATAGAACACATAGATTTCGAACAACCCAAAGGTGCGAGCTGGGTGTTAACTTAGTATCTTGTGTCCGTAATACGCGTGCTTAACCAATCCGCTTTAATTGCCGCTGCTGTTAATAATAGATATTACGATTAAAATTATCAGAAGCCCGGGTTAACATCCGCATTATGTTCGCTTCAATTTGTTGACTCTACAGGTGAGTTACAGGTATTTTATTTATGATGAGCAGATAAACAGTGTGTGGTGGTTATTTTTCCTGCAATTATGATTTATATAATTATGTTATTATTAGGAGTCTCATAATTCATTATTGATAACCAAGTTCACCAACGATCGTCTCGTAAATAAGGGTGTGCATATATTCAATTCCTCATTTGCACTGATTCTTTCTTCTTACACTTTCAACCCATCATCGCCTAATGTTGAGTGAAGGTAGGTATCTTCCATTAGCACTCAATTCCCCTCGGTCTTGTGTTTTCGGAATCCAGGTCTTCCCTGCCACAATCAGCAACAGAACACCTCGGTATTTTTGAATTGATGAGTATCAGTTTTGACAATGATTGTACCTATTCAATACAAAACATTGTGAGTAAATCTGACCACCAACATAGTTTTTGGGCGTGTGAAATCTGCCTATAAACCTGTGTATATGAATAACCAATGGGTATGATGACTACCTGATATTCAACTAGCTGTACTTCGTCCGCGTAGTATTTAACGTAACAAAAATTTCGGGATTATCGGGACAAAAAGTATCCTATATGTTAATGCCGGTTATAAACTATATGTGTTCCAAATTTCATCCAAATCCGTTCAGTAGTTTTTGCGTGAAGGAGTAATAAACATACATCCACACTCACAAACTTTCACATTTATAATATTAGTAGGATTAAGTATAACTTTAGATAATTAACCTATAAGTACCAAACTGTTTTAAAACTACTCAGTTATGTCGTCATACTTAACCTGAGTACTTGCTGTTTTCGAAAACGTCCTTAAAAATTAATTTCACTAGTAGGTAGTTATCTTTAGACATGCTTAATGTAAGTATTATAGTTATGAAATAAAAACAATATCGCCATCATGCCAAATAGGTATGATGATTTCATTAAACTCGATAAAGTTACCCATGTCAAAACTATTATTCACCGCGGGTGACACTGTGGTTTGCCATGTGTGAAAGTGTTCTAAATATAATATTATACATATTATGTATAATATTTGCATACATTTTGTAAACTGAAATTTATTCACGATGTGAGCTTGTTTCAATCAGATTTATTTAGTTTACCTACTGCGAAACTAATAAATTTTATTACGCACATGAAAGCACTTTGTATACATAATTATGGTAATGTGGTTGGCGGGGCGAACTATCTGCGACTCTGGAGGTAGGAATTGGCTGTGCCGACACCTACATATTGTTATTCTATTAATATCTCCTTCCTTCCTGGGTTTATTCCACATGTTTGTCATAAAATATTAGATACAGACTATCTCTTGTAACTAAACATATTTTTTTCTCGAGTTAAGTTATTCTCGGTAGGTATGTTAAGTTACACTAGATATGGTAATATGTTACAGCGTAAAAGTTTATTTGGGAAATAAACTTGATCTCAGGGTGGTAAAACATGCCCTTAGATATAAAGCATGGTACCTACTAACTCTAACGTAAATCGAGACAGTTAGCCAATTTCACCTTCAGTTAGAATTACAATTTGAAATCGTTATGATTGATAGTTCTGTTTAAATTGATCAAGTATTTAATTTATCAGCTGTCGGTTGATAAACTTAAAATGTTGCTTTAAGTTATAGAAGTGAATATTCAGCGCATTTTCAATCGCCCCACTGAAGTCACAAACCTTATCAGAATGGAGATGTTAGCGAAAATGTTTTGGCATGATAATGAAATCTTATTATTTCTTTGGTTGATTTCATATTACTAAGTCTATTGTTTGTATTGGGCGTAGTTATTATTAATATTGAGCGTACTCTGTTCTACAAAATGACTGCCTACAGTGTACACAGTCAATGTATAGAACGGAGAACGCTGTAGGCCCTCCAGCCTTCCTCCAGCGCTATCCAAATCGATATGCTAAAGTAAGGAACGTGATGCGTTGTACCCACTGGTTTCTTCACAACCAAAGATCTAAAGAAAACCTTTCACTAAGGATAGTGATCATTATAATTTAAACGTGACCAACTGATGCACGTGAAGTCTGTGGCACCTAATTATGCTAGAATGAGCTACTTATTATGCAATACCTAAATGTCGGCCAAAAATAACCAAGACCTCATTATTTTTTATTAGACATGTGTTTAGGGATTCGCTTTATACAGTTGACAAGCATCCCAATGGAAGCAAGGACAAAGAGCGTAAGAAATAACACCAAATTGAAATTGATAAAGGCCTTCCCGCCTCTTGAACGATCCCTTCTGTTCGACCCGCATTATAAATGTAGACGTGGTTTTCTTTGTTATATGTAGACCTACATGTATACAGAGAGAGAGAAAAAAAGTATTTCCTTGTATTATTTTAGTATTTTTTACTAAATGTTAACTTATAACTTACAGGAAAGAATTTATGAAGAGCAGGCATTACGTAAACCTTTGCAGGAATCACAAACGTTAAGTTGGAAAAACTAAAAATAATACTAAGAAGCACAAAACTCATTTGACGTCGTAATTTTTTTAACTCACGGGGACGATTTTTACTCATTAACCCCCGAGAGATACATGCATAATAATAAGTTATTAACGCGTTCCACAAAAAATCGTGTGAATTCGTGTTTAGATCCTTACATTATAATTTTTAGAAATAATTTTGTAATCCTCTCTAAAACAACGAACATTATCTAAGACCATTTTTTTAAATACAGCACCTTACGCATTCTTTATTCAGTATTCAACGTGCTTGTCTTAAAATGATAATGAAAGTGGCCCCATTTCGGACACCTCGTTCGTGTTTCCTGTTAATTTGCTCGATATTCGACGCGGCAGAGTCGTGGTATTAGTTCTTGGTTAAAGGCCCAGCTGGACTGATTAGGTGGATTAGGCAATTAGACATTGTTATCGTTACAAAAATAGACGAATAAACACTGTAAATTTAACTTTAAATAACACTTAAAAAAATAGTTGTTTACATTTCAGTACGGATAAATGTACCACCAAGAATACTGATTTAGCACCTACCCTAAACTAAAACCGATATCAAACCCAACTCTCAAAACTTTGACTTCCAATTAGATTCCACACAATATTGATTAAAATCGATCAAACAACCTTTACGTCGTCATCTAACTCTCGTAAACGCTGCTCGTATATTCTAACGGGTATCTCTATTTAAATTAGTATGAGAAACAACACGAAATCTCACATAAGCCGTTCATGTTGTTACTGAATATTAGCATCAGGCGCGCAATAGCTCCTTGCGCTCGCTGAAATATTACCTAGTAAATACTATTTAGTATTCAGTAATACTTTTCCGCGCGCGCTACTTAATACTCTGCGAGAGCTACGCTCTACAGCGTGGTTTTATAAATCGAATTGTATCATATTAGTACGTACGTTGTTTTAAGACACGTGAAGAGGCTAGGGACAGCGTTTTAATAGTTAAGTTGTATTTTAGTGAGCCTGTCCCGAATAACCGGAAAAGCTCATTGTTAATCCGGATTCACAAAGATTGGAGAGCACTCAGTTTTGGGTAGATTTAAGTTGGGTTGGGCCTGACTAATGTCACACAGATGGCAGGTACTAAGTGGGCCGCTTTGAAAATTGACACTGGGATTATTTAACACGTGTGGCTAATACATTTATAGGCCCTCTTGTATGTTAAAATCTCTAATCCCTTAGCCATTACACTATTATTAGGTAATATATTCTTTGGAGCTGGTCTTTTAAACATCGTCGAGCGAGGGCGGTGCAACCAAGAAAACACTAGCACTGGACTCAAAGGAATTGTAATAGTAGACTGTATAAATATACATTATCACAACACAAAAGGGCCAATCTCAAGAAAAAACAAAAGAAGAAGGCAGGCTGGGAACACAAAACTTTTTTTACATTTTATACTTTTTGTTCATTCGCTCGGTAAAATAATGTGAACATAAAATAGACTCATAATATTTATGAGTTACTTCTAGATATTTTATTAGAAACATGGCTTGAATATCTTTGGTTTTCGATGTTCGTTCCATGTGTGCCAGGCTCTATTGTAAAGGTATAAACCGAGCGTGAGTCGTGAATTATGGAGAAAAGGTTCACCTACTCTTCTTTTATATTTTAGTTAAATTTTGTATAAATACCTCGTGAGTTAGGAACAACATGCCGGCATAATTAATTATAATATTTGCAATTCAACTTTGTGGATTATGAATATTTCACATTGGCGTCTGCTAGGCTTGGTTAGAATGTCTCGGTTCAGTGTGCTTGTAGTTTCGGGTTCGATTACCACGGGGAAAAAATCGGAAATTACCTTTTCTTAATTTTTCATACTTAGAGTATTTCTCAGCTCACCCCCAGTCCACCATGTCCCCAGTCCATCAGACCACTGATGCATCCAGTCCACTAGTGGGAGGATTTAGTGTGTTACTCATTAATATCAAAAGACTAACACACTTGAACGACATATTTTTCACATGAAAACGGATTTTGAAAACCCATTTTCAGGAAAAAAACTTATAAAACTGAACAGTGTCAAGAATGTGTCTTTGCTTCCGTGTTTATGTTAGAAAATTTCATTATTGTACACTGTCTACTTAAAATAGACCTGTATTCCGAAGTGGTCGGTCACGCGCATATTTGCGATCTATAAATAGTTTTATCACTTGGCAAATGTCCTGGCGATCCCTCGGGCGGCGTCTGCGCACTGCGCGCAAAATGCCGCGTGCTCTCGCGCCGGGCTCCGATGCTGGCTCCGGCATTTATTTTTGGCTACTGACATAGCGATTGACGCGTAAAATTAACTATTATCGATGGTTCATACTACATCTGTAATTAACGCATGAGCTCGCGCATATAAAGCAATAAATTTTCAGGGATCGGCTACGTGGCAAGTACTTACCTACGTCATTGAAACGTCATTTTGTATTTCTACACGGCCAATGATGCAAACGATTACCATTTGAGCTTACATACACACAACACGAAAACAAAGGATGTTATTGTATAACACACGTGTGCAGTGTAGTTATTTTAGTGCGATTCTGTTTGTTGCTTTTATAGTGTTTATTTTTTATTCACGAAAGTACCTCATTTATGTTTTAGTATTGACTGTACGTTGCTTATGATGGAATTTGTGTATCCACCGAGCCTATTCAATTTAGATCACTACCTAATTAAAATATCTATCTGTATCGACCTAAACAAATGGTTGCCGCATGTAAACCTACCTAATTAATTACCTATTTGATTTCTGCCAAAATTTAATTAAACCTCATTTCTATGGCCACAATTATATCTTCACATAATGCTCTATAATTACCTATAACTATATTCAAAGATCGCTTTTGCACTGCATCGAGTGGTTGCGGTTTGATTCCCAATTCCCCTCATGTTAAACTTCTAGAATTGCCTTTTTATCCCGGTCTAAGTGCGGCTAGGATTGCCCCCACTAGATTATTTGCGATCATATACCAACGCGTATAACTGGTCATTTACACGGTAAGCACCGCACCGATAATTTACATACATTTGAATGTATTATCTGCCAAAAATGTATGGACAAAACGATGTCGTCTTCTTCGTATGAATGAACTATTAGTGAGACAGGGACTCAGTGCCTCCCTAGTTTTGCGTGAAAGCTGACAAGTTTTCTCTCCTGGGTTCGTCACTCGAATGCACTTGTCAAATGTTTCGTCATCGGTTCCCGCAATCCCTGAGTGACGCTTAAAGTTCGGTGCAATCAACTCGAAATCACTCCGCTAGTTTCAGAAGTGTGCAGCACGAGTGACTGGGAATTAAGTTGTTAATGAAGCAGTGATGGCCGATTGAATAAGCACGTGTCTTGCGGGCAGCAAGTCCTGGGTTCAATAGTTCGCATCTCTGGGTTTTACGAAATCTATGTGCGGATCATAATTTCTATATTATGATTACCACTGGCTTACGGTGAAGGAAAACATCGTGAGGAAACCTGCATGTCTTAGCAATATCTAACCAATTTAGGAAAGACATATGAAATCCGCCAACTCGCACTGGGCCAGCGTGGTGGATTACGGCCTGAATACTCCTCGTAGTGAGAGGACGTAAATTATTATTAATGAGCACTCAATCCTGAAGTTGTAATGAAAATGGCATGCGAAGTACCTACTGAAAATTGATTTGCCAGCCATTATTACATTGACCTAATTAAAACTTATTGATAATACCAGGCATGCCTTTTAAGTTCTGTCGTTTCCATATTTCCCGGCAATTTTGAATTTGGAACTGTTCTATATTCGAATGTGTTTAAATTTCGAATCTCAAAACAATTTAAAGTTTTGGGATTGATGCTATTGTTTAGTCACAGCGTCGATTAGAATCTGTCAGGTTACGTACGAAAATGAATCTTTCTAAGGAAAATGTTCGTGCAATAATTTTCTACAACTTTAGAAGAGGCCTGACACGGCTTCAGTGTTTTGAAGAGCTAACATCTGTGTTCAGTGATGAAGCCCCATGTCTGCGGACTGTCGAACGCTGGTATTTATAATTCCAGCGTAGACATACTAGTCTTGGTGACAAATCTCGCGAAGGACGGCCAAAATCCGCCTTCACTGAAGATAACATAATTACTGTGAGACAACAAATTCTCTAAGATCGTCATGTGACGTATCGAGAGATAGAGGCTCTATTAGGCATCTCAGGGACAACCATTCAGAAAATCTTGCATGAAGCGCTTGGTGTAAGAAAGCTAGATTGCCGTTGGATACCGCATCTGCTTTCCGACGATCACAAGGCGGCCCGCGTCAGATGGTGTAAGAAAACTCTGCAAAGGTTCAACCAAGGAGAGTCAAATCACGTCTACGACATCATCAGTGGTGACGAATCTTGGATCTATGCCTACGAACCTGATTCCAAACAACAATCTACAATCTGGGTCTTTCAAGACAAGCCAAAACCGACTAAAGTTGTTCGTTCTCGAAGCACTTCAAAGAAGGAGGTGGCCACGTTCATTGGAAAAACCGGCCATATTGCGACTATTGCACTTGAAGATCGTAGAACTGTTAATGGAGAGTGGTATACCACAGTTTGTTTACCACAAGTCATCGCCAACTTCGAAAATCTAACTCAAAGCGACGCATCATCCTGCACCACGACAACGCAATCTCACACAGCGCTCGTCAAACGATTGAGTATTTGAAGCAGGAAAAAGTAGAAATTCTTGATCATCCTCCATACAGTCCTGACCTAAGCCCTAACGATTTATTTACATTTCCTAAAATTAAGAAAAGTCTTCGTGGTCAAAGGTTCCAGTCCGGTGAAAAAGCAGTCGACGCTTTCAAGTCAGCCATTTTGAACACACCCACTTTAGAGTGGTATAAATGTTATAATAACTGGTTTGAGCGAATGGAAAAGTGTATTAAGCTACGTGGTGAATACTTTGAAAAACAATAAAAAGTACTATAAGGTTCTAGTTGTGTTTTTTTCTTCAAACGACAAAACTTAAAAGGCATCCCTCGTATGATGAAATACTTATTACGAAATAGGTATAACGAGGCATCTGTGACTACCCCATCGCGGATTTCAGGTGTGATTTTGTTACGTTTTCTGATTCTAAATCGTCAGTAAGATACCTATTGGAATCTGCAAAACGGAGCTAACTAAATTGCACATCGATCGGCCTACCTCTTAGCCGTGATGGTATACATATCAAATTAGTAATAAGGCAGGCACTTAGTTGTCAAACACTCATTAAGGTATTATAATATGGTATTATCATAAGGTATTATCGTAAGGTATAATTTAAATAATGCACAATATTTTGCATAGTGCCTTAACAAATGCTAAACATGACGTACTTAATTACCATCAAAATGACGGTTTTCTTTCTACATCTGACATTTGATTAGATCACTCGCTAGCGCTACCAACCAGCTGTACTAATCAACAAAAAATATTTTAACTATCAGATTTTTTTTTGTTCTAGCTCTACCTCAAATGTATAACTTCCTAAAGATGCCATGCAAAATATCGTGCATTATTAAAATACGACCTTATACAGTATGCCCACCTACTAAATAATAAGTATCTTATTATGTAAGTATACCTATGTATATACATATTGCGTGTATTACGCCTTTCCCCATGGTAATACCGACGACAGTGTTCTCGTTAATTAGTTTCATTAAACACGGCCCTAGTTTACTTTTAGACGTTTTTATTTTGGGACGGGGTCATTTATTTTGTAAAGTGACAAAAGCAATTCTGTAGACGCGTGGGTATTACGTGTTAGTTACCTTACCTACCTACTTTGAGGTATGAAATAGTGGGAATAAATGAAAACATGTATTTCGCCAGTGACACGCTCCTGCTTCGCGCGGCTTTTCTCTACTATGGACAAATTAAATAAAAAAATTGGTATTATACATTTTACCTTCCGGAAGAAATTCTCTGAATGATAGTGAAAATCTCATCAAAATCCATTGCGTAGTTTAGTAGAATTAAGCGGACGGAATAGACAGACGCAGGTAGCGATCGACGCGATCTTGTTTTATACCATTACAGATATTGAAGAGGTACCTAAGTACTTGCTGTTTTAATACGTGTGAAGACTATGGTTAGTGAGAATGTTTGTTTCAGTTTAGTTAATTTTAAGTGGCACCCAGTAGTTGGTTCAATTGTGCTGTTTTGATCATAAACATGGGCCCATACCACAATACCCATATGGACAAAACGACTTTATCAACAAAACGCCAACATCGCGAAATGTCATCATCCAAGTACTCCTAATAGTGAATGCCCTATAAAACAGTCTGGATTAATCTTAGTCATTACCATTCAAGTAATATTATACGAGTACCACTTTACACGAAGAATGATTCGCAGTGAATCATGTCCTGTCTTGACATGACTTTCAATAGGTAACAACATCTCTCGATATTAGGTACCTACTCTGGTCACTTCAAAACTCTTTCTTTATATGTATTAACTATTAAATTATCCGTCTTCATTCAGTAAATAGTAGTTTTTCAATTCAAACTCACAAAGACAAGCGTCACATCCATGCTCTGGTGGTAATGAAATTCTGCATTAGTCGTGTCGACTATCTGCTCACTCGAAATGCAATACTCAAAGGATTCCGTGAAAAAACACGAGAGAGTAGAACACGGCGGGCTGGAACTGGAGTCACAGGTAGCTTGCACTTCCCACTGCACACTGCAATGTTTAGTTAACTTCTCACAGGTTATTATTTTATCTCTTTCTGACTGGGATTTTCCCATTTACCCTTTATGGACCCTTCTGCCTCACTACCATTTAGTTTTACATTTTCAGTACTGGTTACTCCTGTGCCAACAAATGTTAATGGTGGTTTGCGTGAGAGATAGTTATGTATGTGAAGGGTGCAACCTAGTACGATTTAACAACTGGACGTGAGAAGCACTCGATAAAGTATGAAAACTCGTTCAACCAACTTTCGCGGGGCGCGGACTATTGTTGCACTATTCTAGCATGAAGCGCTGTCACTGTCTCTGTCTCTAACTTATTAAATAGTAACAACACTTCATGCTAGTGCAGACAGCGTAAAACGACCATGGCTAATGTTTCGCGGCACGTGGTTTACAGGATATATGTGAGAAAGAAAGGCAGGTTATCCCGTCCAGTGGTGAAATCGTCCTAAGGTGCAGCTAGCGAGATATTGTGCCAACCCCAAATTATAAGGCAAAGGCCCAAATACCATCATAGCGATGGACGCGTCACCAACATGAAATGAGAGCGTTGATCCCACTCTTCGACCAATATGTCTTTTTGAATTTCCTTCTACAGTTATCAGTCTCCTTTAGTATCAAATCTTGTATTCTAAGGACTGTCATCCCGGATTTCGTGGGCATGTAAAAGTAATTGAAGATGACAAAGTACCACGCTATAACTGGGCAGATTATTATGATGATAAATGTGCGACCTTCTTAATTGTTTGTTGAGCAGGATAAAATAATATCTTGGCATAGTGTAATCCAATATAACGAACGAGATAGATAAGACTTCGATTCGACAGCGTTCAAGATAGATCGTTTGTAACGTAACGTTCCATAGCATGTGAGGACTCTTAATAGAACGTGATTAGTGTAATTCGAGGCTTCAGGAAATTAGCGAATGTGAATACAGGATCCTGGGAAGTTTATTTTTGGAATTGGGTAGATTTGTTTGTCTCATTTGTCCAGTCTTGACCGAGCATCTGCTTCGCAAATTGATGTTGAATTTTTCATAAAGAGTCCTAAGGTTTGCATTTTGGAAATACAATTACCTACTTAAGTAGGTATCAAAAGATGTTCAAAATGTGCGAGTTGGCGATGATGATGATCTATATAATTTGTGAAATCAGACTTTGCCAACATTCAATACAAAGTTATGCAAATAATATTATCACAACTATGGTTAATTCATGGATGAAAGAGCAAAGAAAGTAAAAATTTTCTTGACAAGTGTTAAACGGCAAATGCTAATATTACTCTTGAAATATTTCATGCACGCTATAGTTGATTGTTCTTCAATACTTTATTCAGCGCGGTTATATCAAGATTTTCTACGCATTCTGCATTTTAGATTATGCTCATTTACCTACTTCATATTTTAACCTTCAAGTGCTGCTGGAATGCAATACTATCGACTCTTATCTACTCGCTTAAATTTATAGTTATGGGCCAGGCAAGGTGTTATAATTATATTTTATCACGTGTGGTATTCTTGCATATTATTATAGCAATTTACCCACTCATCATTCAATTGAGGTTCTATGGGTGTCCCTAGAAATCGTGAGACTTATCTCTGAACGCAAGACATTAATATTTGTAGCCGAATGAAAAATCTTATTACTGAAGAAATCTGTTGCCATTCGAGAATAGGCAGGTTTCATCAATTCGATATTCAATTGATGTAACCCAGCACTTCAAACGTCTTTGAAATGTTATCTGAGAATCAAATTGTCTATGTCGCTATGTGCATGGGTCAACTTTCGTCAAGGTGACAAGGCGATGAGAGTTGATCTCGTGCGGCGTGGCTATGGTTTGTGGAAGCATTTCTATTTCGGCGCGAATGTCGCGACACGGTGCGCGGCGAGACGTAGCGGCACGCGGCCGGCGCCCGCGCATACGTTTGTACTCCTTAGTTCACGCGTATGTTCCCTGTATCGAACACGTCTGAACTCACCAGTGAACCTTTATTGTTTCGTGTTAGTGCCGTGAGTTGAACAATTTTGACGTGAAACTGAAAATATTCTATAACACAAAACAAGTGCCAAGGACAAAATAAATAGTGTGACCAATTTATCGATTTTGTAATCAATACACGCGCATTGAACCGTCGTCATTTTGTATGATTCTGTTTTATTACGACACGAAAATAATCTAAAGACGAACTAAATAATGAAGTAGTTTAAATTCAATACTAGGTAAATCATTACGCAAAACCAAATACCTATTCGTGACGTTATGTATTTATTATTCAAATGAAACTAATTAAATATTCCCGTTGTCAAGGCTAAAACCCCGCCAGAATATGACTCACTATATATATTGTCTGTCATTGTAGAACATCGAGCCGGTCATTTCGTCCAGTAATTGACGTTTCAGACCATTATTACAAACGTCCCAATGGTAGTTTAATTGCTTTGAACAGTACACAGTCGATCTGTTCAACATGAACCACTAGACTTGGAGTTCGTCGCTAATAATACAGCTGTTAGTGCGCCGACGACATGATGATCGATTTAGATAAATGATTGAAAGAAGTTGCCTGTGTGCGTGTTGTTGTAGAGCATAGGATATAGCTCCCTGTTGCCCGCATTCATATGTGATCACCGTTAATGTATGCGCCGCAGATACCACTGTTTGCACAGTGATAATGATGCCGGGAGGGCACTGCGCGCGCACGCCGCTCGCTCTATTCGCATTCTTTGCATAAACCAACCACGTGTTCCCCTGCTTGAGGTAACCGTATTCACATAAGCCGTGACGTCACTCATCTCCGTCAGAGCATGTAGAATAATCAATTGGTGATTTTAATGGTGAAAAGTGATTGTGGTTTGTGTGTGTGCGACCGCCGGCGCGCCGATATGTTGTTGCATGACGGCGGGCCAGTGAGAGGGGCTGTACAACGGAGACGCTCAGGTCCCTGCGGAGTTCCATGCTGTCCTGGGGCAGGGGCGGGGGCTCCGCGGGCAGCTCCAAGCCCCGGCCTGCGCTCGCGCGCCAGGGCCCGGCGCATTCTAGTGGCGAGGAGACCCTCACCGACGGCGAAGCTGAAGGCGCGCTCCTCGCGGGCGCCGCCGCCCTGGCTCGAAGACGACATGCCATAAGATTCAAAAGAAAATCTAAAATTGCCTTCAGGGTTATAAGGTCTGTAATAGTATCATCTAAGTACCCCTTAAAAGACATCTAATATCCCTTTAAAGCAAAATAATTTAAGGTGAAAATGTTTGTAAATCTGCGCTCTGGAGAATTACCTACTCAAGAATATTATAAAGTTTGTTTAGAACGTAGCACCAGGACGGAGGCTCGTCTATTCACTGCGAGGACGTTATTGTTAGGCGATTGAGGTCAATCAATGAATAACCCACTTAACCCCACAAAAATTAAAACAGTTCACTTTGCTAACATAGCAACGAAGGAACCGTATTGACGTGGACACAGAGACATTTCTTTTCATTATCTCTAGTTTCTGGTTGGACGATCCCGCACGTGCGACGAATTCTATTTTCTCACATTCGCGTGAGAAATAATTAAGCAGTGCGTGTTAGATACAAACACGCGATACACGGACAGACCTGCGATATGAACAAAAGAACGATGTATCCGGCAAGTAGCCAATTAACATTCTAGCCCCGTGTGTCGCCGCTCCAGCAACAGGTTCGAGACACCCGCGACGCTCGTAACGCGGCTCTGACGTCACGCACTACACAATATACGACGCAAAGCTCTTAGGAAAACATCCATAAAGATTTTATTTATCAAATTGCAAAGGTACTTATGTCTGTATTGCAAGGGTTCCCTCTCAATCAATCAAAGGATATGAAATCGTTAAAGGAATTTTAATGGTTCAGGAAGCTTTGATTACTCTCAGCGTGCACCCAAACGTTATGTTGAATGAAAGTCAGGGAGTGTATGTAAAAAGGATTTTTTGCCCGTTTGAATACACAGATTGGAGAAGGGGCGCTCAATACGAGAACTTTGGCCGGTTGAATTATTAAATACAAGGTACACACAAAACGGGAATGGATCTGTCAATTTGCGAAATCAATTAGTTCCCAGCCCGTCGGGCTTTCGAGTTCCATTTGTCAATTACCAACCTGCTTTCGCAATTTGACATTAACTTCTCGAATATATCGAATGCCTCAGGTGGTTATCATTTAAAAGCTTCTTAACTTCATATATCGGTTAAATGCTTCCGATTGATTTGAATAGTTAGCTGAGCCTCTCTCCACTCCGGTTAACGCTAGCGCGGCACAGAGCTCTATATAGGTAGCGCTTGGTTGGCCACAAGCGACTATACCTGAATAATATTTCGACATATAAGTGGTCTTCTTACGGTATTTCTTTTTTTTTAATGTCCGATGCACTGTACTATTTCTTCCCTTATCTATGTATGTAATAGCTCACAGGAACTCATAGGATTTAAATATCCAGCGTTGAAGCGTGATCTCGTGTTACCAAAACTATTTCAGTAGCTCTATGAAAACTGAGTATATCGTAGACCAGAGCACCTGTTTGAAATATTTCATTAGGGGAGTGAGAGCAAAGTGCGCTTCAATCAAAGCGAGGCTCGGCTGTGCCATGGAACAGGCCCTATCGTGATTGAAAATTAAATTGTTCCACCAATCAAGTGTGTTCGTAGTAGTATTAGCTGCTGGAGCCACTCGAACGTCGAAATGTCAAGAGGCTCCCACTCGATATCGTAGGCACATAATTATTATACCTACCTATATTTGAAGTCTACCTACATCTAATTTGAAGTGTTCGATCTTCCACAGCAAAGCTGGCCGTCAATAAAAATGGTCTCTCCACAAAAATCGTCACAAGTCGTTTCAATGCTCGCAAATGGTGGTGTTAATCCCTAGGGATACAAGTTGTCATGACTTTTGCTATCGTTCTGCGGTATATGCGTTCACTGATGATAAAGTTTCATAACTATAATTATTCCTCTCCTTTGCGATGAAATGGTGAAGGATGCCAGGCGGATAAGCTAGCTACAAAATATATTACCGTCTTTATGATTGTTGGCGTAAAGCTATTTTATAGGTTGTATTTTCTGACCCCACTTGAACGATGTGTGTGTAACTTGATTTAACGGGTTGTGGAGAATTTATGGACTATATATTTTGATTAACTTTATAGTATGAGAGAATTCCTTCCTTCGCGAACGTAAAAAAGCAAAACAGCTATTGCGAGCCAAGTATGCTGCGGCATTTTTATGGGCCAAAACTATATCAGTACCACAATACACAAACTTACACAGAAGTTAATTCCATTAATCTACTGAACAATTTTAAAATATAACCCGATTTTATTTAATAAAAGGCATGTATTTATTTTAACCCTTACCTACTAGCAATGAACCTTGTACCTACAACTAAAATATTAAGAATATTTTGTTTTAAAAATTAATAGAAAGCATTAATTATTTCTAGCCATTTCAATACTCACCTAATATGTCGGAGAGCTCTGGTCGTTGTTATCTAACGCCGGCCGGGGCCTAAGCTAATCTAACGCGGCGTAGTTTTACTTTCAACTTTTGAAACCTTTTTTGTAAAAAAAATTTGCATGAATTATTTTTACCATTTCAGTAGAAAAATATCTAATTTAGTTAGCGTTTAAATTGTACCTACCCTTAGGTACCTAACAAAATGGCACTTGCGGTTTTCTCCGTCTCGGATTGCCTGTAAAGTTGCAGTTTGCAGTAAGCGGCTTGCGGTTTCCGGTAGAGCGCAGTTGTGCCATGCCGACGTTAGAATTAGAAACATACATTACAAAATAATAACAATTACATTGTTTTCAAACAGTTCCTTTAATAATCGGTAGGTTCTTAATGTTAATAACGTCAAACATTGGTCTAAAAGCAGATCAGCAACGCTGAAATTTTGAACACATAGAAACATAGGATGTCCAAACATGAAACACAGAAACAAAACCAAGTAGCCTTTATATCATAAGCTGTTTTGGTATAATCTTGGCGGGGAAACACCACCCAAAGAAGGAAGGTACGTTGGTATGTATTATATGCGCCTGTCCCTTTAGTGAAAAGTCAAGCAATGTTTTGCGGATTGCGGAAAATGTTATTCACCATTGCCGGTTTTATTATTAAGAAAAATTCTCACGTGAGGTTATAGAAACTGAAAAGATACTACATACCTTTATTTTTCAGGTAGTTAGAACTTTACGACAAGGAAAACATCACATTGGATATATTTGCTGTCCGATCTGATAGTTTATCTTCCTACATTTCGCGAGATGTGTGCAGTAAACGGGTGCTTTCCTGGCATTTTCCTCTTACTTCTGAGGAAGTAATAACTCTCTACATCCCGAAGTCACTATGTACCATTTTACACTAGCAATAAGAGGTTGTTTTGACTTAAGAACTCAGAGAACCTTATTGCGGACGAGTTAAAAAGAGGTACAAACGAGTGATTCCGGCCTGATCTATCAACGGATCCCCGCGGGATCCTTTTTATTATATTTCTCATTTAACTTTTATCCCTGCACTAACATTACCTTAGCACATATTTAAGATTCTGTACACAAAATATATATGTCCTAAAGTTTTAAATAAGCGACTGCTTAGTGAACTGTAGTGTTTAAATATCCATGTTTACTTACGCTTAGGATCTAAATTTACACTGAGCTGTAATGTATATGTATCATTATTATTGTAATAAAGAACTTTTCAAAACAAACAAACAAACTAACATTACCTAGTGGAAAAGAATCGTACGATTAAGAATCCCTACTAGTTGGGAGATGAGGATTTGAATCGTGTGCGTATCGATCGCAATAGCTTTTTCTTACTGGTGGGCGGCTATGTAACGCTCGGGTGCAACTAATACTCTGGCGCCCCCAGGCCATAACACGGGCACATTGTCTTCAAGAGCGCCATTAACGATGCAGGGGTACTACTTTGTTTGTTTTGTTTTGAAAAGTTCTTTATTACAATAATAATGATACATATACATTACAGCTCAGTGTAAATTTAGATCCTAAGCGTATGTAAACATGGATATTTAAACACTACAGTTCAGTAAGCAGTCGCTTATTTAAAACTTTAGGACATATATATTTTGTGTACAGAATCTTAAATATGTGCCGACTAAAGGTCTCTACCCACTATCCCGTAGCATACCATGACCGTGCTAAGAACGTAACGGCCAAAAAAATATTATTTGTATTGTAATGTATAAACACTTGCCCACTAGATCGTTCCGTCACCGACCGACACCGTCACGTGCCATGCACGGACCGTCAACTATTTGTCGGAGGGAATATTTTACACTATACGTGCATGGCTCGCGACGTGGCATGGGTTGCAAACGGGTTCAGAACGCTGTCGACCCGCTTCAGTGGGCGAAGTACAGCGCGCAGCGTACCGGATTGTTTTCCGTGCCCGACACGTTCTTAGCATGGTCATGGTATGCTACGGGATAGTGGGCAGAAACCTTAAAGGTCCAAGATCCATTGTTACAAATTTTGCAACTTTTGAGGAAGTTTACAATTTATGCATGCAACGTAATCATAACAAGTATTTAAAAATACCCTATGAATGTAAATTACTGTTGTTGTATTTTGTTCCAATAAGTCATACCTACGTGCTTATCTTACTAGAACAAAATTCCCAACAAAATAGAACAACTTTGAACATGGTTAATTGAAATTATACATTCATGTTAATTTAGAAACGCGGGTAGTTTGCAGAACAAGTTCGCGAGCATTGTTTAGGCCTGCGCATCACCGGTGAACCGGTCAGGCAGGTACGCGACGGGCGACAAATAATTATCTATGTGCGAGTGACGTCAGTCGGGCTCCAGCACGTAGTGATGGGGCAAGCGGTACGTTCGATATTTATCGACGTATGGCAGGTCGTATATTCGACTTTTACCAATTTGTGAAATTAGTTTATTTTTATGATTAGTGTTTTTGTGTAAATAGAATTGTTTAGTTAGTTGTAAGATATATTGTTTAATGAAAGGTAATTTAATTTTGTGATGCAGTTTTTTAAGATTTGTATAAAATTTTGTATTGTAAGAAATTTTAATGTTCTTATTTTGTAATATTTGAATTTTTTCGTAATTTGAATCACATGTGCTGCTCCACACGGGGCAAGCATAAGTTAATATAGGTCTTATTAATGTCGTATAAAGCAAAAGTTTTATTAGTTTAGGGGTACTACTGTTAGCCATGATAATCGATATGTCGTGATATTGGTAGGGTCGAATCCTACTCTAAATTCCATATTTTTTCCGTCGTATCGATTACTGAACAGACGATATAAAATGATCGTTTTTTCAGACGATATACGACGGCAAAAAAGATGGAATTTAGAGTTGGATTGGCCACTACAAATGCCATGATATATCGATTATCGTGACTAAGATTAGCACACCAGGCTCTTTGGAAGCGCCCGACCGGCAGCGCTGGGCTCACTTTGAGACCCTGAGCCCATGTGCGCCGCACACCCTGCACCATAGGTCAAGCTGACACTGCTGGTGGAGACACTTTTATATTAGTGCATCACCCGCTAGTAAAGTAGGTGCTTTCTATGGTGTCAAAAACAAAAGGAAACTGATTTAATTAGTGGCTACAACAACGTTTGCAATGATGTGTGTTTGACACAGAGGTACGTAGGTGTTCGTGCAATTTCATTTTGATGGAGTATCCACACCGCGCCGTAAAGGGTTTCGTGTCGTTAACAAGGCTAGCTTTTAATTTTATTCCCAACTCACCGTTCCAAAGGAACATTTTTAAAAGCAAAACATATAATATTTACCTCCCGCCTGCGTGTTTACTTTCTTATGACAATTATATCCGTTTTTCTTATTAGCTGGTGTGTAAAATGAAAATTTTGATTATGTAAATAACAGAGGGGCAAGATTGAAACAACTTATCGACGTTACAATTTTTGGCTGGAATACATACATAATAATTAATACTTATCTCTACTACATGGAATAAATTTGGCAAAGATAATTAATGGAATTGTAAGTCAGTATAAGAATGGTTTCGATGCTTTACTAGGGATTTAATCGTTCTAGGTGTGTAGCCTTGACTCGCGACAAATACATCTTTCACTACCTCATAGTTTGGGCAAAGAAAAAAATCTGCGCGGTACCCAAAATAAACCTTTTATTATCCATTTATTATTAATTGTAAACGTTGATGAAATTAATATTACTCAGAGACCTAACATCTGGCTATAAGTCGTAACGACCGGCTGTCATTTCGTACATCGTCAGGCGATCCGTTCTTGTGCGGACCATCTGCGCTCGGTCTCCGCCCTAATAAACACCTCCCTCCCTCCTCATAAAATACACTTAAAACGTCTAATTAATCCGACTTAATTAATTAATAGAGATACGGAGCTGTACCTTTTATTTTTTGCCCTGAAAAGAAATGTTCTACTCTGTCACCTTAAATAAATTAAGCGCCAACCTTCAAGTTGCGAGCCTCAAGTTCTTCGCTTTACGAAATATTCCGACCGTACATATTTCCTTTGAGCTTTGGAAATTTTAAATTGAATCATGTCTGAAGTTGTGGGGTTTCCAGTTATCATAAAATTCCGCATTGTCGATTGAAACTTTTTTTACCAAACGTTGTACCTACAGACAAATAATGTAAGGTCAGATAGAGGGAGCTAGCATACCTACCTACTTATCTTCTTCTTTCTTGAAGTATAATTTTACACCTTCTATCTAACTTAATATAATGTAACGAGGTAATTATGCAGTTACCTGGCCGTCATTTACTTCATTAGGTATAATATGTGCAGTAGTAATTGATGTTAACTACAATACTTACCGCGAATATTGAAATTCATATGCCAGGGCAAATTACCAATAGACCCTTTCCGAAATTTGCCCCGCACTCTGCGATGTATTTCCCATAGGGATTAGGGACAGCCAGGCGCTGGCCCGGACGGCCAGTCCCGGGGGCGGTTCTCCTGCTATGAGATCACACTCGTAGTTCTTCCTCACACACTTGTAGTTGTCACGAGATTTTGTTTTATTGCTTAGGTAGGTGCACTGGCGAACGGTCCATCTGATGGTTAGTAACCGTCGCCCAGGGCCCTAACCACGCTAGCTACTCAAATGGTAATAGAAAAGCAAACGCTCGCGATTACGTTTCAAACGCTCCGCTTTTGACGTTTTGCTGACACCATACCATATCAATGTCAGTAGAAATCGTGAAGCGCGTGTCAGCAAAACGTCAAAAGCGGAGCGTTTGAAACGTAATCGCGAGCGTTTGCTTTTCTATTACGATTTGAGTAGCTAGCGTGGTTAGGGCCTGGACATCTGCAACTTACGGGGGGTTCCTTCTCACTCCCCAATTTTTTTTAGTAATGAATTGACATATTAACGATTTTTGCGTGTTGGGCGTATTCGCCCCGAGCGCGGAAGTCCAAAATATATCCCTTCCCACTCTGAAATGAAACCAGATCCATTGAACGGAACCTGTAAACGATTCATTAAATAAATTGTCTGATATTAAAGTTAAAAACGAGCACAGCTTAGCTAAAACATGCAGGCACGTTCATACAATCGAGACATTACCGGTTGTCTTATAAAATTACCAGAAGAAACTTTTTGGAGGTCGACTAGTTAATCTGGTTTTATACTTTGAGGTGATTAAATGGACGCGAACTAAGTTTGTTCAACATTCCGATCGCCATTAAGACAAAGAGTTGGCTGAGTGAGACATTAGAAAAGCTTTCGTTGTTATCATTGATGGATTGGTTCAGTCGTATTAAAAAAAACGATTCATTGTTCGTCTCTGATGTGATAATACATATTACGAAATTATTTTTCCAGGAATTATTTCTTATTGGATAAAAATATATACCAATTATTAGAAAAAAAATACAGCCAAATTGAGAACCTCTTCCTTTTTGAAGTCGTTAAAAAAGCAATCCGGTTCTGATTGGAATTTTGCACTTCGTTAGCAATTCAGATATTTCAAGTGAATTTTGTAAACATGCCATGATTAACGAGTTGTTGCAATGTTGGTAATATTGATTTAATTATTTTGATTCGTCTTATTTCGTGCCCGAAAATTAAGAAAGCATTTCTGAAATCTTGGCTTTCGCACGGGATAATTACAGCCTACTAATTGAAACTTTTTTTCTCAAAAGTAAACAGGAGGTTTGCTGCGATAAGTAAACAGGAAAATGTCGTAACGGATAGTTTTTAGTCTGTGTTTAAATTGAGTTAAATAAGGTTAATAAGTTACATTAGGTATAAAAGTTTTAAAATAATTCGCGGCTCTTTTGAAAATAAAAATCGCTGAAATAAAAGTAAAAACGTAAATTCTGTTCCAAATAGATTAACCACCGATATGTCAATCTTCTTTCTCAAATTCTCCTGGAGCATACCTACAAAATAAGTATTAATCCACGAGATTCAATTTTCAAGTCATTAAAAACAGCTATATTTATTTACCTCGAGAGAAATTGGTCCGAAATACACATTTACGCATACATATATAACATACTCGAAAGTCTTCAGCTCCACTTCTGTCATTATTAATTTCAAACAAAAACATGCCACGAGAAAAGTTGGACTCATCTTATTTTAAATCTAAATATATATAACTCAAAGGTGACTGACTGACTGACTGACTGACATAGTTATCTATCAACGCACAGCCCAAACCGCTGGACGGATCGGGCTGAAATTTGGCATGCAGGTAGATGTTATAACGTAGGCATCCGCTAAGAAAGGATTTTGATTAATTCTACCCCCAAGGGGATAAAATAGGGGATGAAAGTTTGTATGAAACTTTGTCAATTAAATTCCACGCGGACGAAGTCGCGGGCACAGCTAGTACTTTATAAAGCTTTATCAACACCCCGCTCTTTAATAAACGTCGTTGCGGCGCGCGGCGGGACGCCATTGAAGTTAGTGCGATGACAAAGTTTTTCTGTTACCAATAAAGTGATGCGGTCGATCCATTTAAAAAAATTACAACAAACAAAGTAGGTACCGTTAGGAGATCCTGCTCTAACATTTGCACAGTAATTACTTCAGTATTCATCTTTTAACAAATTAGCATAATTGTTTTAAAGTGTTATTTTAAACTTTACAGTATAATTATATTCAGACGAGAGGCAACTAGACTGCAAGGCGAAACCTACCAACAGACTGTGCCGTCCGCCTGCAAGGGTCTTGCAGCTCGGGTGGATCTCGTTTGAACAGACCCTTACATAATGAACCCATTTTTATAAATATGGCGTTGGAAAATTTATCATACTAATATTATAAAGAGGAAAACTTTGTTTGTTTGATTGTAACGAATAGGCTCCGAAACTACTGAACCGATTTGAAAAATTCATTCACTGTTGGGAAGCTACACTATCCCCGGGTGACATAGGCTATAATATATTTTCAAAAAAATTAGGGATCCTTACTAAAACTCGAATAATGTAACCGCAATGTACCCGTGCGAAGCCGGGGCGGGCCGCTAGTAAGTTATAACGGGTCAATTTTGGGCTTAGTTTGGCTCTAGAGAATTAGCAAAGTTGGCTGTGATTATCAGAAACGAACCAGAGTAACTGCCTTAAGTGACTTACTAGACATAAGTATGTAATTGGATTATTATGTAATTTACTTCGCTGCGTGTGGCTTTGTTTCATGAGTGTTTTCTCGACATATTAGTAGGAAATCTTCGGGCATTCCATTAGACGATTAACTTCTTGTTATTCGTGCAATAAGTCAGAGAGGAGATGGATAAATAATGTTATTAGGTATCCATATTCAAACTAAATGTCTAAATATCAACATCTGAATGGCTTTGAATTCCAATAAACGCTCATTTCCCTCAACCTTTGAGGATGGCACTGGATTATGATTGGGTCCTATCTAATAATGATCATCTAAATATTTAATTATTCGTTCCGTGATTCTATATTCATCGGAACAAACGCGCCTATAGAGCTGGACCTGGCATACCAACGCGCGCGCCTAATTGTACTAGAACCCAAACGAATCAGACATTTTAATGTAAATTATCTTACTAAGCATATTTCATAACGTTCTTAAGAGTTGGCACATTTTCCTAGGTAACAATTTTCTATACGTGTGCCAGGATCTATCCATAAACAGAAAAAAATGTGCCAAGAAAAATGCTATTTAACAACTATAGGTCCCATATCTATAATGGAATACCTACATCGTCGTCAAAAAGGGACTGAGCGGAGACGAGCGGATGTTATCAACACTCAGATAAAGCATTTATAATGCAGATATTATCGTGCTCGAGATACCTCACTGATCACCTACTTAACATTCCTCCAATCTCATTTAAAAGAAAATCGCTTCTATCGTGCAAGAAATACAGATTAAAATATTCGGCTGAAAGTGCGTGACGGTAAATTTTACAATGGAAGGTCTTAATTTAACGAATAAATAGAACGTCCACTTAAAAATCTTTGGCGGCGAGTGGCGCACAATAGTCGTAGGTGGGCACGCTGAGCCCACACGTGTCTTACCATTTGCCGGTTTGTAAACGTGACGGTGTTCATTGGGAGCCGAGGTTCGCGGGGGTCCTTGTAGCACGTATAGACAAAGTGTAGTTGCGAGCGCGGCACGTTCAGCGGAGTGCATCGCGCAGTGCACGCGGTGTCACGCTCAGCTCGGTACTCGGCGCCGCAGACTCCACGGGCCCCGCGGCCCGGCGGCTCCGTGGTCGCGCTAATCGCTTAGTCACGGCGCATGCCGCCTCCGACGCGCACCACATCTGTGATATAAATCGAATTTTACCTCACCTATGCTGTGATGAATACGTGATGTTAGTGAACATGGGGTTCTTAGATGGTGTATCGTTTTCTGTTTTCAAAAAATGTCCTAACCTCAAACTGAATCGACGATGCAAAGGACGCAGGTATATAAAATATTTACTTTGCTTGCTAGGGCACAGAATGTCTAGAACAATAATTCAGAAACTAGGTCTTACGCAACATAAGTCATAAGAATTAGTATGGATGCCTGGATTAGGTATACATACAGGACACTCTTATTTCAGAACCTTCATTCATATCTACCTGCATATTATTATTCAATATAACGGTCTGAGAGTTAAAGATCAACGTTCTCTAATTATCCACCCAAAAGCAATAACAAAAAGGGATTTACACCAGCATCTGTCTGACAACATAGAATGTGAGAGATGAACCTCGTTGGTCCGTTATCATTGATAAGATATAGATATTTATAACATACAAAGATAAATGTGTTTTCTGCATATGTGGGGCAATGTCTTCGTGACACTATAATTATCTAGTAAGAGCACGCTAAACCCATAACAGATCATCCTAGATAGACTGTCGATTATTCTAATATATTATTACAGTACTTATCCGCTATTGTTTGCCTACATTCCGATGCTATTAAAACCCTAATGTTTCTAATTATGCTGCTATCATATTTAATAGTTGTTCCATCTATTTTTGTGCTGGAATACATTCAAATGTTTGTTAAATGCGTTGTAAATTATGGTAACAGGTTCCTCTAACCATGTCACGGATCTGTGTACTCAGTTGTAGGTAACAATTCAATATTGAAACAAGTTTTCGCTTCACTGACCATGTCATCCTTGATCAGATTCTCACAAGACAATCGCTATCCGTGTACCCTTTAAAGTCGATAAAAAATAGCAGGTAGGCTGTTTTTTGCTATTAAGATTATTTAGTACTAATCGTGTTTGTAATTGTACGTTGTGTTATGCAAAAATGAGACATGTTTCACGTTGTGCACATTTACTGTCTCCGGTGACCTTTTAAGCTACAATTTATTCAGATTACAAATTAATGAACAGCATTGACATTTCATTCAAGTAAACTTCTTGCACTTGTCTCTGACTACGACCTCGTGAAATTACAACCAACGGTGTACGTAATTACTTTTTAATTATGATTAATTCAAAGAAGGTATACTTACAAATGTCGTCAGTTTAAGTAAGCAAGTAGGTATCGTTACTGTCGGCCCCTATTTCTTAGAAGTGTATGAGGCAACTTACTCTACAGTAAGAGCGTGTCACTCGTAAATTCATAAAATAAGCTGCATTTTAATACCCAGTGGATACCTACATATAGGACAATTAGGGCGGGCGACTAGACTGCGGAACCACGGCAGCCGGCACCGTGCCGTGACAACGAAACGGATCGGTGGTTTTAAAAATAACAGTCTAAAACAAACTCTAAAATGATGAATCTAAGATACATAATCCATTACCTGAGGAAAAGAATTGGAACTAAAAAATAAAATGCTTGTAACGAGGGCTTAAATTGTTGGCAGGGGTGGTGGTGTTGGTTCATGATAGTTTGGAAATAAAATCTTGCCGCTGACAGAACACAGTTATCTAAAACAGACATCAGAAATAAACGTTATTTATATTTTTATTTGGGCAGTATCAAAACTAATGTCGTATATCGAGTAATTATATCTAACATTTAAATTAATTTAATACATACCTTGTTACAGAATGGTAATATGTATATTTTTTGTAAGTATGAGTCTATTGTCAGTATTATTTAATTTTTGTCCCAGAAAGAGAGAAGAGAGAATGAATTTACCTTCCAATCACTATCTCAGAATTTTAAAAGGTGAACAGGAAATTAATCCACATAAGTATCTATCAGGTAATATTTATAGAGGTGTGTATAATTTAAAGAACCTATATTTTATCTGCATTGTTACAATTTTTATAATAGAGGCGAAAATTCTAGATCTAATGCATCTAAATATTCATTTTAATACGTTAATACACCACCGGGATGCCCGTGCCCAGGAGTAGGACGTCAAAAGGGCTAAATTTTATTTATTCGTATACGAAATACCGAGGAGATCATACGTAATATAAAAACAAAATTATAATAAACAAAACTATAAAAATCTTCTCCTCCATAAATACTTTTCCATAGTAGTGTACACCCATAAGAATAAATTCATAATCATAGACCACAAACTAACTAATTGTTTTCAAATTTTATTATTTTTAATTTAATAATTTTAAAGAACGCACATAACTAAAATACACACAAACATATAATATAAGTATGTACTTACGTACTTACATAGAATTCTAAAAATTACCTATTACATGAAACCTTACTTGGAGAAATGTGGATGTACCCCCACAATATATAGCTATAGTATAATAATTTATCCCTAATGGGGACACATGAGTACCTAATGCAGCAGTGAATAAACTAAAATGATTGTGAAATAATTTCTGAAATGTTCTTTATTTGCACACAGTCAACATCAAATGTAGCTTAGTATATTAAATATCCAAAAGAATCACGTTGTAAATAAGTGGAATGACATCAGACGGTCCTTAAGTACCTACCTTTATGATTGCAATCTATCTATCTATACAAATAAATGAAAATGGAGTGTCTGCTTCTAATATCAAAATAACACTAAAAGCATTATGAATGTTAGCACCTTAGTTATAACAAAAACGCGTTTTTTTTGTCTGTGTGTCTGTCTGTCTGTATGTTTGTTCCGGGTAATCTCCGAAACGGCTGGACCGATTATGACGGGATTTTCACTGGCAGCGTCGCGCGGGCTTAGAACGCGCGAGCGGGCTTTTGCAATAGTAGGTAGGTATATATAAAAAAAACATCTACTGGCAAAAAAGAAAAATGAGATTATACTTAGCATAGGTATATTTTTTATATAAATTCCGCGCGGACGAAGTCGCGGGCACTGCTAGTACGAAATATTGTGCGGCCATATACCCACCTACTTCAGAGACTTTTTTTTTGTAATACTATCATACCGTGTTTAACAATGTCATTATTGTGGACATTTGAGTCAGTTGTGATCAAAAGTAGCTTGGTATAAGCTATTTTTGATGTTGACTGTACCTATGCACCCGTGTAGGTACATGACCTTGCACCAAAGAGACCTCAAGCAATTACACGCTCATTCAGACATCAGTACAGCATTTATTTGTTAGATTATGATCTGTCCCCGCTTGGAAAGCACATTATAATTTATAAGCTCCCTTTAATCTTCGTGCGTCATACAGATGACATCAGAATGTAAGTAGTCCCTCTAAAATGGAAATAATCTACGTGAAGAGAATCACAAAGCAAAGCACGTAAACCTTAAACTATGACGTTTAAATAGAAAAATCCAGACAAATGTAATGCAAGCCTTTGTGACCACGACGTCAGGGAGACAGTCTGATGATAAAACCTTAATTCTAATTGTTCTGTAACAGATGCCGGTGCTGCTGTTATTATTATAGTAAAAGGGAATTAATTACCTCGGGTCAAGGTTGATGAACGAACGAACTTTGAATGAACTCTGAAGCATGGAATATTTTTATTTTGGTGTTGTGTCCACGATGTCATCGTCGAAGCTCTGACAATAATTACACTTTATAGAGGGTGTAAGGGGCATCGTAACAACTAGAAAAAAACTGAATAAAGTTTAGGATAATTCATGACAATATCGACGGAAAATTCCAACTCTCTGGGGAGTCCAGAATCATGAGTTGAATCCATGGTATCAGTTTTCGTTACACCCTGTATATTGTGTCTTTATTTCTATTGATATAAGAACTTTAAGACAGATATTTCTCACCCCAATATCTATAATATCTAAATATATATAACTCAAAGGTGACTGACTGACTGACTGACATAGTGATCTATCAACGCACAGCCCAAACCACTGGACGGATCGGGCTGAAATTTGGCATGCAGGTAGATGTTATGACGTAGGCATCCGCTAAGAAAGGATTTTGATTAATTCTACCCCCAAGGGGATAACATAGGGGATGAAAGTTTGTATGAAACTTTGTCAATTTTAAACCGATCGGGTTGAGACTTTGCATGCGTAAAGCTACTATGACGTAGACATCCCCTAAGAAAGGATCAAAATTCCACGCGGATGAAGTAGCGGGCTCAGCTAGTTATTACATATAACTAGATACACATGCAGATAAATAAGTACTAGCTAAGATGAATTTATTGTTCGTTAAAATAATAAGGTAAGTAATTGACTAATCTACAACTCGAGAACCGGTTGTGCTGAAATACTACTTACTTACTCATAACATCGTTTAGCTTACTATTAATTGCTCATTATTCGAATTCTGAGTTCATGAATGAACCGTGTTTACATTTTTGTTAGCAAACACTTCACAACATTTGGACGTAGTTTTGCAAAATAAAACCAACCTACACCCACTTCAACTAGGGTTGATTTTAGTCTGCAGGAGTAAGTGTTAGGTTCCTTTTTGCAAAGCTATGTCTATTTATTCTTCAGAAATTGAGGCTAACATCTTACTTCTCTTTCGATTCGTCATCGCCTCATAATTTAAATGTAAATGAGAAATCTAGTTGCCTACGCAAGTATCGCAGCTGGTTTGACAATCAAGCGAAGGTCATTGCTTTCGGATCACAATAGCGAATGTAATCTTTACATTCAAGCGGAGAGAATGAAGTGGGTTGAATAGAGAGCCGTTTGCGCCGTGTTCCCCTCATTAAAAGAAATCTCCGTGCGAAGGCAGGTCGCAGTGTCGCTAGCTGTGCACATTCTGCTTATACACGTTTATCCCTCTAACCTTGTGGAGACGTAAGCCGGTACTACGAACCGCTTCCGAGGCGTAACCGGTTCTCCTACACGTCATTATTAACGCATTTTTGCACACAACTCCATTACATCAGGAACAGTATTTATATTTTTTTTTGTATCATTACCGTATGCTGAGTATCAATTTACACCGCAATGTTTGTGTACTGCTTGGCGACTCTCAACAATATTTGCGGTTATAATGACAACGCATTATGACTGGTTTATCGATACAAACCGTTTTGGTGACATTTTATACAACTTTAATTAAGTAGTCTTTAACCACAATTTAACTAAAGAATTTGGAATAATTTTATGACTTAAATTTTTCGACATATTTGACGACCGCTTGGCGCTGTGGTTCGAGCGTAGGCCGCTCGGCTCGGCTCACTGCATCGGGTGGTTGCGGGTTCGATTCCTGACAGGGTAAATTTCGGAAATGGCCTTTTCGTAATTTTCCTTGGTCTGGGTGTTACTGGGATCGCCCCCAGTACATTGTATGGTACCCATAGTACAAGCGTTGCTTAGTTTGGGACCGTACAGTTGGTGTGTTCGTCTGGCGATATTTATTTATTTATTATTATTATTATTATCTAGTATGGTGGTACAATGCCTATAGACACCGGTTACATTATAACTTAAACAAAGGTGTTCTTATACCTAGATGTGGCCGGGATGAGTACATTTACACCCAAGCCGCAGCTTTAGTCAAACGAGGGATAATCTCTGAATTAATGAGGGTTGACTCGTTGGCAAACATTACGTAACACCGCGGTTACTAGTCTGATGACAAACTCATCGAGGTTATCCTGCGACATTTGAATTTTGTGAAAAACGTTTTTTTATCAAATTTCAATATAAAGCTCACACCATAAAGAGTGGCCTATCATAGCATAACATGGAGAGGAATGGGAAAGGGAGGGAGGCCTTTTTCCAGCAGTGTCCGTAATAATAAATGAAACCAATTAATAGGCCAAGAATCTTTGTAGGTAATAGCAATGCTCCTCTTGTATTTATCATAGACTAGAACCCGCCCCGGCTTCGCACGGCTCTAAAATTATCAGTGTTTCTCTACTATCTTATGCATGTATTATACATACAAACCTTCCTCTTGAATCACTCTATCTATTGAAAATAACCGCATCAAAATCCGTTGCGTGGTTTTTGACGACCGCTTGGCGCAGTGGTTCGAGCGTAGGCCGCTCGGCTCACTGCATCGGGTGGTTGCGGGTTCGATTCCCAAAAGTGTAAATTTCGGAAATGGTCTTTTCGTAATTTTCCCTGGTCTGGGTGTCACTGGGATCGCCCCCAGTCCATTGTACGGTACCCATTGTACAAGCGTTGCTTAGTTTGGGACCATACAGTTAGTGTGTTTGTCTGGCGATATTTATATTTAAAGATCTAAGCGTACGAGTACATAGGGACAGATAGCGTGAAGCGACTTTGTTTTTAACCCCCGACGAAAAACGAGGGGTGTTATAAGTTTAACATGTGTATCTGTGTATCTGTGTGTCTGTGTATCTGTGTATCTGTGTATCTGTGTATCTGTGTATCTGTGTATCTGTGGATCTGTGTGTCTGTCTGTGGCAACGTAGCGCCCAAGCTAATGAACCGATTTCAATTTTGTTTCTTTTGTTAGATAGGTATTCTGATCGAGAGTGTTCTTAGCTATGTGTCATGAAAATCGGTTCAGCCGTTTGAAGATCATCAGCGCTTTTGTAGGTTAAAAAAGCCACATTCACGGCCAAAACCAATTCCCTCGGCTCGAATCCATTCGAAATTTGAGATGATTGGATTTAGATTTATTATATTTTTAAATGATCGTAATAGTCTGAATTGGCTTTTTACAATATTATAAATTTGAAAAGTTTCCCTGATTCTGAAAAAAATGAATATTTTATCAATTTTATTGAGATTTGTGTATGAACTAAAGACGTTCCATAAGTCACGTTTCAAATGATGGATACGCGCATGCGTTAAATTTTGTTTGTTCTGTTAATGGTCATGGAATATTACGCTATAATAATTCTAGAGGGCACTGCTCCGCCATTGACAAAGAATATAAAAAAACTAATCTAATTTAAAATAATTTTAGTGTTATTGAACATTCTTCCCCTAGGCTGCTCCCGTCTACCTCAACCAGAGTTATTACATCAAATTGAATAATAATTGATAATATTTTACTAGGAATAAAACCTCCGTGACATCAATATTTAGATTCGTTGTCTATTCTAATGTCAATTATTATAATGTCATAACAAAATAATGTCTCATACTTTTACACAGATTTTCTGTTGATTATTGTACATCTTAGATTATAAATGAGGAAGCCAAAACAAATGATTTAATGGTGCTTTCATAATCTGGCATCGAAACGTACCAGATGAATTTGCGAGATGAGCTATGGATACGGGAGCTACGCAAATCGCGCTAACATCATTATTTGGAAGAACTAGGTAAATTATACATTTGATGAACAGGTCATCGCATCGGGGGTTTTTAAATTTTCAATTTAGAGTTATATACTATGTAGAGATGATGCTACCTAATAAGTAGTGACTGATGGGATGATTTTAGTTCTTTGTCCATTTAGCTATTATTATCGATGTCTATTACTTATATTTAAAGACTAGCTGAGCCCGCGACTTCGTCCGCGTGGAATTTAAATTAACAAATAAGCCCGCTCCCGCGTTCTGAGCCCGCGTGACAAGACCCATTTTTAAAAATTGTTTTTTTTTTTTTAATAAAAGTAGCATAAGTTACTGCTTATAACAACAGCTAACTACCAGTGAAAGTCCCGTCAAAATCGGTCCAGCCGTTTCGGAGATACTCTTTGATTTCATGTGTTTTTATTTTTTTACGCGGAACCCTAATTGTTTTTTCTAAAATTAATGTAGCCTAAGTTACTCCTTAAAGCATCAGCTATCTGCCAGTGAAAGTCCCGTCAAAATCGGTCCAACCGTTTCGGAGATTACCCGGAACAAACACACAGACAGACAGACAGGCAGACAGACAGGCAGACAGACAGACAGACATACAGACAGACAATTTTTTTTTTAATTGCGTTTTTGCTGTAGGTGTCGTATGTACTTTCATATGCATTTATTGAAAAGGTGTTATTTTGATATTACAAACAAACAGACACTCCAATTTTATTTATTTGTATGCATAGAATTCTATAGATTGATCCCGGGGCGAGTAGTAACATTCTACTCGAAATTTATTAGACTGTTTTTAAAACTTTGTTTCTTTTTTACCATCAAATTAATAGTATTTAGCAATAATAATTAACTAGGTACTTATATGTTATATCTCATTGTCACGCAGGTGCAACATTTTGCACGAAATTATGAAAAAAATATGTGGTAATTTATGCCATTAACGCTTGTCTTTAGGTTAAGCATGAGTGCGCATTTTCATAACTTTGTACCTATACATACCTATATCAGATTTATTACCTAGTTAATATCGCTTTCAAGGCAAAGGTTACAATTTAATGGGTACTTATTAAATTATGATTTATACACGTGGAGTAAATCTGGTCCCAGACGCATGCACAGGCCAAATATTTGTTCAAAGTTGTACAAACTTCAGCACAAGAAACTTTGTATCAACATTGGTGGATTACGTAAGCAAGAGGCTGTTATTTATGGGACAGGGAGAGCCATTGATCTGTTACTATTTTGAAATAACGTCAGAGACGAATATTCTATTAGGGATTAAAAAAAATTAAGTTTGATGAACAGTGGACCGTGGTCTCCACAAGCAAAGATAATATAATACTACGTAAGACCCACAAACGGTACGCATAAATAATAAAATAAATATCGCCAGACGAACACACCAACTGTATGGTCCCAAACTAAGCAACGCTTGTACTATGGGTACCGTACAATGGACTGGGGGCGATCCCAGTGACACCTAGACCAGGGAAAATTGCGAAAAGGCCATTTCCGAAATTTACCCTGACGGGAATCGAACCCGCAACCACCCGATGTAGTGAGCCGAGCGGCCCACGCTCGAACCACTGCGCCAAGCGGTCGTTACGTATGGACCGTTTACTTCACTCACGTTGTAAAAAAGTGGGGCAGCTATCTTAGGGCTAGGCTGTGCTGTGCCTTGAGGCCCACAAGCTCAATAGGCCCCTGGGCCTCCATGAACGACGTAAAAAAATATATATATTAATAGAAAAAGTAATCAGTTGAATAAATAATTCTCGACTTTTAATTTTTTGGCCTCCGACCAACAAACCAGTCGAACAGCTCGGACTAAAAGCACTAAATTTCTCCCACCTCTGCAGTGGGTGATAAGGAGCTGATGATGAAGTAGCTCTGCGCCTTTTATGTATTTAGTTTAGTTAAAATAGGCCCCCAATTTAATTTTTGTCCCGGTGCCCTTATAACTATGCCACTAAAATAACATCTGCTATCTGTCTGTGAAAGCCCCGTTAAAAATCGGTCCATCCGTTTCGGAGATTAGCCTAAAAACAGGCATAACATTTCTTTTTTATAATGACCGTTTAGATATGTCATAATATGCAATATTTAAGCGGTTATTTTAACATTACAAAGAGACACTTCAACGTCATCATATATTGTAATAGATGATAATATTTTCAGGACATGCTTACCTATACTTCAGCATTGTAGATTGTATGTACAATGTTCAAAATATGTAAAATATATCATGAAAGCTGATAAATGGAATTTCGTGACACACAACGCCTTGTACACAGGTAAAGCCTTCTATGCGTCACTTCGCGTATGTCCCACAAAATAACGATTATATCAAGTATACTTAAATTTCCTTGACAATCTTGTCCGCAGCGAGCGTAGGTAAATTACTTGTGAATTCAATGGTAACCAGTAACCACACACATACAAGCAACTTTAACAACTGCTGACTGTCATTCAAATTGCAACATCACGTTTTTAATTGACCGGACACAAAATGAATCTGGCGTTTTTTCTTGCGACACCATTGTTTTCCGTTTTTATGATTGCCATCGAGGTCACTAACTGCATTGCGTGGACAAATCGCTGTGAATATTGCAGTTATTAATAGGAAATAATCGCACAACGTCGAGCTGGTTTAATCGTTTTGTTGTTTTATTATTTTACTAGTTGCTGCCCGCGACTTCGTCCGCGTAGACATAAGAAAAGTATTCTATGTGTTAATCCAGGTTATACACTATCTGTGTTCCAAATTTCATCCAAATCTGTTCAGTAGTTTTTGCGTGAAAGAGTAACAAACACATCCACACTCACAAACTTTCGCATTTATAATATTAGTAGGATATATAGTAGGATACGAGATCTACATCTACCCGCGGTTCACACTAGTTTACCTATTGAGCACATTCCAGTATAGTACAGTAGGTATACCTAACCTAGGACGGCCGCTTGACGCAGTGGTTTGAGCGTAGGCCGCTCGGCTCACTGCACATGATGGTTGTGGGTTCGATTCCCGCCGGAGCAAACTTCGGAAATGGCCTTTCGTAATTTGCTAAGGTCCGGGTGTCATTGGGATCGCCTCCAGTACAAGCTTTGCTTAGTTTAGGACCATGCAGTTGGTGTCAGTCGGAGATATTAATGTTTTTACTCAATCCTACGAATTTTCCGTTAGCAACTTTGATGACTTTATAAAAGCAATACAACCACACAAAGCTGCCCAAAGATTTGTACTACTATCCTCGTAGATACAAAGGTAATTATCAAGGTTTGGTTAGAAAGCGTCAACATTTCTCATTCATATCATTACCTCACAGGATTTGATTTTTTAAACAATGGGTTTAGGTTTCAGGCAAGGAACATTGCTTTTTCAAAAATCCAATGATGCTATTTAGTTTTCCTCAAAATCTGTAGCTATAATAGGTAGTATCAGGTACATTACCGGGGATCATTCCCGTTGGCAATTTGCCACCACTGGACCAAATACTCTATACTAGCTAATTAATAAGACAAAGCGAGTAAATCAAAATACATCTATTTCCAAATTAGTCTGGGCGAGGGTTCACAGTCAATTTACTAGGTCAAATTAGCACAGTTCACGCGGTCACGGCGGTTTCTATGTTGGGTGTCGCCGCCGCGGCCATCAGGGACTCGCACCGGCAGCACCGCCAGCTGTTCCTACTGGGCACCAGCTGCTCGCTGCTCACGCACTCCAGGTGGAACTGGGACGCGCATATACTGCACTTTATCGATGCACAACCCTCCATCGTGCGGTTACAGCAGGCACAGTCCATCTTGCTAGGTTTAACTTCAGGGTTTTACTAGGAAAATCTTAAATGAACAACGAAGCCCTAAATTCACCTGAGAGTAGGTATACTCACAATCCACAATATTAGCACAAGCTCTATGCTCACAATTAACTGTAGTTAATAATGTTTCAAATAGTTTTGATTTATATTGATGCTGTATATTTTTAATTTTTTATTCAGTTTTAAATAAAGTAATGTATTTGGGGAGTGACTGACAAATTCCGAATGCAGAAAAAATTGAACGTTTATGTTCTTTTTTGTATCGGCTTGTTCTTTTTTCAAAGAAAATTTAAAAATAAACAGTTAGGTTTTATATAGGTTTTAATGCATTTAGTAATAATTTATTTTTCATGTATAAAAAATAGCCTTATTATAAAAACTATTTTTGTTTATTTTTCAACCTAGCGGGAGCTTTCTGGTTCGGACATTGTTAAAACATTGCGTTCGGGGTTGTATTAGCAACCTTTAAAACAATACTAATCGTCGCCTACATGAAACCAAAGAAAAGAAAGGCACGCTCCACAGATTTTTCAATAACGTTGCACCTGTGGTTGCAATATTGATTGTATACTGAGCGACGCTTACTAAGCCACCGCACCATCTTCATTTTGTGGGTGTTTAGTCCTATTATCATAATAAGTATGATCCTTATAAAATAACACTTCCTGCTGAATGTGGAAATAAGAATGAAATCTTGATCAGGAAAAAAAGCGAATATAGGTACCGTGTTTTGTGTTTTATCCTAATCCATATCCTTATATTTGATTTTTGGTTCGCTTTGCTTTGTATCATTTTTGAAAACAGCATTTTTCATACCTAGCTGTAGGTTTCTGACTCTACCTTAACACATACCGGTTATTCCAAGATCAAAAAAACACTATTCAATGTAAAATTAATCCGCAGTAAGTTGATCGTAAACAATTGGTTTGATTGACTTCGAGGCATTCAATACATACTGTATTCACCACACCGGCCCATATCAAAGCGAATACAATACTATGGCCCATATGTGCCCGCACGCCCGTCGCGCTCGGATGTCCATTGACAAGATTGTACGTGCTATCTATGGGGTAGATTAACCATTAGCGGCGAGCCACTCCCGCTATGGACTATCAGATTAAAGGTACTTATGTTATAGTACGTAACCTTAGTTAATGTTCCTATCGGACAAGATACCTCCTAAGCGTTAGATCCGTTTTAAGAATAAAAGAGGTATTTCCGTTCCTATATGGACTCAAAGATACATACAATAATATATTATTTCTACTTTCGTAATAAAATACATCGTTTATCTAGATCTAACTTGCATAAGTTAACCAAATGGTCCAAAGTTAACCAATACATTTTAGGTGGCTATACTCTTTAATGGTCTAAGGTGGCTATGGTTAATATAAATAAAATGATAATTAAAAAAATTGTATTACAGCTAAAATCGGAATTAGATACTAGAACTACTTTTAATTTTGAGATTTTTTTTTCATACCTTATATGTAGTATTTAAGAGTATTTCCTATTTAGAAGTCTGCGTTTCGTGGTTTCATAAGGTTTCATACGACATTATTTTTCTCAGGTGTATACAAACTTTCTTATTATTATCTGTGGACAAAGTAGCTAGCTGCCAAAAAGTTATTGTCATTATCATAGTATTGTATTCTCTTTAGTCATTATTTTTTATGTTCTGATTGTTTATCGTCGTTTAAGTAAAATACCTTTTAATAGAGCTTATTTGGTATTTGCTATAAGCTGCACTAGGACCGACGGCTGTGTAGAAAACATGCAAGCCTCAGGGGAGTCATGTCAACGAACCCTCAAAGCTTAGTGCCTGGAATTTCGCTTTACAACGCCATTTGGTATTCACATTACAGGTGCTGCTTATGTTCCTTCTTAGTAAATACTTGCAATGCCTGAGAAATATTAAGTAATTAAGAAAAAGGAAATTATTTCAATATATTTTATTTCACTAGTAATAGTAGGAAGCTGTCATAGATGATTAATATGCAAAATAATGGGAAAAATTTTTTTGTTCGTTTCAGAACTATCCTGTTAATATGATCTAATTTTTATTATATTTTAATTAATTTGAAGTTTACTTTTTATTATTCTAAAGGAGACCTTCTAAAAGAATATTAATTATAGCACTATAAAGAACTTTCAGAAATGATTTAAAAAATATTTCCATACCCACTTTAGGTGTGTAGGTATTTCGCCACTGGCAAGTGTGTAAATGTAATAAAAATCTGCAGACGTATCCAACGATAAGGCGACACGGTACAAATTTGGCGCCGTATCGCTATCGCTAATCAAAGCATTATGGCTCAAATGTTTAATCCGAACCGTTAAGCGTCGTCATTCCTATCTTCATTTTATGGATATTGCTCGCAAACACTGAGCTGTGATAGATTCTGCTCTTTCCTATAAGTACCTACTTGTTTACGTATTTGAGCGGAATCAGTACCCCAGGGTAATAAGTATACCCTTTCAAATTATCTATCTACTATATAAAAATAAGTCGGGTTTTCCTTCCTGACGCTATAACTCCAGAACGCAAGAACCGATTTCCACGGTTTTGCATTCGTTGGAAAGGTCTCGGGCTCCGTGAGGTTTATAGCAAAGAAAATTCAGGAAAAATTTTAACAGAACGCGGACGGAGTCGCGGGGCACAGCTAGTTATCTATAATTATGAAAGTCTATGAATGACTTTTAGTACAATTTTATTTCATTGTGTTTTATCTCTACCCTAACAACTATACTACTATGAAACACAACATTCTTTACCAATGTATGCTTAGGTATTTAAATATCTACCTATCTCGCGTCTCAGCCCAAATCAAGTAACTACTTAGTTCCGTCTGTCTGTGTTGGTCGGTTGATCTATCCATCTCCTATGTCTATTTGAGAGTTATCATCAGGTTGGTATTTGCTCGTTGTTTCAGACGGAGTGGCGATGGCGGTGGCGCGCGCGTGCCGCGGTCTACGCCCGATTGGAGCGAGGCTGCCATCAGCGGCGAGCACCTCTGGTCGCCCACCTCAGTGTCCGGGGACTGCTGCTACGTCGGCGATGCCGAGTGTCAGGTAACTATACTAGGTGAAACCACAGATATATATTTACATAGATAAAGCAAGTATCGCGATTTGTATTGAATCCAAGCGTGCCGAATATTTAACACCTCCTGTGACGTCACAAGTGACGGGAAATCCAAACCGATTCAAAGACACCGATGCCGCCGATGCCCCTCCACCCGCTACGATTCTCTCGAATCATTATCTCGCTAATACTCATATTATTTATATCTGTAGTCGCGCGGACTGTAAGTTAGCGGCGACCAACCTTGACGCTTGGTCGGGGTTTCGTACACGCGAAGTACATGAATTTGCGTTATCAATGTAAATCTATATCTGTTGGTGAAACATAAAGGGTATACTATATTTTTTGCAACTTTACTTTGTAAATCTAAAACTAGCGGCTTTGTGGGGTATTTGAAGTACTAAAGGATTTGTAGGCATATGAAATCTGTCAACAGCTGAATCCCTATAACACTTTTTGTTTATCAAGTTTGCTCCAAAGCTGATAGTTTTAGAATTAAAAAAGTAAAGTATTGAAAAAAAAAATGTATACCCTTTCTGTTCAACCTGTAGATAACAGTTACAATATTGATGATGAACTGGCCGGGCATGAGGCTGTTCATGTCAAACATCAACCGCGTTGCAAGTGCGGAGCGCTTTTTTCAATACCGCGGGACGTAGCGTGGCTATCAACCATGCTTATTTACTGTTCCTAATTCCTATTGCAAAATGTTGGAATTTTGGTTGTTAAAAAGTCCAAAAGCATGTGGTAGCGCCTTCATTGGCACATCCCAGTCGCAATTTTATTTTGCAGCCATCATCAATTCATCAATTAATTATATTTAAAAACCTCGCATTCTGCTCATTCCTTTATACATATAAAGACTTGAAAACATTAGCTCTTAGGAATTTAAACTTTGACCTTAAAATTTGCTAATTATTTCACAAATGATTTATACACGACCATTGTCTTGATTATAAATTTAATGTTTCAACATATTTTACGACAAGGTGCGTAGCTCTATAATAGAGCAAAACTCTAATAAAGGAACATTTTATACCTACGTTATAAACAAAATTAAATCCCGTCGTAACTTCTCTTAACGATTCACGTATATGTAGGTAGTTACGAACATTTTAATACCTTTCTTAAAGAAAGCTTTTCAATTTCTCATATTATGCGAAAATGATTGCCAGTCTCGGTGATATTTTTAATAGATTTGCCTATCATCTATTCTTCCTTTTATATAAATCACCAGGCCTGGCATTTGTGATTGCTATACAATGGTGTAAAAAACGTTTTATTTGAGTGGCACCCCGTAATTATTTGCTACAATACGCTCCCTGTAATTTATCCCGGCAGGGAGTTGAATGTGATTCTCCTAGGCAGTATTACCTAGTACATTTTTAATCAAAGTTTTCGTAGAAAATAGCCCGTCAAAACAGATTTCCATTCCTTTTATATTCAGTAACGAGGCTTACGGTCCTACACAAAGATATATTTTACTTTCACTCTCCTATTATTTGGATTGTTCCTGTTGGCGCAAAGAAATTCTTCGAATCATTCTGGACGGGGGATTTATAGGGAAACGTATTGAATTTCATACAAACAGATTGTAGATCTGTTCAGGTTGTAGTTGAGCAACAGGGCAAGAAATTGTAATTTCCCCTGCAACCATTAGCAAACTTCCTGTCTATTATGCCGCCGGTCGGATGTAAGATTGATGACCCCATGCCACCATTGTGGTGTGGCGATGACCTGTCACTGTCGCTACAACAAAGGGGCGTCTCTCCGAGCCCATGGTGGCGATCATTAGCTAATTGTTGCAACCCCCGCCACGTGCTTTGGAGACTCGGAGGGCACTTATATACTTGCGAAATTATTTTAATCCCTAACATACCCCGAACCTATTCGATACCTCTCAACTAAAAGCTAGGGTACATCGGTTTCAATTCGAACGCCCAACTTTATAAGCACCTTCCTTTATCTTAGTTTAAGTTCTTTGCGTGTAGATACTATCTGTCTTTGTAAATGTTCGTGCTCCGAATTCTGAATTTCCATTGGATAATGGAATTTTTGACATTGCTTTTATAATGTCTACTGATATCAAATTCTCACAACCACGCTGCATTCACACCCCTTCAAATTTCCGTTTCAATGTTTTACTTCGACAAGCAAAAATAACAAACTGTTGGAGGAAGTCGTTTTAATGCTCCATTAATCTTGATACAAGCTGGCAAGGCCAATCGGCACAATAAACAATTTCCATCAATTGATCCGAGCCATACACGGCATATAAAAATTTAACCAAGTAATTGTATTACAATAAAATATTTTATTTTGAACTCAAAACAATTTTGGGGTGTGAACGTAAATTGATTAATACGATCAAACAACGACCACTCTGTTGCACGTGAATATTCATTTTCATAGCCTGGCAATTTCGATTGTTAAAATAAATAATAAAAGAAAGAAAGAAAGAAATAATAATAAAATTATTATTATTATTATTAAAGTGATTACATAGGTACTTGGTGTCGTTGATTGTGACCCAGAACTTTCATCCATAGATGAGTCAGAATCATATTTTTTGTTGGTTTCGAAATATGGATTGATATTTTCTTGAATACGTACCTTTAATTGCCAGCATCTTTTCTTCTTCCTAACCTGTCCAGTGTCCACTATTATTTCATTGGAACGATTAGCTTCCAGTCTCCCCTGATTTAGCTGATTACCCATATTTAACACATAGGCAGTAGACTGCTGTCTACCCTCTGTAACCCAACTAGGAGACTCTTCACAAGGGTAGATGGAATAGGTTGTCAGAATTTGCATATTATGATGATGCGTCAACAAAATTATGCACAATACAAAAACATCCGCCCGTTTGTGCCGACTGTTGACGACCAGCATGTGTATACCTAGCACGCATAATATAATCTTTTTTATCTGTGGGATGTGAATTACAGACAAGTGCGTGTTCTCTGAACACTATTAATTTGCATCAATAGGTGTAATCCGAAAAAAGTTGCGGGGCGGTTTACGGGAGCGGGGATAACGTATTATGGTTGGTGTATCGAAAATAATAATTCCTTACTCAATTTGATTTAGTCGATCGTAAATCTTATACACCTTAATAATCAATATCGCCAGATTGACACACCAACTGTATGATCGCAAACTAAGCAGCGCTTATACTATGGTACAATGGACTGGGGTGATCCTAGTGAATATTTGTTTTTTTATTTGTAGTTTTTTTACAGATCAGTTCTTAGAGAAAAGCGACAGGTTCCAAATCCTTTCAAATTATACTTTTAAAAAATCCCATTAGAATTCCATACTGTAAATATTTATTTTTAAAGAATTTAAAAATTCAATGCTTTGGTGAGTCGCCGAGGCATTTGCTGGGCAAACGTGACCTGCGTGGTAATAGCAACTTGTGTTTTTAAATTGTAAATAAACGCACATAGTTTCTAACTATACTGACTTCAATTTCTACAAAATAATTGCTTGTTTATGAAAACAACGGGGTTTAAGGCAAGTTGTTGCCTGCGGCTCCGCCCGTGCGGTACATCGATAAAATAAAAATACCGTAAGTTACTTCTTATAACATCAGTTATCTACCTGTGAGAGTACCGTCCAAATCGGTCGAGCCGTTTCGGAGATTAGCCGGAACAAACACAGACAATATTTATTTTTTTGTTTATATCTAAGTATATACTTTCATATTCATCTAGTAAAAGTAATTTTGAGTGTATAGACATTTGTGTGTATTCTTTTGACACAAGCGTATCTATTTGTAACTAAGTAAGTAGGTACCTAGGTATATTGATCTGCGCATAATTGCTTTTTTCTATTCAATCTGAATGTCCCTAACCAGAAACACGGGTCTCGCATGAAATGCTCGGCGTGCAAGATCGTCGCGCACACAGCATGCATCGACATCCTGATGGACCGCGTGCAGTTCACGTGCAAGCCGACGTTCCGCGACGTGGGCGTCCGCCAGTACCGGGAGCAGACCACCACGCACCACCACTGGGTCCACCGTCGTTCCGAGAAGGGCAAGTGCAAGGCTTGCGGGAAGGTGAGGGCATTGGCCGCGCTATATGTCGTGACGTCACTTGCTAATGGACCTACTTTTGCAAAATGGAACCAAAACACACACACTTATGCAAACTGAAACCAACCTAGAACAACTAACACAAGGTTGGTTTTGGTCTACAGTAGTGCATGTGGGTTGGTTCCATTTTGCAAAAGTAGGTCCAAATATGTACCTACTTAGTAGAGAAAACCTTGTTCAGACTAAGGTTGTCCCGGTTTGATTCACAAACATTACTTGTCTAAGACCCATATTCATGAATATATCGCAAGTCTGAGAGCGTTTTTGGAAATGTTATTCTTTTGCAATACTAGTACAAAATGTAATGTAAAAAGCGTACTCAAGATTGCTGTCAGACATGAGATTGATCTATTAGTACGCCCTAAGTTACTTTGAGTTCGCACTAACGAAACATTTGTACCTGCACCGATTTTTGTTGTTGTTGATTCAGCTAACAATATTTTTTTTAGTTCCTAATTTATGTAAATGTAATTACAGCAAATATTTATGTTATGGCTCCTATTCATATAGGTATTATTTGCTGTTATTATAAAACTCATAATATTCATTCCGAGAGTTGCTTGTGGATTTACAAAAAGTGACTAAGCATTACGTCTTTAGAAATGAAAATTGATTGACTTGATTGTTCACCTAATTATTGTCTGGCAATGTTAATTATACAAAGGTGTTAAAATGTTGTCCCGCAAGCAATTCTAGCACTTAACCAAAGTCATTACTTAAAAAGTATTTTCTTACTCAGAACCACCTCTATATTCTATGTCAGAACACTTAAAGGAGCCTTTAATAATTAAGGAATCGAATCGTTAAGTAGCGTCAGATAGCAATTTAATCGAGAAACTTTTCCGGCCTATCTAATTCTAAGTATATCCGTTTACTTTATACTCGCACGTTGAAACAGTAAACAAATCCTTGCGGCGTCCAACGCCCCGGCATCTTTCACATAATTATTATGTTTTAATGGATTAATTCTTGGGAAACACTCCTTTGTTGTAAGATACGGAGGGGAAATTAAACGAATGTTTATTTTTTAATATAATGAAAGTTACGTAACTGGGTGGCTAGAGTTTTAATTTGTGTTAAGTCTTGCGTAGGCGGGTTTTGTTGTGCCGTATTACGTATAGCTCGGCAATTTCCCGCAATTATTCGAGTCGTGCGGCAGCGGTGGCGGCGGTGCACCGCGGCGCGCGGCGGCGACGTGCCGCAGCGGCTCGCCATTCGAGATAAAACCCTGGATGATACTATTATCTCGAATACCCACGCATAATCTACGACTTCAATTAGGTATAAAATGTACCAACCCAGTACTAATTCGGTATCTTGCAATATAGCGCTAGAACATGACTTTTAAGTTTTATACAATGTAGATCTCAGACCCATTTAAGTTATCTACTGAAATGCAGTGATAGCCGATTGGTTAAGCACGTGTCTTGCGGGCACCAGGTCCTGGGTTCAAACCCTGGCTCGCACCATTGGGCTTTTCGAAATCTATGTGCGAATCATAATTATAAATTATGATTATCATTCGCTTACGGTGAAGGAAAACATTGTCAGGAATATTGCATGTCTTAGAAAATCTAATCAATTTTCGAAAGACATGTGAAGTCCGCCAACCCGCACTTGGCCAGCTTGGCGGATTACGGCCTAAATCCCCCTCGTAGTATGTGGAGGCCCGTGCCCAGGAGTGCCTAAAAGGGCTAAATTATTTATTTATTTAGAGTTTGTAAACAAGATGTATGATTAACGCGCTCAATCAATCTGTTTTATTACATACCATGTTAACCGAACCATGCTGTGACACGATCGTTGATGGCGGTTCACAGAGGGGTGTCCGCGGCGCGACTCGCACCCCTGTCAACTTGAAATGATTTGCAATTCTGCTGAACTTACATTGCGCTTGATCGACATTAAAACCAAAACTTGTCGACTCTGATTGAAATAAAGCTGATTTGATCCCTTTCATAATGAAGCACGTCATCCCTTTCATGTGACGTTGTGACGTAATTAATAATCCTACTAATATTATAAACTAGCTGTGCCCACGGAATTCGTCCGCGTAGTATTTAACGTAACAAAAATTACCCCGATAATCCCGAAATTTTTGTTACGTTAAATACTACGCGGACGAAGTCGGGGGGCACAGCTAGTTCTATAATATTTGATCGATTCTTACTCACGACACGACTGATGCTTCATACCACAGATATAGATTTATATAGATAACGCAAGTATCACGATTTGTATAGAAACCAAGCGTGCCGAATTTTTAACACCTACTGTGACGTCATTAGTGACGGGAAATCCAAACCGATTCAAAGACACCGATGCCGCCGATGCCCCTCCGCTCGCTACGATTCTCTCGAGTGATTATCTCGCTCATACTCATATTTTTTATATCTGTAGTCGCCCGTATTGTAAGTTGGCGGCGACCGACCTTGACGCTTGGTCGGGGTTTCGTACACGCGAAGTACATGCATTTGCGTTATCTATGTAAATCTATATCTGTGCGTCAGACCTATCAGGCGAAGTCGATCTTCCTCAATGTACCACAGTTTTTCTTTACCATAGTGTCATGTCAGCTTTGGTTATTAAAGAACGCCGAAACACGCGACCCGTGCACCAAATGACCGCGAGCCCGCGCTCAACGCGGAATTAAAACTTCATTTTTAATGATGTGTCGTGTTAGCTTAGTATATCGCTCACCTTCTGTTCTTATGACCTACCTATACGCTATACTAGGTGAAACAAAACGGGTATACTATGTTTTTTGCAACTTTACTTTGTAAATCCTAAACTATCGGCTTTGTGGGCCAGTTGAAGTGCGGTTTTGTAGACTTGTGAAATCTGTCATCAGCGGTATTCCTATAACACCTTTTGTTTTCAAGTTTCCTCCAAAGCAGATAGTTTTTAAATTACATAGGTAAGTTTTGAAAAAAGTATACCTTTTCTGTTTAAACCTGTATACTAGGACAAAGCAAGTATATTTTTGTGTATTTTTGTTGAACTTGTGTTCTAGAATTATTTGAATATTGGTATGTGTATTTACCTATATGGGTAAGCATATTTATATTGTAAAGAGGTGCCCTAATATTATAAATAGACCTGCGTATAGTAGAGCTAACCAACGCAATGTCGGCTGTTCAAACCAAAGCAGATTAATGAAATCTGGCATGTCGATAGATTAATCAGTTTACCAAATCAATCTTTCAAGAGAATTGATCTTACGAGGGTGAGGTATTTTGTTTTATAACAAAAAATAGATCATTCAGTTTGGTATTGGAATGTTTAAATTTATCACAAATTTAATTTGTTGGTTTTGCCATTTTCATTATCATACATTGTTTTATTTGTCATTAAGCCTAACTATATAATATGACGCGAATATAACAGATATTTTAATTGATCATCCACTTGCGATAGCTAGAGTTCCAAGATGAACACATGTACGTACGGAAAAGGTGCAAGAACCACGTCTCACAAGCGGCATGGTTCATTTTGTTCATAGATCTTGTCGCACTAGCTGTCGCAAGTCGTCTGTCGCTGTCGCTAATCCAACAAGTTTAAGATAAACGATTTACATGAACAATTATGTTCCTTATTACGTGGGTATGACGGTCGCATCATTTTATATTTGGGCTGCACATGATTTTTGTGGCATTCACGTTGATTATTGTTGCTTGATATTATGTTGCGTCATATTTATGTTTGCATGCGTGTTGCATGGTTGTTTTGTTGTCAGTCTTTCCGGCGCAGTTGCTGTGGGTGGTGCGTACCGACTCGAGATACTGTAGACAAGGCTATACAATTAGAGAACGGTGATATCGTTAATGTGCGTACCCATATAGAGACGCCCTCACAGGCTGTAAACCATTTTGATTAACCACCGTTCCTGAAGCTGCGTAAATTATTATTGTGCCTATGCAAACATTAATCTAAAATTGATAGGTATACACAACCGATAGGTATTTTTTTTTATTAGAAACCGCCTTGTTTAGTTATGGTACAGATTTTCGAGAACGCTGGTAATTAAAATTCATCCTGTAATATAATATGTTGCTTGCTTTGCATGTAGACATACTTGTAGCTAACAGACGATACGATCCAAGCGCTATTACGATATCAATCTTTTAAAATAATTTTGTTTCTTCTACAGTCCTTACAAGCGAAGCTGTCGTTCAGTTCTAAGGAAATTGTGGCGCTCAGTTGTTCGTGGTGTAAAGATGCTTATCACAACAAGGAAAGCTGTTTTAACCTCCAACGAATAGGCGAAGAATGTTCCTTAGGTAGAGTATAATACGCACCTTTTGAATAGTATCTATTGTATTTACAAAACTGTATCATTTCGCACACAGCGTTACGAGAGCTTAAAGACCCTAGCAAGGGGAAGTGGTTTATTTGTTAGCGTGTGACGTTCAATGATGCGACTCACACCATTGAATACCTACCTTTTTGTTGCGTGATTACACAAAGCGTGTCATGTATTCCTGCGACATATAAACTCACGGAAGCTTGGGCCTCTCGAATGCTTCTGTATGTAACGTTTGCGTGGATCTTGCAGCGATGACATATTTTCTATACTGAGAAAAAAATGGTTGCGATTAGAAATGTTATTTTTGCAGTTACTACTATTATTTTTCATATGATTTACTAAACCATTTTGCAATTACAAAATGTTTAGTAAACCAGTATAAAGAGAATATGTACTAGGAGCTACAAAAATAATTTGTTACCGTTATATTGTTTTCTAATAACACGTCAAATATTTTATCAAGAATAGAAAATAATCTAATATGGTTAATATTTCCTTAGGCTCACAAACGAGCATCATAGTGCCTCCTTCGTGGATAGTAAAATTACCACGGAGAGGTAGTTTCAAGTCATCGTTGAGGAAATCGCCAAAGAAAAAAAGCGCTTCGAAGAAAAAGTCGAAGGAGTCCAAGAACGAGCAAAAAACATTTGTGATAAAGCCTATACCGACGGCGATCGTGAAGCCAGTACTAGTGTTCATAAACCCAAAGAGTGGAGGCAACCAGGGCGCCAAGCTGCTGCAGAAGTTCCAGTGGTTGCTCAACCCACGTCAAGTGTTTGACCTGACTCAAGGGGGGCCCGGACCGGGGTAAGTACTTTTCTTTTGATATTTCTTCTACCTAACCCTGTTTTATATCATACTAGCTGTGCCCACCGACTTCGTCCGCGTAGTATTTAACGTAAATAAAAAAATCGGGATTATCGGGATAAAAAGTATCCTATATGTTAATCCCTTTTATAAACTATCTGTGTTCCAAATTTCATCCAAATCCGTTGAGTAGTTTTTGCGTGAAGGAGTAACAAACATACATCCACACTCACAAACTTTCACATTTATAATATTAGTAGGATATAAAGTAGGATAAATAATATTATATTCTGTTAGTATGTATACCTATACGATTCGTTACGTTCATGTCTGTTTACATAATAAGATCAAATAGTCGAAACAAACAATCGTTCTCTTCATAAAGTCTTATCAAAACATTTTTCCTGGAACCACTTTAATATGTTTTCTTTACCATATGTTTGCAAAAAAATGTAGTTAATCATGTTGTTGGCTCCGTTTTGCGACAAAAAAAATAGAGACAACAATGTACTTTTTGGTGCAAACCAAGGGTAAGGTACTTGGTGTTCAAATAGCAAAACAAACAATGTGTTTTTTTGTACCCTATACTTTATTTGTTTTAATCCTAACATCTAATACCCAAAATTCATTATTAGCATGTCGATATAATATGGTGTTTTGATAATTCATCCATTCACATTGGTACTTATTATTTACGAATGATGTCCGTGTGTCGAGTTTGTTTAATTATATTAAAGCAAAATATTTAGTTGTAAAAACTTAGTTGGTCAACAAAATTAGTTGAATTATCCTAGAATTCAACTACTTTTGTTCCTCTAAGATCGCAGGCTCTCAGGGCCTGCCATCCTAATGGGGATTAAGGGACCGAGACTCGTTCTCACAATAATCTTTTTCGCAATTCGTTAACTGCCTTTATTTGATGCGAACATAAAGCTTTTATCTTGTAATTCGTCATGGCCAATTTTAGTACGTATCTGGCGAAAAAAAGAACTTAATGGAATTGTACCCGAGTCTAATTGTCTGTCAGTCAGGTGCTCCGTATCATTTTTCACCTGACCAATTTGGGTTATGGGTTTTTCACCACATATAATGTAGGCTTTCTGGGAGATACCAAAATTCAGGCAAAAAATTCATGATCAGTTTTTCCATTCACTTGCACAATTTTGTTTTGCACATGTACCTACAATATATATTCTTTTTCTTGATCTAAACAATGCTTGCCAGAATTTTTCTACTTTGAGATAATTAACTATGAAATCACTGTAAGTAAATTCATATGTTACTAATATTCGGATTGACAGTGTTCAACAACGTTAGGAAAATAAAAAGTACCTATTGAGCGTGCCAGTCGCCGACTGCATTTATTAAAGTTAAGTAAAGTAAAGGAAAATAAAATCTGCGTCATTAAATTATGCGTTATTTATTCGTTAATTAACAGTAAGCACCAGCTTTACCAACCCCTCAGATGAAAGGTCTAACATACCTCATACAATTTGCATGGCAAATACCTGAATTCATTAACATGTGCAATTCTTTTCAAGGAATAAAATGTTTGAAACTCGGTTCGTACGTGACGTGGTACTTACATAAATTATTATTGTCGCCACAAAAGAGGATTAGACAACGCCAGCACTATGCAATGTTTTTATATTAATCACAGGTTCATACCTAGCCGAGGGCAGAAATAGCTACAGTAGATGGCCGCTCGCGAGCCGCTTAATGCATGCTGCTTTTGTCCCGCGTTCCTCGTGACATTTCATTCAATGTTGGACCGACTTAAAGCGTACATTATTATGATTGCTATTCATGCAAACTGCACTATCCATACTTATATTATAAAGAGGAAAGATTTTACTGTTTGTTTGTTTGTTTGCATTGAAGAGGTTCCGAAACTACTCAAACAATTCGAAAAATTATTTCACTGTTGGGAATCTACACTATCCCCGGGTAACTAACATAGGCTATGTTATATTTTCAAAAAAAATAGGGATCCTTACTAAAAATGCCAATAATGTAACCCGTGCGAAGCTAGGGCGGGCCGCTAGTCATACTAATATTATAAAGAGGAAAACTTTGTTTGTTTGATTGTAATGAATAGGCTCCGAAACTACTGAACTGATTTGAAAAATTCTTTCACTGTTGGGAAGCTACACTATCCCCGGGTGACATAGGCTATAATATATTTTCAAAAAAATTAGGGATCCTTACTAAAACTCAAATAATGTAACCGCAATGTACCCGTGCGAAGCCGGGGCGGGCCGCTAGTATTGGATAAAGTAAAATATTATACCTACGTATAAGTCCTTATTTGAATTGTTCACGATATTTTGCATGTCGCTTCAGTAAATGCGAAAGATGACATAGAATATAATAGAATAGAATAACTCTTCATTGCACACTAAAGTTCAGAATATATCTAATAACATAAAAAAACAATTGTGTACATTGGGCGGCCTTATCGCAGACTGCGATCTCTTCCAGACAACCTTTGGATGGAGAGAATTATGTCATGTACCTATCTTCCACAAAAAAAGCCTTCGTAAAAGGACCTAACACTATTCTTCCCCTGTAGGTTGGAGTTGTTCCGTAAAGTGCCGAACCTGCGCGTGCTGGCGTGCGGCGGCGACGGCACCGTGGGCTGGGTGCTGAGCGTGCTCGACCGCATCGGCTCGCGGCCCGCGGTGGGCGTGCTCCCGCTGGGCACCGGCAACGACCTTGCACGAGCGCTCGGCTGGGGCGGGGTAACTACTCTTATCAATACAAAAAAACATTATCGAAGTGTCTGTAGTAATTAGCTAAGCAGATTTTACTAGATGCATAATGTGAAAGTATCTATACGATTATTTTTTTTAATATTTATTTTTGGTGTCTGTAGGTATGTATCTTCGAAACGGCTGAACCGTTTTTGACTGGACTTTCATTAGCAGATAGTGTTATTTTATCGAAGTACCACGCGTACGGAGCCGCGGGCTAGCTAAAGAAGGTTCGCTGAGCACGAAGAACTTCGTACAATGACCCGTGAACTGCGTTTGACCGGCAACTGTATGAGCGAGACGTATTAGATTTACGCGGGTGTGACAGACACAGGTAATAACAGGTAATTGTAAGAAATTCTTCGTGCTGAGCGACCCTGCTTTAGTATATAAATAAAATAAAATACAACATCATGCCTGTATCCCCGAAGGCGCAGGCCGTCGTGCCCAATACATTATGGCATGGTAACTAACGTAATAAAATAATCTAATCATTTCGTATCGCATCTAGTTGGCTGTGGTAAGCGTATGTTCAATCCGAATAGCAAAATATAAAAGCTTATAGGTACTAAAGGCGCGGTTTTATAGGTAAAGGCTATTATAAAACCGCATAAGACGGAGTCACGGGGCTACTAACACGCTATAAATCACCGTTGACGCAGAAATAACTTATTTTCCATTAAAGATTATTTTGTTTTTCAAATTATCACAACAAAGAAGAATACGCCTTCATTTATTTTGATGCAATGCTAATAAAATAAAACATGTAAGATAGCAGCGGTTCTCAAACTTTTTAGGCTACGAAACCCATTTGGAAAACGAAATATTTGACGGAGCCTTAAAATAATCAAAAGAAGTTGTATGTGTATTTTTATGAATAATCATATTTAGGTTTACCTTTAGCATTGGGTCCAGTTTTTTCACGGAACCCTCACAGAGGCTCCGCGGAGCACACATTGAGTTTGGTTGATGGAGAATATCGCTCACAGATATAGCTACATTATTGATTTAAAATTTTTATGAGTGTCAGGAGGGCAAAAATATAAGCAAGCTCGTCGGGTAAAGGGAAAAGGATAATTAGTGTCAGATACGATTATGACGTTATCGTTTTTTTATTCCCTGGGGGCAGCCCGGCCGCGGACCCCGCGAAAAGGGGTATAATAAATTCGGACCGTCCGTACCCATGGGAACTGTCTTTGTGTTTTAGTTTAGTTTCGAATAACAAACTGTATTATTTTGGTAAATAATAAAATAACTTGCCTGTCCAAAACACTTAAGCAAGTACATTGAAGATACTTCATAACCCTTCTATAGACTGTCAAGTATAAGTTGGTACTGGAGAGCGTCGCTCGTGTCGATACACGACTGTCAAAATGAGTTATTTTTCTAAATAATATTTTTAGTTCCTCTTTTGGCCACCGGCCAAATAATGTTTGTAACACTATAAATACCTTCTTGAAATGATCAATTTACTAAGATTGTATTGATGTATTGAATTAACAAACGAAGTTCTAGTTGAACTTCATTCATTATCTAGGTAGGTAGGCACTAGAATAAATGACTTGCTTGATATGTTTAGCAAACACAACAAGAAGATAGGTATCCTACAACGCAATACCTACATTCGTAAGTCCCTAATGGAAAAGACATACAAATATCTGCACGTATTCTAATGTTAACATTAGAGTGACGTAGCCCAGACAAAACATCACAGGCGGAATGAGAAAGCTTTTGCATTACTTACTTAGAGTTGACAATACGGTGACTAGCTGCTAGAAATTTTGAATAGGTACACGTTTGATACATACTTACAAACAAAAATGAAACGGAATAACAGTCCTTAGTTGAGTTTAACATGAAAATACCGAAGTAATTTGATTCAAATTCAAATATTTTTATTTCAAATAGGCCAGATTAACTGGCACTTTTAAAAAGTCAAGAACCAGGTGCAGATTCCAAAACCAAATCCTATGGGGAAGAACATGCAAGAAACTTCATGATTGGATAGTAATAACGGCGGTAGAGCCAAGATGTAGCTAATTGACTACGTCTCATATACGGGTTTGCTAGTCCAGATTAGTACCAACCTCTCACAGAAGATCGGCGTAAAGCAGCTGTTATCGCTGCGTTTCGTACGACCATTAAGAGAGCCTTCCGCCTTCCGCCTTCCGCCTTGCGCAAGACAGGAGTACATTCCACAAGTTGTTTCAAATTTCAAATAGGCCAGATTAACTGGCACTTTTAAAAAGTCAAGAACCAGGTGCATGTTCCAAAACAAAATCCTATGGAGAAGAACATGCAAGAAACTCCATGGATACATTTTTTCGTTTCTCTTTTTTTAAATTATGTTTGTGTTTATTTACAGTAGGTATTTAGAGATGTGAGGACAATGTAGGTTAACGCATAAGGCATGACAAATAAAGAAGTAATAGGCCCAGAATATTGCCATGTCATAAACTTATTTCTACTAGGCAGTTATGCTATATTAACGCATCAGTGCTAACATGGTGCTCACATTTTGGAGAGGCACCCAAAGAAGAAGAAGTTAAGAGAGCCGGAAGCCCAAGCACCCTTCCACTCCCTCTGTCCCCCTCAGGTTTCAGGTTTCAGGTGGGTAACGTGTGAGCAATGCCTTTGGTATTTATAAGCATCTATAGGCTACAGTAGCTGCTTGTTTGCTGACTTTTTGCCTATATTAAAAAAAGTTTTTTTGACGACCGCTTGGCTCACTGCACATGGTGGTACTGCACTGGGGTAAATTTCGGAAATGGCCTTTTCGTTATTTGCCCTGGTCTGGGTGTCACTGGGATCGCCTCCAGTCCATTGTACGGTACCCAAAGTACAAGCGTTGATTAGTTTGGGACCATACAGTTGGTGTGTCAGTCTGGCGATATTTATTTATTATTAACATTAGGACCCGTAAATATTTTTTATTCAGTATCTATATTATCTATTACGCTCATATTATGAACACCGCAACCTGGAAAAATAAGTGAATCCATGAATATGTTAATAGCATTATTACCTACTCGTTGTCGCCTGATGGACGGCAGTGAGCTTTAACGAGCTCATAAACAAAGTTTATTACTTTGTTCATGAAAATTTTAGTAGGCACCTATCACCGAAAACGACAAACAAACTCCGGTGTGGCCCCTGATTTGCGTAATATTCAGTCATTGTTACGCATTACAAATGTTCCGGTGTTTCCACGCTCGTTGTGTTATTTGTCGATCATCACGAATCGCGCCTAATTTCCCTGAAGACTGCGTAATGAAAGCTCGATGTACTTAGTATGTCATTTCTTTCATATATACACTCAAATTAAAATACCTACATATATTTCGTAGGTACTTCCTACGTAACGTTCCTACATCCTAGTGCCTACTTCTGTTCGCAGGTTATTATTTTTATTCCAAAAAAGTTTGAGATCTGCTTGTACACGTGAATTATTGATATATGTCATTTTGTACCTTTAGAATTTCCATATAGGAGCTTTCGTATTTTTGTTATACATATAACAAAGTCAGCATAAAATGTTACTGCTCGTCTGCATGGTGTTTTTTTTTTTTTTTTTTTTTTTTTTTTTTGGGCCCTTTGACTTTAGTCAAAGGGTTAATAGGTTTTATGTTTAGGTACGAGTATGTGTATTTCGTCTCGATTGTATTATGGTGTTAAGTTTCGATTTTTAATTTCTCCTCTGCTAATGGATACAGAGAAGATTTGTTTTCAGTTAAAGGTTTTTAAGTACGATTTATTCTTTTTAAGTGGTTTATAATGGATTTGATGAAAGTTATGAAAGATTTAATTGCGATGGGGTTTTTGGCTATGTCGTTAAGTTTAAAAGGGTCTATGTTTAGCATTGAGCATGCGCCTTCGTGATTAAGTCTAGTGTTGGTAAAAATTGGACAGTGTTTTAGGAGATGTTCTGTGTTCTGGGTTGTGGTGTCGTCGCATGGGCATGTACTGTCAGATGTTATTTTGAAGCGGTTTAGGTAAGATTTGTGGTAAGCATGGCCGGTAACAATTTGGGTAAGCTCGAAGCTGGTTGGGAAAAGTGTCCTAAATTCGGTGATTTGAGCTATGTTGGTGAACCATGCTTTAGTCCCTGCTCCTTGGGGACTATCTTCATACTCCTTTTGCCACTTTTCCATGGTTTCGGATCTTAGTATTCTCTTTGAGTGCGATAGAGGGAAAAAGTTGTGGTCGGTGGCCGTTTTTGCCGACGCTGCACTTTTGGCCGCGGCGTCGGCGCATTCGTTGCCCGGGATGTTATTGTGGGCTCGCACCCATGCGAATTTTATAGTGGTGGTCTGTTTTGTGTTTTGGATTATGTGGTGGATCGAGTTAACAGTAGGGTCTTTATTATTTGTGTCTTGTATTGCAGCTAGTGAGGAGAGGCTGTCGGAGAGGATGTAGACTGTTTCTCGGATTTGTTCCCGCTCTATCCACATCAGGGCTGCCTCGATCGCCCTGAGTTCCGCCATGAAGACGGTGCAGGTTCTGCAGAGTTTTATTTTCTTTTGATTTATGATAGTGTTGTATCGGAATGCCACGTAGGCTGCACCTACATCTCCTGACTCAAGTTTACTTCCGTCGGTGTAAATTTGTATTGGGGTATTTGTTACTATTATGTTAAGTTCATCGTCTGCATGGTGTTAAGCGGTTACCATAGCCTATGAATGCTTGCAATGCAAATGGGATTACTCGCACATTGCCGACGGAAGCAGGGCGAAGGGAGGATAAGGTAGGGGGGATGGTCTTCCGGCATTCTCGCTCATCGTACGAAACACAGCTATAATAGCTACTTCAGGCTGATCTCATGTGAGAGGGTGGTACTACTCTGATCGAGCCGGCCCGTATATGAGCTTAGTTAAGTGGCTACAGCTTAACCCAACTAACTACTTAAGTATATGACTTCGTATGAAATACTTCTTAGGCCCTTATTTAATTAATGTTATTTAAGGTGAAGGCGCCTGTCTAGCCCGCGAAATTCAAAATTTTCGAGTATTTTTATAGTTTATCCAAAATCTGAAAACATTTAAGACAACATTTTGTGATTTGCGACAAACACAGTATGCAGTGCGTTTATTAATACATTTATTGTACTCTAAATATTATCAAGGTGGATATGATACTAGTAAATCACTAAATATACAAAAATTGCCAGATTATCTGGATAGCTGTCGTTCTTGAAATGTTTTAGAGTAAGTTGGATATATTAATAAATGCACTGCACACGGTCTTTGTCGCGAATTACAAAATGTGCCTTTTATTATTGTCAGATTTTGAAAAAAAATTAAAAAAACCTCAAAAAATTTGAACTTCGCGGGCTAGATGGGCGCTTTAGCCTTAATACCAACAATAAGTACGATTAAACCAATGCCCATCTTGCCTATCTTTTCAATGTACCCACATGAACTTTCGCAAGACGTCTGTTTTTCGTACGAAGCCACAATTTCAAGCGCACACAAGTTGATACGTACTTAAGATGAACTTGCAAAGTTACTTGGGAACATAAACTAATTAAGAACACGATAGGTTGTGTTAGGAACAAACAAGATTTAACTTGGTAAATCTTACACCACACATCTACTTACGGTGAGAACAGTGAAAATACCTATCTGTCTGATGAACCAGATTGCTTGGCCACGTAGTCTAATATAATTTATTTAATGTGATGTCGACCCTGCTACATTAACATAATACCTATTCTGTAAACATTATCGTTCCGCTAGTAGTCACAACATTAAGGCCACGGCTAAAGCGACCTTATGCTGTGTAAGTTAATGTTAGTATTAAGTTAAGCGGTGAAACAACACCATTTATAATTGCTGCTGAACGTTATCTTTTTTAGGAAATCCGGGAACAAGTGATCAAAGATTCTAATTTATAATGTTTTCCTTATTTTTTTCCTTGTATAAGTAATTTAAAAGCAGAAAAAATCTAAGTAATTTTAATTATGTAAGTAATCTCATTTCGCTGTTTAATTAAGAAACAAATTAGCTAATTACTTCGCCCAAAATTAAACAACTTTTACAACGTCTTTAAAAGTTTGAAACAGTTTGATAACTCATTAGTCATTAATTATTCGCCAGTTAACCTTAAAGCTTATAAACTTTTGAAGACCTCAGTCTTTATATTTAATTGAACAACTCACTCATCCGTCAATAATGAAAATATAACTCCGAAGTTCTCATCTTTTAATAAACGTGAACCAAAGTAGTTTCAATTACTTGCAAACAAAATATTTGAAGCGGAGAGTCGCAACGAACTTATCTTAGCAGTAATTTATAGAACTTTAACCGTAAAACAAACCCGAGATGAAGCTTTTCGTATAGTTACCTACTTACAAACATGTTACTGTAATAAACCACTTTGGTTTACATACATACTCAAAGATTAACGTAATAATTATTGATGTCGAGGGCTTTATGTTAATAATATACTTAGCCTACCTAAGACCTAAATAAAATCAAAAAATAGTCCCTATTGAAATTTCTAAATAAAGACCTCATCGCAAAAACATATATTATCCTATTTCCATATTTTTTTTATAAGTGTACCTACTTTCTGCATAAAACGTTGTATCTTATTTTACCTCGGTATTATTTTTAGTGCCAGCGTTATGGGCGTTATGGCACTATAAATGTTATATCAAGGAGCATAAGTCTTGCATTTGGATTTATGTGCGACTAGGTTTGAGTAATGTACTCTATGAATATATGTATGCAATGTTTTGGACTTATTTTCAGTCGATTTGTTGTTATTTTTATGATTTTTTTACTATTCTGAAGATCTTACTGGACCAATGTGGTAATCGCTCTCTCCCAGACTCCAAGTAAACGGTATTTCTTCATCAGGGTTACGAAGACGAGCCGATATCCAAGATCTTAGCCAACATCGGCGAGAGTGACACCGTCTTGTTGGATCGCTGGCAGCTGACAGTTGAGCCCAACACAGCGGCTTCAGGGGAAGACACCAACAACGCGAAGCCAGATCTTCCACTAAACGTGGTCAACAATTACTTCTCTTTCGGTGTGGACGCGCATATTGCACTGGAGTTTCATGAGGCAAGAGGTAAGAATAGTTTGTTGTAAAGCAGGGTCGCTGAGCACGAAAAATTTCGTACAATGACCTGTTATTACCTGTCTCTGTCACTCCCGCGTAAATCTAATACGTCTCGCTCACACAGTTGCCGTGAACTGCGTGTGACCGGCAACTGTGTGAGTGAGACATTATAACATATATATATATATCAATTATTATTACTAAGTACTACTTATTTATAATTTTTACTTAAAACCATTCCGTGATGGAAACGAATTATTTTGACGCGCTTTAGCTTGCTGAAACATTTTTCAACAAAAAACGGAATATTCTGGGGTCGCGGCAAACGCCAAACAATTTTCGTAAGCGGCTTTACGGACAAAACGACCCCTGTCACTGTGGATAACACTAAGTAAATATATCCATGAAAATATCCGTGCATTTTATATCTTGATACATGTTATTTTAGGCCGTGCCGAGGACGACTGTCGAGCAATACGATGTTTAGTTCGCCTCATTAATAAACGCTCTTAAATGCTTAATTTACATTTAGAGCAAATGTCCACATCCAATTTGTTTCTTTAGAACGCCTACTTTAATACTTGCAGAACAAACGACAGCCTTTCATGAACTAACCAAAATTTAAGCCGGTATTAATAGATCGATTTTAAGTCTGAGCGTTCTTGGTTCTTTTGTTATACCAGTATAAAATGATATGTCAAAAGCATACGATCAATGTATCGTTGCGACTCCAAACTTAACGTGATGGCATTTTAACCCCAAGAAAGTGTCTTCAAACAGGTTACTATCAATGGTAATTGCTTTTATAATACTAGACCCCACCAATCTGAGTATATTACTTACTATCACAGAAGCGCATCCAGAGAAATTCAACTCTCGCATCAGGAATAAGCTATTCTATGGCACGGCCGGTGGCAAAGACTTGATGCAGAGGAAGTGGAAAGGGCTGGCGGAGTTCGTGACCATGGAGTGCGACGGCAAGGACCTCACGCCGGTGCTGCGCGAGCATAAAGTACACGCCATCGTCTTCTTAAACATTCCAAGGTTAGATAGTTATCGCAATTCTCGTTGTCAAATAAAATACCTACATTTTTCTTACGTTTGCTTTCAAAAAGTATCTATCACAAAATTTGACAAGTTTTAAAGTTCTACAAGCGAAATATTTGGGCCGATGCCGATGACGACGTCGATCTCTGCAAGGGAATGCTCCCAAAATGATAATGGTGAATACAAAATGAGAACTAAAGCGCGGGTCAAGTACCGCGGGGGACGCCTCTAATTACACCGAGTACGTCAATAGTCGATGACGTCGCTGTTTGTGACTATATTGAGGAGTCTTTGATAACAAATATTGATTTTCAAACTTCTAAAAAAAAACTGGATACTGAATATAAGATAATGCAATACCTACTACAAAATATTTACCGGCTACATTATTTTCAGTTATGGGGGTGGAACTCACCCTTGGAACAAGTCAGGAGGTGCCTTCGAACCCTCCACCGAAGACGGCTTAATAGAGGTCGTCGGCTTAACTACATATCAATTGGTAAGAAGGACTTCACAACAGTATGGTAATGTTATTCGGTTGCTGAAAAAGGATTTTATTTGGCACACAATAGAATTCCAACAAATTATTCCCTAGTATATACTAGAATATATAAGCTGCTTTCAAATACATGATACGGATCTGGGAATACATTCCTTTCTTGGTATGTTTACCTACGTATTATAGGTACATACTTATAGAGTGAACGCATTCTAAATATTGGTGACACAAATGCCTTTTTCAACGTCTATTATATTAAGATAGTAATCTGTAGTTCTGATGAAGTTGATTATTATTTAAATACCTATGCGATTTTTTCTCCTTATAGCACTACATAAGGTGCCGTGAACCATGAAGTATTTTATTTATTTGCCTGCATTTAAAATATCAGTGAAGTTTAAATGACGTGTTCATTCCAGTTGAAAGACAGATTTATTGTTTCTTTCGCTTCCATTTTTGTTTATATTCATGCAAGTCGATTTGGGGGCCGTCGAACTCGCTTTCGGGAAAGAGACATTATTTAATCATTCGTCCAATATCGTTCCCGGCGCGGCGGCAGCTTCAGTGTTTTCAGTTTATTCACATTAGTATCTCTCACTGATACACATCTCTCACTGTGCCATACTGGGGCTTATTTCATGGTTTATCTCAATTATCTGTATAATGGAATGTGCCTTTATTTTTAAATATCACATCATTTAGTGCGCTGGCATTTTGCAATGCCCGCGCACATCCTCCGGGGCATGTTGATAATCGGAATTAAGTAGGTACGACAGGCTTTCGAATCATGTGTTCAATAAATTATTTTAAAAGCGCGTTATGAAAATGGTGTTTCCTTTAATATAATAAATATTGAAAACAATGACTGGACGCATTTCCGCAAACTTAGGCCTGTATTAATAAATCGATCTTAAGCCAGAGAACGATCTTAAGTACGCTTTTGACATGTCATTTTGTACCGGAATGACATTTCCAAGATCGCTCTCAGAGTTGAGATCGATTTATTAATACGTGTTTTCATATCGATGCAATTTAAAAACCAATAATCTTATAGGTAACTAGGCATAGTTTGTTTATCTTAGGACAGGTTTTTTAAATCGAATTCCTATGGGATGTAGGCTAGGGGAGGTCAGTGGAAAGAGTTGTATTTTTTTAATTTTTTTTAATGATTACTAGCAATGTGTGATTATCACATTACTAGTATTCCCTTTAGCCCCTCCAACTAAGCTAATGCTTAAGCTAAGAATGGGCTCACGTCAATAGTTGAATGCCCAGAATGGGGATCGAACCCGGAACCTCTCAGCTACGAGGACGGCCCCTCTAACCACTAGGCTATTGGCGATTGTCACCAAATTGCATACAGATATGAATCTCAATTAATGCTCTCATCCAGCCTTTACTGCAAGCGGGCGGGCACGGCACTTGCATCACTCAATGCAAGACAGCCAAGATAGTGACGACGAAAGTTATACCTATGCAAGTGGACGGCGAGGCTTGCAGACTGGCGCCGTCTGTCATCACCCTCTCGCGGCTCAACCAGGCCACGATGCTGGCGAAGAAGAAGCCAGGAAGGACATTGGCGCCGTGAGTACCTGTCGGTTAATTCATTAACATTTCAGACTGTCCTAACGGTAAACAATTCATAAGGTTTTATGATCTATACTAATAAATAAAATTGGAGTGTCTGTTTGTAATACATATCAAAATAACACCTTTTCACTAAATGCATATGAAAGTACATACAGGACCGCACGCGACGACGTACACACGCGATTTAAAAAAAAATTGTCTGTCTGTCTGTATGTTTGTTCCGAGTAACCTCCGAAACGGCTGGACCGATTTTGACAGGACTTTCACTGGCAGATAGCTGATGTTATAAGGAGTAACTTAGGCTACTTAAATTTTAGAAAAACAATTAGGGTTCCGTGTAAAAAATATAACACATGAAATCAAAAAGTATCTCCGAAACTGCTTGACCGATTTTGACGGGATTTTCACTAGCAGATAGCTCATGTTATAAGCAGTAATGTAAGCTACTTATAATTAAAAAAAAAAAAAAAAAAAACACAAATGGGCCCTATCGCGCGGGCTCAGAACGCGGGAGCGGGCTTTTGCGATAGGTATATAAATAAAAATGAGATGAAACTTAGCTACATAGCAACGAACATTTTTGGTTAAATTAAATTTTTTTGAGTTAAATTCCACGCGGACGAAGTCGCGGGCTCAGCTAGTTATTAATATTATAATAATTTAGCCCTTTTGACGTCCCACTCCTGGGCACCGTTCTCCCCGCACTACGAGGGGGATTCAGGCGGTAATCCACCATGCCGGCCCAGTGCGGGTTGGATTATTAATAAGGTCATAAAAATTTGAATAAGTTATTCTATTATGGGGCAATGTATACGTTTTTACAATAAGCTTCCAATCAAATCCGAGATTTATCCATCAATAAGTTTAAGACCATAATTAAAACTAAACACTGCGCAAAGGGTTATTACAAAATTTCGGATTAATTGGATGATAAATCAGTTTGGGACTGAGCAGCTCAAATCTTGACAGTCAATAATAATGTCAAAGCGTAGCGTGTATACGCTATAGTTGTATTACTAGTCCGAATTGCTAATGTAATTATTGGTAATCTCAAAAGGCAACACACTGGAGCTATTATATAACTATCTTTTGTAATTATTAACTATATACACAACTGGCGATAAAAAAAGAAAAATAAATATAACAAAATGTAAAAAGACAAGACCGCTTGCCGAATCTTCTCAGTCGAGGACGCGTTCCGATCCGGTTGTGATATAAGACAAAAAATCTAATTGGCAATTTGTAAGTGCCCCCCTAGGCCTAAACAATATAAACGCTTTGACTTGACTTGATTATTTTTCCTAAATCTAAGACCACAGACACACAATTCAAATAGCTAATACGTTTTGCCTCTTGCAGTCAAACCACAATGGACAAGTTAAGCGTAACCGTGAATCTCATCACAATGGCAGACTACGAGAGGCATCATTACGACAAGGAGTTGCTCGCTAAAACAGGTAACGCGTCACAGTTTGCTAAATTTATACAAGTATCTACACCCACACGGCTGCACGAGTTCATTTGTTCCATCAACCCCGCCTTCAGATGTTGTTACACGATCACTTGCCGACGTCATCTTGATTCAAAATACAAGAGTCAGTTAATCAAAATAAAATTCAATATCCAATAACAAGGAATTAGACCACCTTCCCGTTTTGCCCTTCTATTGCTCTTCTTATTGCATGACTGCTTGTGACCCATTCTGGTGAGGGAGTTTTCAATCCGTCTGTAGGCCTACATGGCTTAACGGCTGTGATAGCCGAGACCGACAGCTTAACGAGTACGAATAGAAGCGCTCAGTTGTAAATCAACCCCCAGTTCTTGGTACCCATTATAACGTTATATCATCGCTTATAGTTTGGGACCATACAGGTGCTTGGGGGATAGTTTTAGTCTGGCGATATTTGTATTACAGGCTAAAACTAAAAACAAAATTTTAACCGACTGCAAAAAATGATTGTATTCTAAATTCGGTTGTATTCTTTTTGTGTGGATTTATTATGATTCTGCCTGCTTAATCGTTCTACGTCATTTTGCGTTAGTATTGCGCTCCAAAATACAATTATTTAGACTCCAAATAAATATTAATGAAGATTAAATTTAAGACGAGGTTCATTTGACTTCACGAAGTTGTCCAATTTGATTCAGTTGTTTATCTCCCAACTCGAGTTGAGTTCTAACAATCTATTTTCTCGCACAACAAGTAACAATTATGATCATTACCGGCTACCAGAACATCCATTTGAAAGTGCTTTTCGTTTGTGCTATGTGACGTAAACAAGAAAAAATGTAGATAGAGTCTACGGATAAGTAACCTATGCTGTTTCGAGGTAGACTTTCGCAATACCTAAGAACGTAGCTTTTATACAATGCAGGTACTGTGTATATGCAGAGGGTATAAGGTTTAATTGGTGTGTTCAAATTAATTGGATAGCTCTTCATCACTGTACAATTTTTTCAGCGGAACGCATTGGAACTTTAGAAGTGAACCCCGCAGCGGACCTGGAGCAAATGCGAGGGCTAATTCAAAGCCTCATAAGAGAATCTCAAGTATACTCGAACCTCATCGACTGGTGGTTTGTCGACTGTGAGTTTTTCAAACTTTCTGTCTACCGTTGTGTTTCCTTGATTTGTGCGAAGCCGGGGCGGGTCAAGATACCCGCTAACCACTAATGAGAAAGAAGTTAAAAACAAGCCCATATGGTTCTTTTATTTATTTTTTCAGCATTAATATTTGTTACATATACCGTTTTTCGTACAACTGCCGTGTAAGGTATAGATAGGTAGATGAAAATGGGACTTAAAAGTCGAGCTAATAAATATGGTTTTTGCTGCTCTAGTGTTTTATAAAATCTTCTATGGTTTTCAAAATAAAATAAATTATTGAACATGATATTTCAATATTTTATCGCATTTTCTTCATATATGCGATATATCTTGGATATAAGTAAAAACTACCAAATTAAAACTTTTCTATAAAATCTTTCCACCGACCATCTCTAATGGAAAATGAAAAGCAGACTAATAGTTCATAAAGGCGAGGGTTTAGCGGAGAGCATTTCAAAGAAAGTTCAGTTTCAATTAAATTACACCACCGAAGTTCAGGTATGAAACTTCTCAATAATTAAGTACTAATAAATGTGTAGTAAATAGCGTTGATGAACTTTCAATGCCGATATCTCGACTCGGGAAAGTTTGTTTATTTTTTGTTTCAAAGATCCCCGCTCGAGTGTTGGTGAAAAAGTTTATTCTAAGTTAGTCCGAGCTTCTTGGGAGTTTATTTTCCAGTTTTATAAATTTTGTGCGTATATTGACGACCGCTTGGCGCAGTGGTTCGAGCGTAGGCCGCTCGGCTCTCTGCATCGGGTGGTTGCGGGTTCGATTCCCGTCAGGGTAAATTTCGGAAATGGCCTTTTCGAAAATTGCCTGTTCTGGGTGTCACTGGGTTCGCCCCCAGTCCATTGTACGGTACCCGTAGTACAAGCGTTGCTTAGTTTGGGACTTATACAGTTGGTGTGGCGATATTTATAATTTATTGTTTTCAGCTGTAACTGCGGAGCGTTTCTTCCGCATAGACAAAGCCCAGGAGAATCTTCACTACCCAGCGGACATCGGTCACGAGAATATTTACATACTGGATGCGGCGCCGCGGACTCCGGACACGGAGTCAACGGCGCACCCCGACACCACGGCGACGGGATCCCTCGACCGCACCGGGCCCTCCGTGTCTCTTGACACTACCACGGGGCTGTCAGTGTCATTGGACATATCGCAGAGCGTTGACACACCCAGTGCGGGCGTGTCGCTCGATGTCCCGGAATCACATCCGTGGTGAGCATGGTTACAGGTCGTTTAACGTGACCAGTGAGACACACGCGACGTAAACCTATGATATAGGAAAAATAAACAACAACTTATTTTATTACAAATGTTACGTGGTTGATCTTGAAAGAAATCTCTGTACAATATCTGGGTTTTAAATGTCTTGATCTCTGGGTTCAAGGATGCCTTGTAGGCTGGGTACAAAATATTTTTTTTCACAAATACCTTACACATACGAACTATCCGGTTTTGTATAATAATTATAATTTTAGCCCTTTTGACGTCCCACTCCTGGGCACGGGCCTCCCCTCAACACGAGGGGGATTCAGGCCATAATCCACCACGCTGGCCCAGTGCGGGTTGGCGGATTTCACATGTCTTTCGAAAATTGGTTAAATCTTCTAAGACATGCAGGTTTCATCACGATGTTTTTCCTTCACCGTAAGCAAGTGATAATCATATAGAAATCATGATTCGCACATAGATTTCGAAAAAACCAGAGGTTCGAGCCGGGGTTTTGTATACCTACTCATATTTTCATTTAAGTTTTAACTGGATTGTCCGGGTTAGCACTGTGCATATTCGGCAACAAAAACTTATTTCTACAGGAATATCCATACAAATATCTCTACATACTTAGTAGATACTCAAATCTATTGTTTGTTTTTGTGCCAGTGAATCGGGACTTGGCAGTCCGGCACGATCGTCAGAGGAACTTCTAACTCCACAAACTCCTTCCCCCTCCGCCGTGTGTGCCCCTCCGGAGCCCACGCCGGCTCCCTCTCCCCCTACCCCGCAGACCCCGGTGACCACTCCCAAGTACGCGCCGCTCCCTCCGCGACCACCGAGTCCACCCAAAGTGGCTCCACAACCAGCTCAGGAGCCTATCTCCCCACCGCTTTGCACCAGCCCCCTCGCCAGGGACCACAAGCCCACGAATGACTCGATAGCCCGGTTTAAAACGTGAGTACATTGAATTGTTTCGACTAACATAGTTGTGTGTGTGCGTGTTAACTAGAAACGATATCTTCATTAGCTTTGATAGTGTTGTGCAAAATTGATTCAATAGATTCGCACGTTCGACCGAGCGCCGGCGGGTTTTGACCCCCGTCGGACATCGTTTACAATCCGATTAGGTGTTATTTTTATTGAACAAAAGCCGTTTGTAGTGTTCGATAGAATTTATTTAACGTCTGGTTTGTATTTGAGCTGTCAACACCACTATATTATGATTAATTAAGTACGTAGTGCCTACTGAATTGAAGTTTCAGACACCGATTAACACATATATATTAACGGAGTTGCACAATTATTTCTGGTGTGGAGGACCTGTTCGCTATAGACAACACAATGTGCGCCCATCACGCTGTCATATTATATATACCTATTGCACAAGATAGCACTATAATAGAACTCACACTCGTTTTGAGATTGAAATCTGCACTCTATCTCTTCTCTCTTCTATTGCATGCAGCATACATGAGAAACTCTTTGGACTTGACCAAGAAGTGTTTGGCTATAGGTGAGATTAATAGTGTGGCTAATTTATTAGTGTTGTTTAGTAAATGAATCTGAGATTTTGTGTTCAGCGCCATGTAATTTATTTTAATTGTAAATTGTGTGTGGCAAACATCAAAGAGCATAAAACAAGATTCCTGAAACCCAAGTGCATAAAATTTTCAGATTTACTTATTAAACTGGTTTTTATTTTATTCGAGTATTTCCCGAGTACTCGTTTATACTAGGTACTCTTACATTTTGTTTGAAAGGTATTCAGAAACCCATGAGCAGTTTAATATAATTTTACTAACCACCAAAGTTTTCCCAAGTGTTTTAAGGTGAATAATGAAAAGCACACGGGAAGTAGCTCGACGGCCGTGTCCTGTGAGCCGTTTATTTAAGCCACGCTGCACTAACAAAGCGTGTTATTGTATGCTCCTTGAGAATTATTTAGATTTCTTGAACAGAGCAAAAAGTAAAAGTTTGACGTTGTTTCAGAAATTTATTGGAAAAAACATCCGACTCTCTTCTCAAAGCGGCAAAAGTCGGTGATTTGAGAATGGTAAGGAAATTAATTTATTTTCTGTACTTGCTCTTTGTATTTCGTTCAACAAATAAATAATTATTATATTTTTATGATGTATTTCAAATAAGCTCATTCTGTAATAAAATTTTGTAAGTATCCGCTTGTAAGTTGCCTGATCGGTTAACGGGCTGATCCCCCTATTTCATTTACAATCTCTTCAGTTTCGTTCCTTTATTACCGTCATGTGAAATTTTAGATGGGTAATAAAAACGAGCAAATCAAGCGACTATTTTATTACCGATCAAGATCGTTCACTAATGTTTACGAGCAGACATCGCTAATAGCGCGCCGTATAGTGTGCAACACTTGCCATCAAAAGTGTCTGCGCCGGTCGTTCGTTCGACTCGTCGCACACACGTCACGAGCGAGCAATTTCGACTGCTTTTCCGTAGCTTCGCTAAAAGCTTTCATTCAATTCTGTCACGTAAGATGAAGGATCTGCACTCGGCGGGGTACTCGCTGCTGTCGATCGATGCGGCGGGGCAGACGGCGCTGCATATCGCCGCTCGGTACGGGAACAAGGAGATCGTGAAGTACCTGATCGCGTGCGCGCCCACCGCGATACTGAACATGCGGGACAACGAGCGCGGGCAGACCGCGCTGCACAAGGCGGCGGCGCACAAGCGGCGCGCCATCTGCTGCATGCTGGTGGCGGGCGGCGCCTCGCTCACGCGCCACGACCACGCCGGCCTCACGCCCAGGCACCTGGCGCTGCGCGCGGACGACCACGACCTCGCTGCCTATCTAGAGAGTGAGTCAGCCCCGTATACACCCCACAGGCGCGGATACTGGACTTAGTTTACGAAAAGATCAAGGCAATTTTTATGTGATTTTTCATTACTCATATTCGGAAAGTAGGTCTGAAGTTGCCTGTGGAGCGGGTTGAAAGTAATACTTTTCCGCCCTAGGGAGAGTCACTTTCAACTGACAGCTGTCAAATTAATATAAAAAAACTAGTTCTATTTGCACATTTATATGGAACTATGTTTCAACTTTTTCTACAGTCACTCAATTACAGCGCGATGTAAAATTGAAATAACATAAAGTAAAGTATTAATTAAAGAATATATATTTTTAAATGACTTAATTATAATTTATTTTGAACAATTTCTTTAAAATAACATAGATTTGGCCATAATATTTAAAGAAGAAAATGAAAAAAATGGCCAAATAAAAAAAAACCAAATAGGCGGCAATCCGATCTTCATTTGTTTTTTAGAGTTGTATAGTATGGTTCATACTTCCTTGTATTACTTGACGGGGGGTGATCCCAGTGACACCCAGACCAGGGCAAATTACGAAAAGGCCATTTCCGAAATTTACCCTGGCAGGAATCGAACCCGCAACCACCCGGTGCGGTGTAGTGAGCCGATCGGCCTACGCTCGAACCACTGAGCCGAGCGGTTTAGGTACCAGTCTTCCATAACATTCGGTCGAAACAAAAATAGTACATTGTTACATGAGTGGTGAAAGTTACTTATTTTGACCCGAGACGGGGTTTGGCGCCCGAGCGTAGCGAGGGCGCTAATAGTTCGAGGGACAAAATAAGTCTTTCACCCGAGGTAAACACTGTGCTTTTCATTACGAATACAAGGAAAATAAAAATAAAAACAGGAATTGGCTAAAGAAATAATACCAGGAAGTATAAACAATACTCTACAACTCGAAAAAAAAAAACGGATTGCCGCCTATTTTGTTTTTTTTTTTGTTGGCCGGCCAACTTTATCATTTAGCCATTATTTTTCATTTTCATCTTTAAACATTTGCCCAAATCTATGTTATTTTAAAGAAATTGTTGAAACTAAATTAAAATTAAGTCATTTAAAAAAAAAAATTCTTGAATTAATACTTAACTTTATGTTATTTCAATTTTACATCGTGCTGTAATTGAGTGACTGTAGAAAAAGTTTGAACATGGTTCCATAGAAATGTGAAAATGGAACTAGTTTTTTTTTAATAATTTGACAGCTGTCAGTTGAAAGCGAAACTCCCGGGCCTGAAAAGTATTACTTTCAACCCGCTTCTCAGGCAACTTCAGACCTACTTTCAGAGTATGAGTAATGAAAAAATATAAAACTTTCTTACCTAGGCCGTGATGAGTTACTGACTAGTTACTGATGATTCTTGTAATCAAGTAGGTATGCCTGTATGACGATATCAACATTTTAAAATTATACTTAGTGACTTGCATGTTCTCAAATCCATTCATTAGAAGGAATTCTGATAACAAATCAATAAAACTTAGTACAATAAAAAAGGAATTCTATTAAAACAAAAAAGTGAAGTGTAACAGCCAGCTAGGCAATCAGGTTAGTAGGTGATTATAGTAAATTCCATGCAATGAAGCTAAAATCTATTTCAGGTCAGGAACATTTCCAGTTAGTCTCCGAGGATCTGGAAACTGCTGTTTAATCAGAGAATCTCAACAGCTTGAGAATAAAAAGACATCCAGCCTGAACCGATGGCGGAGTGATCGCATCCGCGACAGTGATACAGTGACACGTTATATGACTATTATAATATTTATACTCTAGCATTGGTGATATTTTAAGATCTTGTGAATTTCATAGCATAATCAAAAGTTTCAAATATTCAAATTAATCTTATTAAAGAGTTTATTATTTATATAATGTAATAATTTTGAGTAATTTAATGAATTCCAACACTAGTTTACATAAATGTTACAGAATTAAATAGCTAATGCATTTTAGTATTTGGCTTACACGAAACAATGTGGCGTAGACCCTTCTGATAATATAACTCGAACACCATTTCTGTGACATTTATATAAATACTTAGAATAAATAACAATCTAACTTGAATATCTTCGCATTTCGTTTTCGATTCCTTTTTCTCGTGTCTAAAAAGCGTGTGCCTTTCCTGGGTGTGTTGAGAGTGGAAGGGAAGACAATGGTATGTATACAATTGAACAAATAAACCGCAGTGGAATTTGTGATACAGTTTTTAATTAAAATCAACAGTTAATAAAAAATCAAAACAAAGTAGCTTTTTGGACCTGTCATGTAGGTAATGTTTTGATTTCATGGACTTACGAGTATATACCTAGCCGAATTAATTATTGCATAAAACAAAAGATACTTGTGTTATGTTTTTCTTTTGCTATCCTACTATTCCTTGTACAAATATTTCAGTTTCTATATTTTAAAGCAATCTTTCCGACGTCACCGGCGAGTCGTCTTTCAAGATTTCCCTCTGAATGACTTCAATTATGAATCCAACTTACTCTACCTGAACTAACTCTATCTTATCGAGTGTCTCTACTATGGTGATTATATAGTGTGTTTCTTCAATAAACGATCCTTCCTAACTTTATAAATACCTCTGATTGCACGGCTGTTATTACAGTAAGTAGGTATGTTCATTTCTATTCTAAATTATTATATTTAATGAAATTGTATGTTCTCTTCCGATTATGATGTTTTTTTTTTTTTTTGTAATATTATGCGGTTATACAGATTGATTCAAAAGTCCGGAATAATATTTGGATTTGGATGAGTAGGTAGGACCTACCTAAGCTATCCGGTAAATGTAGAAGTAAGTGTTAAAGAAAACTTTTTATCCTCCCAATATTGAATACATATTCTTCCATATTGGTGATTGCTACTCCTAAATGTAGTTTATGCAGAACTACTGTTCTGCTCTGGGTCATAGGGTGTGTCCGCCTTAACGCGAAAGCTGTGGCAAATATTCAAGGACCAGTAACTTAGAAAATATGTTATTTACATAATAGTCTGTTTTCACTAGACATGTAAATAATATATTAGCTACCGTATTATGCACCTTAATTATTATTTCGGACTTTTGAAACATTCTATATAGTATTTAGTCAAGTAAATGGTAATTATAATTATTTTATATACTAATTTCTTTGGGCCTAATACTTAAAATTATTTCAATTTCTTAAAGATGCCTATTTTGATTCAATTTTTGATGCAATATTTCTCTTATGTAAGTAGTATACTTAGTACTCGCGTGTATTTAAAGTCTTAGACAAAATTTTGTATAACAATTTTTATGTCACTGATGTAATCGGTGTATTATGTAATATTATGATCTCAGTATTAATGTTTTTGTATTTAATTGTGTTTACATATTTTAATGACGTTCATTTCTGTGTATTAGGTACCTATATTATGCAAAGCGACTTCATAATCGTTGGTTATAAATTAAACCAGTCTACCTACATAATATGACACGTACGGCATACAACAAAATTATTTTTTAAAATAAACTTAAATGTAAAGTCGGTATGGTATCATCGTAAGTATTTAAAATATTTCCAAAGATATATATAAGTACATGAAAAAGATGATCGGTTGTATAATATTGTGAAATAGTTCGCTACATCTCGTCTCATATCTCACATAACATACAGCAATACAGGTTGATACAGAAAGGGTATACTTTTTTGTCAAAACTTAACTTTGTAATTCTAAAACTATCAGCTTTGGAGGAAACTTGTAAAACAAAAGGTGTTATAGGGATACATCTGTTGACAGATTTTACAAGTCTACAAAACCTTCAGTACATCAACTGTCCCACAAAGCCGATAGTTTTAGATTTACAAAGTAAAGTTGTAAAAAATAGTATACCCTTTCTGTTTCACCTGGTATATATTGTAGTTAACATTAATTGCATTCATAAATGGGACCCTAATAAATCTGAATTGCCGAAGAGCCTCACCCTTGTCGAGCAGGGCCAGCTACTACTCGCGCCAAGACAAGATTAGTCACGGATTATCTCGCATTGAGTCGCTGTCTCTCTTTCTTAATGCTTTACAGGAAATAGGACAAAATCGATGTATTTCACCTTTTCACAGTTTTTATTTATTATCTCGTCTAACTATCACCTGCGTGACTCGTGTGATTGAACTTGAACGTGGTTGGATCCCTACCACTAGTCTTATGTACTATTATGCCAGTACTTGTACTTGTAAATGTACCTAATAATTTAGTATTTAACGAATTTACTCGTACTACTCGCTGACAAGCGAACAATGAAAGACAAAGCTGTGAGAATTTTGGTCATAATGTATAAAGTAAGTTCATCTGTATGTTAAGCGAGAAAGAATACACCATTAAATTAATACATGTGTGAGTTTCTTAAATTTGTAGATAGAGGTTTTAATATGTACCATAGTATTTGTAGGGTAAAACTAGTTGTGTTGAGACCTGGGCTGCTACTCTGCAAATCGACAACGATACATTCGAAACGATACGACATTACTTCGAATATATCGACCTTACCCTACTCTAACAAATGTTCGAATTCCTTGTCGTGTATCGTATCCATAGACTATGTTCGGAGTGAATGATACGAATAATGATTGCAAAGTTTGTTGAAAACCTGAATATTCTCTATGGCCTCATTTGTTTTATCTGTGGGGCAGAGACACAAAAATAGATAAAGAAACTAATATTTATACATAAGACTCGCTAGCTCTATCACGCGCGCTGTTTTTTGTATAGCGCTGTTTCACTTTATCCATTGTATTATCTATAGACTATTTATGTATGGTCACAAGCGTATTGAGTTAATCTGTGGTCATAAACCTAAACAAAACTTGCTTTTACTTTTATTTTATAGCTTCTTGACAAATTAATCATCGGGAATGCTTATATACCTATTATTGAAAAGTTCCCGCATTTGCTGCCTCCTCCTTCTATGGGCAATATTTACTTTCCTGATGGCTTCAAAGGGAAAAATCATGACATTGTAATCAAAAACTTTTACAGAAGTCAGCAGAGGAGCTCATGGCTACACTGATAAATACATCAACATAACATCTCAAACATCTCATCATGCAACTGTTTTATTCGTTTATTATTTATTTATCACGAATTTAAATGTCATTTTACACCGAATTGCTATAAAATTAACCAAACGATAATGCCGACGACGTCCTAAGAGGTGTCGTTGAGATTATCGCAAAAATTACGTGTTGGTCGTTGTCAAATTCGAATATTCGTGTCCGACATTTAAACCTAAGAGTAGGGTTAAGCTCGATATATCGGATTATGAATCGTTCGTTCCGACATCGACACGACACTAAAAACGATGTAACTTAGAGTAGGATTCGACACGACAAATGTCACGATATATCGATTATCGTTTTCAAGAGTAGCACCCCTGGCTCTCACACTCTCAGCGATCGATTTCTGAAACGAAATATATAATTAAATATTGTTCTCGGATGGTAGCCTTCAGCTGACCGAATATTATAAATTATATAGCAAACCCTGTAGCGCTTGTAGCGTTCTCCTTCGACAAATTTCAATATCGAGTAGATAATGCATCTACGTAGGCATTATTACAAGCTGTGGGTAGCTGATCCTGTTTTCTTAAAAATGTTGATATACCTACTTTTGAATAACGCAACCTTTTTAATTAGCGTCCTCAGTATGGTCGCTAGTTATCCTAAAATTGTTAGTGATAATTTTCCTATGAGATATTATTAATCCTAGTCTTGTACATACGGTAATGGAGGCCTTCATTCGTATAGAATATCGTGTCTCTTTTCACGATTAGTATGTATATTTCACGACCAAGTTCTATTTAAAAAGGGAAATGAATATCATTAGGTTAGGAATTTAAACTCTTCAGTGCGAAGACACGCTTTTGGATTGAATATTTATAATCTGTTCAACTTATGTGCCGCATTGCATGCCTATCAGGTTGTCCACCAATTTTCTGATTGCCAATACATATGCATACGTTGTTTGAAATATTATCTAGGCGGTCACTCTCACTGAAATGAATTTTCATAGCAGCAATAAGATTGATAATTCATTGACACTTTGCAATCTTTTGTTTACGTAACTTTATTGGCGGGCAATGTCTCACAGGTAAACCTTGCGGAGATAATAATCGATTGCACCTAAATACCTACGTGTCATGATTAAGAAGTTTCCCAAGGCCTTCTCAATGTATAGTATGGTATTACCAGAAGAAGTACAACACCTCTATTATTTCGATAAAAGTAGTACCTATAGATGGAGCTTCCATCGTGTAATGTGAAGTATACGGGAAGTAGAGATCCCAGTGATGGTGTATCATAATAGTGGGCATTTTAGATTTTGTATCGGTCGAGGCCCTTTGCAGTGATTCTTTAAACAGGTTGTGGAGATATCAGTATAGGTACTTATATAATCTATTGTATTATTATAGTTGTTCGATACTCCGATGTAATTCTAAATTCGTAATTAATAGTATAGTGAATTTGTTTCTTTGTTTAAACAGTACCTACTGCGTTACAAGTAAAATATGATTTCGTTGATCACCTGTGGCGGCATTCCATTTATAATAGGTAAATGCACGTAAAAATATATTTTCAAGTGCTTCACTTGAAATTATATTTGAAATTATACTACAAGTATTTTATATACTAAAGTTGGAAATCATTGTACATACGTACGGCCCGTCTAATGTTACGCAGTTACCACAGCCTATTGATGTTTCAGTATCGGAAACGACAGTTTTCATCCTTCTAATTCATTAGCAAAATAAGGGCGGAATGTTCCGACAATTGTGACTTCCCCCTGAGGGGGAATGCGATAGAGTAATGGAAAGCAGCACTTCTAGCCAAGTAGCTTCGTCTACAAGCGTTTCTCCAAATCGCTACGCTTCATGTATGGAAATGGCATAAGTCACGTGATCTACTTATCGACTTGTAATGTCATCTCCATACATTTAAGCGTAGCGTTTTGTAGAAACGCTTGTAGACGAATCCACTTGGCTAGAGGGCCAGGAGCGGTTGGGCTTGCGGCTCTCAGCCATCGTACGAAACGTATCTATGATAGCTACTCTACGGCGATTTTGTGTGAGAGCCAATTGGCTATAGTTTGGCACCATTAGCTTAAGGTGAAGGCGCCTGTCTAGCCCGCGAAAATCAAAATTTACGAGTATTTTTATAGTTTATCCAAAATCTGAAAACATTTAAGACAACATTTTGTGATTTGCGACAAACACATTATGCAGTGCGTTTATTAATACATTTATTTTACTCTCTAAATATTATCACGGTGGATATGATACTAGTTAATCACTAAATATACAAAAAAAATCCAGATTATCTGGATAGCTGTCGTTCTTGAAATGTTTTACAGTAAGTTGGATATATTAATAAATGCACTGCACACGGTCTTTGTCGCGAATTACAAAATGTGCCTTTTATTATTGTCAGATTTTGAAAAATTTCTAAAAAACCTCAAAAAATTTGCACTTCGCGGGCTAGATGGGCGCTTTAGCCTTAACCATTAGCGCCATTAAATAATAATCAAATATTATTTACTTATCTACCAATGTCATTCAGAAAGATAAAAATACAAAATATATTTTCATGTGTCACCTGTTCCTAAATAATAAATATTACGTATTACCTTTTTGGTTTTAATATTGAGTTGCATTGTGTTAAATTCATTTTGGTTTCATTGTTAATTAAATTATTAATTGTAGGTACCTGAATGTTGATAGATAATAAATCAATGATTTTATTGTTACGTTAATTTAATAATGTATTGTCTATTCATCTTGTTATCTGGATTAGTAAGGACATAAAAGCAATCTTAAATGCTGTGAACCCATTACCCTTGATTGATGGAATATTGTAAAAGACACAAACGAGTAGGTATTAATTGGCAGCTCTGTGACACACTTAAGTAGGTACCTACGTGTGTTGTAATATGGCATACAATCGTGTGTATCTACTCACTATGAGGATAATTGGATGATTAATATCTAATTTAGTTCGCCCACGTTCTAGTCGAATTTCGAAATTCGAAGTTGGGTCTCTCAATTGTTATATTGTTCCGTTATCGTGACTATAAATAGCGAACAAATAGAGGTTGTATTTTTTCTGTTCTTTGATTCAAAGTCTGGGTACATATGTACTAAGTACATACTGTACATATGTACATAGGTAATAAGCTATCTATATAGATAGCTTATTACCAGTGCCCTACTAGGTTAGTGCGAGCGGTGAACAGACACAGGGCTTAGACCTTGTAGGGGGCGCCGAAATTACTAAATCAGGATTCAGAACCAAGTTTTCATGGGGGTATTTATAGGAGCTCGAGGGCGCTTAAAAGGCTATCGTTGTGTAAGATAGGTAGATACGATTGACCCTAAAAATAAAATAAAATACTTATCGCTTTTATTGTTCACAATAAGTTCCTATTGAATTAAATCTCATTGAATAAGTCGTATAATTAATCAAATACTACTAAATTTCGCGGAACATACAGGGTGTCAGATTTCTTGTATTTTAGCTCCTCTATCACACCCCGCAAGGAATACGTTGATTTACAAGTCCCCCTGTATTCCGCAATCACGGTTAATTCACCTTACCTACCTATGTGAACTTGTTAAACGAATAGAAGCATGTTCAATCGCTCATTCGCCGCTGAAAACACAAATTAAGTGAACTCGAAGGTTGCGCCTTATCTGAATATGGGTAAAGTTGATTTTGTATAACGATGGCGAAGTGATTGCGCTCTTATTATTTTAAATAGCATATACCTATGAAGAGCTTTAGGTACACGCGTTACGAAGTAATATCGGAATACCTAGAGCCATGATTACCTCCTAGTGAGCACATACATACGTTGTTTGATATTAGTATAGGTACTCATCTTTTTGAACAGTATGTACCTATGGCAGGATATATATATGCATTGTAAAGGTGACTCTACATTTGGTTCAGATTATTTTTGAATCATTAATCAACTAATCAATTCGTTAAAAATAATTTATCAGTTAGAAATTAAGCAAAAAATATAACTGTATTACCTTATCTGGTTAATTATTTTCTATCAATTGGTTTGTTGATTAATGTTTCCAATAATCTGAATCAGAATGTGGAGTATTTTTTTAATAATTCCAACGATTTCGATATCACCCTGTATAAGTAGGTATACTCCTCTATAAAGTGTGGAACGGCACCTTTATATTGACTATCTATTAAGAAATTACTATGTAGCTTGCAACACTGAATATTATCATGTAAACTATCGAAAATTAAATGGTAACAATGTTTTTATAGTGTTTTGAGAGCACTCATTTCTATATAAGTACTTACATGATACTTATTTTTGCACTCGATAAAGTCACTATTTTAAATAAAATTATTCAAATAAAATAAATACACTGAATGAACAATAAATAAAGTATGACATAAATTGGGTTTCATTTCACCTTTTTATTACCTACTTATAAGATTGTTTATTATTATCTTGAGTTTACTTTACGTTAACCAATGACAAGTTAAGTAGTAATGGTGACATACGTAGAAATAACATTAAAAATGCAATAAGTAGTAAACCTCTCAAAGCACTTTTTTACCCTATTGCGCGACGCAAAATAGGGTAATGTGTATTTACACTCTACCTGAAACCGTTTCGTGCTGAAAAAGGCATGCCAAAGAGGTCCGTATTCACAAAGATTGCTATGAGGTCTCACCCAAGGAGCGAACACACAGCGCATTGAGAAATGTCAAACTTTCTATAGTGTTACTCCCTGATTTAGAAAATAATTAAGTTAAGTTGTAAAAGGTACTGACAACTCCGACATCAGAGTTGGCCTCTAATTCATATGAATATGAAAAGAAGAATAGGAAGGGTATGTTAATGCACCTCATAGGTTATGTAAGGGTCCCTTTCGGGTATGCTACAGCCCTTCCTCCCAACTTTGCCACTTTGCATTTCACTGACTATTCAGGTGAGTAATAAAAGCCTTTCCATTGGACCCACGCTTTTTATGCATTCACGCTCTTTATGTAAAACTTACATTTTCATTCGTTATTGTCGGCGAGGACTTTGGAATTTCTGGAAGTTTTATTTTTATTAGTAGGCAAGTTTTATTTTGAAGCCGGTAACGAATACTTAAATTTAGCTTCAAAAAAATTATATACTTAGGTATTTTAGCAAAACTTTTCTGTCATTAAAGATACCAAAACGCGGTATTCGAAACCGTATATATCGTACTATTGCTTTAATAATTATCTTGGTAGGTACCTTCGACTTTTAAAACAAGCAAATACCAAGGTACCTACTTTCACCACAGCATAGCTTATAATCGTAGTTCTGAAAATATAAACAGTAAAATAATGTTATACTGGCCAAACGTTTCCTATGCGATTTTCATAAACTATTTTCTCTAAAATCCTTCAGTTTCTTCTGAGATAAAATATTGCGTACAATATTCTACTTTATTGCGTATCTTTTATAGTTACGATCTGGGTATTAGATTACCTTGGCTACGAATACGTGCGTAAACCAATAAAACGCACATGTAGTGACACGGCGTCTTTTTACCCGATTGCGCGACGTTAAAGAAGGTATTTACCTATTTATAGGTATTTAGTCATCTCCATTTTTTCTGAGAGAATATACGCCTTGAAATTTCCTTACAATATCTAAGATTTGTGATTGTATCAGTATTTTTATGAAAAAGTTCGGGACCTAAGCGCTTTAATTTTATTTCAATTTAAAAATAAATGTATATACCTAAATCGGATTACGTGGATTACACGAAGATATCGAACAAGTATAAAAAACACACACAAAACTATACGTCCGAACCATACTTACAAAATCGCAAAAAAATCGGAAAATTCGTAAAGACACTTAATTCCACTGAGTGGTACTCAACCCTGCCTACGTACTACTTTAGGACAAACAATTCAAAATACTAAAACAAAACACATTCAATAAGAATTCCATATGTGCCTGCACATAATATATTTTATTTCAAAATGTGTAAACATAGTACATACAAGACCGAAAACGGGGAAGACGATTTTATATAATAAATAATCATTTTCACTTATGTCAAAAGGCCGGTAACAGTGAAGGCGGGTAGATGCGGCACGGTCCTCCTGAAGTCGTCGACGGTGCAGCAGAAGCTGTAGCCGAGGTCGATGCGGTCCGGCTGCCAGCCCAACCAATTGAAGGCGCTGTTGCCGCGGCAGCGGTCCGTACAGAATGTCAGAGCGCGAGCTTCCGCTAGGGTGTAGTAAGGATTGTTGATGCCGATGAAGGCTGTGCCTTGACGACGAGACGCGTCGTACACCACCTAAGAATTTAATGAAGTTTGTTTATTGAATACGCTCCAATGTCTTGGAAGGTCTTATTAGGCACACAATATACGGTTTCACGCAAATGAAAGGTTAGAGTGAGGTAGCGCTCTCAACAAGTGAAATGGAGTTAACAGGTTCGTGGACGAAAGGGATCACACGATTCTTAAGAGATAAGGTGTGTATGTGGATGACGCCGCCGCTGTCGTCAACGCGAATGCTGAACGGGAGCGCAAAATATGAGTTATACCTGCCACTGAAATTCACCAACTTTTTGCTATTTGGTCAGATTTATATTCTTACCTTGTAGAAATAGAGAGGCACGGGGATTTGGTTGCGTTCGCGAACCAAGTAGATGTCAACTAAACGGTTGCTCGCATCGCGCAGCTGGGTGACGCCGAAGGTCCCGGTGTAAATCACGGTGTTGTAGCCGGCGCTTCCGATTCGAGCACGAAGGTTCTACGAACACCATCGACGAGTTAAGTTTTATTTCCAAATCTCATATCCACTAATGTTACATTGTTAAAACTTCTACTGGGAAATAAATGCTTGCCCTTTTTTACTTGTTTTCTGGTAGTGTAAGGCCCGTATTATTGAATCGATCGCAAGTCTGAGAGCGAATGTGAAAAGCGTGCTCAAGACTTCAGATCCATTTATCAATACGGGGCTAAGTCTATTTAAACCAGCAAATGCATTTTTTTATATATTTTAATGAAATCCCCGACTTACAAATATATTCTTGCAGTTAACTACAAATATAAATTTCTACGAGATTAATTGTTTTAAAACAATGTAAAAAGTTACATTACTTATATTCTAAAAAGTTTTGTATATACGAGAAGTAAGTAATATAAACAAATAAACTTACTTGCTCGAGCCAGTTCCAGTTGCCAGCGTTGAATGGCTGCCACTGAGGAGCGGCGTTGATGAAGTAGAAAGTCGATCGCTGGCCGGTGGCGAACACGTAGTCGCTCTTGGCGGCGAGATGGCCGCGAGCCAAGAACTGGGTGTTGGTCACGTATCTGTCAGCGAGGGCCGATCCGACGTATTGAGCAATGGTAGCCTTCTGCTGAACCTGGGTGTACATGGTGTTGACAGCGATTCCAGGGAAGAAGCTGCCAGCTGGAAATTACATAAAACACTTACGTTATCGCTACAAAACACATACAAGATGAATTGAGAACCTCCTATTTTGAAATAGGTTTATTAGACACTCTTTATAATGACTTGCTTTTCACTACTTTTGTGAATTATCTGAACAACTTAATAGTGAGAGAGACTCAATTAAATACAAATATTTAATCGTTTCATAAGGCTGAACTTAAGCTGTCTCTTTCGTAAAATTTTGCATTTCATACCCAACCAGCTCGGCCTGTCGACTCCAGTTTGGTGCACTGCATTCTCGCGGGTCTGGTCGTACCACACGTATAAGACCTCCATGCGGTTCTGGTTGAAGCAGGACCAGTACAGAGGGTAGAACACGTTGTTGACAATGAAGCCAACGCTGTAACAATAAATTTGAATGACACAATACTTACTTGACGGTGGTAAAGTCAAGCTCTAGCCAACTGACTACAGCTCATGTCAGGTTAGCTCAACCGGAGCTGTACCGCCCTCTCACGGAAGATCAGGATAAATAAGCTGTTATAGTGGCTTTTCGTATGTATATGTATAACATCTTGTATTCATTGAAAAGACAGTTGAGTTTCTTGTCGGATCTTCTCAGTGGAAGCAGCATTCCGAACCGTTGGTGGATTCTGACTATTCATAAATGCTTTGTTGGCTTACGTGAATAAAAATAATTTTGAGTTTGAGTTTGAGTTCTGGAAATCCAATCCCCTCCCTATATCCCGCACCCCTTCAGTTCGGCACGTACGAGCGTGTGCCTTTAGTATTGCAGACATCTTTAGGCTACGGTAACTGCTTAAAGTCGCTGGTCTTGATAACCAACTTTTGTTTTTAAGATACAGGCAATGCCTAGTTTAAGGGTTACAAGTTAAGCACTATTACATAATTATCTTTTCTGTTTCCCAAGTCTACGGACATCATTTGTTAACGAATTAACCTGCAAACATGTAGACTTAGAGATAAATAAATATTTTTTCTTTAAATAAAAAAAAATAGAGGGAAAGGGAACTAAGCAGTCAAAATATAACTACTCGTGCTTTCATTCCTTCAGTAGTCTACAAACCGAATGACGATGTTGTTGTTGAAGCATCTGGTGTTGGTGGCCTGGGCTTCGTGGTAGGAATGGGCGGAGCATGTCAGCTGCCCGAAGGCTCCGTTACCATTGAGCCAGCCGGCGCCGGAGACCAGAGCGTTGTTCACACAAGTCGCGGTCTGTGGCGGTCAAACAAACCAGATGCATTCGTTGAAAATATTCTGGGCTGCTGTTCAAAACATGTTCTTATTCAAACTTTGAGGTTGAAAGATAAATTAAATTTAAGAGGTTGGAATATAGTTAGGATTGTGCACGTTAACATTGCATTATTATTTTCTTATCGTTATCTGTAATTACAGGATTATAAGTAAGTATCATTACTTAGCTTCACAGTTCTGACTTTATTATTTACTGTTAATTTCATTATAAATACATTATGTTCACCTATGTGAACATAATGTATTTATAATGAAATTAATCTCTATAGATGTTTAATAACACGGTTAATTAAAATGTATTCATATATATTTGATAGTTTCACCTGTAGGTACATTTATTAGCACAGCTCTGGTGTTTTTGTAACATTTACTACTGTATCTCATCGTCTTGTACTCAGTAAACATATATGGGATCTTCTAACAAACCGTTGCCTTGAAAAAATCCCAATTGTGTTTATAATATTATTATGTTTCCATACAAATAAATAAAATTGTAGTGTCTGTTTATAAGTAACACATTTGCACTAAATGTATATGAAAGTACATACAGTACTTATAACAAAAACGCGATTTTATTCGTCTGTCTGTCTATCCGTCTGTCTGTCTGTCTGTCTGTCTGTCTGTATGTTTGTTCCGGGTAATCTCCGAAACGGATGGACCGATTTTGACGGGATTTTCACTTAATTAACAATTTAACCACGCGGATGAAGTCACGGGCACAGCAAATACCTAATACAATAAAGAGTATCTAAGTATCTGTCTATTTATATTTTGTCTAGTTTTTTTGTTGTTTAGCATTAACAAAGGCGCCAACGCCATGCATTATTAAAATAAGACCTTTTTTATTATTGTTAGATTTCTTTAAATATAATATTTCTAAAGTAGATAAAATGCTTTTATATCCAAATACTCACACCAGTGGCGACCGATCTGGCGATGTTGGGATGCTGGATGATACGTCCGGAGCCGGTGCACGCGACCACCACCTGCTCACCGGTGTTCAGACGAATCTGACCGCTGTTGCCATTGGCGCGAATGTAGTTGTTCCTATGAATATACACCGGCTGGGGCTGGCCGAGATCTCCGTTTATTCTGATGGTACAACCTGGATATAAAAAAAATATAAGGTAAAAATTACCACAGATATAGATTTACATAGATAACGCAAGTATCACGATTTGTATTGAAACCAAGCGTGCCGACTTTTTAACACCTACTGTGACGTCATTGGTGACGAGAAATCCAAACCGCTTCAAAGACACCGATGCCGCCGATGCCCCTCCGTCCGCTACGATTCTCTCGAGTGATTATCTCGCTGATACTCATATTTTTTATATCTGTAGTCGCGTGGACTGCAAGTTAACGGCGACCAACCGTGACGTTTGGTCGGGGTTTCGTACACGCGAAGTACATGCATTTGCGTTATCTATGTAAATCTATATCTGTGGTACCTAATTAGTACCTTGGTGGTAGAGGCAATAGACTACAACTCATACACGGGCTAGCTCAACAAGGGTAGTAACACCCTGTCACAGAAGATCCAAGTAAAGTAACCTTAAGGCTAAAGCGCCCATCTAGCCCGCGAAGTTCAAATATTTTGAGGTTTTTTAGATTTTTTCCAAAATCTGACAATAATAAAAGGCACATTTTGTAATTCGCGACAAAGACCGTGTGCAGTGCATTTATTAATATATCCAACTTACTGTAAAACATTTCAAGAACGACAGCTATCCAGATAATCTGGCAATTTTTGTATATTTAGTGATTTACTAGTATCATATCCACCGTGATAATATTTAGAGTAAAATAAATGTATTCATAAACGCACTGCATACTGTGTTTGTCGCAAGTCACAAAATGTTGTTTTAAATGTTATCAGATTTTGGATAAACTATAAAAATACTCGAAAATTTTGAATTTCGCGGGCTAGACAGGCGCCTTCACCTTAATAGCTGCGTTTCGTGCGTCGAGTGAGAGAGCCGGAAGCCCAACCCAAACCCCCCTCCCTCTACCCTCATTATATCCAATTTGGCTTCAGGTTGGCGACGTCCGAGAAATACCTTTGGTATTGCGAGTATCCCAGAACTACGGTAACTGCTTAACAAGAGGCGAGCCGTGAGCTTGTTAAATAGAAATCCTTATATAAAAAAAAAATAAGATAACGATATTCCAATACTCAAGTTCTGAACTTAGCGAATTGAAGATGAAAACCTAGGTTAAAATACTTCAATTCTATTGTCACGTATAAGGGTTAAATTTACTGTTGGGCGGACAGATGTCATAAAATTCTAGTTCACTTCTTGATCATCTCAAAAGGCAACACGCTGGAGCTATTATATTTACTTTAATATCTACTACTCTTTGTAAATATTTAATATATAGGTAAACAACTTGCGATTAAAAATAAAAAAATGAAAAGACAAGCCCGCTAAGTTTCTTGCCGAGTCATCTCAGTCGAGGTCGCGTACCGATCCGGGATATACGAAAACATTGTAAAAATAACAATTTGTGAGTGCCCCTGTAGACCTTAACAAAATAAACGCTTTGACTTTTTACTTTGATTATCTTGGGTCGGTGTCAAAAATAGTATTTGGTATTGATAGGTAAGTAGATGTTATTACCGCTTCTGGCGTCGCGATCGAATTCAGCACTGGATGAGTTGGCCCATTTAGCTTCCTCGACTTCTAACCAGGCGTCGAGGTAGTCTTCAAAATCGTCTTCTCCCAGGACCATAGCCAACTGGCCAGGTTCCGGCATGTGCGATGGCAGCGCCACCGCGGCCGCCACGACGGCAGCGAGAACTACTACCAGACGCATCATTGCTGATCACTAAACCCCACAGAGCACTGCGACTATCATCCATATTGCCTACCTATTTATAGTAATGTCAATTATATTGTAATTTTTATCAGGAATGGTTTAAGAGATTACTTTTTTATCAATGTCGCGCGAAATAGGATTTGTAATGGGTTCCGTGTGGGATTAATTCTAAAAGAAAATTGGCAACAGTGTGTCCGCCCTGCAACTGCCTACCTAGCGAGAATATCGTGTCTTTATCAAAGTTGAAATCAAAGTCGTTTATTTTGTTAAAGCCTAACTGGGCACTTATAAATTTTAATTTTTTCAATGTTATTTATGGACCGATTTTAAAAATTGATTTTGAAAGGATATACTTACTCACAGGTGTAAGTTACTGTCTCACCTGTGGTGCTCGGCTCACTGCACATGGTGGTTGCGGGTTCGATTCCCGCCGGGGCAAATTTCGGGAATGGCCTTTTCGTAATTTTCCCAGGTCTGAGTGTCACTGGGATCGCCCCCAGTCCATTGTACGGTATCCATAGTACAAGCGTTGCTTAGTTTGGGACCATACAGTTAGTGGGTTCGTCTGGCGATATTTATTTATTATTTCATTTGGAATCGGTGCCACTATCTTTACACTACGTTAGGACTACTTTTTTGGTAGGTACCTACCTACCTACCTACCTACCTACCTCTACTTACTTGAATTGGCATCGACTCAAAATGTAAGAAATTACAATGTCACTATTTATTTCTAGCGTTTTAGTGAATCCAGGTTTTAAAAGTCGGTTAATTATTATTATAAAATTATTGTATTTACTTTAATCGCTTTTTATTTTTTTATTTATTTATTTATTTTTTTTTTTTTTTTGAATTGACTATATGTTGTTGGCCCGAGTGGCCATAACAACTTCACCCGGACAGAGGGCGAGCGCAAGTGCGCTCCAGCCATAGGGGCAGGGGGGCAGCTAGCTCAAGGGCGTCACTAGGGACACGACCTCGGCTTGGGCCGCTGCCAGGAGAGGTGGCGAGGGTAAATCTACCACCGGATCGGAACGCGACCTCGACTGAGAAGATCCGGCAAGAAACTCAGCGGGCTTGTCGGGTGCCAAGGTGCGTCTAGGTAAGTAGACGCACCTTCTAGCGGAAGCGGGGGTTCGTCGACCTCGCCGGCGAGGTCGGTGTCTGGCGGGGAACTTTAATCGCCTGTAGTTTATAACTTATAGGGTTCACATTCAATTAATCATATAACATCGCTGTCTCGATTGGTCCAGCATCGCAGTCCGACTTGTCGGAGCAGGAGTCCCTGGCGGCGCAGTAAAAACTTTAGTCCAGGAATATTAGTCAAATGAGGGCAAGAATCTCGGAATCAGAGATAGTCAGCTACTTATAAACTTGTATAAACCTTTATTTGGCCACCTTTAAACCTTGTCTCAAAACCTTCCTATCGTAGGGTGTCCGCGACACCAGATATTTCAAGGTCAAAGGTCCAGAACAGCCTGCCGCCGCGGCTGCTGGATTCACAGCTGCTGTGCGCCAGGCTCAGGAAGCGGCAGGAGCTCATACACATTCAGTACACCTAGCTCATAGTGTCCTCTGGAAGTCTGGAAATGTACATGTTGTAAGTACATGAATATGGTTGTATTGATAGGGGCAGGTAACCTACTAGAAGCAGGTATTTCGATAAATAGGTGATGCATTATCAACTTGTCACCATGCTAACTGATATTCTTAAAAATAAGAAATACTTAATACCTGTATATGTATATTTGTAGATAGCGTGTATTGCTTGTGGGCTTGTGTATGGGCGCAACAGTGGGTGTGACATCGTGAAGCGGCTCGTGATCTTCGCTAATTACTGATAATTATTACACCCATATTTTGTACACGCGGTGTTTCATTAGTCCGAAATGATGATTCTTCTTTCTTAATTAAATATGGCCCACCCAGTTTAAAAGGTATTTTGCCAGTGTAAAGTAAGAAATAGCAATACAAACACATTTAATAAAAATAAAATACAACATTGCGACCGTCCACTTAGGAAAACCAAAATGGAGGTTAAAATATTAATTGGGGGCATGTGTGAGTTATGGACATAGAAATTAAGTGGTAAATAAAAAAATTGGTAACAAATTGAACACTATCTTGATTTATTTTATGCCAATTGAAAACAAAAAATTGTCTCGAGTAAGTCCTTCGCAAAATTTGTTCTTCATTTTTTTTTATTATCTAATTCGATCTAATTCGAAAGTTTATAATATAGACTTTCGAATTAGATCCTATTTCTCAAATCCTTAATGTGGCGAATTAACATAATAAAGCATAATCATGCATGACGGCCACGTGAACACCAGGGCGATTAGGCTCACTGGTTCATTTAGTGATAAATGCTCACAGGAGATTACGTGTTAATAACATAATTAATTACTTGATATCACAATCTGTCACATCAGATGTTTTGGTAAGTAGGTCTACTTATTTCTGCATGTTAACTAGAATGCTTTTATGATTTATATTAGACTAGCGACCCGCCCCGGCTTCGCACAGGTGCAATGCTGATACAAAAGTGTTACTCTACTATATTATGCATGTATTATACATAAAATCCTTTTGAATCACTCTGTCAATAAAGAAATCCGCATCAAAATGCGTAGTTTTGAAGATCTAAGTATACATAGGGATAGACAAACAGCGGAAAGCGACTTTGTTTTATACTATGCAGTGATTTCCACGACATACTATGAAAATTGTCCTATAACAACCTTGACCCTTCTACCTGTAACTTTTTTTATTAACGGTCATGTCCACGGGACCCATCCTAATAGGGGATGGGTAGTTTTCCTATATGTTCCTAGATTTTCCCTTATCGTATACCGGAAACATACGTCATAGGAGGCTCAAAGGTCCCGTAGCACTCAAATCCGCTCGGGGCCACCCACCGGGGCTTCCGCAGTACTCTAATAAGAACAATGTAGGTACTCATATTCTTCAAACACATTTATTATCTAACGAGATCGCAATCATACTTTAGTCATCTAAACAAAATGTATATTTTTCGTTAATTCGGTGTACCGCGCTTGACGACCGCTTGGCGCAGTGGTTTGGCGTAGGCCGCTCGGCTCATTGCATCAGGTGGCTTCGGGTTCGATTCCTGTCGGTACAAATTTCGGAAACGCCTTTTCATAATTTTCCCAGGTCTGAGTGTCACTGGGATTGCCCCCAGTCCATTACACGGTACCCGTAGTACAAGCGTTGCTTAACTTGGGACCATACAGTTGGTGTGTCAGTCTGGCGATATATATTTTTATTTATTACTAGCTGAGCCCGCGACTTCGCTCGCGTGGAATTTAACTTAACAATAAAGCCCGGTCCCGCGTTCTGAGCCCGCGCGACAGGACCCATTTTTTTTTTCTAAAATAAAAGTAGCCTCAGTTACTGCTTATAACATCAGCTATCTAACAGTGAAAGTCCCGTCAAAATCGGTCCAGCCGTTTCGGAGATACTCTTTGATTTCAAGTGTTTTTATTTTTTTACGCGGAACCCTAATTGTTTTTCTAAAATTAAAGTAGCCTAAGTTACCCGCTATAAGATCAGCTATCTGCCAGTGAAAGTCCCGTCGAAATCGGTCCAGCCGTTTCGGAGATTACCCGGAACAAACACACAGACAGACAGACAGACAGACAGACAGACAGGCAAAAATTTTTTTATTCGCGTTTTTGCTATAGGTATCGTATGTACTTTCATATGCATTTAGTGAAAAGGTGTTATTTTGATATTACAAACAGACACTCCAATTTTATTTATTTGTATAGAAGATTTACCTAAGTAGGTAGCCAAGCAATAAATAATAATAAATTAATTAATAATTGGATATAGTTTGCAAACAGGAACCAACCCACACTTACTCCTGCAGCCTAAAATAAACCCCAGTTGTAGTGATTGTAGGTTCGTTTCAGTTTGCGAAAGTATTGATGGTTGGATCCATTCTGCATATCTATAGCCCCCGTGGCCGTGGCCTGCGGCTCGTCATTGCAGAGATCTGACCACGACAATGCCGATAGTAGCAACACGCCCACGCACCGTGGTATCTCCTGATGCGTACCCACCTGTCGTCGCCTTGCGTATCGACTATCAACTTTAAGCATTAGTGGCTTGGCTTCGATATTGATTGTTTCGAACTAATCCACTGCGTAATCTCCTTGCTTTGCAGAAAACTCGTAACTGCACACTTTTATAGTTATTTTATAGGCTTTTTTATACAGTGGCCAAACGAAAGTAGTAAAAACAATCGACGACGACCGCGCTACGACGCTACAAGAGGCTACGAGAGGCTACGACGCTACGACGACCTTACAATACAAAAGTACAAATAGGGTTGTGAGCAAACAGGTTCTAACCAAGAACCTGTTTATTCAAAGATATATTTTTTTTACGAACACAGCAACTGTATGGTCCCAAACTAAGCAATGCTTGTACTATGGGTACCGTACAATGGACTGGGGGCGATCCCAGTGACACGCAGACCTGGGCAAATTACGAAAATGCCATTTCCGAAATTTGCCCCGGCGGGAATCGAACCCGCAACCACCATGTGCAGCCGAGCAGCATACGATCAACGCCAAGTGGTCGTCATAATAATGCATTTCTTGGTTTTATAAATGATTTTAGAGAGCAGAAGAAGTTGATAGCATGCCCCCAATAGCTGAAGTCATCCGTGATAAATAGTTAGAGATGTTTTTTAATAAAATATAATTAGTTTGTGGGCAAGCACTTAGGTACATTTTGTGCCAGGTAACAATATTCATGTAACAACAAACTGAATGTTAGTGTTTTCCTGAACCCGTTCTAGTGTGTACATAAGCAACTATATATGATGAAGGTATTCTGTATAACTATTTTGCCACTTAAATTCATTGATATTTTTTATAGCGTCAGAGAAACAAAGAAATAGACACATTATCCGATTCCAGTATTTTCTTATAGCTTTATCCTTAGTTGGGTATTAAATCAAGCTCCCAAGTCAGTTAAGTCAACACCGTGAGTTAACAAAATTAAACCTTTGGTTGTCTACTGTAACACGTGTAGGCATAGCAGCCTATTATAAAAAAACAATCTGTGAGCAGTCCTCTGGCCGGCCACCGGCAACATATAACCACCAATGATTTGACAGACTGTCGATTTTTGGCACGAAGATAATATTAACTCCTATTGTTTTCCAATGGAATTGAAATAAAGAAATCAACATAGTTGGGGTCCAAGTCAAACAAGGTGATATATTATAAAAAAAATCTAGAAAAAAATACCTACTTCTTACACTGCGACGTGTATTGTTCAAATAAAACAAGTGAAAATCGGCTATATCGAACAAACAAGTGTTATTTATTATTTAATCCCATTGGACTAATGCTCGGCAGCCCTATGCAACCTTTTCGTGCAAGGATCAGTGATTTCGCCAGTTTGCGAATGGCACGAGAGCGAACGTGCCAAGTGAAAGGAATGCGTCAGCTCCTTTCTTACCTTTGAACTGTTAAGCTGTATGGTAACACATTTGCGAACAATACAATTCTCCCACGAGTATCGGATGTTTCTATTCACAAAAACTTCGCACTTTAGTTCCCATCTACACAATATGCAACTTTCATGAAACGTATTTTTCACTGAAAAAGGTCGTCGTACTTCGGTTCGCTTGCAAAGAATATATATTGTACAATTGGCACAGACTTTATCACAGAGACCTACGATCAAATATTTGTGGTTGCTACCTAAAAACTGTTAAAAAAGTATCCATAGATCTCGGAATTATCTTGGATCCATAAATTCACCCATTTTCATAAAAATCGTTTTGGGATATTGAATATCTTTACGAGGAAGCAGATTTTAAAATGCAGTTCTAGGCTTCCAATTCGCTTACCAGGCTTATTACGTCAGCTACTTAAAACGCAATAGAAAAGCAAACGTTCGCGTTCGACCGTTTGAAAGCTAATTTGCTTCAAACGCGAGCGCTCAAACGCGAATTAGCTTTCAAACGCGAGCGTTCATACGCGAATTAGCTTTCAAACACGAGCGTTCAAACGCGATTCAGCTATCGAACGCGAGCGTTTGAAAGCATTTCTATTGCGTTTTAAGTAGCTAACGTAATAAAGGCCCAGATCGTTTCCGGTCACCGCGCCCGCTGCAGCCACCCGCTCCTCTTTTTAGTGGCCGTCTCCTCCCTCCCCCTACATCACTTCCGATCGCAGTGCATTATGGTTAGTGATGGTACATAAATGTTTTTACCATATGGAAGCTTTTATACGAACCGATCCGTAAAGTAAAACCATAAATCTGCTTATACGAGTAGGATAAAAAATCGTGCAAATAAAGGTTTTTTTGATTTAACTTTTAACCTTCTTATAATAATAATAATTTAGCCCTTTGGACGTCCTGCTCCTGGGCACGGGCCTGCCCTCACTACGAGAGGGATTCAGGCTGTAATCTACCACGCTGGCCCAGTGCGAGTTGGCGGATTTCACATGTCTTTCGAAAATTCTTTAGATTATCTGAGACATGCAGGTTTCCTCACGATATTTTCCTTCTTATGGTGAAGGAAAACAAGTGATAATCATATAGAAACTTCATGTAGAAATACATAAATCATATAGAAATTCGCACACAGATTTCGAAAACCCCAGAGATGCGAGCAGGGGTTAGAACCCAGGACCTGGTGCCCGCAAGGCACGTGTTTAACCAATCGGCTATCACTGCTTATTATAAATAATTATAGCAGCATCAATTGTGTATAAACATTTATTTATTGTCTCCAATTATCCCTGTCTCTTTTCCGCCCACTCCAATTTATGCTCTCAGACGCAAAAGAACTCAGACTTTACTCAGTTTGAAACAAATATTGTCATAATTTTATTACTCTCAAGAAGAACAAACTCTATTCTGTAATGACATAACTTTGTTTGTTTGCATGTATAAACGAATATACTAATATATGAAAGTTGCGGCAACACTAATAAAACTTCCCTAACATTTTGTTTAAGGGTAAACAGTACCTGAAAATACAAAGAAGTTGATAGATTTTTTTTCAGAAGTAAAATAGAAGTCCTCCCCTCGCAGGACTCAAATTATGAATCGATTTTGTTCAACCGCGAGCTATCAGCACCCTCGGAACCAAAGAAATGCATAAAATTGAATGAACATAGATTATAGTGGCGTCACGACGCTTCCAAAGTGGGGTCGCCTTGTTACCATTGTGGCGTCGCTATGCTGCAATAGTGGCTTTGCCATGTTACCATAGTGGCGTCGCGACGCTTCCATAGTGACGTCGCGACGCTTTCATAGTAGAGTCGCCATGTTACCATAGTCGCGTCGCGACGCTTCCATAATGGCGTTGCGTTGCTTCGATAGTGGCGTCGCGACGCTTCCGTAGTGGCGTCGCGACACTTTCGTAGTGGCGTCGCGACACTTCTATAGTGGCGTCGCGAGGCTTCCAAAGTGGCGCCTAGTTACTACCATAGTGGCGTCGCTTTGCTGCCATAGTGTCGTTGCCATGTTACCATAGTGGCGTCGCGACGGTTCCATAGTGGGGTCGCCTTGTTACCATAGTGAAATCGCTACAATGCAATAGTGGCGTTGCCATGTCACCATAGAGTGGCGTCGCAACGGCTACGGTTACGGCTATGTTTGTTGAGATCATCAAACACGGTTTGCGGCACCAGCCCAGCACATTCCGGCACAACCTTCAGATTTTTGAAATAACAAAATTGCCATGCTGGTTTCGAAAATGGGTTTATCTGATAACCGTTTTGTTTTTTAAAATCGAGAGTCGCGATTTGCGGCACAACGCAGCACAAGCCTAGCACAAGACGGCACAAATCTTAGATTTATTCAAAAACCGAATGGCATTGCTATCTTCTCGGACAGCATAAGTACCTAGTTTAGATTATTTACATTTTCAGTAGATAAGTCTTTAAAATAACGTACTTAGTCCTGAAAATGTAAGCGCTTATTTCATTGCTACTATGTGTTATTCAGGCAGGGTGGCTATCTTCCGTGACCATGGTATTTAAATTAGCTTTTGTGAGGTTGACAAGTATTGTGCAGTTGTAGATAACGCCGGCACACTGCGCCCACGACACCCTGATTCGGACTCGCATGTCCCGTGCAATCAGGACAATTTTATGCAACACGAACCCACTTATCACAAAAAAGTAATCTAGAAATTACGTTCATTTCGTGGCGTCAGCAATTTACGCCACCATTGTGGTTTAGCATTCAGTTACCAAATCGTAATCGAGCTAATCGGTCGCAGACTCACACTATCATTCATCAAACTATCATATAATTTTATTTCTATCAACATTTGTAGGTAATGTCATTTATATTAATAGAAGTAAGTACTATCAACTTCCATTCTCCATCAACCTTCCATCAATCAACAAAGACTGTACGATTTCGGCCCAAGTCCGTACATAGCGAATTCTAGTTTGACAATATATGTTTGATAAAAATCATAATATATACTTAAGTGGGTATTGTACCTAACTGTATAATATTATATTACATAAACATAATATATAAAGTTTTATATGAAGTTATATTAAACGCCAAGTAATCACGTTTCGTTGAAAACCGTGTAACAACAGCCTAAACTGTAATAAACTATTTTAAGTTATATTAATAGCGTTGCCTATCTCGCGTTATCACAAAGTTTTACAATAAAGGAAATCGGCCGCCGTCATCATCGCCATTTTCTCCCGGGCTCGGCCTTTGAATTGAACCGCCCCAACTTACAGCTGAGGCCGCTTTTGAACTTCGTGAATGGATGTTTAAACCCGTGATATAAGCTTAATTGGCAACCCCGCACGATTAAACAGGCCCAGATTGATTGTTAAATAATTCGCTAGGTCATTTATTTAGTAACACTTATCTTATGTGAGGCGTTATCTAGACACGCGGTAGCGTGTCAGCCAAGTTCTAGTTTATATTTTACAGTAATTAAGAGTGCATAATATATAAATAATAATTGGTAACTATTTTCAGCCATTGTCCAGCCCCCCTAGCCAAGTGGCTTCGTCTAGAAGCGTCTCTACAAAATGCTACGCTTAAATGTATGGACACGGCATTACAAGTCGATAAGTAGATCACGTGACTTGTGCCATTTCCATACATGAAGCGTAGCGATTTGTGGAAACGAATGTAGAGCCACTTTCCTAGAGGGGCTGTATTATGTACTACGAGGCGCGTAGTAGCGACTTTTGAAATATATAGGTATGCCTGTATATTACTTATCATTATTTCCTTAAATGTTACTGATATGATTACGTTATCATACTTGCTATTGGATAGAAAATGATTTTAGAGATCGTGGGTTGCAACTCACCTAATTAGGTTCCTACTAAATCAATTTGAACAATGATCAATGGTTTGGCGCGTGCCGATGGCAAGAGGCCCGATGGTATGTCTCTGGTGGCTTGGAGGATGGGACGGCCCCTGGTATGGGATGCAACTAGTGTTGATACCCTGGCACCGTCACATCTTCCAAGCACGTCAATGCGTTCTGGCGCTGCTGCTGCAGAGGCTGAAAACCTCAAGAGGCGCAAATATAGTGGCATTCCTGGAGGCTATTTGTTTGAGCCTTTTGGGGTCGAAACTTTAGGCTCATGGGGCCCTAACGCGCGTCTCCTCTACAAGGACATAGCAGCGCGTCTGTTCGCCGCATCACGTAACCGGCGGGCTGGTCTGTTTTTCGCGCAAAGAATAAGCCTCGCTATTCAGCGCGGAAATGCGGCCAGCCTCCTGGGCACTTTTGGTATCGACGACGATGTGGAAGCACTTTTGTACATATAATTTTATTTTGTTTATTTATTTTTTATTAAAATTTACTGTAAGTTCGTTTATAAGTAGTTGTTATACTGTAAATATTAGTATTAATTAAAGAATATATTACTAAATGAGTGCCTTAATAAATTATAAGAAAATTTGAACGTTGGTGTGGTGTATAAGTATTTTAATTCATTTTAATGACCATTTATAGGTATGCTCTTCTTTGCCTGTCCTTTTAAAAAATACAGGCTGGATGGTAGTCTTTTTTTATTTCTCTATGATCCTTCGCTGTAATCTTTTCTTGCTTTACTTAATTGCTTGGGTCCTGTACATTACCTAATCAAACTACAAAACAACACATGTACAGAACACTGTCAAGTGCGGATAAACTCGCGCATGCCAATGATATAATAGATATGATACCTAAATGCTACGTTTATCAAAACCAACAATTGATTAGGTAAGTATATTTTTTATTTCCTAGCACCGTGCACCGTGTAGCAGTGTGCCCACACACTGCTACACGGTGCACCCGATGGTAAGTGGCAACCGTTGCCCAGGCAGGACATCTGCAACTGGGAGTAGACGCGGTGCCAGTCTTTAAGGGACCTGTAAACTTGCCTTTTGAAGAACCCCATGTTGTAGTGCAAAATAAATACAATAGCATTTCTTTAATTAAAATTATATATATTATTGGGATTAATGAAGTGGCCTTGGGAGCGATTTTGATGAAAACTAACACTGCATCATAAATCGTCTTTAGCATCATCTAGGGTGCTATGCAAAATAGCGTACATTATGAAAATAATACCCTATTACTGTGCTATGTAGGTACAATTAAATCTAAATACCTACTTGCCTATAAAGTTCACCTAATCTAAAGCCATTACTTTTCTAACTTCAACTTCAAAACTTCATAGATTGCACCTTTACCAAGACGAAAGGTCTCATTAAACTCAGGTAATTATTTATCAACCCACCTACTTCAAAACTCAATACCGTTTCCAAAACTTCTTGAGGATCGCTTGAGCGTAAGTACGTGCCTATTCAAGCATACCTACTCACGCTATTGTTAGATGTTTACGTACTAACTTCACAACTCGGGCCCGTTTGTATTTTATAACCTACTCGACCTTAAATGTCATACGAAGAATGAATGAGCAAATTAATTTTGTAAAAAATATTAAACCGACTTCCAAACCACAAATAGGCACTATAAAAGCGAAAAATAAATTTATATAATAAAAATTATATATTAAATATTATAAGCGCCTCTCATGTATTGGAAGTCGGTGCCAGCCAAGGAGGTAGTAGATAAATGCTATATTCATTGAATTCAAATTCATCATTTCATTCAATTTCATCAATTTTCGAAATTGATTGATATTTGGACCTACTTTTTCAAAATGGATCCAGGCCACACATACTTATGCAAACTAAATCCAACCTAGAACCACTAACAAAAGGTTGGTTTTGGTCTACGGCAGTGCATGTGGGTTAATTCCGTTCTGCAAAACGTTATCCATTTTAAGACATGTAGGTAGTTTTGCTTCAGTAGGTATACATAATATAAATTTATTATTAAACATTATTATTGTTTGTATTCCTCTTTTTCAGAATTGGTTTAACCCAAGTGCACTATATGGGTACTTAATTAACTAGATAAAACAATGACAGGTACTTTAGCAGAATCACGTTGTATTATTTCACGTATATTTGTGTTAGTTTATTGTTGATATTACTCACTTACTTTTGTGGTCGCTATTAATTATTGTTTATACTTGGGCAGGACAATAATAAATAATATAATATGATAACCTGTAAGTAAGTTCTTGTATTGGATTTTCAAAGGCTAGCAGGTGCCCAACAATTAGGTATTCAAGGCAATGCAACGATAACACAGGGAAAATAGGTCACATACAGTATTATAAGGTTGCAGTCCGCGTACAAAACGCACTGTCGAGTCGGAGTCTGCCTGCCGGAGACATCTCGTCCTTCCCTTTCAGACAGAAGTCCAGACGAAAACAATGAAGTTATTGGAAAGGCAGCCACTGCCCATGACCGCGAGGGGCTACCTTACTTTCACTGCCTTGGTTAAAGATTAAATAATTACCATTTTTATTTAAACTTGCTTACGATGAAGTAAAATGTCGTGAGGAAACTTGCATGTCTTGAAATATCTAACCAATATTCGAAAGACATGTGAAATCTGCTAACCTGCACTGGGCAAGCGAGGTGAATTATGACCTGAATTCCCCCTCGTAGTGAAGGGAGGCCCGTACCCAGTGAGACGTTAAAATGGCTAAATTATTATTTATTAAATAGCTGAGCCCGCGACTTCGTCCGCGTGGAATTTAACTTAACAAAAAAGCCCGCTCCCGCGTTCTGAGGCCGCGCGACAGAAACCATTTTTTAAATTTTGTTTTTCTAAAATAAAATTAGCCTAACTATTTATAACATCAGCTACCTACCGGTGAAAGTCCCGTTAAAATCGGTCCAACCGTTTCGGAGATTACCCGGAACAAACACACAGACAGACAGACAAAAAAAAATCACGTTTTTGCTATAGGTGTTGTATGTACTTTCATATGCATGTAGTGAAAAGGTATTATTTTGATATTACAAACAGACACTCCAATTTTATTTATTTGTATAGATTACCAGTGACGGTCAATGACCGCGAGGGGCCATCTTACTTATACATCCTTGGTGTTACAGTTTTGGTGTAGTAAGTGGTATTTTAATGTATCGTGTTCTGTTTTTCAGGTCGCGGGTCTGTTGTTGGTGTTGCTGAAGTGCTGTTACCGTAAGTAATCAATAATTATTAGCCCTTTGTGCCACTACTGGGCACAGGCTTCTCAATAGGAGAGGGATGGTTTACATCCGGTGTTATCCTTCACACCTCAACAACTAAGCTACAGATAATCTTTAGTAAACATTTTTTTTATTAAACTGACTTTAAAACCACAAATGAGCACTCAAAAGCGATAAATCTATACAAATTAATAAAATTGGAGTGTCTGTTTGTAATATCAAAATAAGACCTTTTCACTTAATGCATATGGAAGTGCATACGACACCTATAGCAAAAACGCGATTTTTAATTTTTTTGTCTGTCTGTCCGTGTGTTTGTTTCGGGTAATCTCCGAAACGGCTATTTTGACGGGACTTTCACTGGCAGATAGCTGATGTTATGAGGAGTAACTTAGGCTTATTTAATTTTAGAAAAACAAAATTTTAAAAAATGGGTTCTGTTTCGCGGGCTCAGAACGCGGGAGCGGGCTTTTTGGTTAAGTTCCACGCGGACGAAGTCGCGGGCTGAGCTAGTAAGTTAATATAATTATTATAAGCGCTACCCACTCATTTATTTGAAGTCAGTGCCAGCCAAGTCTAATAGGTAGTAGATAGATACTACCTAAATACTTACTACATTCATAGTATCTATCTACTACCCACTTGGCAATAACGTTACATTGAATATGTGATGTCAGTGAAATAAGATACGGGTTGGCTATAAATGGAATGAAATAGAAAAGTTATTCATGTTGATATGGTAGGAGTTGCTGGGGTTGTGTAGTGAGTCGTTAACATGCGTCTTATCATTCTCTTATCCGTCGTGGCGGCGGCGGCGGCAGCAGTGGAGCCGGCACTGCCACACCCGAGCGAATTGGCCCTCGTTTTAAATTAAGATGAGTTTGCAGACTATCTCGACACCTGGCTGGAAATCGAGGAGGCTAAGTGGGCTAACGCGTCGGCCTCACAGCGAGAGTTTCGCAGTGGTAAACGCTTTTTCCTACTATTTTCAGCTTCTCTACTCACTTATTTGTATACTTAAGTATTTCTTTGTTGTGATTGTGTGAATTGAAGGCTGGTACACTACTTTCATAAGTGCAGCACATTAATAGATATCTTTATCTTATGTTTGCGCGTCTATCAGTCAGCCTCAGCCACTTATCTCAGAAACTGTGATGTAAACCTGAAAATGAACAGAAAATAAAGCAGCATCCACCACTTATTTATTTCATACCCTTTTCTAGTTTTTTCACTGATCTTGGTATGTTATGTGTAGGCTGTACTATTAGAGTGAATGGCGACCTCGGTCAGCCCCAGCCCGTGTACATACGTAACAACAACTACCTGGTCCCTATCGGCAACACCGGGCTCATCCACCTGGACACCGGCGAGCAGGTGCTCGTCGCTTGCACCGGTTCCGGACGCCTTCTCCAGGACCCCAACATCGCAGCATCTGTCGCCACTGGTGTAAGTTAACTACTGGCGACTATGTACTATAGTTTACTAGGTAGACGTGTATATATATTATTTACTAAGACCTTCAGGACTCGTCGAGAGTCAAGTCTTTCTTAGACATCACTATTGATCTTGACTCCAGGATTATCGGTAGTAGGTACCTTTGTGTTTTGGCTAATGGCTGTGTTACAGGTATTACATGAATCTATTCATTATTCCATTAAATAAATTAAAGTTGTAAAAATAAGATTTCAAAGAAAATTTCGAGACCAATTTTCTTTAAAACTAATCTATTACTTTTAACTACCGATAAACTAAAATAAAGTAACTACATATAGGTAAGTAAAATAAAAATAATTTATTTTTAATAAAAAAATTAAACCGACTTCAAAACCACAAATAGGCACTCAAAAGTGGAAAATAAATTAATATAATTATTAGAAGCGCCACCCACTCATCTATTTGAAGTCGGTGCCAGACCAGTATAATACGTAGTAGATAGATACTACCCACAAGTATCTACCTACTAACTACATTCATAGTTGCTATCAATGTAGTGAGTCACTTCAGATACTTAATAGCAACTATGAATGTAGTGACTCGTAACATGGTTGGCAAATTAATCTATCTCCATTGAACATAATGTCAGGAGCGGTCTACATGAATTAGTGGCTTAAAAACTAAATAAAGAAATTAATAACATATTTAAATGTTTGCAGTCCGCGGCATGTGTGAATAACGCGCTTGTGTCCGGCGCTGGGTGGCTGAATGGAAACGGAGATTTCGGTCAGATCACATGCTCTGCCAACTCCTTACACGAAGCGGAATACACTAACGAAAGATGCTTCAACAATAACCCCGTTATTAGGTAACATGACATAAATATCTCCAACAAAGTAGGCACCTGGTAATGAAAACGTAGCAATTATTCTCCAACGTTCACCACTAACAGCGTTATTCATAAAGGGTAATCGCCTGTCAGGGTGGGCAATTTGGTCGGCAATCGTGCCGTAACACATTATTATAGCTATGATCCTGGCACCTCACTTCAAACTGATGTATTACATCAGCGTTATTACTGCCAGTCTTTGTCGGCTGGAGGAATTAATTTCTATGTTTATGCCTTATAACCTAAATATGTATCTACCTAGTTGTAGATATGGTATTGTACAGAGAGTGATCTAAATTATATAGACCACCATCAGTCCGGTCAGCAATAAGGCTACAGAGGGTGTCAGGGATGGGCAGTTGCCCAGCCTATCCCTTGGACGTGAACCCCTTTTTCATTCAGATCTCATATTTGAGCCCTATACTTTTTCTGCATCTAGAAGAAATTCCTGAATTACCTCCCCCCTCTTTAGACCAAGTGCTCCGTACATCCATGGTCAACTGTCTAAACTGTGGCCTAATTTCTAGGGTCGGCTTCCTCGTCAACGGTGTATTTTACACTAAGTACTGGTCCTGCTTCGACCAGAGCCGCTTGGAAGTACTTTACGTGTGGGCTGAGCAAAACCCGCCGAATGCTGTCCATCAATCCAACGTGGAAAGCCCCAGTTGGTTAGGTAGGATTACGATGTCTATTTACTATATTATTTAATTACTTTATCATCACATCTTGTTTTAATTGAACTATATTGTGTTGTTAGCTGGCATTTTCTTCCCCGGAGTTGCTGTGAACACCATGTACACTAAAGTCCAACAGAAGGCTACAATCGCCAGCTATGTAGGCCAAGAGTTGGCTGACAAATACGTCACGTCCACTAAATTTTTGGCCCGTGGTCACCTCGCCGCTAAGACTGACTTCATCTTCGCCACCGGCCAGCGATCCACTTTCTACTTCATCAACGCCGCTCCTCAGTGGCAGCCATTCAACGCTGGCAACTGGAACTGGCTCGAGCAAGTAAGTTTAGTGATCTTGTTGAAATTGCGACAGTAAACGTGAGTTACGAAGCTGAATAAGGTCAAATACAGTCATGGTAAATTCTAGAAATTATACATACCTATGTTTCAGATCATACCAGTGTACAAAGGAAGTTTTGTGATAAGCACCCCGCCTGTGTCCACAGCTCTTTCTTCGGGACTATTATGTCGTCCCCGTCCCCCCAGTACATCCCCCGGCAGCACCACAGTTGCGGTCGAAAAATCAACGCTCGGCACAAAAAACTTCTCCGTCGACGTTTGAAGATACTTATCTATAGTCAGGTTATTTCACGAAGACGCATGAATCAATGCAAATTGACCCATATGCCCGTGTCATAAGAGACAATTAACGAACTATGCGTAGGTACCCTTAATTTCGTTTGTTTGTCTTAGAACCTCCGCACTCGCATCGGTCAAGCCGGCTACAGCACGATGGTCTACACCGGCACCTTCGGGGTGAGCCAGCTGCGCGACCAGAACGACCGTCTTGTCGACATTTACCTCTACCGTGACGCAAACAACAACCCCCAACTTCCTGTACCACTTTACTACTGGAAGGTAGGATTTAAAACCATATGAATAATAGTTAGAGTTAGACCACAGACAAAGACGTGAGCATAACAAACGGAACTACAAGTGGTTTGGACTTCAACTGCCTGCCAACAGAGGGAAAGAGCTCTGAAATTTTATTCATCTTTACAGGTGGTATACGATGCCTCCCGCCAGATTGGTACAGCGTTTGTGAGCATCAACAACCCTTACTACACGGAAGCGGAAGTTCGTGCGCTGACATTCTGCACGGACAGCTGCCGCGGCAACAGCGCCTTCGACTGGCTGCGCTGGCAGCCGGACCGCATCGACATCGGCTACAGCTTCTGCTGCACCGTCGACGACTTCAGGAGGACCGTGCCTTATGTACCGGCCTTCACTGTTAACGGCCTTCTAGCATAATAACACCTGCTATCTACGTTTTTACCTATGTTCAAATAATGCTAGTGTTAGGAGTATTTATAGATAATTATATTTAAGAACATATAGTCAGACGAATCATCATCAACTGTAGGTATAGTTTCAATGGTAGTAACGCTTATAAGTACCATTCAATTTAAAAAGGTCTAAATGAAATTAACAGCATTAGTGCCACAGTATTGCAGTGACTCGAGCTGTTTTCGGAAATGCGTTTATCATGTGTTTAGCATATTTGTAATAACAACCCAAACAATTCAAAGGTGTGTTATATATAAGTCACTAAGTAACTGTCGCCCAAAACTATTAATTCAGGTAGCAAAGTAACTGTAATTTGTGATTAATGTTACAGAAGGATGCCAGTAAAAAGTGTTTGATGATGCAATAGTGGCGTTACCATGTCACTATAGTGTCGTGGCGACGCTTCTATAGTGGCGTCGCGACACTTCCGTAGTGGCGTCGCCATGTTACCATAGTGACGTCGCTATGCTGCCATAGTGGCGTCGCCATGTTACCATAGTGACGTCACTATGCTGCCATAGTGTCGTTGCCACGTTACCATAGTGGCATTGCGACGGTTCCATAGCAGGGTCGCCTTGTTACCATAGTGACGTCGCTATGCTGCCATAGTGTCGTTGCCATGTTACCCTAGAGTTGCGTCGCGACGCTTACATAGTGGCTTCGCCATGTTACCATAGTGGTGTCGCTATGCTGCCATTGTGGCGTCGCCATGTTACCATAGTGGCGTCGCGACGCGTCCAAAGCCTTACAGCCTATATAGCCTTGGAAATTTATAAATCCGTTACTTACAATACCGTTTCCAAAACTTCTTGAGGATCACTTCAGCGTTAGTACTTGCGTAATCAAGCATTACCTACTCACACTATTGTTAGATGTTTACGTACTAACTTCACAACTCGGGCCCGTTTGTAATACCTACTCGACCTTCAATGTCAGACGAAGAATGAATGAAAAAGGTAAATGTTAGCGCTTTACTTACTTCTTTCTGTAGACTTGGTTTATCTATTGACCAGCTTGACACGTATTAGGACTAGTTCGCAATTTCTTGCTTAGTTCCAAGGTTTGCTTGTTTGTTTGTAAGTATACAACAAAAATGTCTTGCCAATCAAAGGTGGATCCACACTTACATTTCATTTATTTATCGTAGATCTCTCAAAGCACACAGGTAAATCTGTGTATGCCAAACATAAATTAATTACTTAAACTAGCTGAGCCCGCGACTTCGTCCGCGTGGAATTTAACTTAACAAAAAAGCCCGCTCCCGAGTTCGGACCCACGCGACAGGACCCATTCTTTAAAATTTGGTTTTTCTTAAATAAAATATGTTACTGCTTATAACAACAGCTATCTACCAGTGAAATTCCCGTCAAAATCGGTCCAGCCGTTTCAGAGATACTCTTTGATTTCAAGTGTTTTTATTTTTTGACGCGGAACCCTAATTGTTTTTCTAAAATTAAAGTAGCCTAAGTTACTCCTTAAAACATCAGCTATCTGCCAGTGAAAGTGCCGTCAAAATCGGTCCAGCCGTTTCGGAGATTATCCGGAACAAACACACAGGCAGACAGACAGACAGACAGACAGACAGACAGACAGACAGACAGACAGACAGACGGACAGACAGGCAGACAAAAAAAAATTAAATCGCGATTTTGTTATAGGTGTCGTATGTACCTACTTTCATATGCATTTAGTGAAAAGGTGTTATTTTGATATTACAAACAGACACTCCAATTTTATTTATTTGTATGTATAGAATAGATGAATATTCCAAAGTCAACATTTAATAAAACAAGTCTTGAGCTGAGGCTACGCAGTTCGGTCCGATGCAGTGACACCAGTTCGGCCCAGCTTGAGGGCCTAGGAAGTGGCTGGTAAATACTGAATTAGTGAAATAGCCATGTTATTCATTTCAACATCTAAGTTTTATGGTACCGAATAACCCGCAGGAATATCATATAATATTTACAACTAAATAATGATGTAATAATAATAAATAATAATTTTAGCCCTTTTGACGTCCCACTCCTGGGCACGGGCCTCCCCTCAACACGAGGGGGTTCAGGCCATAATCCACCACGCTGGCCCAGTGCGGGTTGGCGGATTTCACATGTCTTTCGAAAATTGGTTAAATCTTCTAAGACATGCAGGTTTCCTCACGATGTTTTCCTTCACCGTAAGCAAGTGATAATCATATGGAAATTATAATTCGGACATAGATTTCGAAAAATCCAGAGGTTCGAGCCGGGTTTGAACCTGAAACCTGGTAGCTTGCATGACGCGTGCTTAACCAATCGGCTATCACTGCGTTCAAATAATGATGTAACGCGATGTAATCTAATCAACTGAAGCGATTTGATTTTAAAGAAAAACGCCGAGGTACGAAATTTTTATCATAGATACCTGCCTCGACGCCTAGTTCGCCTGAGAAATCAGTATAATATTATGACGACGATATGTCTGCGTCGTCAAGCGTCAAAACTGATGATCTAGATTTAAGTACTTACCTACACAACACTATTCAGATTGTACAAGTTCATTTTATGAAGAATAAATAAAGCATCCCCTAACTGACGCTTGGTTCTCTCGAGCTGTCGGAACTATGGAAGTATGGAATTATGGCAGCGAACACGATTTCTAAGCGCGGCCGGATTATTAGCTGGCCTGATTTCCCCGGCTTGCGCTCGTCGGCTCGCGTCAGTTTAACATTTTACACACCTACAACTCAAGTCTTCAATTTTATGTCGGAAATAATAAAGATCAAGAAGTTGACCAAGCATAGCATTATCGAAAACAAACAATACGATTAAATCTCAATTGTAAATTTTAATTGCACGATTACGCAAGATTCCCTACCTATCAATCGGCTTAATTCTGACGTTACATTGAATCTGCGATTTCAGTAAAATAAGATACGGGTTGGCTATAAATGGAAGGAAATAGAAAAGTTATTCATATTTATACGGTAGGAGTTGCTGGGGTTGTGTAGTGAGTCGTTAACATGCGTCTTATCATTCTCTTATCCGTCGTGGCGGCGGCGGCGGCGGCAGCAGTGGAGCCGGCACTGCCACACCCGAGCGAATTGGCCCTCGTTTTAAATGAAGATGAGTTTGAAGACTATCTCGACACCTGGCTGGAAATCGAGGAGGCTAAGTTGGCCAACGCGTCGGCCTCACAGCGAGAGTTTCGCAGTGGTAAACGCATTTTTCCAACTACTTTCAGCTACTCTACTTACCTAAGTATTTACTTGTTGTTATTGTGTGAATTGAAGGCACATTGGTACACTACTCTCATGATTGCCGCACAATAATAAATCTCTTTATCTTTTGTTTGCGCGTCTATCAGTCAGCCACAGCCACTTATCTCGAAAACTGTGACGTATGTAACCTGAAAGTCAACTGAAAAGAAAGCAGCATCCATCTCTTATTGTTCGACGACAGTTTGGCACAGTGGTTCGAGCGTAGGCACATGGTGGTTGCGGGTTCAATTCCCGGCGGGGCAAATTACGGAAATGGCCTATTCGTAATTTGCCCTGGTCTAGGTGTCACTGGGATCGCCCCCAGTCCATTGCACGGTGCCCATAGTACAAACGTTGCTTAGTTGGTTTGTCAGACTGGCGATATTATTATTATTATATCTTATTCTAGTTTTACACTGATCTTGTGTGTAGGTTGCACTATTAGAGTGAATGGCGACCTCGGCCAGCCCCAGCCAGTGTACATACGTAACAACAACTACCTGGTCCCGACCGGCAACACCGGGCTCATCCACCTAAACACCGGCGAGCAAGTCCTCGTCGCTTGCACCGGCTCCGGACGCCTTATCCAGCACCCCAACATCGCAGCATCTGTCGCCACTGGTGTAAGTTAACTACTGGCGACTAGGTACTATAATTTACTATGGGTATACATATTAAATATTTACTAAGACCTTCGGGACTCGGCGAGAGTCAAGTCTTTGTTAGACACCACTATTGATCTCGACTACAGGATTATTGGTCGTAGGTACCTTTGTGTTTTGGCTAATCGCTGTGTTACAGGTACTTACCAGAATCCTATTCATTATGCCATTAAATAAATTAAAGTTGTAAAAGTCAGATTTCCAAGAAAATTTCGAGACCAATTTTCTTTAAAAACTAATCTCAAATACCGTACCGTATTAGAACTACTTTACTTATAAACTAACTAAAAGTATAGTAGAAAAATAATAAGTACCTTTTATAAAAACATTAGCACTCAAACAATAAGTAGGTGAGTAACAACAATCAACAGTAAATCTCAACGCCGAATGCGACTCTACATGATAAAATAAAATTGGCTCTCCGAGCTGTTCTAATCGCACCTCGGAGCGAGATATGACAATTAATCTGCGGTAATAAAATTGAGATCAAAGAAAAACAATTCTTCTGTTACTTCAAATGGTTTCAATTCAAATACTTTTTTGAACCAACAAATACATATCTTCCACCCTACTAAGCTGTATTTCTAACTTATTATTCTCTTATTTTCCGTCTACAGATAAATGTGTTTGTATTTGTATATATTGCGTACGTTAGAGGTATTTTTATCACTCTATTCATTTCCGCGTGTGAGACTTGTAACATGGTTGGCAAATTAATATATCCCCATTGAACATTTGCCACGAGCGGTTTACATGAATTTGTGGCTTAAAAACTGAATGAAGAAATTAATATCGTAGGTAAATGTTTGCAGACCGCGGCATGTGTGAACAACGCGCTTGTGTCCGGCGCTGGGTGGCTGAATGGAAACGGAGAGTTCGGCCAGATCACATGCTCTGCCAACTCCTTCCACGAAGCGGAATACACTAACGAAAGATGCTTCAACAATAACCCCGTTATTAGGTAACATAACATAAATATCTCTAACAAACTAGGCACCTGGTAATGAAAACGTAGCGAACATTCTCCAACGGTCACCACTAACAGCGTTATTCATAAAGTGTAATCGCCTGTCAGGGTGGGCAATTTGGTCGGCAATCGTGCCGTAACACATTATTATAGCTATGATCCTGGCACCTCACTTCAAACTAATGTATTACATCAGCGTTATTACTGCGAGTCTCGGCTGGAGGAATTTCTTTGTGTATGCCTTATAACCTAAATATGTACCTACTTAGTTGTAGGTACACTTCAGTAGGTAAAGTTGAGTGTGATCTAAATTAGATGTAGACTACCAAATCATCAGGCCTGTCAGCAATAAGCCTACAGTAAGAGGGTCAAGGATGGGCAGTGGCCTCACCTTCCCCCCTGGATCTCGACCTCTTTTTCATACAGAGCTCATATTTGAGCCTTATAGGTAAGTACTTACCTTACTCTGCACCTAGAAGAAATTCCTGAATTACCTTTCCCTTTAGACCAACTGCTCCGTGCATCCATGGTCAACTGTCTAAACTGTCGCCTAATTTCTAGGGTCGGCTTCGTCGTCAACGGTGTATTCTACACTAAGTACTGGTCCTGCTTCGACCAGAGCCGCTTGGAAGTACTTTACGTGTGGGCTGAGCAAACCCCGCCGAATGCTGTCCATCAAACCAACGTCGATAGGCCCAGTTGGTTAGGTAGGATTATGATGTCTATTTACTATATTATTTAATTTCTTTATATTGATCACAACTTGTTTTTACGGAGTCGGTGCCAATTCAAGTAAGTAGGGGTTCTCATGAGTCATGCGGGACTCGTCGAGGGTCAAACCTCGACGTCATTATTGGTCACCATTGTCGATCCTGGCTTACAGGAGTTACAGTGGTGGGAGTGTGTGGCGGGAATAGTCCCTTTAAAAAAGGAGGGGTAGGTAGGTAACTACCTAAGAAGTTGTCCTAACGTAATGAAAAGATATTGGCACCGACTCCAAATGAAATAAATTATAAGTTTCCTAGTATTTCTAGCTTTTCAGTGCATCGAGGTTTTTAAAGTGGGTTAATTTATTTTTGTTAAATAAAATATGGCTTTATTAGACAATATTGTGTTCTTAGCTGGCAGTTTCTTCCCCGGAGTTGCTGTGAACACCATGTACACTCAAGTCCAACAAAAGGCGACAATCGCCAGCTATGTAGGCCAAGAGTTGGCTGACAAATACGTCACGTCCACTCAATTTTTGGCCCGTGGTCACCTCGCCGCTAAGACTGACTTCATCTTCGCCACCGGCCAGCGATCCACTTTCTACTTCATCAACGCCGCTCCTCAGTGGCAGCCATTCAACGCTGGCAACTGGAACTGGCTCGAGCAAGTAAGTTTATTGATCTTGTTGAAATTCCAAACGTACACGAGAATTACGAGCTGAATCACTTGATAAGATCACATAAAGTCATGGTACATTCAAGAAATCATACATACCTATACCTACCTATTTTATATCCGCTTCAAATCATACCTGTATACAAAGAAAGTTGTGCCCATAGCATCTTCTTTGGCACTTTTACGTCCCCAGTACATCCCCGGCAGCATCACATTTCCGGTCGAAAAATCAACTAAGTATCTACCTACCTATCGGCATAAAATCTCTAGTGCGCCAATATTTCAAGATAGACTAGATATTCAGTTAATTTCGCTATGACGCATGAATTGTTGCAAATTGATCCATTTATCCACATAAGCGATACTGACACCACGCGTCTTCCTGCAATTAACGAATTATGCGTACCTACCTTTAATTTCGTTTCTTCGTCTTAGAACCTCCGCACTCGTATCGGCCAAGCCGGCTACAACACGATGGTCTACACCGGCACCTTCGGGGTGAGCCAGCTGCGCGACCAGAACGACCGTCTCGTCGACATTTACCTCTACCGTGACGCCAACAACAACCCCCAACTTCCAATACCACTTTACTACTGGAAGGTAGGATTTAAAACCATAATGAATATTAGAAAGTTAGGTTAATCCACTTACTTAGCTCCTACCTATTTAAAAATAAGAAACTGGTATGATTGGTATATTTTTACCTCTTCTTTATAGTTGAACTAGCTGTGCCCACGGACTTCGTCCGCGTAGTATTTAACGTAACAAAAATTTCGGGATTATCGGGATAAAAAGTATCCTATATGTTAATCCCGGTTATAAACTATCTGTGTTCCAAATTTCATTCAAATCCGTTCAGTAGTTTTTGCGTGAAGGAGTAACAAACATACATACATACATACATCCACACTCACAAACTTTCACATTTATAATATTAGTAGGATAGTAGGATCTAAAAATTGGATAGCTGATTGTTTTACGAACCAAGTCAGTATAGCAACTAGGTATACCCCTACAGTGATTTAGTCAAATTCTTTTACAAATAACTGTTATAGTTCGTAGTACCTATGTACATTATAATCAGAGATTCCATTATCTGGCAGTACTTAGGTACGCATAATCAAAATGGGACTTATTGGCATTGTCGGCTGATTGTAATCTAAAATACATGTTACATTTATAGTAATAAGTACCTAATTACTTAATTATAAACCTGTAAACATTTATAAACAAACTTCTGGGCGCAGCTTCGTTAGTGTTGATTTTATTTTGGGGATGTCGACAATAGTGTCACGAAACGGGTCTAACTATAGCTAAGAACGATCCAGGTGACCCCTTAAGTACAAATTGAAAATTTCATCAAATTCGATTAAGCCGTTTAGGACAAGAACGAACATAGACATACCGGATTTGATGCGAGCTCACTCCAATAGGTAGGTACTACCTATACTTAAACCATAAGTATATTTAAGTTTATTGATAGACTAGCTGTGCCCACGGACTTCGTCCGCGTAGTATTTAACATAACAAAAATTCCGGGATTATCGGGATAAAAAGTATCCTATATGTTAATCCCGGTTATAAACTATCTGTGTTCCAAATTTCATTCAAATCCGTTCAGTAGTTTTTGCGTGAAGGAGTAACAAACATACATACATACATACATACATACATAGGGGAGACCGGGTACAAAAGTAACGGCGGGTCGAAAGTAACAAACGCTCTCTAGGTTTATCCAATGGGCGAACACTGCTTTGCCGACGTCAGGTGATAGCCGGAAGCGCCTCTCTTACTCGCATTAAGTCGCTGCGTGCGTCGCACGCTGGTAGGTTGTGTGACAGGACGCGACGTGTTTTCACAACTCAAAAGTAAGTTTTTCGACGTTTTATTATTTAATGTTTACGTAGTCGTAATGGGATGATAGTAATCCAAATGTTTGCATATCCATTCTTGATTAGATTGATTGTACATTGTTTAAATTCGTTTTTGTCTAGCACGTTCCATCTTAGAGTTATATTACATATTTTAACAAAAATGAGGAAGGGTACAAAAGTAACATAGCCCTATGGGTACAAAAGTAACATGTTACTTTTGTCCCCATAATCATTTAAGTACCAACATTATATTTGTATGTCTGTCTTAACATGAATAGAATGCCGCGACAACGCATAAGAACTACTGCACGAGGAACTACCGACACGGAAGTGTATCGAAAAGCGACTGAAGAGCATTTCAAAGATGGTATAAACAAGAGCCCTGGCAAAAAATATAATGTTTGCCATGTAATATTATACATGTAAGAGGAAATTGATATCTACAAAAGCAAAGGGAAAAGGAAAAAAGATAAAGAAGGCACCTTAAGACAAAGAAAATAAATATGACGACGACGATTGCTTCTGTCTTGTCTGTTTAGAAACTTTTAGCAAAAGTCGACCAAATGAACAATGGATACAATGTACCGAATGTAGAATGTGTTCCTATACAGAATGCGTGGATAATGATAAGAAATATGTGTGCCATAATTGAGTCTGAGAAGGACAATACGGAATAGCCTGATTATAAAAGAATGATTAACGTACTCGTATATTAATTGATCTCATCACTTAAACTAATAATTACTTCTATTGATTTGTTTTCTTGAAATATATAATTTTTCAGCATTTAAAATGCGGAAGTTTGTCTGTTTTATTAATACAAAGTTTTTAAATAAATAATTTGTTGATTTAACATGTAATATTGTATTCATTAGCAACCCCTGTGTCTTGTTACTTTTGACCCACAACGTGTTACTTTTGACCTGCTTACCTGGTCGAAAGTAACAACTGACGATTTTTTTTAACTCTCTGTTATTCATATAAAACACACCATAATAAAATTAATCGAGTTACCAGTGTAAAGAACATAAAATGAATTTATATGTGGTTATATTAATTCAATGACAATAATAACACCCAGCTAGAAATCAAGGTAAAAGTACAAAGTGTTACTTTTGTACCCGGTCTCCCCTACATCCACACTCACAAACTTTCACATTTATAATATTAGTAGGATACAGAACCCAATAGGTGTAATTGATACAAACTTTTAAACAACCACAGACAAATACGTGAGCGTAACAAACGGAACTACAAATGGATTGGACTTCAACTGCCTGCCAACAGAGGGAAAGAGCCCTGAAATTTTATTTATCTTTACAGGTGGTATACGATGCCTCCCGCCAGATTGGTACAGCGTTCGTGAGCATCAACAACCCTTACTACACGGAAGCGGAAGTTCGCGCGCTGACATTCTGCACGGACCGCTGCCGCGGCAACAGCGCCTTCGACTGGCTGCGCTGGCAGCCGGACCGCATCGACATCGGCTACAGCTTCTGCTGCACCGTCGATGACTTCAGGAGGACCGTGCCTTATGTACCGGCCTTCACTGTTAACGGCCTTTTAGCATAATAACACCTGCTATCTACCTACGTTTTACTGTTGTTATCAATTGTTATTGCATAAATGCTTTTTGTTAACCTACTTACTTAAATAAAAATTGAATCTGAATTGAATTATTTCTGTACTTTCTTATCTTATCATTTGTGTTTGATCACGGGAAGAAAATATTTAAAAAATCCGCACAGCTATTGTGGGAGAGGCAAATAATTTGTAATTACAATATAATAGTTAATAGTTTAGCCCTTTTAACGTCCCACTCCTGGGCACGGGCCTCCCCTCAACACGAAGAGGATTCAGGCCATAATCCACCACGCTGGCCCAGTGCGGGTTGGCGGATTTCACATGTCTTTCGAAAATTGGTTAGATCTTCTAAGACATGCAGGTTTCCTCACGATGTTTTCCTTCACCGTAAGCAAGTTATAATCATGTAGAAATTATGATACGCACATAGATTTCGAAAAATCCAGAGGTGCGAGCCGGGATTTGAACCCAAGACCAAGACCAAGAGAATTACAATATACCTACTTAAATAAGTTTGAGTAATTTAGGGCCGTATTAATAAATCGATCTCAAGCTCGATCTTGGAAATGTCATTCTTATGTCATACCAATACAAAATGACATGTCAAAAGCGTACTCAAGACCGTTCTCAGACTTGAAACTGATTTATTAATACCAGCCTTTATGTTTTGAGTGGATCATATTCTCACAAGACTAGGTAATAGTTATTTGGCTGAATAAGCCATCGATCTTCAAAATATGTGTAACATGTGGTGACCGAAATGTAATATTTTATATGCCAGTTTCGGCCAGTGTCACATTCCATTGTTATTTTGCAAATTAATCAGAAGAAGGATGAAAGCTGTTGCTTCTGACACGGAATATTTCCGTCGACTGTGAATAGATAGCCCCTGATTGAGAAACCAGAGAAACATTGTATATTTTACCCATTAGCTTACGTTCCATATACGACCACTTTTATTCATATCCCACTTGCACATGAGTATTTTTTATTAGGCTATCTCATATTAGGAAACGGTTACTTTAAACATTTGCATTATCATTTGTTTTGATTAACGTGATTTGACGTTACAGTACGACGTTGACGTATCGTACATAGGTCAATATAGGTTATCTTCTATTTGCCTCTGAATTATCATTTTTAGAATTTTTTGGATAAGGAAAGACGAAGTTTTAATAGTACTTACTTATAACTAAAGTAAAGTTTTGCTTACTGCAAATACTTAATCGCACTACCGAATTGGAGAGTGATTTTCAAGTGTGCACTAAATCTTAAAAGCCATGGCCGAAGAACTAAAACCTGTTAATGATGACGATTTGAAGCAGTTAAAAGAGAGGATGAATTTAATCGTGAGCGCCGATCCCGCACAGTATCACAATGAATTTTCATTGCGAAGATACTTGAGAGCGTTCAATACTGTCGACAATGCCTTTCAGGTTAGTACTTATCTAAGCAGAAAACATTTGGACCTATTATTTTTACTTTACTGTTAAGTATAGTCACCATACTTAAATTCAATGTTATTAATAAATTACAGGCCATTATCAAAACCAATAAATGGAGAGTGGAATATGGAGTGTCAGAGTTGGGTAGTGACAATAATCTGATTGAGAAATATTCAAACAAGGCAAGAGTACTCAGACACAGAGACATTGTTGGCCGACCAATTATTTACATACCGGCAAAGAATCACAGCTCGAACGACAGAGACATTGATGAACTGACGAAATTCATAGTTAGCTGTCTGGTAAATTATATTAATTTTACTTATTTATTATTTTTTGTTTGTGTTTTCTAAAGTAAAAATTATAAGCAATGTGAATTTATCACATTAGTAGTATTCCAGTTAGCACTTCTGACTAAAATAATGCTAGTGTTAGGAGTAGGTAGGTATAGATATATCTACATACATATATAGTCAGACCAAACATCACCAACGGTAGGTATAGTTTCAAAGGTAGTAACGCTGATAGGTACCATTCAATTTAAAAAGGTCTATATGATATTAACAGCAGTATTGCTGTCGCCGCCAAATAGCTTAATTCGCCGTTCAATTAACAGCCTAGGCACTTAACTAAACAGCGCCGTTCAACTAACGGCCTGAATGATATTCAGCCATTTGATTAAACAGCTAGGCAAATGACTTGGATCGATGACGTTTAACTACTTGCCTAGCCGTTTAATTACCTGCCTAGCCTGTTCATTTCAATTTAGTTCTACTTTCTGCCACCTAGCGCCGAAACTCACCAAACTGTCAATATCTCTATATTCTATATTCTCTTTGTCAATATGGCGTCGGAAAAAAACATCTTTGATGGAATAATTTTATTAGGTACTTAGGTTTTTTACGATTTTTTTTAGATATACCGAATCTATTTGCCGGGTGGGGTTTCTGTGGGGTCATAAAAAAAATAACCCTAACCTAAACCCATCCAGGTCGTTCTGCTTTGGTAGTATTTTGAAAAAGTTTTGTAGTACTTAAATGTCAACCAGTTGCCTAAGCAATAGCCAGCCAGTTTATTAAATGTTGTAATAGACGATACGGCTGAATATCATTCAGGCCGTTAGTTGAACGGCGCTGTTTAGTTAAGTGCCTAGGCTGTTAATTGAACGGCGAATTAAGCTATTTGGCGGCGACATTGCCACAGTATTGCAGTGACTCAGAAATGTGGTTATCACGAGTTTAGTATGTTTGCACTATGTTCAATAATCGCTTGGTGAGCGGACATTTTGAGTTGGACTCAGAAAGTGATACTTCGCAACATTCTATACCCCGGAGTACTCATGCCGAGTGCCAATTATGTATGGTTGCTGAGAAAAATAACTTCTAAGTTCACCATCTTGAAGTATTTAGAAAGTGAAAAAACTATATTTTCTCGGATAATAATAATTTGGTTGTAAATTTCTTAGTTTAATATTATAAAGCATTGAAAAGACAATTTTTTGAGCTATGTCGCATTTCCCAAATACAAGCGATACGTAAGTAAACTCAAAATTTCACTCAAACGGTTTCGATTTTTTTTCTCGACCATGCCTCATTTGTAGCACCCAGACATATTTTTATATAGTAGTTTGCTATGTATTTTATTGACATAAATAAAATCAGCATCAATCTCCGTGGAACATCGGAGATAATAATTACTAAAGATTCGACATACAAAACGCCTGTCATTTTGTTACAGGCAAAACACAATGTTTGCTACTAACATTTGATAGGCGTTTAGTCGCATGTGTTCTAAAAAGTATAAGTCTTCAAAAATATGTGTATCTTGAGACAAAATAAGTGGATTTTTTTATAGAAAATTCAGTAATATCGTCTTCTTCTTACATTTCGTATTCAAAATGTTTGAACATAATTTAGTTTTCACTTCTTCAGGCAATGGGATCAGTTTTAATCTTCGTTGATGCCGCATTAGACGCACATTGGCTATTAACGGATCCGATTATTCCAAGGCGCAGTAGAGCAGATCTAGTATTGTCTCTTTCCTAACAATTTTTAGGGTTCCGCACCTCAAGAGGAAAAAAAACTAATCTGTTATAGGATCATTTTGTTGTCCGTCTGTCTGTCTGTCTGTCAAGACCCCATTTCTCGGAGACGGATACAGTTATCAAGTTAACATTTATATGAAATATCAAATGGTACGGTTCCTCAGATATGTAAAAACATTAGGCTTCTAAGTCAATTCAATAATTAATTACCGTTAAAATTATTTTTAAAGACAAGATTTTATTTGTTTGCCCTAAACTGAAGAAAATAAACTTTAAGATAAATCAATTTAGAACATGTATTACACTATTTATTACATGTTATATACTTTTTAGAACACATGCGACTAAACGCCTATCAAATGTTAATAGCAAACATTGTGTTTTGCCTGTCACAAAATGACAGGCGTTTTGTATGTCGAAACTTAGTAATTATTATCTCCGATGTTCCAAGGAGTTTGACGCTAATTTTATTTATGTCAATAAAATACATAGCAAACTACTATATAAAAATATGTCTGGGTGCTACAAATGAGGCATGGTCGAGAAAAAAAATCGAAACCGTTTGAGTGAAATTTTGAGTTTACTTACGTATCGCTTGTATTTGGGAAATGCGACATAGCTCAAAAAATTGTCTTTTCAATGCTTTATAATATTAAACTAAGAAATTTACAACCAAATTATTATTATTCGAGAAAATATAGTTTTTTCACTTTCTAAATACTTCAAGATGGTGAACTTAGAAGTTATTTTTCTCAGCAACCATACATAATTGGCACTCGGCATGAGTACTCCGGGGTATAGAATGTTGCGAAGTATCACTTTCTGAGTTCAACTCAAAATGTCCGCTCCCAAGCGATTATTGAACATAGTGGTTTGTAATAACAACCCAAACAAATCAAAGGTGTATTACATATTTTCACTAAGTAAGGAAGTATCTGTCGCCCAAAACGATTAGTTCAGGTAGCAAATAACTGCAATTTATCAATAACGTTACAGGAGGATGCCAGTAAAAAGTGTTTTGAAGAAGTTGTAGACAACTTGTGCATTGTTTTTGACCTGAACAACTTCACACTGTCGTGCATGGACTACCAAGTACTGAAGAACATGATCTGGTTGCTCAGCCGTCACTACCCGGAGAGGCTTGGCGTCTGTCTTATCATCAATTCACCGGCATTCTTCTCTGGATGTTGGGCTGTTATAAAAGGATGGTTAGTATTCAAAATTTCTGTAGTAGCTATCACTATTTTCTGCCAACTGCAACTATTCTATACTCTTGATCCAAATCCTGGGGGCTCAGTCGCCGCAAGGGAAGCCAGTTCCGCCAAGCTGGTCAAGTTGGTGGTCAAACTCAAAACTCAAAATTGTTTTTATTCATGTAAGCCAACAAAGCATTTATGAATAGTCAGAATCTAGCATCGGTTCGGAATGCTGCTTCCACTGAGAAGATCATTCAGATGTACCCATTGTTGTAAACAAAGGTTGAATTGAAACAAGTAATGAGTAAAACTCTTGATCCAATTTCTGTGGATTTCAAGACAATTAGCTTTTCCCTGGAACTTGTTGAGAGTAAAACTTCTGATTCGTTGCTATTCACCACTGTTGATTTTAACTCACAGGAGTAACATTGATTGGTGAGATCGTGTTTTTGGGCTATTGCATCTATTCTTTCTAAGCTCAGAAAACTGTTACTTTTAGTCTTATGTTAGCACTAGCCATATGCCCAATGGCATTTCCGTTAATAACTTTAATCCCATATTTTAAACCCACTCATGGTTGATATCTTTAAGATCACTTATATTGGGAACTGCTGTGTATAATTTTATGCTTTTAGGGCCATCGTTTTAGGCTATAGTTAGTTAAAATTTTTGTATTAAGTTGATGGGTGCCTAACCTGTATTGTATTTTACAGGCTTGATGAAAACACTTCAAGGAAAGTTACATTTGTTAACTCTGAGATGGATCTCTGTCAATATCTAATACCAGACATTCTCCCGAGTGACATGTAAGCCAGGTGATAAGGTTGATAAGATTGGCAAGTATGATTGTTAAGATATATCTTATTTTATATACATTTTATATTATTATGTGGCTATTATAAAAAAAGATTAATAATTATTAAGAAAAATGTGTAAGTACCTATGTAATAGGTAACTGTTTTATCTCTAATTCAGTACACCAACAAAGGAGGAGTACTCTTTGTACTCATATTAATATTATATTGTACTTATACTAATATTAATTAGGTATGTTGTTATAGTTAAGTATTTTCAATGAAGTCATCATTATGTTTAATGTTTTATACACCTATTAGCAACAAACTAGCTTCGTATGGGTACACATCCCATCATAACTCGAACGAAATTGGTTAAGTAGTTTCCAAGATGTGCCATTACAAATGGACAGACATTTTTTTTTTCAATTTATAATGTGGTATAAAGTAATCAGTTACATGATACTATATCTCAGTATATTTTTACTAAATTATTGATATAGTACATTCGAATTTGATTATTATAATGATTTTATCTTATTATGAAAAGTAATATGTTATTAATACAAAATGTTCTGTAACATTATGCTTGTTTCCATACCTACAAATAGGTAGATATGTTGTGTGACACATTTATTCCACAAAGTTAAACAAATTGCCCTTCTAAATCATTGTACCAATTTATTACATCAATAGTACCTAATATTCATAAATATAGTCGTAATGTCAACATAATGTTTAGAATCTAGGTAGGTAACTAAATAGTTATGTGTCCTAAGCCATACTTGCTATTCAGGGTTTATTTCGTTAGCTACAATATAAGTTCTCAATATTAAAGTCAATTACCTTTTAATTTTTATTATATTTTTTACTTATACATATTGTCTATTGAGGATTCTTCCTTTAAGGACATTTTGAACAAAAATAAAAATGTTTATAGATATATTTAGTACATAAAACATTAAGATTATTTATAATTAAGTAGGACAAGCTTTAAACCATAATTTGAACCCAAATAGTATACTTGTCATCCCATGAAAGAAAATGAAATCCTGAAAAAGTTACAGGGTCATTGTTAATGCTATGTTATATACTTCTGTTTTAACTAATTGTGGTTATTAAAATAAGATGTAAGTATATTGTTATAATACTACACAAAATTTGAGTACCAAAGACTAAAATACTGTAAATAACATCTTATTTTGTCTTTCGGTATAAAAATGAAGTCCAGTAAAATTAAAATATAACAGTTCATTTAAATGAGTTAATCGCAAGGAGAAATTAACCCTTGCTGCTATTATCTCAAGCTAGAATACATCCGCTGATGGATATAAAGTTTTAATTACTAATAAAATACGTGTAAAATATATGTCGAAGGTAGTTCCTTGAAAGCTATCACATCAACTTCAACCTCTGTGATTTCTACAAGCAAATTTACACTGACAGTACAATAGTTACCCTATGAAATGTTAACACCAGTACACCTATGAAATGGTAATTTTTTTCTCTATTCACATAAATATTTTATTTTTATGCCCAAATCATATTAAATTGTGGGGATGCTATTTCATAAGCACCTATTAGAAACATATAAGAGGTAATAATAGATAAAAAATAGTTTTTCGAGAAAATAATGGGTATCTAGGGCAGTATTTCTTTTTTGTAAAATAAGTACCTATGTCATGGTGATTTATTGAATTTAATTATCACAAGTAAACTAAAATAAATTTTGTAATATATATGTAATATATTTCCAAATAGGTATCTTCACACAATGCTATCACACAGCCATTTAACTTGAACCGTGTAATATTGGGCAGATGCAGGATCATTAGTAATTAAATATAAATAAATACACCATCAAACCTGTATTCTCCGAAGGGGTAGGCAGTGAGTGGTGCACTCAACGCATTTCCTAACGGTATGTTAGGTATAAAAACATTTAGTCATGTATATATTAATGTTTTTATTAACCTGTAATTATAATAATATGCTTTATTAAATAATAAAAATATATTATTAAGTACTTACCATTATCAAGTACAAACAATACACAATCATAGTACCTATATGTAGGTGCAGAACTGGGTATTGGGGCATCGTAACGAAAACTGATACCATGGATTCAACTCATGAGATCATTCTGGACCCTCCCTGAGTTGGAATTTTCCGTAGATATTTTCATGAATTATTCTCATATTTTTCAGCATTTTTAAATTGATTTAGCAAGCCTGTCTTAACGTGATTTTGCATAAATCAATCAATAATTACTATTTTAGACATAAAACTGCAATGGAAATTAAAACTCAATCCTTTACGTTACGTTTGCATTGCAGTTTTGTCTAAATTGCAGGCAGTGAAGTCATTTACAGTGCAGTGAAAATATCTATTGAAAATTCCAACTCTAGGGGGTCCAAAATCATGAGTGGAATTCATGGTATCAGATTTCGTTACGATACCCCTTCCATCCTGTATAATGGCGTTCCTTCTCTACTCTTATGTTGACTCTGTTGTATGTACACCACAATTTGTTATAAGTATTTATAAAGTTTTTATGATGTAATAGTTTTGTTTAGATCAATTTTATTGATGTTTTTATTCAAGGTAAGAAGGACCCTAGTTTTAAAAGTGATATTATATACCTGCCCCAAATGACATTCCACCGATAAAACTTGAGATTTTATACAAACCAATATATTACGTTATGTAAGTTATATTTTAGTACTTATGTTGTTAAATAAAGGGCTTATGACTGCATATTGTATATATTTCATTCTGTGAAGGTTTTGGACTGAAAGTGGATCAGGTTTTCTACGACACGGGTTTGTTTGCGTTTACCGTCTAGGAAGTAAACATATTTATATTGTTGTAAGAGATTCGCACCTGAATGTAAAAAAAACTGATGCTGTCAATCTACTATTGGCAATAGGTATTGCTTTGCTGGTATTAAAATATTTTTTGGTAAAAGTATTCGAAACATGCTGTAACGATTTGTATGAAGTTAGTTTTCATCTCGTCAGCTAAAAACAATCGAACCAAGGATAAACATGGGTTGCTCGTTGATAAATTAAAACACCACTTATATTAATTTTATTTTACTTGGTTTAATAGTTTTACAAAACAGATACAAATATGGACTGTACAAATCTGCGGCGTATTTGAATTCGTGTGTCAATTCTGTACTTCTATGTATAAATTGTTGTACTGTCTCGAAAATGTTTGTCGGAAAAATGTTATTTCCAACTTCATCTATTAGTTTATAACATCGACACGCGTCGATCAAATATCCAATACCTAGTTTAAAAGGATTTTTGAGATTTCACTAAATAATACAGTTACTTATTCAAAACATTAAACGAATCTTAAACATACATGTCGTAAAAAATATTCATAAATACTTCGTCATTCTAATTTAATTAGCTTTACGCCGAACGAAAGTACCTAAAAGAATGTATTCAGTCATTAATGCCTAAAATTAGCAAGAGTTTACCTTATAATTGGCACATCGTCTAATTTTCGCCTCTGTATCAATTAAATAGAGAAAATTGGTAACCCAACTCCTTGATGTAGGCAGGTACCGGCAGGTATCATGATTACTGCAATAATCACAAGAATAATCTTGGAAACATTCGGTACCAATATGTACCTACTCATTTGCCACAAATTTATAATTTTGATTAAAGTTTATAAAATTCGGGTACTTTTTTTTCCTTTTTCAGTTTAATATTCACTAAATGACTAGTACTTTTTAAAGGAATGTACAAAATATATACCAAGTCCAATTAACATGGAATGATTTGTGACAAAACATAACACATAAAACATAGCAGTGAGCTAACCCCACGTTCGTACTGGACGAAACATGTTCAAGAAACATGTTGTTGTCTCTTTATGACAGCAATAGAGACAACAACATGTTTCGTGAAACATGTTTCGTCCAGTGCAAACGTAGGTGAGAAATGTACATTGATTTAGGGGAAACTAGGTAACACAATAACATGTTGAAACCGCACAAACTGTAGGAACAAAAATTATAACGAATAATATTTACTTAACAGTACGAATGTAAATTATACATTTGAAAATCACTTTGACGGCATTTACAATGTAGGTATACTGTCGCTGTGTATCTAACGACTAGCATATTAAATAACTACAGTATTTTATTTACAATAAAAACTACATGAATAATGATATGGGGGTGTCAAATGGATATTTATCTAACTGTAACTTGTACATTAAAGATAATTTGCTTCATTACGCGGTAAGCGGTAGAAGCTATAATTTACGGTAACAAGGCTTTTTTGGGGATTGGCATCTTACTACTGAAGGGGATATAAAAGAAGTCTAAATTCTATGTTATTTTTACATCCAATATACATTAAATCAATGATGAAAACAAAACAATACGCTTTGTGCATACAATAACTTAGTTGACAATGGAAAAGGCTACAATTACTGTAAACTGATAAAAAAATCAATTCCTTTTGAGTGGCCATGTTCTCGCTGATAGAGTTATTGTCTGGGTTCGATGCTGCATGTTTACGGTGTGCATATTAAATTATACAACAGGAGGTTATGGAACTATTGGTCCAACGGATGAGAGCAAATGGACGCAGACGTTTTTTATATTATTTTTGAAAAATAAAATGTATTTTGATTATAATGTATCACAAACATGATATTTATGGATAATAAAAAGCAGTACAGTTGAATAGAAATAAAAACGCATAAAATATATGTTTGGTAGTAGTTCAGTTTGGTGAACTAGTTGGAATTATCGCGTAAGGCGAGAGATATTCTGAATACGCTAGATAAGTAATACCTGAAAGTAGAATTGCATACTCTACCGCTATAAGATGTTCATTGTTGATCTTACAATCATACATATACTAAAATTGCATGCGTTTAGTTTGCAAACCTAATCGAAAATGACGTTACAACAGGTTTTAAGAGATTCACAGATATTACTTGACTATTGTCTACAGTCCGCATAGTCCAACCAAGCGGTGTTAACTGCTCAATACATTGTAATCCTTAATTTATTGCACGAAGTATCTTGATACTAGTAAGGAGTCCAGAAATTGGAATCGCGTTTGATTATGAAGAGGACAACATAGGATGACTGTTGAAGCTGTAGTTTTTCTTAAACCGAGAGACGGCGTGGCGCCCATACTTCGGTAAAACGAAGGGGGACTGTGGTAGCGGGGCGTACACAGATATAGATTTACATAGATAACGCAAATGCATGTACTTCGCGTGTACGAAACCCCGACCAAGCGTCAAGGTTGGTCGCCGCTAACTTACAGTACGCGCGATTACAGATATAAAAAATATGAGTACGAGTATGAGCGAGATAATAACTCGAGAGAACTGTAGCGGGCGGAGGGGCATCAGCGGCATCGGTGTCTTTGAATTCAGTCGGTTTGGATTTCCCGTCACTAATGACGTCACAGGAGGTGTTCAAAATTCGGCACGCTTGGTTTCAATACAAATCGTGATACTTGCGTTGTCTATAAATATATCATAATAATTTAGCCCTATTGACGTCGCACTCCAGGGCACGGGCAGGGCACCAGGTTTCCTCACGATGTTTTCCTTCACCGTAAGCAAGTGATGATCGCATAGAAATTATGATTCGCCCATAGATTTTGAAAAATCCAGAGGTGCGAGCCGGGGTTTGAACAACGCATGCTTTAACCAATCGGCTATCACAGCGTTGTCTGTGTAAATCTATATCTGGGGGGCGTATTGTCCGTGTACCGCGTGCAGGAGCGTGGCTAGGCGCGGGCCCCCTGCGCGGGCGCGGGGCGCAGCAGCTGCAGCAGCAGGCGCAGTCAGTCGGCCAGCACGCTGTGCGCCACCAGCGCCAGCTCCTCCTTCAGCGCGCGGAACGACGGCCGCTCTTCCGGCGAGCGTCGCCAGCACACGCGCATCACCTGTCGACGCGATCATTATTAGCTTTAGACCGCGATACCGGCTCAAGCGGGATAGGTAAACCTATAAGTCGAGGACTTGAGGGCTTTGGTGGTACCGCACACTGGGCCAGTACGAGGGCGACACTGGACGTTTTTAGAACTGGCCACTTGTAAACGACATAATAAAAAAAAAACTTGAGCGGTGTCAAGGGACACCCGGATGGAACGAAGTTGCAATATACGGAACTTGTGCAGAAACACTGTCAGGATTCATTATTGTTATTTTCCGGCCTCGTGTTTATCTACGACATGACAGACTCCAAATACACCAACTTCGACTACGAGCTCTCGCAGAAGATACTCTCTATGCTAAAGGTCAGTCAGGCCATTTCCGAAATTTGCCCCGGTGGGAATTAAACCCGCAACCATCCGGTACAGTGAGCCGAACGGCCTACGCTCAAACCAGTGCGCCAAGCGGTCGTCAATCGTCGATGGTAGTAGAAGTAAAAGTAAGTCGCGACACCACACTATTCAATGCGAAATAGAAAGACGAAACGAAAATAATTGGCTGTGTTAAAAAAAAACCCGTCTAGCCCCCTTTCGCAACGCGCGATAAGGAACTTAGTTCCGAAATTAAAACACTATTATTTTCATAGTAATGAGATCCGTCATTGAAAAAATTAACTTCTTTTTCATTTTTTCCAAGCTGGTGTCGATCGATGTGAGGGCTCCCTAAAGCCTATAATTATTTATGATGAGACTCGCGGCGACGAGTCTAATATTGACACCCAAGTCGTTGTGAAATCTTATTGCTAAAAACTTACATTGTATATTTCGTTTAGACACCCCTTGGGTTTTTCGAGAACTTGGCCCCGTTGGACCATGTCCACCACTTCGGAGTTCTTCATCCGACCGTACGGCACTTTACCACATGTGAACACTTCCCACATCAGAACACCTGACGAAAGAGAAGGATACAATATAAAAAAACAAAATTATTTATATTATATTACATTAATGTGTCACAAACAGACGCTATAAACGTACCGAACGCCCAGACGTCGGATTTGGAAGAAAACCGTGTGTAATTGAGGACTTCAGGAGGCGCCCATTTGATGGGGAATTTGGTGCCGCCTGAACTTGTGTATTGGTCGTCCAAAACATATCGCGCCAAACCAAAGTCTGCCACCTGGAATTAGAACAGCTATTAAATCTGGTATCTGATAGAAACATGGACTTCTACTATTATAGGGTAAAACTATTTTCTAGGATTACTGTCCTGGATTTGAGATGGGTGAAAAGTTTTCGCCTTGGCTTGATTTTTAAAACCTGGATAACAATAATAAAACTTACTTTTACAACATTTTCATCTCCAACTAAGCAATTTCTCGCGGCTAGATCCCGGTGAATATAATTATGCCTTTCTAAATACGCCATCCCTTTGCAAACCTGGAAAGAAAAGTAAAAAAATAATGCCATGATGACACATTAACATAATATAACATCTATCTCTTAGCCGCTGTGCAAACATAGACATTTTTTATTACCGATACGTCACACCGTCACAGATATCCTTAGTTACTGTGTCTCGTACCCTCCGTACAGTTTGGTAATGTTGCTTGTGTCTTTTTTTAGTCTCCTCCTCTTTTAGTCCTTCTAACTTTTACTTTCCTGTTACCTACACCGAATACTAATGTGTCAAGTGGAATCAACTGCACACCAAGTAGTGTCTACGTCTGCGCAGGAGGGTGGTTGATTTCATATTGATTAGGTATACAGTAGAGACTCGATTATCCGGACCTCAGTCATACGGATTCGCGATTATCCGGTTTGCCGAAATAACGCCGGACCATCTTATGTGGAAGCATTTCAGGCCCTGGAAGTGGCTCTCAAATGGTTCTACAAACAAAAAGAGTGTGATACTGTGAGTTTACTAAACGACAATTTGTTGTTTTGAATAAAGACCTAATATTACATATTATTATTGTGTTAATAATAAGTATGTACAAAAATCGCGTTTCTTCATACATTCAACTATCCGGATTTTCGATTATCTGAATGCCTTACAACAATTAGTCCGGTTAATCGAGTCTCTACTGTATATGAAAATGAAATATTCACTGGTATCATGCATCCGACACTATGGCACGGTCGCTGATCACGAAGAAATTCGTAGGATGACCTGTTATACCTGTCTCTGTCACTCCCGCGTAAATCTAATACGTCTCGCTAACACAGTTGCCGTGAACTGCGTGTGACCGGCAACTGTGTGAGCGAGACGTATTAGAGGTAATAACAGGTCATTCTACGAATTTCTTCGTGATCAGCGACCGTGCCATAGACGAAAATGTGTCAACGTTTGTACATCGGCTTGTTGTGAGCGTGCGGTACTACCTGTATGCACATGTCGAGCAGCACGGCGGGCCCCAGCTGGTCGGGCGCGGTGCGGCGCAGGTAGTTGAACAGCGAGCCGTGCCGCATGTACTCCGTCACTATGTAGATGGGCCGGTGCTTCGAGCACACGCCGTATAACTGCACCAGGTTCTGGTGCTGGAGCTTGCTGCAAACAACCAACAACAAAAAAAAATTAAACTCCACCCCCCTTATTCACAGATATAGTATGTAAATCTAAGAGAACGCAAGTATCACGATTTTAATTGAAACCAAGCGTGCCGTGTAACTCCTACTGTGACGTCACAGCCGAAATTTAGTGACGGGAAATCCAAACCAATGCAAAGACGCCGATGTTGCAGATGCCCAGCTACGATTCTCTCGAGTCATTATCTCGCTCATACTCATATTATTTATATCTGTGGTCCCGCTCGGTCACAAGTTAGCGGCGACCAAACCTTGACGCTTGGTCGGGGTTTGGACACGCGAAGTATATGCATTTGCGTTATCTATGTAAATATATATGTGTGCCATTATTAATAAACGTGGATAAGCGGTAGTATAACATAAGGGGCGTCCATTCATTACGTGAGGCATTTATGAGAATTTTTGGACCAGCCCTCCCGTCTTGGTGAGATATTGTAAGATTTTCTTCAACTCACTCCCCCACCCCTAATCTCACGCGAGAGTCTTCAAAATGTATGTTTAGGCTGTAAACGTCATGATGGATTATCGAGAAAAACTATTAGGAAAACGGTTGACCCTAAAGGCCATCCTAGCTACTTCCCGCTAATTCGCTGCTCTGCGGGGTTCGGACGAACACGACAAACACTATTGTCTCAGATTTGGCCAAATTTTATACTATAAATAATTTTACACCGCTTTCTGTTAGAAAAATAATTACGTGAAATTTGCTAAGTGATATTTGGAAAGATTTTGCGTGATCCCCTCCCACTCTAGAACACCTTACGCAATGAATGGACGCCCCGTTGCAAACACAAAATGCGATGGTAGGGGATACTGACGTCATGACCTTGGCCTCCTCGATGAAGTCGTCCTCGGACATGGTCCCCTCCTTCATCATCTTGACGGCGGTGTCGTTCCGGCCGCACCAGCGCCCGCGCCGCACCACGCCGAACTGCCCCGCGCCCAGCTCCTCCAGCAGCACCAGCTCCGACGGGTCGATCTCCCACTTGTCTGCACACACCGGCATTATTATTGACGGAACACCGCCACCGGCGGCGCCGCCATCGACAAACCTTTCTGATAAATCCTACTTCCTACTAATATTATAAATGTGAAAGTTTGTGAGTGTGGATGTATGTATGTATGTAATATGTATGTATGTTTGTTACTCCTTCACGCAAAAACTACTGAACGGATTTAAATGAAATTTGGAACACAGTTTATAACCGGGATTAACATATAGGATACTTTTTATCCCGATAATCCCGAAATTTTTGTTACGTCAAATACTACGCGGACGAAGTCCGTGGGCACAGCTAGTAATATATAACTAAATAATATGTTCTGCTGATAATTTAATGAGATTCCCCATGAGAACCATACTTCTAGGAGAAACCCGAAAAATTTTGATGCAATTACTTACAGTCATGCATATTTATCAACATATTATGGTTGATATTCCAACAACATTGCACAATATCATACAAAGATACACTTGAAGACCGCTGGGCGCAGTGGTTTGAGCGTGGGCCGCTCGTCTCACTACACCAGGTCGTCGCTGATTCGATTCCCGTCGGGGCAAATTTCGGAAATGGCCTTCTCGTAATTTGCCCTGTTGTCTGGGTGTCACCGGAACCGCCCCCAGTCCATAGTACGGTACCCGTAGTACAAGATTTGCTTAGTTTGGGACCATACAGTTGGTGTGTCAGTCTGGCTATATTTTTACCACTTCCCGCATAACTGTTTAAATGGCACTAGAGGTGAGTTTTTATATTATTATAATTCGAATTTTTTGAAGCGAAGCTTCTATACGACGTTCGAGGCGCTCGCCGCGCGGCCACTCTATCCGTGCAAGTCGTCAGATGACGTAGCGTTACACGATGACGTCAGAGCTGCAGCGCCTTACGCTTTATACTATAAAGCTTCTTCTGGGCGTCCCTAGATGGCACTGTTGTTTTTTGGTTTAGTTACCGTGCGAGAGTCCCGCGGTGGGCGGCGCGGGGCGGTCGCAGGGCGTGGTCTTGAGCCGCGAGCACAGCCCGCCGCTGTTGTGCTTGTGGTAGTTGATCAGCTCCGGGATGCTCGCGCAGCAGTGCTTGTCCGACAGGTAGAACTCGCCGCGCCCGTTCTGCTTTATGTGGTAGTGTTTCGTTTGGGGGTGGGCACTGCGATACCAACATGTTTGAATATAATTATCTATATACAATGTATATATAACGATGAAGAACAGTGAAATAACTTTTAAAAATATATTTAATTTTGATTTGGAAAAAATACACAAGAAATTTCGTTTCGAAAACAGTCGTAGCTAGTCACGTATAAAAACTTGAAAAAATTTAGTGGCATTCATCTTTCTATGTTTACCTATCTAATATGTGTTTTAAATAAAATAATAATACAATAATTTGGTCTTTGCATGCACCACTATTACTCGGGCACATGGATTTTTATGTTATTATATATTTATTTATTTTATATCTGAACAATATCTGAACACACGGAACTCACAATGTGAACTAGTTTTTGTTTCTTACAGTAATTTTATTTAACTGCATTGTATAGCTAGTTTCTTACAGGCTAGGACGAACAAGTGCGCTCGTGCGTACAATAACGTTACAAACCGAGGTCATAAATTGAGTCTACATTCATCCAATCGCGTTAGTTTGGCCAATCCGCAACAGAAAATAACTCTAACTCATTGAAATATTTAAAAAACCCCCGATGCGACGACTTTTTAAACCACAAATCCCATGAAACATAGCTCAGAACACTCTCGATCAGAATACCTTTCTAACAAAAAAAAACAGAATTAAAATAGATTCATCCGCTTGGGAGCTACGATGCCACAGTCAGACACACAGATACACATGTTAAACTTACAACACCCCTCTTTTTTCGACGGGGGTTAACAAGGTTCAAAATCAAAACGTAAAAAAGTCAGCGAGTAAGCGACAGATGATACTCACACTTTGGTATAGAGTGATAGGGTGTACATTCCCTTGGTAGAGGAGTTGCGAACGACGAAGCACCCCTCTTTGTCTTCCTGCTTCAGCAATGACTCGGCGCGTTGCCGGGACATTTCGCCCACATACCATCTGGAAATAATGAATTAATCAATCAGAATTAATCAGTAGTCAGGGCAACGCTTTCTTTTGCTTCAAAAACACAGGTGGAATTAGGATATGGCTATGTGAAATGGCACAAGTATAATAAACAAAATCATTAAAAGAAAAATCAAGAAAATATTAAAACAAATAATTCAATTACTTCAACAACCAATAGGTAGTCAAGTTCGCAACCTTCTACAATTAGGGACAAAAAAGATTTAAAACAAAATTAAATATACGTATAACCAATACCTACATACCATCTTCCTCATTAATACATCGAGTATATTCTATAGCATTTAAATTTTACCTACTTCCCATCATGTGGGGAAAACGCCGCTCCTAATTGACAGTCACTCTCCGTAGTACATAAAACTCTAGCAGTGTTTGGCACATGCCACTCCGAATGTTTCCGAGTTGCAATGTTCAATGACCACGGTAGTATTTCCTGTCACAGGTAAACAAGGTCAAAGTTCGGAAATACGTGTAAACTAGGGGTCAAAGTGGTCTTAATATTCGGTGGCCGCGGATTTGTTTCCCAAATCAGAACTTTTGTCATAACGGGGGAGGGGAATAAATCAGGAATTCCAAGTACACGCCCAATCAAAACTATACCGAAAAAGAAACGAATAAAACTCACTCGTATTTCTGCAATCCTATTGTTTCTTTTTCCTTAACGTAATTGCTCGGAATGTAACCAACAGATCTGCAAACAAAATTTCCATATTGTTATCATATCTCTATGACATTTTATTTAAAGCAATAAGTAAGTGTGCAACTAAAACTTACCCATTTTCATCTTTTACTTTCCACCAGTGATCCTGCGAATCGTCTATAACTTCATATTCTGCGCCCTGTAAATAAAAAAACATTTGTGTTATACTATGGTAACATCATGGGGACATCACTCCCAAATCTGTACAATTTTACTTAAAATAAAAAATATATTTTTAATCTCATTCAATGGGCGGTATTTCTTACATCATTTCTTCCAATCCACCCACAAAATCAATTTGAAATCTCTGAATTCTAAGCACTATAATTAAAGCGAAGTAAAAAACGATGTCTCCGCTCAATTATCTAGGCGTTTAATTTGCGTTACTTTATTTTTTACGCCAAACACCTACGGATTTAACCAAAAACAAACGTGCTTGCTCAATTTCGTGGTTGATTGATCGCGCAATTACCCATAATGACAGATATCTATAACGTTAACTCCATCCATGGTAACCAAGCATATCACATCACCTGGCATTTAAAACTTCTAGGAGATTATGGAATTTATTCATGATTCTAATAATTTAAAACAGAAATTATATTATATTTTTTATTCCTCTAATGCTTAATTTTCTAATTCTTTAAAATAATTACATAAACCCTATTATAATAATGCACGATATTTCTGGCGCTTTATATTATAAAGATCTACATCATCTTTCACAAAATTATCTAATGGTAAAAATCATCTTTAGCATTTAGTAAGGCACCATACAAAATAACAAGGGAAGGTGTTATTTTGTATGGTGCCTTACTAAATGCTAAAGATGATTTTTACCATTAGATATTTTCCTACTAAAAATATATATTTAAATAATTACCTTCTCCAGAGACAGATCGCCGGTCTCAATAGCTTTGAAAGGGTAGAGTGCTACCACAACCTTGGTCCTTTGTTTTTCCTGAAAATAAATAAATATTGATGTCATTGTAGCCAAAATAACAACTAAGCACTCGAAGCGCGTGTAGATAGCAATGTAAAAGAGGTCGCTTACTATAAAATCAAACGAGTCTGGTTTATTTTCGTATTTATGTTGTGGTCTGGTTCACCCTGCTATCTGTATGGGACTTGGCCCGCCACACTCTCCCACCACTGTAACTTATGTGAGCCAGTATCGACAAACTAAATTCTCTTGAAACCCGCACACAATTTTAGATGGAAAAAATCTATTCACTGTCATCCGTTGCAAAGCGGGAAACAAAATAACTAGTACTTATAATCTGATTGACACATAAACAAGACTGATATGTTAGAAGACTAGCTGTAAGGCAACACGTATTGTAATTAGACTAATTAGCCCTACTAATATACACTGAGAAAAAAAATTACGACAGCAAATATTTTTTGTATAATATCATAATATTCTTTAAGTTTTAATACTAAACGTTTTGTAATTATAGCAAACATTGATGTAATGTCTCGTATTAATTGGAAATAAAATAATAATATGTCTTTTTTTCAGAATATAATTTAACTCTATGGGTTTACCTTTGGCTTGGCCGAAGGTGTGCCGGGAGGAGGAGCGCCTCCCCCTGGCATCGTGACTGCTGCAGTAACGGCTGCACAAAAAATATTAAACATTACTTACTATATTATAGTTTCAGAAAAAAAAAACATTATCGCGGTACCGAGTGACCAGGGCCGGATTTAAACTACACGGGCGCAAGGTCTTAGGGGGCGCTGCCGAACACAGGGCCGTCGCGACGCCTCCAAAGAGCCTGCGTCCCTCGCGGCGCTCTCAAACTCTAACTCAAAACTGTTATTATTCACGTAAGCCAACAAAGCATTTATGAATAGTCAGAATCTACCACCGGTACGGAATGCTGCTTCCACTGAGAAGGTCCGGCAAGAAACTCAATGGTTACTCTTTTCAATTAATAAAAGATGGTGTACGTTCTCAGGACCGTAAGCCATAAGACCATGCGTCCGTGTTATGGCCTAGTGGGCGCCAGGGAATTGGTTGCACTTGGACACTATATGGGCTAGAAGCGGCGCTGCTCGTGACATCTTTCAATTTAATAAGACACCCCAACAGTAGGTACGCACTTTAGTGTTAACGGCGACGATGCTTTGACGACGTAGTACCAATGTACTTATTTTATTTAAAGTCGAAAATCTCTAACTATTCATAGATGAGTGCCATTAATTACAGTCGTAAGAACAGTTATAAACAATAATGATCCGCTTTGCGTCCTCGTCGTTGGATAACATAGATACACATTTCTATCGCTCCAAGAAAATTTATTTCATTTGTAGCAATTCGTATTTTGTATTCTCAATCTCTCACTCTCAATTAAAACTGTTTTAATTCGTATTCCGTTTTTTTTGGTGCCGTCCTGTCCCCTCCGTGTCCTCGTTAGATATCATCGTCTTCCTTACATTGAAAACAACATTTTTTTGTACTTTACAGTAATTTTCAGCAGTACCCAGGCCATTTTTGACATTTACAAAATATCAATTATATAATAAACTACTGCCAAATGACAACAATCACTCTCATCTTATATTTTGTTATATTCGTTGTATCTGTCATTATATTTAAATGTGCTGAGAACCTCGAATGTGAAGTGTAAAATTACTCATTATGCAAAGGCCACAACGCTATTAACATTTTACCAAAATATTAACATAATAATATAGAATGTAACAATATTGGTAGTTAACACGCGGATCTGCCTATGTTTTAAAACTGTTGGTAAGTAATATTATTAAGTATTAGAAATAACAAGGATCTTGGTAAATTAAATAAGCATTTTTTTAAGTTTCTGTTAATTTAGTCTCAGGAATCAAATCTAGAAGCGACTGAGTAGTTTAGGCATGAACATAAGGTAAATTCTAAACACCTTAAACCTTAAGGATTCTTATGAAACTACCATTATGAAAGCATATACCTAAGTAGGTAACAATAATAGCGGTGTAAATCCATCCCGCTGCACTTCCACAGAATTGAAAACCCGTTTACAAACAAGAAAGTTGTCATGATAACAAAAGACACAGCAGTTGACCTATATTATGTATAGAAAACAAAACGGTACGCACTATCCATGGCACTTTGTGGCATCCGAATAAAAGCACAATATCACTTTTAACATTACATGGACGCGTTACATTACACCTGACCAAGACAAGAAAGTGAGTGCAACGAGACCAGTGAACGCAACCGGTGGCGGCGAGGCCAAGCGAATAGAGGTCAGACGAAATGTGCCGTACCCTCTAGAGCCGGGAGGAACGACGATAGCGACAGGCATGGTATCTTTGACTTCTTCTTGGTCACCGTGGACTCGTCTTCGGACTTATTCGGTAACATGGGAACGGGACTTTAAGACCGGACGTCCGCGCGCGACAACTAGCGTTGACTGCCTACTAAACCAACGTGTCGAGTACCGCGGGCGAAGGTAAAGCGCGGTTCACAGCTCTGTCAAACACCGATACGGCACGTACGTGATTGGTAGCTATGTACCTGCATATAATAGGTTTTATTCCTAGTCTCATTTTCTTTTTTATTTCCAGTGTAACCGGTTGCGTTTATATGTTTGATAAGAGCGACATAAACTCGGTTTTTTTCATATTCGCCTTGAAATGTAAGTTAACATTTAGATGTCGTATTAAAATAATTCAGTATGTTACTCATGTTTCTTTTTTATAAAATGCAATTTAGCTTCAAAATAAAGATATGAGCATAGAATATGGATATCATTATCAGTAACATAACGTTATTAATATGTTGCCACCATGGAAGACGAGACTTTATACTCGTCGAGACGAGGAGCAGGCTTCAAAGATGGTTGCGCGGCCTACATTCACCATTCGATGCGCGAGCGCAGGCGGTACACGATCTCCCTTTCACTTACGGTAACTACGAGTGTGGGAGCGTGACGGACAATACTCGTACAAATGTCATCGGCAATGTCTCGCTCGTATTGAAGATTATACCATCTTCCACAGAAGCCTTGCGATTGTACAGACTTTTTGCTCTCACCGAAAATATTGCCTTATTTGTTGGTTTTTGTAAGTATGCATGCATGTAGGCGTAAGCAATATGGATTTTTGTATTTGGATGCACACATATGGCTATACATTTATGAATGTAGGACGATAATTATCGCTTTGATATAAAATAATATTATGCTTGTGTACGACACAGTTTGACGGAGGATAATCACCCGAAACATCATGGAATAAATAAAATAATTGAAACCGGAAAATAATCTCCGGATACCTCGTCTGCTGCTGAGTTAGTAGTAGTAGTAATAAGTAAATAGTTTTTTTTATGGATTTTAATAGGTGTCTAAAGGAATTTGCATCCCAGATCAAGAACAAGAATCTGCTGTGATAAGAATAACAAGTATGCTGTCTGTCTAACAAGAATTTACTGTGAAGGGCTCACTCACCTCCAAATCCCCTGAATTTGAAATCCATGAATTTGAAAAATAACTACTTAAAAAAAAATTGGAAAAGTCCATATATACTCACAAACGACGTCGTTGGCTATTCGGTTATCCTCTTGTTGTTCGACAATCTGAATGTTTTGATCATAGAGCGACCAGAGGTCGGCGAGCGCGCAGCCCGGCTCGGGCCGCCGCTCCGCGTCGCAGCACGACCAGCGGCGAGCGGACCACACGCCCGGGTGGTAGCGCTCGCGGCGCCCGCTACCCACGCACACTGAATCATAACAAATAACTATCCTTCTAACGGCCAGCTGCTGGGCAACTCTACTAACGCATCAGACGGCGCTAGAGATCCAAAGAGTATCTAGTCTTGCAAATAATGGGACATTCCACACATGCAAAGTCGGATTAGAACTTCTCTGGTTTATAAGTACATACAGCGGCGGGTATCCCTTAAGGCGGACTAGGCCCAAGCTTAGGGCGGGCAGGTATTAGGAGCTAATTTTGATTAAAGGTGGCAAGAAAGTTAATTCATAGAATACGTCTCAGTAAACGATGAGCTGCAAAGGGGGCACCTGGTACTACATGGCCTAATGCAGCAAAAACTGCTAGTCCACCTTTGAGTACATAAGGGTCTCCTACTACGAATATTAAAGCTATAGGAAAGTTTTTTTACTGTGAAAACTGAAAACATAAATGCCGGGTGAATCAAATGAGAGATAGAACTGCTGAAAATGGTAAACGACCGCTCGGCGCTTAGTTATTACGAGCGTAGGCCACTCGGCTCACTGCAAATGGTGGTTGTGAGTTCGATTCCCGCAGGGGCAAATTTCGGAAATGGCCTTTTCGTAATTTGCTCAGGTCATTGGGATCGCCCCAGTCCATTTTACGGTACCCGTAGTACAAGCGTTGCTTTGTTTGGGACCATACCGTTAGTATGTCAGTCTGGCGACATTTATTTTTAATTACTTTGGGGTAAATGACGAAGCCCTACATGCAGTTCTGCCAGAGTACGGGCTACCCTAATAATCCACTGTGTAGAAAAGAATGATATGAAAAATTTAAAACAATTACAAATGTAAGTACACACAGATGCACTGCACACCAAGCAAACGAACGGATTTTTAAATAGTGATTGTCTGCTGTACCCTTCTCCTTTCTGATCTGATTTGTGACCTGATATTTCTGCTAGTTCAGCGTCGATTCCTTTCTGAGCATTCAATTCGCTTAATATTCTGATTAGTGTCAGTATATTTACATAAAACCCGCTTTAGGTTCACGTGGAAATAGTCTTTTAATGCGCCACCGTTGTTGGTCGTAGGTAACGTCCATGACTCACACAATACCAACGTCCTTGCAGCACTTCATATTGGCTGATCTGTAAGACTGATTAAATAACATCGCGTTACGGCTAAATGGATACGTACCTGATCTGATTGTGTGGATCCACTGCAGCCGCTCCGAGTGGTCGCCGGCTACCAGATACAATGTGTAGTCTGAGTTTTGTTCCGTGTAGCCCACCTGAATAGAGCATGCGAGCGATCACACATGAAAACATCTAGGCCAATATTAATAAATCGATCTCAAGTCTGAGAGAAAGCAAGAAAGATAGAAAGAAAGAAAGAAAAAACTTTATTGTGGCTGGCAGCACACAGGATAAAAAATTTTAAAAAAAATTATAATGAATAAAGTTAAAAATTCTGCTCGCCACAAACGGACCCAATTCAGCATGTGCTGGTAAGAGCGATCTTGAGTACGCTTTTGACATGACACTTTGTACTAGTATGATAGAAGAATGACATTTCCAAGATTGTCCTCAGAATTGAGGTCGATTTTATTAATACGCGCCCTTGGTGTTATTTTCGTATGACAAGACAACATTAATTTGGCATGATTGTTACATGGCGTGAAGAAGTATGTACGTATTTACCTGGAAGGGATATCTGTACACAGGGCTCTTATCGCCGTCGCTTTCAGGTATATGTTTAGTCAGTTCGCCTAGGTGCGCTAATTCCACCGTATGTATTGTCTCGGTGTTGATACGCCCGCGCTCCTTCCGTTTCTATAAAAATTATAACACTATTAATTAAGATACGTATACATTTTCAAATTTCTCTAAATTATCAAATTGTCGAAAAGTAAACTCTACCGTTCCCTAAAGCCTTGGAATGAAATTATGTACTAGACTCACTCTGGTGAATCCATATAACACTTATTTATTAATATTATGCATTTCGCCCTAAAACATCAAACAAACGTGGGTAGCCACTAGCCAGGTGCTTTACTAGATAGAATTTAACAGTTTGGAATTCAAAAACAACCTACAAAGGCTGTTAATTGAGAAATTTAATTATATCGCGCCCAAAAAAGTGAAAAACTAGTTCATGCTACAGTTCTCACTAATTGAACCGCTGAAACTGCCTGCGCCTGGATATTTTGTACAACCAAACTCGGATTGCGACGTCGCGTGAAACATTCAATTTTCATTAGGCGGGTACCACCATTGTTGTAGCCATCTAACAACTTGTACTAAAAGCAAGATTTTTAATTCAGCAAGTGCTAAAATAGGTGTGTAAGTTAAACAGGTAAGTACGTATTGAAATATATAGATATCTAATATAAATCGTCAAATGTGTGAGTGTAAGGCGCGATAAGAGTAACGGCGATTTCGCTGGCGGAGCGCCAAGACCGACGAGCGAACACTCCTCCACAACGTAACAGATTAGACCAATTAGGTACCAACTTCGGTGACCGCGTACATCATACCTCTCATCGTTATTGCCAACAATATTTATACATTAAACTTTGCTAGTATTTACATATTTGCTTTATTGAAGTTTGCCCTGCATTTTTGTCAAAGTGGATTGATTACTTTGTATAAGTATTTAACCAAAAGATTTGACCCGTATTGTCACTCCTGTAAATTAAGGTCTTCGGTGATCGATTCGTCTATCAATCTTCAACAAAGACGCCGCGATAAGACTCTCAATGAATCCGGAGGAAAACGTCGGCAGATTATAGATAATGACGCGAGAGAAAAAAAATAGGTTGATTGCTACAAAAACAAGACCGCCTAGTCGGTTCCGAGCTGAACTGTTTTTAGTGTTGTTTCAACCCATCTTCTTGTTTATATGGCTAAGGTTAAGTTCCCATCGCGCGAGCTTGATAGTCGCGCGATGGGAAAACTTGTCAGACGAACTTAACAAATATAACTCTAAATTGAAAATTTAAAAACCCCCGATGCGACGACCTTTTCATCAAATGTATACAATAATCAACAGGAAATCTGTGTAAAAGTATGAGACATTATTTTGTTATGACATTATAATAATTGACATTAGAATAAACAACGAATCTTAATATTGATGCCACGGAGGTTTCATTCCTAGTAAAATATTATCAATTATGATTCAATTTGATGTAATAACTTTGGTTGAGGTGGACGGGAGCAGCCCAACGCTAAATTTATTTTAAATTATATTTGTTCTTTTATATTTTTTCGCAATGGCGGAACAGCGCCCTCTAGAATTATTATAGCGTAATATTCCATGACCATTAACAAAATTTAACGCATGCGCGTATCCATCATTTGAAACGTGACTTATGGAACGTCTTTAGTTCATACACAAATCTCATTATAAAAATTGATAAAATATACTTTTTTCCAGAAACAGGGAATCTTTTCAAATTTATAATATTGTAAAAAGCCAGTTCAGACTATTACGATCATTTAAAAATATAATCAATCTAAATCCAATCATCTCAAATTTTGAATGGATTCGAGCCGTGGAAGTTGGTTTTGGCCTAGAATGTGGCTTTTTTACCTACAAAAGAGCTGATGATCTTCAAACGGCTGAACCGATTTTTATGAAACATAGCTAAGAACACTCTCGATCAGAATACCTATCTAACAAATTAAACTAAATTGAAATCGGTTCATCAGCTTGGGCGCTACGTTGCCACAGACAGACACACAGATACACAGATACACAGATACACAGATACACAGATACACATGTTAAACTTATAACACCCCTCGTTTTTCGTCGGGGGTTAAAAAGAGCGAGCCGTAAGCATACTGCGAAATACTACGTTCGAGGACAGTGTTTGTTGTAGGCTTGTTGTTTCCATACTTGAGGCCGCGAACAGAACGTCTCCGCTAGTGGTCAGCTTGTCTAGCGTAGCGTACCTTTAGGTAATTAATTAGAGGTCTTCAAACAACAGACTAGTAAGCATATTAAGCACTAGAAAAACTCTTAACTAAATATCCCAACCTACCTTAAAGCATTAACAAGCCTGCAGTATCCCGACAAAAACACCGAGTTCCGTAATGAATCGAATCACCGGGCGAGCTCATCCCCTACTCTTTCGCCTACCTCGATTTCAGGAACTTCCCATTAAATGAACGATCCCCGCTACTGCAAAGTGATATTTCTGTAAACTTACTACACAACATGTATTTATATGATGCATCAAATTCAAGCAATGAACATTTGTCTATAGTTATTATTTTGGCATCGTGTCTGTCTCCATCGGCCGGCCATCCAAAGGCTTAAAATGTAAAAACGTATTTATACGAGTAAATTATATGACAATATTTCGCGTAAAGAAGAGGTAAAATGAGCCTTTTCAAACAATTAACGCACGTCACCGAGGGTTCTTCGGTTAGAATTACTCGCATAACGAGGGACCGCACGCCGCCCGTGACTGTACATACATTAGTAATGTGAGGGGTTCTGTCATGTGGGGAGTGATTGCCAAGTCTATCCTTCTAACACTGCTGGATGAGGGTACACGTCGTCACTCGCGGCTGGTATTCGACAATTTTATTTTAGCTATTTTTTTTGTTCATTCAAAGTTACATTCTATCCTACGTACTTTATTTCCTTCAATATGTTCACTTTTATGTAACTTAATACCTACACGTGTTTTTTTGCCTATATCGCTATTTACTATAATATGTCAGATCGAAATACGCTTGACCCAAGCAGCCTGTCGAGGCTTTTGACTTATTACAATGGCAAGACGACACAATTTTTTTTCGGAATATACAGGGTGATATTACGATTAATTACATTTTAAGTAAGTTGGTAATTAAATCATTTATTTTGTGATTTCTTAGAATTATCGTCACCGTAGTCGATTATGATGTTTAAATAAATACTGTTTAGGTTTTGTTATGAAGAAATTGTGTCATAGGTACATTCATTTTCTATTGTAATAAGTAACACACTACAGTTTGATTTTTGCTTATGTCTCTTTTTATAGCTATTAATAGGTCATCCGGAAATTGTTTTGCACAACACAGTAAATGAAGTATGATAATGTGTATTCTTAAATATTGTTGAATAAACTAAATTTTATTAAAATCGTACGAAAGAATCTGAATTAAATATATAGCCAAGAGCACAATACGCTCAGCAAATGGCTGATGAATGTCCTGTTCCTGTAGCTGTGCCTTTACACATTTAGTGATAAAAATATACGAAAATATTATATACCGATCTAAGATCTAAAACCACAATCACCATATAATTTAAATACGTCGCGAGAATTAAGTATAAGCAATGTACACTTTGCGTTTTAAAAAGTGGTTTTTGCGTGGGAAGATACTGAAAAAGGAATGCGCACAAATCTGGACACCGGTGTCTATACTTCGATATCGTTAAAATTTGGACGTGACAAAAGGTGTATTATGGTGTATGAATTATGAGATAAATTGGATGTCATTTTATGTCACAATGTTTGTGGTAAAGCGATAAGTAATTGGTATTTACCAGTGCGTGGCAGGTGCGAGGCGGCGGCGGTTGGTGTTGCGGAACTACCGACCACTGCCGCTGTCGCGCCGGCCGATAGACACACCCAGCTCACGCATGCGCACCACCCCACAACCCTATGTGCACCCCTCCGTTCCTACCCTAACTCCTAAGAACAGCATTTGTGGGAAATACCTAAAATGCTGTGTACTTTTGAATAAACCTATCGATAACACAATATGTCACGTATTTGTAAGAGTTATTAGGTATATTTTTTCTGCAATACCTGAGCTCTGTATTGGGTACCTGAAGATGGTGTCCATTACCAACGCAGGCCCAGTTTTCTAACGCCGGTAGCCAGATATATCCTAAAAGGATTGGCCCCCTAACAGAGGCATAGAGGTTTGTTTACTTAGAAGTGGGACATAAAAAGCTTGACTAGTCTATTACGCGAAATAGACGCAAAATCCCATCGGACACACGGCTAGTCGTATTATAAAAGTGCGTTCTCTTTTTGTTCCGATACTTCTACACATGTGCATTACACTTGCATCAATGATTGTGAGTGCTGGCGACTGCATGAGTAACAGATGCTATATCCGTGTCATAAATTAAAATTATATATTAATAATTGAATTAGTTGATGGGGAAATATGTTTAATAGTCAACATCTGGGGGTTACCGTGAGAGCTTGGAAACAGACTCGTCGACATGCGTATTCTACGTCCAAACCTACAGTGTACAATAAAGTCCCAAGTCCACTAATTCAAAAACTTTGGTTTGGCTTTGGATGGGGGTTTGATTTGGCACTTTGGATAGTTTTGGTAGCCACAAATCCTAAAAAACCCAAAGATCCGTCTGTCAGCCAGCAGTCCAATGCAGTGGCGGATTTACAAATTTCCTAGGTATAGGCTATAAAGTTTTCGCCGCCCTTGCCTCTACAATTGTCATGTCCTAGATTAATTTTACAATCCAAAAAATCGTTGATATTGCATGTAAAATAGTCATCGTCAAAATTTGTTGCAGAGTTCTATCTGTAAAACATCACAAAACCGTCATACAGAAATCTTTTTGAAAAAAACAATCGTTCCCCAAATTTGCCGCCCCAAATCCAATGGCCGACAACTGTCAAGAATTTAACTGACTACCGATTTTAGTATAAATATTATTTTCATTTTAATTGTTTTCCGATGACGATATTAGCTTTGGACGGAGATTTTGACTAAGGTCCATATGTCCATCCTGAGAGTAGTTTTGATTATTATTTTCGACATTTTACTGGTATAAGATAAGAATGACATTTCCAAGACCATTCTCAGACTTGAGATTGATTTATTAATACAGCCCCTAGTCACTTACTGATCTATAGAAATTGGTACTCAAGGTGTGTTTTTTTTAACTTCTCATCAGCACCAACTTTTACTTGTCACCCTGTATGCAGGTAGTAGGTACATCAACATAGTGCCTTTGATCTACCAATATTATAAGTAGAAGGCACATTAAATATTATTAATTTTGACACATAAAATTTTCACTTGTATTTAAGTTTCTTTAGAGAAACTTTCTTGTTACACATAAGCAAACTGACTTGAACTTGTAATTTCTGTACATATTGTGTTCCTCTAGGTCTCTAGGTGTTCTCAAGGAAAAATATTTCGATTTGAACACAATCACAGTAGACAGCCAATATGACTTATTTCCACCACAACAATATCTAACATTGTGAATCCTTACTAATATTATAAATGCGAAAGTAAGTCTGTCTGTCTGTCACGCTTGCACACCAAAACTACTGAACCTATTTCAATGAAATTTGGTACACAAATAGTCTAGTCTGAGAAAGGACATAGGCTACTTTTAAATGCGAAAAAAGGGTTTAAAAGGGATAAAAAGTTGTATGGAAGAATTGTCATTTTTAGAGCTAGAGGCTTGAAACTTCTTTTTTAGGCTGTTGATTCGATATAAATAAATATGACACTCAAAGTTTATAAAAGTTTTACCCTCAAGGGTGTAAAATAACAATAGGGAATAGGGGATGAAAGTTTGTATGGAAATATAGCTCTTTGCAGTGAAACACTGCAAATATCTCATTAAAGTATTTATACATTATGTGTCTTATTTGTAAAATAATTAGGCTAAATAATTAAAAATGCTACCCAATGTTACTATTCCATGCGGACAAAGTCGCGGGCACAGCTCGTAATGTAGAAGTAAATAGATGTACAAGTAATAAAGAAATAAGTTACACTTACCTTAGTGTTTAGGAACAATCCTTGGTAGCAAAAAAAAAGTAGCATGAATCTCTGTGATCAGGTTGTAAAAAAACATCTATATAATAATGGCAATTATGTTGATGCCATGTCACAAATAAATTACATTTCACATGTCTATTTTTTTCTATGATTGACTTAACATCTAAAGTTGACAGATGCCCTGTATTTTATGTTTTACCCTGTTTTTCAGGCTATGACATTATCAGAATACATAATTATCAAAATAAGATGTTTGTGGAGTAATCACAAATAGTCTTTGTTATTAATATGGCCCTGGCTTAGAAACATTACAATGCCTTTGTGGGTTAACAACAAGTCCCTCACTTATTTTGTGGTTCATTTGAAGGACCTATCACCACAGAAATGTTTTAAATGCATTGTCATAATAGGTCTTTATTTTACTTATCACTCACAATGGTTAATCAATGCTTCACAAGTGGTTGCAAATTGTGAGAGAATTGTGAATTATTTGGGTAGTGGTAAGTGAGTGAGCTTAATACTACATAGTCAGTGAATCTAGGAATGAGGTAATAAAAATAAATTTAAAGATAATAAATTTGGAAACCCACATTTACCCCCCAAACCGTAAACCAAAAACTGAACTATTATACATAACTTAACTAAATATAACTAAAGACTATAAATATGGGAATACAATTAGTTCAGTAAAGTTTAGTTTGTTTACTAACAGCTATGACACTAATCTCATTAAGTGTAAGTTAAGTACACAATAAGCTATAAAGGAGCTGTAAGATGTTCATCAATCAGGAAAAAGATACTTCTATATGAATCATGTATTTAATGTAATTGCAGTGATATTGACAATAGAACAGCAATCACCATAAACATTTTATCGCAAGATGTCAATATATAAATATTATTAGTAATCATTATAAAAATAAATAGGAATCTAAAGAATATATAATTTAGTTTAGATATTTTTAGGTAACTCAGTGTAACATTTGATAATATGCATAAATTAGTTATAAGTATCTAATACATTTCTTAATTTGTGATTTGCTGCTATGGAATTAAGATTCTTAGAGCAATATTTGCAACACCATATATATTTTATTATAACAAATAAAAAACTTACCTCTCCATCTGTGTCATAATAAATAAGTGCCCGACGAGTCAGAACAAGACAACGCTCCTTGTAGTTAACAGGTGTGAATAACTTTTTGTTTTGAGACCTCTTTATCATGAAAGTCTGGAGCACCACTTCATCATCATCCTTTCCAGCCATATTCAGCAATTTTTGGAGTCTATAGGTACCTACACCACAACACTGTTACTTTACTAGTCGGTACAGTGGTACTCGTATTGGTATAATAGTGCTATTGTACCGACAATTAGCATGAAAAATTCGGTATAGCAATAAAATTACTTTGTCCCGCAGGAGTAGATAGTGATAATGATGGTCACACACGCACAATGTTAATTTTCCTATAGCTTTAGCTATACAGCTAAATTATATTGATATACATCAAGAACATGTATTTTTCCAGTTGTGCGATGATTAAGAAGGTAGCTAACTATTTCGAACGAATCATCATGTATAAAAAGCAGCTGAATTTTTTAAATCAATCAACAAACAAAATCAATTCCGAGTCCCGTCCGCGAGATCACAGATTACTAATTTCATAATAAGTAGAGTAGTAGTAGTAGGTTGTAGGCTACACTGGGCTACACTCCGCCAAAGATAATACAATACTGTAATGGCTAGTAGATATGGGCGTTTTTACAATAACAGACCGGCATCGATGCCACTTACGAATACCGATATCCAATAGTGATGTAACGAATATTCGCATTCGCATTCGCATTCGCGAATATTCGCATATTTTTTGACATTCGCATTCGCATTCGCATTCGCAAGAATCTATGCGAATGTTTGGCGAATGTTTTTGAAAAACACAAAGGAAATTATCTATAGACGGATATGGATTGTTAACAACTAGTAAGAATTATATATTATTAAAACAAACTTGCTCATAGGGTGACCCTTATTGCACCGCTTTTAGGTTCATAAAGCAGCTTATTACGCACTAGTGCTATTGACTTTACATTTTTTAAATTTTAGTAAAGCGTTATCCTACACGTATAGTATACATTTAAAACAATAAATAAACAAGTTTTATTAAAATATTATACATAAAACATTCATTAACTATTTAAATAAATTTAGTTCACATTCAATTTAATAGTAAATAAAACATAATATAACACATTCGATTTATTATATGTATTTCAAATAATATAATAAATGTTAACGGCTTTGCCAGACCCATAGATAAATTTAACCAGCCAGATGCATGTCGGACTACGCATACTCTAGAGTTCCGTAGACATCCCGCCACTTTTCGATACTACGGAACTCATAAAATAAAAGTGATCTAAATAGTAAGAAATTCTGTAACTAAATTTAATAAACCGGCATTATAGACATCTTCAACAAAAGTGACATAAACTTTTATTTTCTTTTTGGACTGATGAAAATTCTTATAAGGATTTTTAATTCAAATAATTAAGTTGTGATTATACTGGGTGCACAATTTGTGTTGCGTGGTTTGAAAATCAATTTAGTTTTTTTTAATTACTTATATTCATTTTGTATAGTATATTACTATTTATTTTCTATAATAAACCATTTATAATGTGACTCTCATTTAAAGGATGAATCTTGCTACTTAATTAAAAAAGGCCACGGTAATTAATATTGAAAAACTGTCTAAGAAACCTTCAAATAATTTTAAATTATTACTGAACAATACCTCAATCGAGGGGGTGTTTAAACATTTTTTCTACTCCCTTTTCTTAAGTACGGGAGGTACAATGGAATAACTTTACTTTCAAAATTTAAAAACAGTTTTTAAGCGGTACATAAACTCTTTAAATTTATTGGCTAGTTTGCAGTATTTTAGCCCTAATAGTCCCCGTATAAAATTACTGTGATTGCTTACGGATGAGCCGAAACTATAAGGGTTCCTAGTTTGACTACGGAACCCAAAAACTTACGGCGCACCATGTTGTTTTATTTTTAATTCATCCTGTAATTCTCTAGGTCTTAAAAAAAAACGTGATTTGTGATTTTTTTCAATTAAGATTGTAATATTCTAAATATATTTTTCTCGCAAGTAAGTTGTAAAATGTCGTATGAAATGAGTGAACATTGTTAATTAGACACCTTGGCTCCATCACAGCACAGCCCTCGTTTTAGTCTCTGGCTGCAAACCAGCCTCGATCGTAACTTAGCTCACTTGCACATAATGCCTGATTATAAATGAATAAATAAAATAAACAAATAAATAATGCACTTATTTACTTATATTTGAATAAAAATTAACCGTCTTGAGGTAGGCAGCTAAATTATAAATAGGATCTTAATCTATTGCTCTTGTTAGTCTAATTAAAATATTAATTCGATAAAATTTGAATATAAAATAATACTAAACTGCCCTCAAATAAAAAACAATCTCTTGGTATTAACTTTATGTGACTAATTTCGTTCTTTCAACCTATGGGTTCGGCTATGTTTAGCCGACACGAAATGTCAATCCAGTCTAACATTTTGCGCGCTCTTTATTACCCTCCGAGAAATAGGCGTGTTATAGTCAGTTTATCATGTGTATTTGTGTGTCTGTCTGTGGCATCGTAGCGCCCAAATAAAGGATCCGATTCAAATTTTGTTCCTTTTTTATAAAGGTGTTCTGATCGAGAGTGTTCTTAGCTATGTTTCACGAAAATCGATTCAACCGTTTGATAATTATCAGCACTTTTGTAATTTAAAAAGTAGTTTTTTTTAAATATTTTTTTTTAAATTTTCTATTTCGGGTTTCTTATTTGAAAGTCAACATTCGCATTCGCATTCGCATTCGCGAATGTTGTAGCCAAATATTCGCATTCGCATTCGCATTCGCGAATGTCAAAAATCCAACATTCGTTACATCACTAATATCCAATACTATGTTATGTTGACAATGGATGCTATCGGATGGGGCGAGAGGGGTAATTAAAATAATTCTAATTGATATTGGAAGAGGATACGCAAACTTTAAACGTCTGTATTTTAGCCATATTTAAAGTTATTTTAAGAATTATGCGAATAAATCTTTAAACAGCTCTTGGTATCAGCACCTAGTAACGGTATTAACACTAGGTATGTACACTAATGCACAACCATGTCAAAAATAACGATACTGATATCGAATACCGCATCTTTGATATCGATTCGCATTGATTCGTATCCAAACACGCCCATAACCACAGTTATAAGTCTGTGGTTATTTAAGCCCATACTACTAATTAATACTACCATTATCGTCGAAATAATAAGCACAGAGCATATAATCAGTAGTAGTATACTAGCTACAAAGATGCGACCGAGCGACGGTGAGCCCTTTCTACGGTCTGGGCACAGGCCTCCCTCACTATGAGAGGGATTCAGGCCGTAATCCGCCACGTTGGCCCATTGCGGGTTGGCGGATTTTACGTCTTTCGAAAATTTGTTTTTGGCGGGACGTAGTATACTTTATTTATTATTTTAATATTTGGTATAAAACCGATATAAGCGCGCTGGTATTTGTTCTGAAGTCACATATCCTTTGTGAAGTCACAGGTTTATGCGTTCCATGGCATTCTAATTCCATGGAATGAATAGATTTTTAAATCTATGAAGAGTGACAGGCACTACTAGCGTTGCCTAACTGTCGATAGTTGATGTATCGATAGTTGACCTCGAAAAATAGTCACAATATCGATAGGCCTATCGATACTATTGCAATTTTACAATACTATCGATAGATAGTATCGATAGTATTGTAAAATACGATTAAAGATAAAACAAGGATATTTCCTTGTTTTGGATAAAAGCACACGCAGGGCTGGCGGGTAACGAGAGAGCGGACGAATTGGCAAAGCAAGCAGCGCTGCATAGTAAGACCAAGCCAACGTACGACAAATGTCCGGTATCATTCGTCAAGCGACAAATCCGATTGGAGTCGCTTGACGAATGTAACCGTAAGTACAAGACTGATACCACTGCATCTACGACGAAAATGTTTTTCCCTGACCTGGTGGTGTCCTATAGGACAATTAGGAAGATTCATCCCACTGCCACGCTCACACAGGTTCTGACCGGGCACGACGGGTTCTCAGAGTACTTGAACCGTTTCAAGTGCAAGGAGGACCCATCTTGCATCTGTGAACTGGGTGTGAGTGATACAGTGGAGCATGTCATACTGCATTGCCCTGTGTTTTCACGCCAAAGATATGATGTACAAATGTCTTTAGACACCATCTTAGATTTACAGTGTTTGTAAACTTGTCATGGACAGCGAGAAACGTGATACCTTCCTAAGTTATTGCACGGTGGTAGCGACCAGCGTGATTAATAGAAACAAGACCTAAGCAGAAAGAGGCCAGCTGTCCACTTATTGTGTCAATAACTCCCAACAGCAACTTAGACTACACTGCGCTATTAATTACGCCGGCTGACATATTCGTGCAATAGAATAGGAGGGAATCGTGTTTATTTTATCACGTTTATAACTATTGTTATTTATTCCACTGTCCCATTTTTTGTATAAATATCGATAAGTTTATTGTTTTTACTCGCCTTTTGAGAAATATGTTTTCTAACAAAACCTGTGTAACTTTTATTCAAATAAAAATGGTATGTACATTTATTTTATAACGTGTTAATTAAGGTCAGAGGTGAACGCGGCCGGGCCATAGAGGCCCGGATTCAAAAACCAAAACAAACAAAGTATGAAAATAACTGAAATAAACTATTCTCGCAGTTTCATCGGACATCGGATAGCTGTCTGATTTTTCTGACAGCGTAGGCGGCGGAGCTGAGCCGCTTAACTAAAGCTGTTATATGTGGGCCCCACTGTAATTTAGAGTCAAGCGTTATACCTAAGAAAACAGTGTCATTTATAAATTCAAGTTTTTCTGTATTTACTCACTCCCTTTTCGCTCATACCCTCTTCCACGCAGTTCATCCACGTCTTTTTTCCTAAAAAGGACGTCCCCTACCCCGACTACAGCTGACTCTCATATCCATCGTCTTTTTGACATAGGGAAGTTACTTGATAATACAACTATTTTCAATATACTAATGAATTAAAATTCCGGTGCAATACTATTGAACTTTGGGTAAATATCGATGTAGTAAAACTATCGATAGTATCGATACTATCGATAGTATTGCACTTTATCAATAGTAATGCTCAATTTCTTGGATAGATACTATCGATATTATCGAAGGTATTGCAAAATTTCAATAGTATCGATAGGGCTATCTATATTATGACTATTTTTCGAGGTCACGATAGTATTGACAACCTATCGATAGGCCATCGATAGTCAGGCAACACTAGACACTACCTACATAGACAGCGACTGACAGACACGCCGATGACGTTTGGGAATATAAAAAAAAAGCAAACAAATTGTGCGTGTACTAGACAGGGTCCTCAATCTTAGAACAAAATTAAGGGAATGTAAGGGAAGTCATGCTACTAAATTACGATGCACACAGCATTCTTTTCAGCAAAAGGATAGTTGGTGCTTTTTAATTTATTAGGATTATTTTTAAAAAACTTAAAATACAGATGGCACTTTTATAAGTTTTGCAAATTATTTACTCATCGATTCACAAGATGTCGCTCCACGCAAAGTAATACCTATGCAAGAACTTCAGTGCTTTTCTAAGCTTCTTGGTCCTATGGCACAGATGAAAATACTATCTACTAAAATAGTATATTTTTAAAGTATTTAAATAATCTTAAAAAGCCATTCCCCGCTTTCTGGCGCTGTAAACAAATGACATGAAAACGTTTAGAGAATAATATGTTTAATACCTAATATGGTAAGTAAGTGCCTCATACTTTAGTATGTTTTTTTTTGTGTTATTCCAATGTTTTGTGTCAATATTCAATATACTTATAGATTTCTTTTCTTATTTTATTTATAATTTAATTAATACAAGCTGTTATTATATTAGTATGGTCTATGGATGTAGAAATTTTAATACGAATTTGGTATTTCGTTTTATTGTAAATTGGCAACATTAAAACCCCAAACAGCTCAAAATCAAAATGGTGGTCGTGTAATATTTTTGAAACGGTAATTTTAATTGTTTTTTAATTAAACTCTAACTTTGTTTCTTTGGATTTTACGATCAACCTACGTTGTTGCACTGTGAATTACTGTTGAGTTGAGCCTGTGCGTATCTAGTTTATACAAGGTAAGTCTGTGCTGTGTTCCTCCGGTGGTTTGTTTGATATTTTTCAAATACCTATCTACCTAGTTACCAAGAGGAGTCCTCGTAATTGGTCCCTGTGTTATTCTTCGCATCGGCATCGGTATCGAAAATATGTTCAGGGTCAGTGTGTAGGTGTAGCCTTGTGTGGGCGCTATGACTTAGGTTAGGTTAGGTTAGAACAGTGACCAAAACGAAAATATTTTTTTTCCAAAATTCGTCTAAGTCCTGGAACCATAGCCCCCCTAACTGGGAACTAACATAACCTAATGACACATTCGGATTCTGGCGCTTCACCGGCCGCTGCCGCGGCGCGCTCTCTTCGCTCGCTCGGCTCCCGCGTTTTGGTCACTGTTCTAACCTAACCTAACCTAAACCTAAGTCATAGCGCCCCTAAGGCTACACTCCAACCCATTAATTACTTACGTAATTTATGTAGCCAGTGGTGCCCATAATCTAAGCTCAAGTTGTAAAATTGCCCAAGGAATATCAACTACTAATAATAATATCAACTTTTTATTAATTTTAGGGACAGAAAAAGTTCTTCATTCTTTTCCATATCCAGAGAAAGATAGCGAACGGTTCAACAAAGTGGGTTTTTCAAATTGGTGGTGCCATTGTGGGGCTGAAAAATGAATTGATATATAAGTATCGCTGTGTTTGTCGTCGACGACACTTTGAAGATCTCTGTCGCTATAAGAAGATAAGCGATTCCGACATTATATATGCCAGGTTTGTATTAATATTATTAAGTACATAATATTTTATTTATCTCAAGTTTTATAAAAAATATTGCATCTAGCCATGTCCATCAATTATTTAGTATTTACAAGTTATTTATACTATGCATTTTTTTAAAACTGAATCCTGAATCCTTGTCCTGAATCTTTTTCGCATAAAACAATCCTGTAACCAGTAGTAGGAAATTTAAAATGTCTATCAAATAAAATCCAAATCATATTAGATTTAGTGTTTCAATAATGTTCCCATTGCATTTCAGATCCATTGTCGCTGAAATATATCAAGCAAAGAGAACTGTGGCAACAAATTAAAACTAAAATTGCTCTTACAAAACCATCAACATCAGCAGGTAACTATTTATCAATTTTACACATTTGTTTGATACACAACCGAAGTTGCAGGCAGCAGCAGTATAAGAAATAAGGTGCGTTGAAAGTTGTTTATAAAAAACTGGACATGTGTACATCTGGCCATGCACATTAAAGGCTTCTGAACCCATTTCAATAGCCAATATGTATCGTATCTATAACCAAAGTAGTGAAATACACGAAACAATATTTGCGGGATAGAAAAACGGTCTTGACAGACAGACAGGCGGCCGACGGACAACAAAGTGATCCTATAAGGGTTCAATTTTTACCTTTAGAGGTACGGAACCCTAACACAAAATGTCATTTAACCTGTATTATTATATTTTCAGATCCAGTGCTCGAGGCTGTGATACCAGAATCAGACACTAACTAACAACCTAGGTCAGTCATCAAGCCCGTCAATCTCTACAAAAGATGTTCAACGAAATCAAAGTAAGTTTCTTTGCAACAAACAATGTCCACGTAGTAGTAAATTATAAAAACGTAATTAGGAATTGAGCTAGCAATAACTTCATAATATTTATATTGGTGGCACGTGGCTATGGTTACCTACTATTAGGGTTGCATTATTACAGCTGTGATTTTAAATTAAATTTATTTATATGCATGGATCATTTATGTGGTCTGAATGAAACATAAAATAATTACTATTACTATAATATTATCAACACATTAATACAATAATACATATGCATATAGATTTCGACGACCGCTTGGCGCAGTGGTTTGAGCGTAGGCCGCTCGGCTCACTGCACCAGGTGGTAGCGAGTTCGATTCCCACCAGGGCAAATTTCAGAAATAGCCTTTTCGTAATTTGCCCAGGTCTGGGTGTCACTGGGATCGCCCCCAGTCCATTGTATGGTACCCATAGTACAAGGCTTAGTTTGGGACCATACAGTTGGTGTGTCAGTCTGGCGATATTTATTATTATATATTTTATATAAAATAATTTCCTTAGCTATGAAATGCACCTGTTGATTTTGAAAACAAAAACCAATATGGTGTATTATTGTACCATCCGATAATGTTGCTAATAAAGTTCGCTCGTCTTGCATTGACCGCGCATTGCCATCGGGTCCCGAGTAGACCGCGCGCCCGTAACCCTCCTGTCGACAACAAGTAGACGCCGAACGACAAGCCGGAGCTGGTTGGGTGCCAGGTGGCTCTAATAAGTTATGACGTTTTGGGAAGTAATGAAATACCGCAAACTAAAGAACTTTTAATATAATTATGATACATATTTTGATAAAAAACCGTGCAAACTATACCGTTCTTATTTCTTGTAAGATTATTTTTTCGCGGTTAGACCATAATCAAAGACAATTTGAACAATTGATAACGTAAAGGTTTAATTTAAATAAATGTATGAAAATACAGCTGTATTAACAAAAAAAATACTTTGTTTAGTTTCTCGTATTTCATTACTTCACAGAACTTGATCCTAATCGGATGGTGCAATAGTACAGAATGTTGTTTCTTTTTGTTAATCAACGGGTTCAATTCCTGGCTAGATAATCAAATAAAAATCAAATGATGCTGTTTTAGTTTAATCAAAATGGGTCTAGAGGTTCGTTTAAGCATTTTTCGATATTCTCTATAGTTTCTTATCAAGCCACGCACCCACACTTGAAAAATTCACCTGTAGATAGGAAATTTTACTATCAGCGTACTTTAATTTCAATTAGTATTAAATATTTTTATAACCCACTAAATTCTAGAAAATAATCATTATATGCTTTTATTTACTGACCAAAATGGTTATTATTGCATCTACGCAATTTATGAATCAAGATTACCGTTTCTAAAAATAAAACTGTCGTGTTTATTTTCAGGAAAAGCAGTTCTTCTAGCAGAATGCCAGGAGACCACTGATTTATTCCTATTCCTAGACAACATATTTGATTAGTTGAATGGGAGCTTCATGAAATTGCCAAGAGCCAAGCCGCCAGTCGATTCCGTAACAACAAATTCAAGCCACCATAAAATATGGATGGAAGGAAGAAAAATATTTTGATCAATGAAATTTATTACGATGCTGGAAAAGTCGAGCCTGTTCCTACAGTGAATAACTGGCTGTGGACACTGGAAGCTGTAAAAGTTTTATTGAAGAAACTAAGCGTTGATTTTGTGGTGAACCTCAGATGGATGAATCAAGACCCTAGAAAACTTCGTGGGAGAAATTAGGAGTCATGGATGCCGTAACAATAATCCAACATGCGAACAATTCGAGTCGGCTTTTACAACATTATTAATTAACAATGTAACAAGTATACACAGTCGTGGTAAAAATTGCGAGAATGATTTATGTGATGCATTACACACCCTCCTCATTGGAGACCAGTCAGACCAGACCAGCTCAGTAGAATTCGATTTTGAAAGCATTCTTAACACAGTTTACTTCTATTGAGGAGAAAGAAAAAGACCCCCGCATTATAGCACCACTACAGTATGTGAGCGGGTATTTCTTAAAAAAGACTAAAAAACGAATATTTAAAAACTGTTCGGAATGTAAAAAAGATTTCATGAGTGATGATCAGTTAGAATATATAAGGTACAGGGAATATGCCGGAAGACGGTGGCTTTGTTCTCCTAGTCTTGGATTAATACAATTAATTTCTAATATTCAAGATGTAATCAATATAATTTTGAAAAAACATTTGGAAAGAAAATGCTTGAAAGTCATAATTAATACAGCTTTAATAGTATTATTAGATTTTGACTTCATAACATGCAACATGCCCAAACAAAAATTGATAAATTACTTGATGAATGTCTGTGGTAGGTTTATGGTATTTAATTATTGTAAGAATTTAAATAAATATGTATGGGAAAAACAAATAAATGATTATGAAGAGGTTTATCAAGTTAAAGCTAAGAAACTTCTAGCCAAATGTTGTAAACGAAAAAAATATGTTAAATTTTACTAATAAAAACCAAATGTACCAGAGAATTCGTTGTTATTGAATTAATTGTTAGTTTTAGGTACTTTAATAACTTGCTGTTTTTCAAATAATTAATTACTTTCAATGTTTGTTTATCATAAGGATAACTTTCAAATGCATTGTAAATGTATCCAAAAGCAAACTGATAAAATCTACTTTCAGTGTTGTTTTTTGAGGTTGGTAAATTTGTTGTTGTGGTTTTTAAAGTAAACTCTCAAATCTAGTATTTTATGTTAGATATTTTGTTTATTTTACGCTAGAATTTTGTTATCTTTTTTACTTAATTTCTTATTTTCTATAATGTACATTTTCGTTTATATTGTTAAACTAAATCTAAAATCTGTGTATTGTTCTAATTTTGCTAATTGTTATAAGGGCTTTCCGAAGTGTGGTATTTTTTAATTTTTGATTTACTTATGATTGAGAATTATTTCCATGTACGTTACGCTAGGCATTATAAATGCTTACAAGAAGTATGCTGATCTGAAATCTACTGTTAGTACTTTGTAGCTAGCTTGTTGTTTTTTAAGGTACCTACTTTTGTTCATCTACTACTACTACAGTTTTTGTTTATCTAATATCATTGTATGTTCATGTTATATTTCCTGTTTTTATAAATATTTTATCAAATACCATTTAATGATGAATATTTATTATAAACTATGTGCTATATAATTTAATAGCATTGTGTTTATTTTCTATTTTTAATGCACGTAGAAAGTTAAAGTAGTAGATATATAAAGGCATTCCTTGGTATTGATTTTTGTGTAAATCTGAAAGGCGTGTGTTTATCTATAGTTTTAAGTTTATTTAATAATAGGCTATTAATTTAACTACTACGTTGTAAAGTAAGCAATTACCTACTGTAGGCATCATACAACAATTTATGTTTTTAAGTAAACTCGTCCATTATGTTAGCTATTTTGTTTATTTTTCGCTAGAATTTAGTTTTCTTTTATACTTAATTTGTTATTTTGTATAATGTATGCTGATAAAATCTACTTTCAGTAGTTTGTAGCTAGCTGGTTGTTGTTTTTTTAAGTTACATACTTTTGTTCATCTACAGTTTATTTTGTTTATCTACTATCATTGTATGTCCATTTTATGTTTCCTATTTTATTAAAAATAAATATGTGTTTCTAATAATGTAGCATTTTATTTTCAATAGATAATATATTTAATAGCACCTATACAGGTTACCAGGTACCTATAGCCACATTCCTGATTTAGTTCCTAACTTAAAATCCAGAGGCGCTAGTTATGCATTCCCTTATATACCTATAACATTGGTCTCTATTTCTAGTATATACAAGGTACTAGGCATGGCACATTTCATTGGTAGCTTGTTAAAATTCACATGAATTTGGTTTTCATTCTTCACAAATGCTACTAACAGATGTAGTAACAGTGAAAAATGATTTCAATGAAATCATAAAATTTTCACGCCTCATCACGAGTCACGGCCGCACCGCGTCGTGCCGGCCGGCAGAATGAAATTTCATACAGATCGCCGTGTCGAGTCGACGTCACACGACGATGAAGTAGCTTGCCTAATGCCTACGTTCTCCCTTGCGCGCAGGCGCGTCACGGGGTGGCGGCCACGGGCCGCGGGCTGTTAGAGTAGTATAGTAACGAATGAGTATAATAATCTAACGTAATAGCACGTGCGTGAAAAAGATAAATGCATTTCCGATGCGTCGTGCTTTATTTTGACTGAGTGAAATAGTTCGCCGCGTGTACTTGCATAATAATAAATAAAGGCCCTGTTGAGTCTGTTTCCATTTGACCTAAATTAATTTCCTATTATTATTTATTGGGATATAATAAAATAAAGGAAGTTTTAAGTAAGTATAAACAAAATACACCACGACTCTTCTTTTTCCCGAAGGGACTGGCAGAGGTCTAATCTGCAATGCACCCATATTTTGTAGAAGGAATTTAGATTAGCTATTTAATTCATCATTTATTTACATACGATGTTTTAAAAGAAATAGGTAAAGCCTATCATAGCTAACTCAGTTATTTTATTATCAGCTTATTTAAGTACTAATACTATCTACTATTTATTTACATATTAACTAAAACTAATGATCATGCGTGCGCCACTTTCTACTACGCGCCACGTGCGCGGATTCTATGTTTGGTAGATATTTGAATAAATATTTGGTAATAGATAATCGATTAATGGAAATTTATTTTTGTTAAGAGAACAGGACATTTTGGGTACAATGGGAACAAACGCTAAAACTGACCTTTGTCCTTGGTTAGCATATAGAAGTGCAATTCAAACTAAACCTTAATGTAAGGACATAACGCTTTAATTCCCTTGATGTCTTGTTTGTTGACGTTGCTTGCTACAAAATTATGCAATATTTATTATTATTTCCTAATTCCTATTTCACTTTTCGTTCTAATCTCGCGAAAGACACCTGTTTGCTTTCAATTTTCGTATTATTTCAAAAAGTAGTGAAAAGGAATTATTTATTATTACTTTTATCAAGTATTTACAATGACATAAAATTACATAAAATGGTAGGTATTAATTAGGATAATATAGGCACCTAAAGTTTGCGGAAAGAATTAATATACAGAAATAGCTGCCTCCCCAGCGCCATTTCGTGAAAAACATTAACGCACATGAACAATACTCAATAAATAAAGCTAAAATATACTATAATATTTCATATACTATTTATTATTATTTCATATATTATTTATTTATTTTAATATACTATTTCATAAAGAAATACGAAATAAAATTATGTTTAAGTAGGGATTCGAACCTACGGAATCCGTATCTTACAGTCGTCTTCAACCACTAGGTCGTTTCAACTTAATTTTAATAAGCAAAATTATCAAGTATATGAATATTTCTATTCCGTAAACTCGTTCATCTACCAATAATAGAAGGGAAAATTCATTGTGGCCTAAAATCATTTGTTATGAAAATTCACAGGTATGAACAGTGTGAAAAAAATAATAATATCATCATATGAAAATGAATTTAAAGTAGCAATCATTTCCATGCCTGCAAGGTACTCTGTGGTACTAGACTAGTAGGTAGTTTGTCGGTACGTTTTAATTCCTTTCTTTTGTAATTTCGGCTTCAACAATGTCTTCAGAAACAACACAAGTTAGTTCACTACCGCTGCCTCCTATGCAGTACATAAATTTTTATACTGATGAAAATGTAAGAAGAAATAGAGCACCTTTACCTCCGCGACCTATTCACGATTCTTACTCAATGTTTGGGAATCCATTCAATGCGGATGATACAATAATTCGATCGTTGGAAAGTCAGGTAAATAAAATATAATAAATACAGAAATAAATATCGCTAGTCTGATATACCAACTGTATGGTCCCTGACTAAGCAAAGTTTGTACGATGGGTATGATGGGTACAATGGACTGACCCAGTGACTGCCAGACCTGGGAAAATTACGAAAAGGCAATTTCCGAATTTTGCCCCAATCGGCAAATACAGCCTGAAATAGATCTAGCAAGCCTAGAATCTAGAACATTGCTGAGTCAACCAGTTCATGTCCTGTATTTACTTACCTATAAATATAAACCCTTATTTAAATTTGATGTGGTTTTCCAGAAAGGGACCAACCCACACACTCTTCTGCAAACTGAAACCAACCTAGACCTACAATCACTTGCACTAGGGTTGGTCTGCAAGATTATGTATGGATTGGTTTTATTCTGCAAAACTGCATCCAATTATACCTGAAAACTAGTACATAAATAAGATACAAAGTTTTTATTATCACACATCTTGCTGGCCAAGGCCATAGTGCAGGTTTGCCAAGTCCTGGGTTCAAACCCCGGCTAGCACCACTGTTTCGAAATATATGTGGAATCATATAATACAATACAATATCATTATGACTGGCTTACAGTGAAAGGAAACATTATCTGGAAACCTGCATGTTTTAGATAATCTAAACATTTTTAGTATTTGTGGCCTGAATCCTCCTCGTAGTGAAGGGAGGCCCATGCCCAGGTGTGGGATGGCAAAAGGGCTAAATTATTATTTTTATATATTTATATTTACTGGTACCATAGCTTGTTCTTAGGTACCAAAAAAGGCTTGTGCATGCACAAGATTTAAAAATAATGAGTACTGATAGGTATTAAATTCAAAACTAAAAATTTTAGGGCTTTCGAAGATTATATCCGATGCACTTTGAAAGAAGAAGGGAACTGAAGAAACTGAATCACTCTTTGCTAGCAAATTTCCTTGACTTACTAGACTTATTAGTGCATTGTCCTGACTCACCGAAGAGGGCTGAAAAAGTAGAAGATTTAAGTTTGCTGTTCATTCACATTCATCATTTGCTAAATGAATTCAGACCTCATCAAGCCAGGGAAACATTGCGAGTAATGATGGAACTGCAAAAACGTCAACGAGTAGAAACTGCAATAAGGTAATTTTACTAATTGTTTAAAAAAAACTATATTGCCATTCTATACTGCTTTTCTCTTTACTCTATTAGTAGGTAATAGAGTAAAGAGTCTCAAATAGACTCAAAAGAAAAATGTTTAAATTTATGCTACAGCTGTGCAATAAAAATCACTGATTTGTTTACAGATTCAAGAAGCATCTTGATAAAGTGCAAGATATACTGCAGAGTGCCTTGCAAAGTTTGCCAGACCAAAACGAAATTGAGGCCAATTTTAAAGTACCTGTGGAAATACTTGAGCACATGGACTGTGGCACTAGTGATATGTCGAATGCGGATTCTTGCTATGATCTTGATAGAATTATGTGTAATGTTGTTGATAATATGAGGTATCTATAAAAGTAGGTTAATAAAACCATTTGTTTCCTAATCATCTTTATACTTATATTGTGAGATAGTTTGGCCCTGGCCAAGAATGGTCTATCAATAGGTTCTAAGATGGGTTTTGATGAGATGTGGCAAATTCCTGATAGTGATAGTAAATAAAATTGGAGTGTCTGTTTGTAATATCAAAATAACATCTTTTCACTAAGTGCATATGAAAGTACATACGAGACCTATAGCAAAAACGCGATTTTAAATAAATTTGTCTGTCTGTGTGTTTGTTCCGGGTAATCTCCGAAACGGCTCGAAACGGCAGGTAGCTGATATTACAAGGAGTAACTTAGGCTTCTTTTATTTTATCAAAGTAGGTACCAACAGCTAGTAATAACTAACTTTAAACAGGGCGTGGTACCCACTCTTGTTACACCCCTTCCCGTAGATGCCGCGCGGGCAGTAGCGCATGCTGATGGGCGCTTCCGTTTTTTTGAATCGTTATATCTCAGAAACGGTGGCTCGTAGGAAAAAAGTATTGGGACATTTTTTATAGATAATTTTATGATCTACAATTTTTGTCTAAGGTACTTTATGATTAAACTTACCGTTTTGCTGAAAATCGCGAAAACCTCATTTTTTTGGACCTTGTTTTTTTTTCCATACACGGGAATGATGGGGAACTTTTAGACATTGTTTATAATTTATGTTTTGAACAATTTCACTGATTTTCAGCTTGTTGGGACTTTATGTAACTTCGAATGTCTAAATTGACCGGACTAACATCTAAACGGATTTAAATGAAATTTGTGTAACTTATGCTCCAGCTACAATTTAAGCTACTACTACCTACTGCTAGATTAGTAAATTGTCGTAGATGTTCAGCGGTCGGGGCCGGTTGGCACCCGACAAGCCCGCTGAGTTTCTTGCCGGATCTTCTCAGTCGAGGTCGCGTTCCGATCCGGTGGTAGATTTACCCTCGCCACCTCTCCTGGCGGCGGCCCAAGCAGAGGTCGTGTGCCTTGTGGCGCCCTTGAGCTAGCTGCCCCCTGCCCCTCTGGCTGTAGCGCACTTGCGCTCGCCCTCTATCCGGGTGAAGTTGTTATGGCCAACAACATTTAGTCCAGATCAAAAAAAAAAGAGGGCAAATACTATTTTTAAAGTACCTAAGTAGTTAAAAATAATTAATATTTTGATTGCTTTCCACAATGTAAAAAGGTTATTAAAAATAAATTAGTACCTAGGTATCTAGGTACCTTCACAAGGAGCAATGTTTAATTAATGATTTTCGTTTAGTCGTTAATATCTAATAAAAAGTTAATTAGTTTCTTTCTTCTATGTTATGACACTTTAATATTACATTGCAAAAAAAAATGTGAAAATGATGGAATGGGTACAAATATGGATTGTTTCATGTGAGTTTCTTTCAATTTAAAATGAATGAATACTTTTATTTGAGTTTTCTTTTCAATAGGTACTTGCCTACCTATAGTATTGTGTAATTCTCTTAAAATTGTACCTATTGTTTATTACCCAATTAGTTCTTGATATCGAGTGTATTTAACAAGCATATTTTTATCCATAGATTTATTTATATCATGTTCAAGTTACCGAACACGGCCGCTACCTATAAATGCCAGTACACCAACAACAACAACAGAACATCCCGTTCCGATAAACCGAAAGTGGGCGGAACAGGCCATGGGGATACATATCGCTAATATGACTGAAAAACTGATTAGAGGTGGGTTTAGAACAATACGCTAGCAATGGGAATGATGACAAAGTTATATTGAATTTAGTAGGTATTGTTTAACCGGTTTCCAAAAAAGGATGTTCGTCTGTAAGTTTTTTTTAATGTGTATTCTCCGATTACTCCGTCAATTGTGGACCGATTTTTTTTGTTTAAAAGTGTATTATACTATACTAGGTGAAACACAAAGGGTATACTATTTTTTTTGCAACTTAACTTTGTAAATCTCAAACTATCGGCTTTGTGGGACAGTTGAAGTACTAAAGGTTTTGTAGACTTGTGAAATCGGTCAACAGCTGTATTCCTATAACACCTTTTGTTTTTCAAGTTCCCTCCAAAGCTGATGGTTTTGGAATTACAAAGTTAAGTTTTGAAAAAAAAGTATACTCATTATGTTTCACCTTGTATCGGTACTTTCTCCAGGTGGTGGTCATATAAATTTTATCAAAAACGGTCCAGTACTTATATAGGTATTTTGAGAGATATACTTAAGACCGCTCTCAAACCTGAGACTGATTTATTTATATTAACTTAAAATAACAAAATTGAAGTGTCTATTTGTAAATGTCAAAATTAAAGCTTTTTACAAGCTTTTTACTGAATGCATATGAAGGTAGGTTATCTACGATATAAAGGTAGGATAACTACTTTATAAAAAAAACATTTTTAAAGTGTCTGACCAGTGTCGCATCACGGTCTGTCTGTTTGGTCCGGCTAATCTCCGAAACGGCTGGACCGATTTTGACCGGACTCTCACCGGCAGATAGCTGATGTTATACGAAATAACTTAGGCTACTTTTGTTTCATCGTAGTACCACACAGGCGGAGCCGCGGACAACAGCTGGTTTATGCAGTCGCTGAACATTGTTGTTATTCGGTTTTGCTTTCATGGACATGACAACCGCTCTCTGTTCCATTGCGGGAGCATGCAGCTTTAGGTACCTACTGCGGAGGCATTCACTCAGTTGACGGGAAGTTTACGATCTCGGAAACGACAGCATTCATCATTCTTCTAATTCATTTGTTAAAGACTTCTGCCATCTCGGAAACTTCCATCAATTGTGAAAACCCTCCGTGGTGAATGTACGGAGGCATTCTATCTAGATCGGTATTTGAATAAGTTCAAAACACATACCTACCCCCCTCAGATCTTATAGACAAGTTTGAAATCGCTGCGAAAGCAATCGGAGAATATAATGATCCTGATGCTACCGATCTGGCCTACATACGGGGCAGTACACTAGACACGTTTGGGTTGATGTTGGAAATCTATCATACATTTGCAAATATGGACGATTTCACGAATAATAAATATACAATGAAGGAGTATTTAGATGCCTATCATGTAATACGTAAGTCATTTATTTTTACCATGGCCAACTAGAAGCAATGCGAATTAGAAATGGTCGGTAATAACGTTCGAGTTCCACTCGGTCACTACCGGGCTTGCCAACATTCGGTCAGCAGTCGGAAACCAAACGTTAAAAATACCTAAGGGCCTTCACTACGTTAAGCGTGCGCACGCGGCGGGTGCCCGCCTCGCATGTTTGTAGGTATTGCAAGATTAGCTTACCCGACAGTTGTTCAGCCTATACCTACATTATTTATTTCTAGGTAAGTATGAAATATACTTTACGACCTATTCTCCGTACCTACTGCCAAATATAAAGAAGAAAAACATAAAAATCAGTCAAGCCGTTTCGAAAGAGTTTGGTTACAGGCACTGTGTCACCAGAATTTTATTTACTTCTATTATCAAAGATTTAAAGGTATATATAAAAATGAAATACATACACCCAGCAAATAGTCAACAACTATATTCAAGGATGTCTAGTCTAAATGTATAACATTCCAACTTAAATATTGTACAATAGCTGACCCGATAGACGTTGTCCTATATTAACTTTGAATACCTATTGAATTCGAATTATTCTGCTCAACTTGCTATTTTTTTATTTCATAAGAATCTTCTTCTGACAATCATTCTAATATTTAAAGAGGAAAACTTTGTTTGTTTGATTGTAATGAATAGGCTCCGAAAATTCTTTCACTGTTGGGAAGCTACACTATCCCCGCGTGACATAGGCTATAATATATTTTCAAAAAAATTAGGGTTCCTTCCTAAAACTCGAATAATGTAACCACAATGTACCCGTGCGAAGCCGGGGCGGGCCGCTAGTACCTAATAAACACAACAAAAAAATAATTAGCGAAATCTTTCCATCCGCCCGCTACGTGCACGCCGCGTGCGCACGCTGAACGTAGTGAATAGCGAAGGCCCTTAGTAATTAAATAATGTATTTATTTGACTTAAGACACCTTTGCGGGAAAGACGTGGCCGGAAATTGCCCTGAACAGAGCAGCGTGGGGGATAAAAGGGGAGGTCTTTGCCCAGGAGTGGGACAGTATTACAGGATAATAAAAACATAATAATATATATTTATATTTGTATCGCTTCTCATTGACCATGATATGGTATAGGTTTTCCTAGATAGGTTTTCTAGGTTTCCTATTATATTTTAGAGTGCCGAAGGTAAGCTTTAGATTTATTTACAGAAGGTTATTACAATGAGCTAAAGAAAAAAAAGGAAATATACATGACTACGGTTAAGAACATGAAGATTATAGAAGATTTAAAAGAAGATCTATATACAAAAATGAATGCTATCTGCCCAACTCACAAAAAAAGATTTATGAAAATGCCCGATAGCATTGTGAAACACAAGGACGAAATAATACACAATTTGAGAGCTTATAGAGTTATCGATGAATGCCATGACGAAAACGCTGTAAAAAATCTATTCGTAGAAGCTGAATGGCCTACTAGAAGACAATTTGCGGACGCCAGGAACTTCAATGAATCGAACGACAATGAGTATAAAGTTTTGAAATGGAAAATGAAAGGGGAACAATTCAAGGCAATAGAAGATATAAAGAACGATCTCTTTTCTTAGGTTGGGTTGACTACCTATGTCCTATCTATTAGGAACTTATACTTCGACTATGTAAATTTATTTAATTAAAAAAGAGGTATCGAGAACCTACGTATTGCTTGTGTTATATGATTGTGGTTGTCAGGTTATCAAGTAAAAATACGCGTTGCAAGCTTTGATTTCTTCCTTTACCATAGGTTGCAGGTAATAAATCTAAGTATATTGACATATTAATTAATTTAAACAAATTAAAGGTATTGTTAAAATCATTTTATTTCCCAATCGGAAATCCACAATGTTTCTGAAATGATCCATTTGACTTCCTTGAGCCACAAAGAAGTGCAAGAAAATTCTGAAACAAAAGCTAAAGACGAAGAATGTTTATACACCTGTTTACTGATTTTTTAAAGCCTTTAAGACCTGTAAGAGATAATAAACTTACCAATGTCTTCAATACACTCGTCATACTGCATGCACCGCCGAGTCAAAGCTATGGCCAAATGGAGCAACAATAGAACTTAATTGTTTCAAATGACGGTATACTTACAACCCGATGATGACGTGGTTTGTCCTTTACTGGTGGTTAAAGTATGATGATCAAACTAAAGTAGGTTATCATTAAAACAATGATGATACTTATTATAATAACTTACCTTGATCTAATGGCGACACTAGTACGTAAAAAAATCACCATGTCTACTAAACAGCTCTCTCATATAAAATATAATGTTAACCGGGAATACATTTTAGCTATAGCCGTACTTGAAACCAGAAATAATAACTCTTACTGGATCAGAAGGCTGCTAAAAACCTAAGGTGACTGCTAAGAAATAATATGGACACAGACAGGCAAAAATACCACAGACCTAACCAAAATGGAGAATGATTCAGCATCTGCACCTGAAATAATGTTGAGTTTGGATGACAAGCTACACAACCACTATATCTAAAACAAGATCACTATAGCAATAATATCTTGCAGGGGTAGACGCAGGTAGGGGTAGACGCAGAATATTTCTGGGCTTGTATTTTCAGTCATCTTTAGTTCCAGAACTATTATGAAACTATGCTCGGAACTTTTTCATTTCAATGCGTTATTATTTGGTTCTTCTTTTATTTTCATAAGAAGACCTCAAATACTAATCAAGTTAATCGCTATTCAATCAGGTAAAAAATAAAAATAGTCCTTTTCAAAAAATGCAAGTCTCATGTCTTTTGTCAATGTTAATAGTTGCTGCGCCCTCTGAAGGGGGCGCCACTGTTCCTGAAGTCACGTCTACCATAACCCCCTCTTCCTCTACCAGAGTTTGTCCCAGAGAATCGACCATTATTGTTTAGTCTTGAACTATATTTGCCTGACGGCGGAGTGTACATTTTTATGTTTCTTTCGCCACTTCGTGAGCGTTTTTCAGGGGATACTTTTTCACCCTCACTGTCAAATGTAATGGGACGGTGACGCTTCTGCGTTGGTGATTGCTTTGTGCCTTCGGAGCTGGTTGTTTGTTTTTCCTGTAACATTACCAACAAGGTCAAAAATCAATCATCCAACAGGGAAGTTGAAATGATGCAGCACAAACTTTTTGCGTGCTTACCTCTTTTTCGGTTTTCTTTGAATGGAATGAAAGTTGAACTTTGCTCTTGAAGCTAGGCGGAGTACGGAATATGTCCCTTATCAGAGTGTTGATGTTCGATGTAGTCTTTAGTGCCGCAATTTTAAGCTTGTTTTCTTCTGAATTAGCATCTTCACCTTTCTGCCCCTGAACAAGACATAACAAATCAATTATATTTATTTCTTCTGTAGATATACTTATTTACAAAGTGGATAATGATTTTAAAACAATCATACCTGGGTAACCTCCTTCAGTTTTTTAATATAGCCTTGAGTAAGACGTGCGGTATATTGTAGACGTAAGCGGAGTGATTTGAGTTTTCCCGCATCTGCATTTAATGTCTCCGGTGCCTTCCGGCAGAGGGAATGTAAAGCGAACAGCGCACATTCCACATGGGAGAATTGAAGTGATGGAGCCGTCTTTGCTTCTTCAGTTTTTTCTTCCGATTTTCCACCATTTTCTTCCCCTTCAACAGGAGCTTCCGGTAGGTATTTCTGTAATAATACATTACAATACAACCGTTGCCGCTATAGGGAAGGTAAGATACATTAAAAAAATAACAAATTCGGAACAACAAATGTTATAAAAACCGGAATAGTAAGAAAATTTATTGAATATAAGTTTCTCAAAAATAGCGACCACAATCTTGTGTTCCATGCCACGAGTAAGAACATAGTAAAATTACCATTATTAAATCATAAACTCTATTAATTTTCTGCTCAGGATTTTCCAACTCTCCACAATGTTCTGTGATCTCTGCAAATATCTTCAATAGCTCAAGTTTGGAGTCTGCTCCTCCTTCTGTTGCAATAATGTCATCCCACCTCCCAAGCACATGATCACAGAAGAAGTTGACAAACTGTGTGGAATCAACCTGTGCCTGTTGACAAAAAAATGCTTCTAATTCCAATTTGGATATGGGTTTTGGTACCAACTGCTGCATTAATCAGAACAACTAGGATGGAATAATAATAAGCAATCCAATAGTAGACCATAATTTGGTCCATTACCATAATGTAATGGACCATTATGTGTTCTCCCAAGGGGCGAAAATTAACACATGAAAATCACAAGGGGCATTATTTTTCATTACAACAACAAAATATGACAGAGAACTCACTATGCAACAAACATTTGTTACACAACTGAAAACTTAACAAAGTAAGAATTTTCATAAATTCCTTAAAATAACTTACCGATAATAATGGCAAGGCATGCTGTGAACACTGTATAATGCGATCAACGTATTCCGGATCTTCAGGGTGCCAGTCATTAGGGGTGAATGCAAGTGTTGCCACTATCTGCACTAACTCTTTTTTACCAGCGGGCGTCTTTCCCAGTCTTGACCAAGTTAGGAGGTCCATTATGTGGTCAAATTCTTCTGCTACTACATCTTGAATCTTAAAATAAGACAAAAGAAAACATTTGTAATGTTTCGTGAGAACTGACAACTTCTGACAGTCTGCATAGAATACCTATGCATGGATACTTGGCACCAGTCGATCACAGAAGGACAGATGGATAGATACATAAATTCATACAAGACACATCTAAACTTAAAAATAATGGGTGTTGAAAACAAGTGTAAAGATGGTAGCATTTACTTTATCTTGGAGACCATAGAATAATAGTAGTGTTAAATTTCATTTCACCAATCACTGCTGTGTTTAAGTCTCTCCGTCTTATACACGGCAGTGACATTTATCTCTTTCTTTCTATGGGATAAAAGATTAGTGCAAAGATATCTCACTACAAGTGATAATATAACATTTGAGAGTAAGTGGCATATCAAAAATAAAGGATATTATTTAATTAAATTACCTCAATAAGTTTCTTGCACTCAGCAATAATCAAATCTTCAGCTTCCTTATCAATGATTTCCCTGCCCAGTTGCTTCACCTTGGTTGCCAAGAACTTGATACACCTCTCCCTTACAATCTCATTTGTAACTTCACTGTCTGCATTCTGATGTATTTGTGAGAATAGGCCTGTTAATGCGCCTTTAGGATCACTCTTTAATATTGACAATAAAGAATTTGTGACCACATTTATTTCCGTGGTGTCATCAGATTGTAGAAGCTGAGCCAGGATATCGGCAATTCTTTGAGTGTGTTCCTTGTGGTCTTTGCACAGTGTTGGCAAATCCTTGATGGCTTGCTTACGAATCTGCAGCGATAAAAATATGCTTGTCTAAGGAATAGTGATTCAAAGAAGTCTATTGCTTTGCCAGCCTACTTCTATATAATTATTTGTCACTAACTAGATTATGATTGGCTGATATATTATGCTGATATTGTCTGGTTTGTATGCCAATCCACCAATGGTTGTCATCAAAAAATAACCCTTACGGCCTACCCTAACCCTAACCATTAGGGTTTTGATTTTATGATGGGTTAGGTAGGACCCCCAGTATATCTGGATGAATTTTCGAACGAGTGGATGGCTAGAATAAAGAAGACACTTGAAGAATTCCATGTATAATACTTACGGCTACATCGTCATCCTCGCACAAATCAAACTGAGCTTCAATGGATTGGTCGGCCAAACCAGGAAAGCTCTTGAAAAATTTCGCAATGAACTGTGATGCCAATCGTTTCTCCTTGTCCGATCCTTTGACTGCGGCCAGTATTTCTAAGTACTCCTTTTCATGCTAGAAATAATTAATAAGAAATTAAGGCTTGAAATAAAGGAAAAAACAACTCGTAATTTTGTGGATGTGAAAAATAGGTTACCTTAGAGATATCATCTTTGGCGTCGGCTAATATCCCATAATTTTGGTACAATTTTTCAATGTTATCCGCCGACATGTTAGCTTTTCTTATGGAACTCTTTTAATTACTTACAAATGGAGCAGTTATAAGCAAGAAATAAGTATGAATAACGTTAGCCTCTATTTTTCACGAAAAATTCAACGACCACACACAATCACCACGCATTCCAATAAAATCCAAAATAGTGTTGCCCCAAATCGAAAACCATAAATTAGAGAAGGCGATCAGAAATTGATTCATTGAAGAAGCGATATCACACGTCAATTTTTTTTATCGATATGGTGTACTAATTCAACACGGTAAGTCAATATTTTACTCTAGAAAATTGACATTCGATTTCTTTTTGATTCTAAACAATTCTTTTTTTACAGTTAGTAGAATGTACTAAACCTGTAGAATAGAGTAAAGGAGTCTGAACTCAAACGAGAGCTAGCCTTACACGCCCTATAGGAGTTCATCACAACGAGTTAATACCAAGTGCCCCGATGGTGTAGCTCAAGAACCTTGTGTTATGTATAAAGTTCTTGGTGTAGCTTATTTTCTATTTTTCTATGGTACTCAAACACATGTAAATAAAACTGTTTTCACTTATGCGAAAACTCCCGAAATGACCGTGTGCTTAGTTTTCTTCGCCTCTCTTCGATTAATAAAAAAAAATTAAAAAAGTAAGAACAAAACAAATTCGTAAATACTCGATTTGTGAGAAATCAATGTTTTAGAACTTGATTATTTTGTGGATCGATTCATCAGATTGTGATTCGAATCGTTTTAGAACGAAAAGCATCACTAAACTACCATAAATATTATTTTTATATGTTCATCTTCATTCGTAGCATTTTTTTAGTTAGTTTAACGGCCCTGGCTACAAGCCCTTTTGAGCATTCATTCATTAGCAATCAAAACTTGATCAAAACTAAGTTGCCAGGGTAAGAAAAAAAACATTCACGTCATCTTGATAGCATTTCAGTCGAGTTTTCTTTCAGTGACGAAGGACAAATTCATCGAAATCTTTTCTCTGTCTACGATTGAAAATCTTCTTCTGCTTAGGCTGCATACGTATATGTACGTATATATATGCCAAGTATATGCATGCATGTACTATGCGATTCAAATGAGAATAGGATCGACTTTGCGCCATATTGTGACGTCATAGTTGTCAATTCTAGCCAGTTAGGTAGGGTGAGCAAAACGAGATATTTTTAAAATAAAATTTATTTGCAAAGGTTGAGTCAAAAAATGCTTTCCGCTATAAAATAAAATATGAATTATTGTAGGTTTTTAAAATTTATTACGCCAACTGTTATTTAAAATATAAAGGGGCATTCTGTTACCTGTTTTTATAATAAAATTAAAATTATCAAATAAGAATAGGAATGTCAATAACCTCTGTCGGTCAAATGTCACTTGAAAAGTATGGTTTGCAAAAAAAATTTTTGCATATCAATAATAATAGTCTTACATCAAATTAAAATAAAAATGTTAAATTAGTAGTAAATTGTCTTAGTTTTAATATTTAATTATTTCAAAACATACTTCGTTTTAAAACCATTCGAAGACGATGATAATTTTTAGTTTTTTTATAAATACTTACAGGTAACAGACGGCCCCTTTTTATTTTAAATAACAGTTGGCGTAATAAATTTTAAAAACCTACAATAGTTCATATTTTATTTTATAGCGGAAAGCAGCAGTGATGATTTTATCACTCAACATTTGCAAATAATTGTTATTTAAAAAATATCTTGTTTTGCTCTCCCTTCGGAACTGGTTAGATTTGACAGCCTAAGACGTCACAATATGGCGCAAAGTCGATCCTATTATCATTTGAATCGCTTAGTAGGAATGATAATTCGTGGATAATTTAAACTATTCATAGAAAATATAATCCAGATAAATATTTTTTTTGTTACTATATCCAAGACTTTGTTAGCAGACGGTACTGAAAAATCTTTAGAGAAGTTCTCCAATACGGTTCAAGATGGCGGAATTTCATTCCTGTTCTTAATTTAAACGCATGATACCTACCAAGAAGCTTATATAAGTACGTACCTACCTTCAACACCTAGGTAGGCATACCTACGTATAATTATCACAAGATAATTGTAGTAAGTACTTAACCCACAGAGCAAATTCGTTTAGAACATAGAATAGGTAGCATTTCTAAACGAATTTGTAAAGTTTTATAATAAAAGCTATGTAGGTACATATTTGTATGTACCTACAAAGTCATAGGTAAGAACATTTTTTGCTAAGGAGAGTCAGGAGTCAGTAAGTGATAGTTTACATAATGACAGCTAACCCACCATAATAGGTATTATAGCTATCAAAGAATACTTATATAAAGCCATTATACCTAATTGATAGTTAAATACCTTTGCGTTAGTGTGAGTGAACGAGATACCAAAAGAGTAGCTACCTCCCTAATCTTGTTACAGTAGTTGTGAAGGATTTTCATTTATAATTTTGTAGTGGTATCGGTACCTACTAGAGAGAATTTCCAATTAGTACCCTGTACCAAAGCCTGTCCTGTACCCAGTCGCCTGAATAATAAATCCACGCTAGCCCAGTACGAGGGTATAGACTTGTGATGCTACCCTTTACTCAGCTGCCGAACAAAATCAATAATCTAGTTAGCCACCGCAATTGCCGAGCAGCAAGCAATTAAGGTTAAAGCGTCGGTTTATTGCAGTTTCTCTCAAGATGACGCTGTAGTCAACAGATTCTACTTATTTATTTTTTACGAAAAATTTGAGCATTTCTAAGCTATAATACTATTGTTTGCGATTAAGACTTATTATACTGCATTGACATATGCAATAATATCAACCTAAAATCATTCATAATCTAAGCGTTTTCCGATAAAAAACTTCTGTCACTTTTTATTGTAATACATACACGCACACATTGACAAAAGGTGTATTTTAGCCACTAGCCACTAGCGGCCTTCTTATTTTATAATAAATAGCGAACATATTATATTTTTGCTATTGTAAAATACATTATTGTATGTGTATTCATCATTCTAAAAAACCGATAAAAATATACATCTGTATAGAATAATTTTATTGTCTGACTAGCTGTGTCCGCGACAGTCCGCGTGTAATTTAACTTAACAAAAATTTCGGGATTATTCATCCCCTATTTTATCTCCTTGGGGTAGAATTAATCAAAATCCTTTCTTAGCGTATGCCTACGTCATAACATCTGCATGCCAAATTTCAGCCCGATCCGTCCAGTGGTTTGGGCTGTGTGTTGATAGATCAGTATGTCAGTCAGTCAGTCAGTCACCTTTGAGTTGTTATATATATCTAGATGTTACTAAATATAGTGAAAATATAATTGTAATACACTTGTTAGTGTATTCCACTTTTCTAACATATGAGATACATTACTGAGAAATAGATGTGGTTTTCCATGTCAACATATTTTTATTTATAACAACAACAATAATTACAAGAAATCAACATAAAAATCGTGTCTCAATCAAAATTATAGGACCTAGAGTCCTATACAGAGTAGCGTTAGTAGTGTTTCCTACATTGAGACACTACGTGGCCTACTTTTTGCAATATGTACACGACACCTTAGGCACACTATTTACACTAGACTATGAAAAGGCACTAGATGTAGCAGAGGCATCTCGGCGTTCTTCCTTCAGCAGGATCGATGCAACAGAGTCTGTAGATATCGAGGTGCCGGAATGCTCTATTGCCATCACCATTGGGCTGTAGCTGTCGTTAAGTCCTGCCAGCATAATCACACCAACAAGTTCATCTTCCAGGCCAGCTTGATTGGCAATCAGTTGTTGTTGCACATGCCGTATGTCATTCACATAGGCTTCTATGTTCGAGTACAATACAAGTTTAGTACCAAGCTATTTCTTCATAAGTTGTAAGCGTCGAGCAAGCCCGCTGTCAGCGTAGGCTTCCCGAAGTCGCTTCCATGTTTCCTTCGAAGTTTCAGCTGTAATAACGATGAGATATAGATGTTCGCTTAGACTCAAGCAAATCTTGGATCTTTGGCATCTTTGCGTTGAAAGTCGTCAACTTCCTCCGCAGGCTTCATGACGCAGTCCCATAGTTCGCTGTCGATCAAGTACATCTTCATGGCGAAGATCCAAGTTGCGTAGTTGACGCTTCCGTTTAATTTTGCGAAGCTCAGCAGATTAATAAAACATATACGTAGGCCAGATAAGATATTTATGTACAGCGTATTTTGACAGACAGAATAGAATTCTATGTAAAAACAAATGTCAATATAAATTACACGGAATTTAAAAACTAATTATAAACAGGCCAGTGCTTTGATGATTTCCACCACGTAGGTTTCAACAACGGTTTAGATCTTCTAAGACATGCAGGTTTTCTCACGATGTTTTCCTTCACCGTAAGCTAGTGATAATCATATAGAAATTATGAGTCACACATAGATTACGAAAAATCCAGATGTGCGAGCCGGGGTTTGAACCCAATACCTGGTGCGTTAAGCAATAGGCTATCACAGCTTCAGCTCAATCAAAATAATACTAATAAATTAAGAAATATCACCAGACAAACATACCAACTGTATGGTCCCAAACTAAGCAAGGCTTGGACAATGTAAGGAAGTAAAAGGAAAAGGAAAAGGAAAAGGAAAAGGAAAAGGAAAAGGGAAAGGGAAAAAAGTGTCGTTACGTCATTTTTTGGTCTTAATTTTTTCCGTCTAGCCCCCTTTCGCAACGCGCGATAACGAACTTCGTTCCAATATTTATTACGTACTTACCTAGTACCTGTGTACATATATAATGTAGTATCTATGGTTTGTATATACCAGGTTCGGTATTTATTTGGCAAATACAGTAAATTTTCATTTTTATGTACCTATACGGTAATCCTAAGCCAGCGGCAACTTATCCTACCCACAGATTTGGATTTACATAGATAACGCAAATGTATGTACTTAGCGTGTCCGAAAACCCTCAACCCCGACCAAGCGTCAAGGTTTGTCGCCGAAAACTTACAGTCCATCGCGACTACAGATATAAATATGAATATGAGCGAGATAATCACTCGAGAGAATCGTAGCGGGCAAAAGGGCATCTGCGGCATCGGTGTCTTTGAATCGGTTTGGATTTCCCGCCATCTGTGACGTCACAGTAAGTGTTAAAAATTTGGCACGCTTGGTTTCAATACAAATCGTGATACTTGCGTTATCTATGTAAATCTATATCTGTGATCGTACCTATAATACACTAAACGAAAAAAATATTTCCGACAACAAACGCTTTTATAATAGACATCCGACGTTGTCAAGTCGCCGCTCTCTACCAATTGGCAACGTCGCGTCTGCAACAACGTAGTACCTCGTTTGGCGAATTGACGACCGCTTGGCGCTGTAGTTTGAGCGTTGGCCGCTCGGCTCACTGCATTGGATGGTTGCGGGTTCGATTCCCGACAAAGGAAATTTTCTGAAACGGCCTTTTCGTAATTTGCCCAGGTCTGGGTGTCACTGGGATCGCCAGTTTAATGTATGGTAGCCATAGTAGGGTAAGCAGGGGGAATGGCGTTCACTTAAGGAAAACACACTATATTTTTTAAATTATTTGTTTTCTTTTGGAATTTAAAACATTAACTTAAACTTTAACTATTAAATAATCGACTTTTTAATAGGAATCTTAATTATCTTAGAATTATTAGCAGTAGTAAACATTTTAAAAAAAAACAGGTTTGAGCGTCATTACCCCTGACATTGGGTAATGCCGCTCAGGCGAAGGGGTAATGATGCTTAAACCTGTTTCTTTATAATATAACAAGTAAGATCCTTTATCATTATTAAATAAGCATGAAATCAAAGGATACAATTAAAGTACAGTCTATAATCATAAAATGACACCAAATATTTGGATTTGTACCTGAAATCAGCCTTATACACTAAACAAATCAAGCAGTGTGTACCGACAAACTTTTTAAAGGTAAACAAAGACAAAAAGAGAAATATATATGATAAGATTTTATCGTTAAGTACATAAATCACAGATGTATCCTTCTGCCCAATCCCATCCAGAACATGTAGCATGAGACCACAGCCCACATGTTGTACAGTGAGACCACATCTTGTATTTATTCAAATTCCTCACAAATAATGCATTTGTTATAACTTTTATCGCCCACATTCATTTCGTCATCACTTTCATCGTCACAAATGTTTTCTTGCTCTTCAACTTCACTCTGTGAAGAACTTTTTTAGGATGTTTTCTCTTGTAATATTTTTTCGTATTTTAATTTTTTTCTTATCCTTTATCGGTATCGCACTTTTAGCGGATTTGAGGTCTTCTTCCTTCCAAGCAGCTTTGGCAATTGTTCTTTGGCTATTTCTGGCCATGTCTATAAGAATAAAAAAATAAGTCACTGAAGGGTAATGGCGCTCATGTGAGCGCGATAACCCCAAACGGTCGTTTTGATTTTTAACTTTAAATTAAACAAACATTGAATAGCAATTGTTGAAAATATAATAGTTCATCATAAAATAGAATGATTAAGTACCCAGGAAAGCTATATTAACAATTTTATAAATATCAAAATTCTGAACTTACCGAAAAAAAGATCGTGACGAAAATTAGTTCAGCGCAGCCGCATACAAACAAACGCACTTCACCGTCTCTTGTTAGGAGCTGACCGCCCCTGCGCATCGCTACGTGTTAGATGCCCTTCCCCTCCCCCGTTTTACGTATGGTGGCATGTTGTTATGCACCATTTTCATAGACTTATAGAGGTGCGCGCCATTACCCGATGAGCGCCATTCCCCCTGCTTACCCTACAAGCGTTGCTTAGTTTGGCACCATATAGTTGCTGAGTAAGTCTGGCGATATTTATTTATTTATCTGATACCTATCATGTCAGCGATACATTAATTTATTTATTAGACACTTTGTATTATGTCCGGAAAATATTAAAAACACTTAGCTCGTTACTTCATTTTATTATTGAATGTTATTATTATGATAATAAAAGATGAAAACCCGGCTTCGCTCGGGTGAAATGTGACTCATTACAATTTTCGGCATGATGTGTTTACATCCAAACAAAGTTAATAGAAATACAAATACATCCGACAGAGAACCAAAGTTATCGACATAGCTCAAAGAATTAGCAAGCTGAAGTGGCAGTGGGCTGGCCATATCTCGCGAAGAACCGACAACCGCTCTGGGGTAAACGTGTTCTTGAGTGGAGACCTCGACTCGGCAAGCGTAGTGTAGGACACCCTCCGATCAGGTGGGATGACGATCTGCGAAAGACTGCGGGCAGATTCTGGATGCGGCAAGCTGAAGACAGGGCGCTATGGCGCTCATTAGGGGAGGCCTATGTCCAGCAGTGGACAAGCATAGGCTGATGATGATGAAAGTTAATCACTATGCAAAGCAAAACTAAATGAAATGAATACTCGTACGGAAACATCATGAACATTGAACACGTTGAACACTGAATTTGTTTGTTCTGACAGCTCAATCAATAAATGCACTTCTACTTCTTCTTTCTTTAAAAATATGACCCACCAACTGAGAACACTGGCGCAGTCATCACTGACACTGACATGCGTTCATAGAAAATATGGCGGTACTGTGCCGAATATTATAATTATAATATTGTTTATCACGACAATCCGAATTTTGCGGATATATGTTGTCGACTCGAAATCATTATTTTTTAAGTGTTATTATTCTGGTAACGTTTCAATCGAGTTTACCGTACCCCTTGACGGAATTATTAATATAGATGGCGCAATATAGGGATATACATATTTGCAATAATAATTTGGTCACCACCATCTATCATTTCAACTAGTACACTATTAGCACGCAGTTTACTCAAAGTACAATTTTTTTGTTAATAATGGCCTAATTTAGTCAGATGGCGCTGACAAATTCACACACACAGGCGTAAATTTTAACAAATTTTACGATCGATTTTAATTATGTTAATCTATTTTTAAATGCCTGAAATCATTAGATGCGAATACAATAATTTATTTAGAAGTGATAAAATCCATTGTTGTAAGGAAAAACTTTGTGTGTCTCGTATACATTCGGAATGAAATATGTATGGAGAACAGGATCGCCCCATCGACCTTAATTAAAAGCAGTAAGTACTTATCGTTCTCACTGGATGAAACATTCTCTCGAAACATGTTGTTGTCTCTTTTGATCGTTGTCATAAAAGACAACAACATGTTTCGTGTGCATGTTTCGCCCAGTGACAGTGCAAACGTAACAAACTGTTTAAAATTGACATTAAATTGAAATGTCGACCGCTTGGCGTTGTCGATCAGAATGGCGGATGTGATGTTTTCCAAATTGATGCATAGGTAAGGTCAAAGATTAGATTAGAGATATGTAGCAAGCTAGGTAGGTAGGCGAATCGAGCGTACAGTCAGTTAATTTCACAAAAAAGTGTGAATTATTAGAAATTGATCTATATGCAACTGATATAGGTATACGTACACAGTATAATTGTCATAGCCACAATGCTCTTTCGTGAAATGAACGAACTACCTAGCTAGGTAGGTAGGTATACACCACCGCTCCGCTCACTGCACGCACCGGGTGGTTGGAAAATTGATTCCCGTAGGAAAAGATACGGAAATGGAGTTTACGTATTTTAATATTATTAAATATTTTAATTACTTATTTATTATATTCAGGCCTATAGATAGGTATATATGTCGCAGTCAACTAGCTTAATTCGCCGTTCAATTAACAGTCTAGCCACTTTACTAAACAGCGCCGTTCAACTAGTGGCCTGAATGATATTCAGCCGTATAGTTTGTTATAATATTTTATAAACTGGCTGGCTAATGCTTAGGCAACTGGTTGACATTTAAGTTAACTTAACAAAAATGTCCGTTCAGTTCGTAGAATTAACGTAAAATTAATAAAGAAATACTTATGCTAAGTTTAATCTAATTTTTCTTTTTTGCGAGTCGATGTTTCGTGATTTATGTATATAAAGACCTACTTTCACAAAAGCCCTCCCGCGTGTTCTGAGTCTGCGTAACAGGCAGCATTTGTGAGCATTTTTTTTATCTTTTTTTTAATGCGTGTCTATGTTTCGTGTTTTACCTGTATATGGAAGGTACCTATCGCAAAAGCCCGCTCGCGCGTTCAGAGACCGCGCGACAGGCAGCATTTGAGATCTTTTTTTAGATTTTTCTATACAAATAAAAAAAATAAAATTGGAGTGTCTGTTTGTTATATCAAAATAACACATTTTCACTAATTGCATTTGAAAGTACATACGATACATGTAACAAAACACGAATTAATTCTTTTTTGTCTGTCGGCTGGACGGCTGGACCGATTTTGATGGGACTTTCACTGGTAGATAGCTGATGTTATTAGGAGTAACTTAGCCTACATTTATTTTAGAAAAACAATAAAAAAAGACGGACAGACCGACACACAATTTATAAATCGTGTTTTTGTTATATGTACCGTATGTACTTTCACATTTATTAATTTACTGAAAATGTGTTATTTTGATATTACAAACAGACACTCGAATTTTATTTATTTGTATTGTATGTAAGTATTGTATAGTCTACTATAACTTCTAGAGTACCATTCAAGTTATTAGAAAGAGGTAAGTACTGTACTAGTGAGAATTCGATTGCCAATTAGTAGGTACCTACCACCGGTGGTACAAAGTGTACAATACAATACAATACAATAACTTTTATTTGCGAATATAGGTAGGTATACATAGATGTTACAGATTATAAAAGTGCTTATGCTATATTCCACCAATTGGCATGCAAAATTCAAATTAATTAAAAGGCTCTATTCAATTAAATTAAAATTATTATCATTATTATATTATACACTAGCTGTGCCCACGGACTTCGTCCGCGTAGTATTTAACTTAACAAACATTTCGGGATTATCGTGATAAAAAGTATCCTATATGTTAATCCCGGTTATAAACTATCTGTGTTCCAAATTTCATCCAAATCCGTTCAGTAGTTTTTGCGTGAAGGAGTAACAAACATACATACATACATACATACATCCACACTCACAAACTTTCACATTTATAATATTAGTAGGATTCATTGAAATTCATTCAAAACTAAACAATTATAATAATAATCTAGTTTTCCTTTAAAAATTCGTCAACAGTATAATAGGCCTTATCTATTAGGAAATTATTTAACAAACTTTTAAAAACATTAATACTATTTTGTCTTTCTAATTGATATGGGCAGCTTGTTGTAAATAATTGGCGCCATACATAATATACTAGTGCGCATCAGATGCGTTTCACTGGGCAAGTGGTGCAGGCTATGTTCACGACGACTTCCAGCTGGTTGTTGGTAACTAATGCTGATTACTACTGGTAGTTAGGTACTTATAATTATAATTTTAGCCCTTTTTGACGTCCCACTCCTGGGCACGGGCCTCCCCTCAACACGAGGGGGATTCAGGCCATAATCCACCACGCTGGCCCAGTGCGGGTTGGCGGATTTCACATGTCTTTCGAAAATTGGTTAAATCTTCTAGGACATGCAGGTTTCATCACGATGTTTTCCTTCACCGTAAGCAAGTGATAATCATATAGAAATTATGATTCGCACATAGATTTTAGAAAAATCCAGAGGTTCGAGCCGGGGTTTGAACCCGAGACCTGGTAGCCCGCAAGACGCGTGCTTAACCAATCGGCTATCACTGCTATACTGTTAGGTACTTAATGGTTTTCTTTTACATTACGTTATAGGTATCACGCATGGCTACTTTATTAACCAACTTCAAAAGAAGGAGGACGTTGTGTGTTCATCTTTATAGGTAAGTACCTATTCGTTTTTTTAATTTCAGTACTTACCTAATTACCTATGTTCATCGGTTTCTACGTCAATCGTGTAAGTAGGTAGCGATTTTTAATATTATCTTTTGGAAGGGGATTTTGAAAGCCTTCCAAACCTGTGTTCCTGTGTAGGTAGGTTACCTACTCTCTAGATGGCCCCATACAAATTTCATAAAAATCTGTTCAGCACTTTGAGAGATATGTACGAGGTATCTACCTATTTAGCGGTTCGCAGCAATTCAATAGGTAATACCTAGGTTGGTCTGTATGTCTGTATGTAGGTAGTTTACCACTATAAATCTACTTAGGTACATACATAGAGTACTAGTACCTTCCTGAGAAGTGGTCCTAGCGTAGTTATAAAGATAGTGGCACTCACTCCAAATTAAAGATATTCAAGTTCCCTAGTTAAGTTATTTTTAGCTTTTCAGTGCACCCAGGTTTTTTGGAGTCGGTTTAATTTTTTATTTTAAATCTTAACTTGGTATCTTATTACTGGGTATCTATAGCTTGTTTTAAATAATGGGTAAGTAGGTACCTAGATACCTAACTAATTTATCATAACACGCCTATACAATACACACAGGTATTATGGTATAGGTACCTACTTAGGTACCTGCCCATAGGTATCTATCTACCTATATAAATCCATAAAAATGCGTATCCCACAAGAAGCCGACTTCATTACGGACATTGTTCATTATTTTTGTTGTAATTAGGCAAATTAAATGATAGTGCGATAGTGTGCGGCCCGCGGCCGACGGCGGCACGGGTGGCGGCGCGCGGCGCGGCGGCCACGGCCGGGGCGGGCCGCCCGGCCGCCCCGCCGCGGCCGACCCTCCATTGGCCGGGCCAGGCGCCGCCCTCCACGGCCGCCGCGGTCCCACCCGCTTCCCGCGGCGCCGGCCCCGCTCGCAAGGCATCCTCTGCTCAGTCGCGTTCGTCACGTCGCGTGCGGTGTCTCTCGTGCATGTGCGCAGGACGGTGGTGTTGTGACAGCGAGTGTGTGTGCGATGCTCGGACGGTGATCGAAGCATGGTGAATTACGTCAACCCGCTCGCCATGTACCAAGGCAAGGGCGGGCAGTACGGCGGCGGCTGGTACGGCTGGCAACACCAGAATTTTGAGGAGCAACAGTGGTGTGCGTGGAACGGGGCCCCGGCCGGTGGAGAATGGACGCCGGACCCTCATCACTTCCCGAAGCGGGAGCCTGGAGAAAGGGAGATTGCGGACATGCCGTCCCCGGCGAGGGGAGACCTGGCCAGCCCGAGCGAGGGTTCCCCGGGGTCGCGACCCGCGCACCCACCGGCCCCGCCGCGCTCACCATATGAATGGATGAAAAAACCCAACTACCAGACACAACCTAACCCAGGTGTTAATTTTATCTTATTTGTCAACACTAGCTCGTTTTGATCCCCAAAAATCGCCACAAAGATATTTGATTTTGTTTCTGCTTCTTGACCCCCAATATCTAAAGCGTAATGGTCATCGGCCATAATATTTAAGTCTAACCTTAGACTATCTCATAGTGTTTACCCCGTTGAAATTGGTTCAGCCGTTTACCCGCGATACTCAACGAACAAAAAGTCAAAGGGACAAGAACTCCCAAACACACTTGAATTGGACTCGGAGAGGTATACGAGGGATGCCTTTTAAGTTTTGTCGTTTGAAGAAAAAAACACAACTAGAACCTTATAGTACTTTTTATTGTTTTTCAAAGTATTCACCACGTAGTTTAATACACTTTTCCATTCGCTCAAACCAGTTATTATAACATTTATACCACTCTAAAGTGGGGGTGTTCAAAATGGCTGACTTGAAAGCGTCGACTGCTTTTTCACCGGACTGGAACCTTTGACCACGAAGACTTTTCTTAATTTTAGGAAATGTAAATAAATCGTTAGGGCTTAGGTCAGGACTGTATGGAGGATGATCAAGAATTTCTACTTTTTCCTGCTTCAAATACTCAATCGTTTGACGAGCGCTGTGTGAGATTGCGTTGTCGTGGTGCAGGATGATGCGTCGCTTTGAGTTAGATTTTCGAAGTTGGCGATGACTTGTGGTAAACAAACTGTGGTATACCACTCTCCATTAACCGTTCTACGATCTTCAAGTGCAATAGTCGCAATATGGCCGGTTTTTCCAATGAACGTGGCCACCACCTTCTTTGAAGTGCTTCGAGAACGAACAACTTTAGTCGGTTTTGGCTTGTCTTGAAAGACCCAGATTGTAGATTGTTGTTTGGAATCAGGATCGTAGGCATAGATCCAAGATTCGTCACCACTGATGATGTCGTAGACGTGATTTGACTCTCCTTGGTTGAACCTTTGCAGAGTTTTCTTACACCATCTGACGCGGGCCGCCTTGTGATCGTCGGAAAGCAGATGCGGTATCCAACGGCAAACTAGCTGTCTTACACCAAGCGCTTCATGCAAGATTTTCTGAATGGTTGTCCCTGAGATGCCTAATAGCACCTCTATCTCTTGATACGTCACATGACGATCTTCGAGAATTTGTTGTCTCACAGCAATGATGTTATCTTCAGTGAAGGCGGATTTTGGCCGTCCTTCGCGAGATTTGTCACTAAGAATAGTATGTTTACGCTGGAATTATAAATACCAGCGTTCGACAGTCCGCAGACATGGGGCTTCATCACTGAACACAGATGTTAGCTCTTCAAAACACTGAAGCCGTGTCAGGCCTCTTCTAAAGTTGTAGAAAATTATTGCACGAACATTTTCCTTAGGAAGATTCATTTTCGTACGTAACCTGACAGATTCTAATCGACGCTGTGACTAAACAATAGCATTAATCCTAAAACTTTCAATTGTTTTGAGATTCGAAATTTAAACACATTCGAATATAGAACAGTTCCAAATTCAAAATTGCCGGGAAATATGGAAACGACAGAACTTAAAAGGCATGCCTGGTAAACAGGCCATTGCACTATTATTAATATTATGTACCTATCTTCAATCAAACAACTTAGTTAAAGTTTCATAATAAGAACTTATACTAAGTACCCTAGTGAGTATACAAACAAAAGGCACTATCGATTTTAGGAATCTACCTACCTTAGTTGACAAACAAAACGTAAAGTTCATTTTATATCGGGTATGGAATGAACCAGGTGCCTACCCGTAATATGCAAAATATTCATAGGTAAGTAGTCAAGTAAGTACTTAGGTTTAAAATATGTTAAGAATGAACATTAGTTTGGCAGCAGTGATAGCCGATTGGTTAAGCACGCGTCTTGCGGGCTACCAGGTCTCGGGTTCAAACCCCGGCTCGAACCTCTGGATTTTTCGTAATCTATGTGCGAATCATAATTTCTATATGATTATCACTTGCTCACGGTGAAGGAAAACATCGTGATGAAACCTACATATCTTAGAAGATTTAAACAATGTTCGAAAGACATGTGTAATCCACCAACACGCACTAGGCCAGCGTGGTGGATTATGGCCTGAATCCCCCTCGTGTTGAGGGGAGGCCCGTGCCCAGGAGTGGGACGTCAAAAGAGCTAACCGTGAACATTAGTTTATACTACCTGAGTATCATGGGAGGATGTAGCGTGTATAAGTATATAAACATAGATAAGTATTATGTTATTTTCCTAGGTAGGTAGGTACATATACTTAATAATACCTATATGTATAAATAATTACTAAGGTAAATACTTACTTACCTTACTACTTAATACATTTGTGCATTGTATTATTGGGTAGTGTACACTACACACCTCATTTATTTAGTAAGTACTACCTACATAGGTACCTATTATATTATACTATGAAATTATTATTTATTGTTTCGAATAATTGCGTATAAATAACGGTAATAGAGGTATGTACCTAACTACCTACGCACTTATTAGGTAGGTACCCTTTGTTTTTCGTACTAGCTACCTAGGTATATAGGTACCTAAGTACGACGACGTTTTTTTATGATCATGATCACAATAATGCAAGAAGCCAGAGGTAGGTTGGCAGGCACTTAACTTGGTAATTTTTTAGAAACGGATTTCTGGTTGTTTATTTAGAATAAAAATATAAATAGGTATAAAAATCTCTCTTTTCTAATGCACAATAGAGAATGAGACACTGTGCTAGGTCTGCGGCCTTCCGCAACAAAGGTGAGTAGTGATCTAGTGATCTGACCAAGTACCTAATATTTTATTGTTCCTACATCCAACCAAAAAATAATACATTTTATTAGCAGATCATTACCAAATACCAATGTTTATGGAGATTTGATATTTGGTGGTATGGAATCGATGGCAAAACTCGTTTAAGTATCTACGGTAGGTATCATCAATTAAGTATTTAAGGAAAGTCAGAGCGGACGAAAAGTATTAATTTTGAGATTACTCAGGTACCTATCTAATCTACAAAGACGGATACCTAGATCCGTACCAGCTCGACCGACACGAATGTACGATTTACGATGAATGATGATGATGGTCCTTGGTGTCTTATATAGGTAGTATAAGTATGTGTAGGTTCCTATTAGATATGCCATTTCCAGAAAAATTAAATGTACTTAACTTAATTTTATTATGCTTCATACCTATCTATTTCCGGTCGGATTCGGCCGGATCCCCATTAAACCGGTTTGGTGACATTTAACTTTCCACTCCAAATTAACTGTTTAAGACATGTTTAAAAGTGTATCACAAAAGGTTAAAAAAGGGGCTAAGTGCGTGTCGGACCACGCATGTTACGGGGTTCCATAGACTTCACGTAAAAAATACCACACGTTTCGTTAACGGGAATTTATTTTCAAAAACTGTCAAAGATACCTCAAAATGACTTTAAGACAAGAAGGGATGAGTAAAAAAAAAAACATTCCCCTTTTCTAAGTGCGAGAGGTGCCTTATAATAATTTTGCTTTCAAATTTAAATACACAGTTTTGTAGTGGTACAAAAATTCATATTTTTTATTGCCAATTTGTAGCCCTCTAGCCCTAATAGTCGCTGAATAAAATGACTCTGACGTCGGACGGACGGACAGACGGACATGGCGAAATGATAAGGGTAGGAACCCTTTTTGATTATGGAACCCTAAAATTGATTTAAGCAAAAATAAAAATTCTGACAGTAAAAATAACTTTAAAAATCTATGTAGCAGTTCAATTTTATTCTGTATATTCTGGTCTGAGGAGTAATGTAATGGACCAGGCGAGTATTTTTCCAAGTAATTGGAGGCGTGTATCTTTTACGGGATCCGGTAGACGTCAAATGATGCCGGATCCGCTGGATCACCGGATCCTGTTTTCGGGATTGCAATCTCTAATATTATTATTTACTTATTTTATTGTACCTATCTATTTGTATTTAGGTCTACAAACAAACTACGTCAGTTGAAGGCGATTCTCCGCTCGACTTTATTCTATGCTTGGATAATTTTTAAATTACCATGAAGTACCTAACTGGTTGAGATTCCTCAGATCCCGTTAACAAATGACTCGCGCGGTAAAATAATAGTTAGGTAAATGTTGCAAATTAAAATAATTGACATCGAATAATTCAACATCCGTTGCACGACGACAGGACCGTGTCTAAACACTAATTGCTTCAGTTAATTAATTGTAAGAGGGTTTAGTTCATCGCATATCTACCTTTTGGCATAAGTACCTACCTAAAATAAAATAAACAAAACACGTTGAAAAGTGTTTGTTTTGAGATGATCTCGCTCTTTTTGTAAGTAGGTAGGTATTCACCCGACAAATCTGTAGTTTTCACAGCTTATTTCAGTGCATAGATAGTTACAACAAAGTCATAACTACCGTTACCCTTTAGCTAAAATCTCTGAGGTTGGTACTAAGTTGAACCACTCAGATTTTTCATGGAGGCCCTCAACTCTTTATAATTATAATCCTAATGGAGTGTTCTTCAGATTAAACTAAGTTACCTATATGTAAGTACCTACCTAGTTAATCATACTATATATAATATTATAAAGAGGAAAACTTTGTTTGTTTGATTGTAATGAATAGGCTCCGAAACTACTGAACCGATTAAAAAAAATCTTTCACTGTTGGGAGGCTACACTATCCCCGGGTGACATAGGCTATAATATATTTTCAAAAAAATTAGGGATCCTTACTAAAACTCGAATAATGTAACCGCAATGTACCCGTGCGAAGCCGGGGCGGGTCGCTAGTCAATAATATGTAACCGATTAACGACGTGTAGGTACCTAGGAACCTATGTAACAGTAACATGAAATGGACGTAGATTTGCAAAATAGAACCAACCCTTACACACTTCTGCAAACTGAAACCAACCTAAAACCACTAGCACGAGGGTTGGTTTTTGTCTGCAGCGGAGAATACTAGCGTAATGCTATGACATTCATTAGTATTAAATATTCTTTGCTTATGATTAGTTATGCTTACGCATATCATAACTTAACCATAATTCTTATTGATTACTAGCTGAGCCTGCGACTTCGTCCGCGTGGAATTTAACATAACAAAAACGCCCGCTCCCGCGTTCTGAGACCACGCGGCACGACCCATTTTTTTTAATTTGGTTTTTCTAAAATCAAAGTAGTCTAAGTTACTGCTTATAACATCAGCTATCTACCAGTGAAAGTCCCGTCAAAATCGGTCCAGCCGTTTCGGAGATTACTCGGAACAAACACACAGACAAACAGACAGACAAAAAAACGTTAAATCGCCTTTTTGCTATAGGTGTCGTATGTACTTTAATATGCATTTATTGAAAAGGTGTTATTTTGATATTACAAACAGACACTCCAATTTTATTTATTTGTATAGATTCATGCTAATAATTAATATTTTTTCAACAGTTTCAAAATGTGTGTACTGTGTATCTATCCTAGGAAGAAAAGCACATGCACATTTTGCTTGTAACCCCACCCTACTGAGCAATTTTGTGAAGTCTTTGCAATTATCATTGGGCATAAAATTAGATGTTATTTTGCGTTTACTGAAACGGGTCGTTGTTAACGCGTGCCCAGGGAGAGGGTGCATGGTTTGAGCAATTAATCCCGGGACTAGAGGGGAACGGGGGTGCGGCACGGCGGCGGCGCTCCCGGCGACAATCACTGCCAACGGCGCCCCCGGGACTCAACTGAACAACTTAAATCTTTGCCAACTAACTCCTCGCCAACTCTAGCGCAATTTGATATTGTAGCTATGCCAAGCTAACTTGCTGGCTTTAATTTATTTTGCCCTTTTGCAACAACATTATCCGTTCGCAAGTCTCTACATAGCTCTACGCAAGACTCTACATACATTTATTCGTTTTGTTCTCACTTTCACTATCTCTATTCAACGCCAATTATAACTGAGAGTGAAATTATTGCGTCATAGATTATTTCATGCATAAATGGTGTATTTAGAAGATACAAACGTATTATGTTACGTTACATCAATACAATGTCAAGTTTACACGTGTAACTATGTGTTTGTATTGTCGGTTCTGTCCACAAAACGTCCTTTCCAACCGGCTTTCTGTGTACAAAACCTTCTGGCTCTATTTATTTTCGAGGCTTGTTTGCACAAACCTTCGGGGACATTCGGGGAAATAAATCTCTAATTGTCTACATTCACCAATCCCAAGTCGCGCTGCGGGAGACACTTTCGATAGAATATTTCGGATGGAAGAATGATTTTCGGTATGAAAAAGCGGTCTTTTGGAAGTGTTGAAAGCTCGTTTTGTTTATGCGGGTTGAGCGCTACAGGGAGCTCACAAAAAATCAGTAGCGCACAGTAGGAGTGGTTATTATTAAAATTTATTGTTGTTTGACTTCTCCGTGAATATTCAGAGTTCCGGACGGCTCTGTTTGATGATTTCGGCACCACGCTGTGAGGTAATTGTACATAATCAACTACGTAGTTTACTAATAGTGTCGACGCATCACGTGTGACGTCTGTATGTTCAGCATCAATCATAAGCATGTGGTAATTTGCGTAGGCCGGCTAGTACCTATGTAATGTTTGATCGTTTATGTCCAATATATTTGATTAATTAAAATACATGACTGGTAGAGCTAGGTACGGTCTACATAATGAAAAATCCGGACAAGTGCGAGTAGAACTCGCGCCCTGAGGGTTCCGTACAACATTTTATTATGATTTTAGATAATTTTTTCCATTCCTGGATTCCAATATCGATACGGCAAGATATTTTAATAATAAATAGTTCCCAAAATGCTTAAACAAATTCGGGTACCCAATACAAACTGCAACCAAACTGAATACAAACTACAATACAAACCCATATTTTACACACTTAGGGGTGAAATTTTCCAAAATCCTTTCTTAGTCGATACTTGCGACTTGGATTTCAAATGGATACTTGTGGTATATAAGGTACGTACTGTAAAAAAATCATGATTGTAACACCAGCGGTTTGGGCTGTGCGTTGATTCCTTTGTATTGATAAGTGAATTTGCGAAAAGTATAAAATATGTGACATAAATCACCGTATCTTTTGATTGCGTTGCCTTAGAAGCCTAATTTACACCTACACGGGACCATATCATTTGATATTTGGTATTAATTTCAACTTGATAACTTTACCCGTTTCTGAGAAAAAAGGTCTTGACAGACAGACAGACAGACAGACAGACGGACAACAAAGTGATCCTATAAGGGTTCCGGTTTTTCCTTTTAAGTTTCGGAACCCTAAAAATGAGCGTTTGGAAATATTATTAAGCTTTAATTATTGTTTTTTATTTGTGCACCAATCTTTGGAGTAGACGGCTTCCGCATTTTATTTCCGTATAAATAATCAGCAATTAATATCGTCTTTTAGCAAAGACATATAGCTAGGTGCGTATTATACCTAATCGTATTTCGTGAATGTAGTTACCCATTTATTAATTAGGTATCTACTAGCGACTGCCCCGGCCTTGCTGGCCTTTTGAAAATATGAATTGAAAACTTACAGACCTACAAACCTTCTCGTGAGAGATTCCAATTAAAAAACTGTTTGGAAGTTAATAATTTATAAGTATACTCACGCATTGTATGTGAAACTAGGTAAGCGCTTTAATTTTATCATTAAGTAACTGCCTCTGAATTAGTATTTGATATAGGTATGATAATTAATAACCATAAATTAAGAAGTCTAAAATTTCTAAAAGGTCTTTGATGAATACCATACCTAAATATTTTGGTAAGCACATCGCATTCAGTCAAAGAAATTGTAGGTACTGATATTATTATAAATTCTTTGCTTCCTATCATAAAAACATATCCCTTTTATTTTATTACTTGGTTGTGAAAACAATAAAATTGCGATATAACCGCCTAGACCCGTATGCGCTGGACCCGTAATAGATAATTATTACCTACTAGCTTAGCCCGCGACTTCGTCCGCGTGGAATTTAACTAAACCGCTCCCGCTCCCACGTTCTTGTTTTTCTCACCTTATAACATCAGCCATCTGCCAGTGAAAGACCCGTCAAAATCGGTCCAGCCGTTTCGGAGATTAGCCGGAACAAACATACAGACAGACAGACAGACAAACATTTTTTGATTCGCGTTTTTGCTATAGAAGATTTGCATAGGTTTTGGAAACCTATGTTTCCTATGTACTTTCATATGCATTTAGTGAAAAGGTGTTATTTTGATATTACAAACAGACACTCCAATTTTATTTATTTGTATAGATAAGGTGTCTGCTCACCCAAGCTAACATAACGAAGAAGTTAATATAGTATACCTTGATACTTAAAAAAGATTTGACGACGTTAAAATTTTTGCAGCGGTTGTCTCAGTAATGAAACATGCCTATAAAAATGATAATAAAAAAATTAAACCGACGAAAGCTAGAAATAATCTTCCGTGTCATTTCTTTCATATGGAGTCGGTGCCATTTCAAGTAAGTAGGGGGTATTCCACACGTAGTGTAAAGAGAATCAAAAGCAATTGAAATAAAACTATTTTACGGATTTTATCGCGTTTATTTAGTTTTTTTTTTTAATAGTTTTATTTCAATGTGTAGTATTCGCGTAAATATAAGAAAACAATATGAGAATCAAAATCGGTTTACAATTGACACAGTAATCAGTGAACATACATAAACACCTCCTCCTTTTTGGAAGTCGGCTAAAAACAAAACTTATAATTCAGCGCCGTACTCTTCATTTTACCTACAGACATGCAGGTATTAATAATTTACCTAAATCGTAGCCATTGCAGTTGGCCCGTCGCGTCTGCATTCGAAGCCTTAAGTGGAAGTAAAACAGGATATAAAGTTGGTCCGGGCCGCTTTATGGCCCGCCCTCCGGAACCCTCGCGGAAGGGCCGAACCAACCTGCCTCCCGGGGGAGACCGCCCGGAACATTTTAATTCACCCCACCTTTACCTATACGCAAACCGCTCAATAATATTCCAACATCGTTGAATATAGCTTTCAAAGTTATTATAAAGCAGCTGCCCGTGGCTCTGTATTTACTTCGATAAAATAAAAGTAGCTTAAATTACTCGTTATAATATCAGCTATCTGCCAGTGAAAGTAGTGTCCAAATTTGTCGGCTATCACTGCTTTCAATCAATTTATCTTTAATTATGTATAAATAATTGACCTACCTACTTCAATTCTCTACTCTGCAAAATGTCAACAAACATGTTGGATAACATACTCGAACATAACAATACAATATCAAGAGGAAAATACACATCTTAATAAGAACATATACGAGGTACCATATTGATAAAAATACAAATCTCTGAAATCAGACTTGAGAGCTATCAAATCCGCATCAGTCTCATCTTGAACACGAATACCAAAATAATTCTTTTGTAAGCGGTTTATCGACGCGATAGGCGATAACGGCCGTGCCCTCGTCCATCAAAAACGCATTACAAGCGCTTACAAGAAGGTAACTGCGCGATATGACGCGCGTTTGAGTCAACAAGTTCAAAGAGACCGCCGGCTGGTTATCGCGGCCGAGTCGCGGTAATCGCGCGTTAACTGAAAGCGGGATTTCGGCAGGCCGACAAAGCCGCCAGCGCCGCTGATAACCGACCGATTAATAGTTTTCCTTTCACAATTAAACCGAGTGCGCGTTCGACAAGCAATCCGCGATGTATGATAATGTATACACGTGTAATCATTTATTTATCAACTAATGTCGTATTCAAGCAGATGTTTGAATTTGATAGGTACATGTCTTATTTTAATTATTTATTGTATTTCATTTTGAAAATAAGTGAAATATAACATTAACTAGCAACTGCATAGCGACTATCAGCAATAATTTAAAATGAGGGGGTTTAGAGTTCCATATCTCAAGTTCAGGAAAAACAACCAGTTTATTTATAAAGAAAGAGTTGAACCTGTTATTACCTAAATCATTTTAATTTTGCGTTAAGTAAGGATGACCTAGCAAAATTCCTTAGTTTTATGCAAATTCTTCGTCGTAGTCAAGATAAAAATTCTATGGTAGAGTAGACACTCTATGTAATTTCTCTAACAGAGACATGTTAGAGAAAATACATAATACCTATTTTTATGGGATTATGTCAGCCACACCACTGTTACTCCTATAAACCAGGATCGACAATGGTGTCCAATGATAACCTAGGTATTTTTGTCTAATATAAAGTTTTATAGGTGTATTAAACAAGCAATCAAATTCATTCACTGACCTTCTAATTAGTTTACGCCCAAGTAGTAACCAATGATATTTAAACCTTGCTTGCGATCTTTTCGTCAGTTTCCATAACTAGGTACCGATATCCCAGTAGAATCGCAACCAACTCATAACACAATGTTTCAGCCGTACAATTTTATCTTGTTCTAAATGAATGAGTTGTTATCATCATTACTATATTATAATAATGTAATAATAATAATTGTACTATTATTTAACGCACCAACAAATATCTTTATGGTTCCAAGTTATTTATTATGTTTTACTGTAATGATTTATTGTGGGAAATACGGTTTTGCAGCTTCTAACTCGGCGCTATCGAGACGAGGGTACGTGTAGATTTCAGTGCTTACCGATCTTGTTATCACTTGAGGGTACAGAATAGTTGCAAATGGATTTTAGTCAGGCACGATTTCGGATGTCTGTACTTTATTCGTTGTTAGCCTCCATCGTATTTTTATTGAGTTTCATACCGAGATCTATCCATTTCAGAAATTTACCTCAATTGTTTTTAACTTTGAGAATGTTTAATCGGTGTCTCATAGTTGTATTCTGTCCTGTAAATATGTTTTATTCGTATCGCAGTTGAAGGATCTCGCAGTTTATTTGGTAACAAGTAGCCTGATAGATCAGCATGTTATTAGAGTAGTTAGCCTCCTAAGTTGTCGCCAAACTGTGGCATTAAACCTTTTCACAGCTGGGCATGTTATGGCGGGCGGTAGTCATGTGTTCACGCGGAAATGTAAAAAAAATATCTAACGTAAATTAAACCATGTCTATAATGTTATTTAATTTGGACAAGATGGCGAGCAGTCGGTTCCTCCGTCTAAATACGATTACCAAGATCCTTTCTGTGGTTTACGGCCACAATGAAAAATGACCACCATTTAAATTTGCCTCAGGATTGACATTAGACATTGGCAAAACACAAAAACAAGTTACCTACTCCTAGCTTATAAGAAATACGAATGGTGGCGATGTATGTATTCATCCCCGTCTATACTTTCCTGGTTTATCTGCCATTCGGCTTATCTGTGTCTGTGCACCTATTTGTCCATGATAACCGCTGACTAAACAGTATTCGCCGCCGCCCTCGGCCGCCGCGCCCGCCCGCAATGTTTACGCACCACAAACAACTGACTATTTTTTCTCACTAAAAATCTTACTATGATAATGTAGATATTTACTTTATTAGTTGTAACCATAAATTTTATAATTATAATTCTGGATTTTATCATTTTGTTCATGTATAAAGGTGACAGGCGGATTGCATGAGTTTGTTTGTATTAGGTTTAACAAACTTCCTAATAGGTTTGGGTTTCCTGAATTCCTATTAAGTAGGTATAACTGAAGACCGCTCGTTGAGATCTTTAGTTTTAATAACTCATACAGATACATTTCATAATAAAACTTGTTTACGATTAGGGAATAACACATAAACAAGTCTTCATCAATTAAAATAACACCAGTAACCATATTCCATTATATAAAATTTTATCTAGGTACCTACCATACCTGTAGATATCTTACACCGGAATGTTAGAACAGGTATTCAATATAAAGTCTTAATAAAAGCAATCTTAAAGAAAATAAAGTCAATTTTTATTTGGAGCGTTCATTTGGTTTATCAATTAGCGCCTGCTATCAAGCGCTGCATCGCCAGTATCGCCTATAGATGGAACATCTTTGTTTGCCGCGCTGGTTATCTACCATCCCTTTATGTTTGCTCCTAACCGGAAATTTATTTAAGTTATAATGTAATTTTCTGTCATTCGGTCACGCCAAAGAGTTATCTGTGGTGGAACTCAAAGTCGTGTTAGAAAACATGTCACTGTGTTGACTTTCGACCCCTTGTGGAAAAGAATGTATTACCGTGTTTATAGTGTCGTCGTAAATATTATAGAAATTGTGCTTGTATCTATTGTGGAACATGCCGTGTTCTAATAAAAGTTATGATAATATTATCAACCTGTTTAAGTTAAATATATTATAATTATGTATGTGTCGCAGCCAACTAGCTTAATTAGCTGTTCAATCAACAGGCTAGCCTCTTTACTAAACAGCGCCGTTCAACTAGTGGCCTGAATGATATTCAGCCATTTGATCAAACAGCTAGGCAAATGAATTGGATCGATGACGTTTAATTACTTGCCTAGCCTGTTCATTTCAATTTAGTTCCATTTTCTGCCACCTAGTGCCGAAACTCACCAAACTGTCAATATGGCGTCGGTAAACAACAACTTTGATGGAATAATAATTTTATTAGGGAGGTATTTTATGAAATTGTGTAGATCCACCGAACCTACTTGCTGGGTGGGATATCTGTGGGGTCATCAAAAAATAACCCAAACCTAAACCCATCAGGGTCGCTCTGTCTGAGTAGTGTATTTTGAAAAAGTTTTTTAGTACTTAAATGTCGACATACACCAGTGCACTGGCCTAAGCATTAGCCAGCCAGTTTATTAAATGTTGTAACAGACGCTACGGCTAAATATCATTCAGGCCGCTAGTTGAACGGCGCTGTTTAGTAAAGAGGCTAGACTGTTGATTGAACGGCTAATTAAGATAGTTGGCTGCGATATACCTATGTATTGTGCTTTATTATTCAGTTCAGTTCTTAGTTCAGTTTTGAGTTCAATGATAGGAGAGGAATTTTAAAATTTTATTGTAAATCGAACGCACGTGATGCGATTGTGAAGTCTGAATGTTACATAAAATATCTGAATCCACGACGTTTCTCGCGAGTGACAAACATAATTTATGAAGTTCTTAATACCGAGATAAGGGATATTTACACACTCCGAGTCGGTACACACGCAGCATCTCTGCTCTGTCTTAGTGTTATGTACATAGATGTACGTATCTTGGTAATTTTACTCGTTGAGACATCTACCTACGACGCTGATAAAAATTGTAAACAAAAATCTACGTTTTTGACACTAAAAAATATTCATGATTCCATTTCATACAGATTTAGTTCTCTAATCTATCTGTCCACATTCCTGTTGTAAAGTTCAAGTGTAAATAGCACACATAAATCTTGTGTTATAATGGGTTTTTCACTTTTGCTATCGTCCTTGTGACTTACGCAACTTAACCAAAAATGTCCGCACTTACCAAACCCTTGCTTGTCATCGTATTACGCGCTAATTGATTAGCAGAGGCCCTGGAAGCTGTTGTCAAGTATTCTTGGCTTGAACAGTGTAAGGAGTTATAATAATTATAATATCTAGTAGTATGTGTGGTCCCGGCCAGATCCCGCGCTAAGCCTCGCCCGCGCGGCGCCTCTTGAACCGCCCGTGCCGCTCGGATTTACCTTATCGAGCCCTCGGGATTTCTTCCCTCCGACCCTCTCAACATTCCCTACGTTTGAACGAACCAACTCTGAATTCGTGTCTCGTTACGAGAATATAAAAGACTTCTCATGACGTAAATCGAGGGATTATCGTTGCACTAAAGTTAAAGTTAGCGGTTTTGTAGAGTTTAATAAAATGTTAATTACAACATTACTAAATTTTCTAACACAAAATCCTACCTATATTATTTAGTTTTGGTAAATTCTTGATTAGGTACCCAATTGACCTACCTACATTACCAAAACACAGATTTATTAACCAAATATTTTTAGATATTATTTACACGTTCTTTGGGTAAAATTAAACATTATTCTCTGAGGAAAAAATCTTAGAAGTATTGATTAGGTAGATGCCAAAGGTTGCGTTTTTTTTGCATCACAATTAAATTCGTTACAACCAACAATCCAAACATAAATAATAAAGAACAGAAAACTGTTTGCGGAATAATTAAGTTTTCCTCTGACGATGATATCTAAGCGCGTAAAAATTAATTGGTTTATATATAATTAAAATCCCAAATAAAAAAATCTGGATCACATTATTTTGTTTGAGACACATTAATCAGCATTATGTATTAATTGAAATTAATATTATTGTTGTAGGCAAAACGCGTACAAAGGACAAGTACCGCGTGGTGTACAGCGACCACCAGCGGCTGGAGTTGGAGAAGGAGTTCCACTACAGCCGGTACATCACCATCAGGCGCAAGGCCGAGCTCGCCGTGAGCCTCGGCCTCTCCGAGAGACAGGTACAAGACTGTTATACTATATTAATAATAATCATTAATAGTTGGAATTAATATTTATATTAATAACTAGCTGAGCCCGCGACTTCGTCCGCGTGGAATTTAACTTAACAAAAAAGCCCGCTCAAGCGTTCTGAGCCCATTTTTTAAATTATTTTTTTCTAAAATAAAAGTAGCCTAAGTTACTCCTTATAACATCAGCTATCTACCAGTGAAAGTCCCGTCAATATCGGTCCACCCGTTTCGGAGATACTCTTTGATTTCATGTGTTTTTATTTTTTTACGCGGAGCCCTAATTGTTTTTCTTAAATTAAAGTAGCCTAAGTTACTCCTTATAAGATCAGCTATCTGCCAATGAAAGTCCCGTCAAAATCGGTCCAGCCGTTTCGGAGATTACCCGCAACAAACACACAGACAGACAGACAATTTTTTTTTTAAATCGCGTTTTTGCTATTGGTGTCGTATGTACTTTCATATGTACTTAGTGAAAAGGTGTTATTTTGATATTACAAACAGACACTCCAATTTTATTTATTTGTATAGATAATACCAACAACCAGCTACAGCGAGATCTTTTCTTTTCTTCATTCGCTACTTCCAGAGAGGCTACTTCAAAAATATCTGAACTTTTTTCATAATTTCGTATTATTTGAAACGAATTAAACCTGTTTTATTACCATCTGCTTGCGAGTCCAATATCCATATCTTAGGTCCGTATTAATAAATCGATCTCAAGTCTGAGAGCGGTTTGAGTACGCTTTGGACGAGTCAATCTGTACTGGTATGACATAAGAATTTAATTTCCAAGATCGCTCTCAAATTTGAGATCGATTTGTAATACAGGCCCTAATGTATCAATGCAATAGGTCCGTCAATACTGTGTGGAGGAAGCGCATATAGAGATCGGCAGAACTACTTACACTAAAAAACATCCAGAAAAAATTGTTTGGATTCTATGTTTACGTTAAAATTACAGTCTTTCATTGTAGGCATTTTGAACTCCCATCCACTCGAGTAATGTCCCCGCTAAACGACTGATCAGCGCGTAAACAAACTAAGCTATGATATTTTTTTATTTTCACCCAAGTAACTAAGTTTACTACACTCTAGTAGGTTTTTCCAACAATTTTACTTAGCGTTCATTTGTATGAAAGTTATCGAGGATGTAAATAATGTTACAGCCGCGTTTGCACCTCTTTATCTTGAAAATTTGTTCCATATTTGTCGTTGTCATTGAATGTTGAAGCTAACATCCGTTTGTGCTATTGAGCGTGGTATTTTGAATGATGGTTAAACCGTAATTCATAAGTAGAAAAGTCAGCCGACACTTCGTAGGCCCCCAGAAAATTATCTTCGTGTCCGGTACACGAATGTTACGCAAAACGTCTGGAATCCATGGTCCATCACGTTCGCTTATTTCACATCCGTTAAATATTTGATTTGTACAACGCATTTTAGATTTCCATTGGAAGATTTTATTTTCATGATGTTTTTTTGTCGGCTTCCGCTTTGCTACGGAGGGACGTCCTAGAGGGAAGTGGATATTTTTTCTTCCAACTCCTCCTATTGTCTCTTTTAATTAAATTCGTGTGAGTTCCAAGATAATTTAGCTTTCTGGTACTTGTGGGTTAAGCCTCGGCGCCATCGTTGGACACGATTATTTATCCTGACTTACGGGAACAACAGTGGTGGTATCGTGTGGCGGGCCTAATCCCTTTAAGAAGCGTGTAAGAATAACAGAGTCATAGGGGAAATTATTAAATAAGAATTATTTCATCGCAGGTAAAAATTTGGTTTCAAAACCGCCGCGCCAAGGAGCGCAAGCAGGTGAAGAAACGCGAGGAAGTGGTGATGAAGGAGAAGGGCGACCACGCGTCGCTGCAGCACGCGCAGCTCCACCACGCCACCATGCTGCATCACCAGCAGATGATGAACGGCATGATGCACCATCACCACTACCATCAAGGCGTGCTGCAGGGCGTGCCCGAGCCCCTCGTGCCGGGCGTGCCGCCCGTGCCGCTCCTGTGACCACAAAACCAGGACTACTGTGCTCACAGTGACAACTTCGCGTAGTGACTTTAATTGGTGAACCTCGGACATTGGCCCGCACGGCCGACGGTGCAACTATAATTTATTACTTCGACGATTGTGTGATAAATTTAGTGCAATCTTATGGGAATACTGTATACGCGCGTCGGATTTCAACATCTTTGTTAATTCGAACTATAAATTAATACTCTTAGGTGCTACGAGGTTAGTTACCTGACAGCTGTAAGCGGAGACACTTGCCCGACTTTCTGGAGTTGAGACATTTTCAACAATGAGATACTTTTGGACGTAAATTAACTGTAATAATTTTTGATCGCCACCGTTAATGAAATTGTCTTTTCACTAGAAACGTAATGCCAGCTTTTTATTGCTATTCTAGAATATCTAAGTGTTCACGCCTTATAGCCATTCCTTAGTACCATTTTTTAAAGGTACGGTAAAATCTATAATTTTTTTTCAATTGACTGTAAATATAGATACGTAAACTATATTTTTGTATTATTATTATTACTATTAAGTACAATTAAATTGGTTAGTTTAAAAGGTTAATTATTATTTCTCAATGCTACAAGTGCCTTCCCAGTGATTTAATAAGACAGTGTTAAGTCTATGTATTGTTAATAATAATTATACCTACCTTCGAAAAAGGCAATTGTTTTGATGTTAAATGTATTAATTTCATTTTTTGTATGTCTACCTACCACACGTCAGAATGTACTTATGTTTTGTTAGAAGAAAATTGTTTTAGACGGAACCAACTTTCATTGCGAATCTCACAATGTATTGTGCATTACGTACGGCAGTGAAATGTGCTATTCTATTGCGTGATAACAATCGCATTTGTGGCCTTGAGAAGTAGGTGCCCATAGTTTTACGTTGAATGAGATTATTCTTAGCTTTAGGTAATTGTTCTGTAAATACTAGCTTAATTCGTAGAATAAATTATTCTTACGGCAGTTTCTATAGCATAACACAGTAAAGAAATTATCACTTAATTCACAGAAGACGTCTTTATGTTCACATGTGTGTGGGTAAAGCCTTAAAGGGGTTCAATTATAATTGTGACATAACTATACGGTTATGATAGATTTGATTTGTTATAATAAATACAATATTTTATTTATTGATTCCCATTCCATGGAAGCAACGTGATTGTTTATCGCTCTGTTTTGTGATATCATTTTATGTAGATATTAGGTGCAAGCAAGGTTCATCTTCGTTCACAACATCGTAATTCACTGTCCGATGAGTTCATAGGTATTTTGTGTGGAAATGTATTATTTTGTACTTGTTGTAATAAAGGTATGTTAATGTTTGAGAATCGTTTGTGAACACACGAAATGTTAGAATTTACGAAGCACTATCACGAAACACATTTGATAAACTAAATAAATCCATGTTAATCTATATCGCCTTGTATCTTTTTTCCTGGTCAATGTTTGGGTTATGACGAACGTGAGTCAAATTTGACAAAGATTTTACCTGCATTTCATGTACGGAGATTGTAGGTGCATTATGAGGAAAAAAATAATACGAATATTAGTTAATATTAAACCAAAAGCAAATTATTACCTACTGATGATAATTTATAGGTATATTAACAATGTTTAACATATAGGTATACCTATAACCTATGTACTTTGAAATAATAGCCTCGACATATTTGTATTTATTTTGCAATTACCTTATGCTATAGTAGCATATTTATTGAAATAACAATTATTAACTATAAAAATATTCAAGCTAATGAGGACGTAAAAAATACATAAAATGTGCCTTTCTATATTACAGTACTTACACAATATACCTTAGAAGGTACTTAGATAAGTACTTTTAGTAGAACAAACAGTAAAAAGTTAATTTGATCATAGTGTGGTAAAATGTTCGTAGGGTTTTAAAGCAATCTGACTAATCAAGTCTACAACTCGACAATCACGATAGCTAGTAGAGCCTTTTAAAATGGCCGCTAGTCTGATAGGTAAGGTGTCTACTACATACAAAGTGAAAATGCTATAGGTATAAGGTAATATACAATTAATATTCCTATTCAATACAAACCGATACACAGACAAACATTAAAATAAACAGGTAAACTCGAAATTTATTAAAAACTTAAAGGTTTGCTGCGCATAAATTTAAATAAAGAATAACTGCAATTTTTGCAATACCTATTCGGTTAAACCTCACAATTCAGCCACAATCGAAACCGATCCTAATTGATTGAGGTTGATCATTTCCTGGTACGTCACAGAGATATTAGAATCTCTGCCAGCTACGTTTACACATCGTTTACACATCCCAAAGGGTAAATTGAAAGCTCATGCGACACCAAACACGCAGCTTAGGCCATGAATGGTAACTTTCATTGAATACTTGTCACTTTGTCCGACGCCAACGGAAATGTGTAACATGTTAGATAAACGCTCACTTTTAGAGTCGTAATGCTGACTAAACATGATGGTCAATATTAGGAATTATTGGGGAGATAGGGTTGCACTTGTTTTGAGGTACTCGGAGCAGTTGAAATAGGATCGGTAAAGGCGAAGCCTTTTATTTATTGCCTTGCCTAGCTTACCCGACAGACGTTGTCCTGTCTTAACTTTGAACATTGAATTTCAATTGTTCCGCTCACCTTTCTTATTTTTTCTGTCATAAGAACAAACACACAAAAAACAATTAGCGAAATCGTTCCATCCGTTCACGCGTGATGCGATGACCAAGGAAATGGAGATTCATTTTTATATATATAGATAGGTGCACTGACAGAGGGTCCACCTAATAGGAATAGTAAGTGGTAACAGTCGCTCAGATCAGAACATCTGCAACTTGATGGGAGCAGATGCGGTGCCGGCCTTTTAGGGAGCTGTTAATAATAATAAATAGTATGGCAATAGTGCAATATATAAGCTAGTCCTGCTTTTAAACTGCATTTGTTTATCACAATCACGAATCAGTTTACTGCAACCTAAAATCCCAATATATTTATATGCATTAAAGACCTTATAGCCATATAACAATTTTAAACAGGTTATAGTTAAGGTGAAGGCGCCTGTCTAGCCCGCGAAATTCAAAATTTTCGAGTATTTTTATAGTTTATCCAAAATCTGAAAACATTTAAGACAACATTTTGTGATTTGCGACAAGCACAGTATGCAGTGCGTTTATTAAAACATTTATTTTACTATAAATATTATCACGGTGGATATGATACTAGTAAATCACTAAATATACAACAATTTCCAGATTATCTGGATAGCTGTCGTTCTTGAAATGTTTTAGAGCAAGTTGGATCTATTAATAGATGCACTGCACTCGGTCTTTGTCGCGAATTACAAAATGTGCCTTTTATTATTGTCAGACTTTGAAAAATTTCTAAAAAACCTCAAAAAATTTGAACTTCGCGGGCTAGATGGGCGCTTTAGCCTTAAGCCTAAAGATTTGTAGAACGCTTGCAGTCATTTATTTTGGCTAGATTTGCGGTAGTCTAATAGCTGGGTTTGGGTAGGTAGGTAGGATTTTTATATAAAAGTTAGACTGAAAGCTAACTCGAATATATATATAATAAAAATGAATATAAATAAAAAGTAAAAATGCGGAAGAGATAAACACAAAACTAACTTTTATAAGTATTTTTCTATCGTTGGTTTAAAGTATTTGTTGTTTGCATATATACATATAATAATATATCTAACACACACATAACTTGAAGCTACCTACGCACCTACGTAATTTGCAGCGTTATATTATTGTATTGGCTCTATATTTATTAAAAGGTATAGTTTTACGTACAGTAATCTCGCCGTGCATAGGCCAATATTTATTTATCATTAACGCATCCGAAGATATTATAGGTAAAAGCGTGAATGTACATAAGTATAAAACTACCTACCTACATAATATCTATTGATTTATATATTTATACATTTAATTTTAGTATATAGGCTATTATTCGAATTTTAAGTGTAAACAATGACGAAGAGTGTCATGAAAGCTCTTAAACCTGTCAGATAAAGTTTGAATGATCTCTGGGGTCCTCAAGTGCATTGTTTTCTATGCGCCAACCCTAGAATGTAGAGTGTGTCGGCGCGCGGGTGGAATGTGAATGCGCTAAACGCTGTGTAAACCGACGCTTATTGAGGCCATTTTGAGAGCACGGTCAAAGGCGCCGACGCATTGCATCTCGCCGCCCACCGACATATCATCGCCCCCGAACTTCCTACCATTGGCAGGCATTGGTGGATTGAAATGAAGGCTACTATATTATAAACTAAAGTACAAGAGATTAGGTATTAATCGACTAAGCAAGGGATTGCCTTATGTACTAATTATCTGTAGAAATAGTTTTAGTGAAGTGTCTTATAGAGCTCTTTTTTGTGGAGATTGCTCTACAGTTGTGAGAACTTTGCAAATTAAAGCAATCCCTTTAGTGTGGGCAACTATTTCAAAATAATAATAATCATAATTACCACGCCTAGGCAGCATTCGGGATGGCGGATATCACACGTCTTTCGAAAATGTATCAGATAATGGCTCATAGATGAAGCAGATGCAAAAATCAGTCGCTGCAGATTAAAACCGCTCGAATTATCATCATTATTCAGTCATAAGACGACCGCTTTGCGCAGGCTTTTTGTAATTTGCCCTGGTCTGGGTGTCACTGGGATCGCCCTCAGTCAATTGTACGGTACAAGTGTTGCTTAGTTTGGGACCATATGGGTGTGTAGGTACGTCTGGCGATATTATATTATTATTAGATTGTTTGATACGAGTATAAAGTATTAGGCTACTTGATTATTTCTATGGGGACACTATAGTCATTGTAAGGTAGTAGGTATCTACGCTGCTGAATGACGCTATATCTACCTAATATTTGTGCCATTATAACTCCTCATAAATTTTACATAATCGGTATGGAGTACCGACGCAATAACAAACAAAGTATAACTCTAAATTGAAAATTTAAAAACCCCCGATGCGATGACCTGTTCATCAAATGTATAATTTACCTAGTTCTTCCAAATAATGATGTTAGCGCGATTTGCGTAGCTCCCGTAGCTCAGTATCCATAGCTCATCTCGCAAATTTATCTGGTACAACTAGTTTCGATGCCAGATTATGAAAGCACCATTAAATCATTTGTTTTGGCTTCCTCATTTATAATCTAAGATGTACAATAATAATCAACAGAAAATCTGTGTAAAAGTATGAGACATTATTTTGTTATGACATTATAATAATTGACATTAGAATAGACAACGAATCTAAATATTGATGTCACGGAGGTTTTATTCCTAGTAAATAATTATCAATTATGATTCAATTTGATGTAATAACTCTGGTTGAGGTAGACGGGAGGAGCCTAGGGGAAGAATTTTCAATAACGCTAAAATTATTTTAAATTAGATTAGTTTTTTTATATTCTTTGTCAATGGCGGAGCAACGCCCTCTCGAATTATTATAGCGTAATATTCCATGACCATTAACAAACCAAACAAAATTTAACGCATGCGCGTATCCATCATTTGAAACGTGACTTATGGAACGTCTTTAGTTCATACACAAATCTCAATAAAATTGATAAAATAATCATTATTTCAGAATCAGGGAAACTTTTCAAATTTATAATATTGTAAAAAGCCAGTTCAGACTATTACGATCATTTAAAAATATAATAAATCTAAATCCAATCATCTCAAATTTCGACTGGATTCGAGCCGAGGGAATTGGTTTTGGCCGTGAATGTGGCTTTTTTAACCTACAAAAGAGCTGATGATCTTCAAACGGCTGAACCGATTTTCATGAAACATAGCTAAGAACACTCTCGATCAGAATACCTATCTAACAAAAGAAACAAAATTGAAATCGGTTCATCAGCTTGGGCGCTACGTTGCCACAGACAGACACACAGATACACAGATACACAGATACACAGATACACAGATACACAGATACACATGTTAAACTTATAACACCCCTCGTTTTTCGTCGGGGGTTAAAAACAATGAAGTGATAACATATCGGAAATAGACGGAAATTACACTGCGCAGTTTAGGACTTTTGTTGGGACTTAAAGTTATCATCCTTAGTTATATTATTAATAGCTTACGAATGTTACGATATAACCCGAGAATTAGCCAAGGAGTGCGTAGATAAGTTAAGTTTTTTATTATTCTAAAATAATGAAACGATTTCAAACTACCTATACCGTTTTTATTTGATCGTTTTTACTCACTATTAGGATGAAATATCCGGGCAACAGATTCCTTTGTAATAACTCTATATTCATGATTCTAGATTCATGCTCCCGTAATCCACAGCAGAGATACATCATCACGCATACGCATACCAAAACCCCGAAAGGGTAGGCAGAAGTGCACTGCAGTGACGCCAATTTCTTCAATGGTGTTATATAAAATAATATTTGGTACTTCCTATGAACACGCGGGTTGCAGCTGAAAACTAGCGCTGTGTGCACATTCATATCAACATCAGTAAGCTGAGCTGTTGGCTCTTTTGGCAATATATTAGTTACAATTTTTACAGCCCTTGCCTTTCACTTTATCATGCCACATTGCATATTATTTTGTCCTCTTCTAGAAAATAAGACGATTCTCAATATTTTTCCGAGGGTATCACAAAGTTGGGATATTTTTAATGAGTAAAAATGTTCATTTGATGTAGATAATGCCTGACTAAATTAACATTGCCGTCATAAACAAGTAGGTAAGATCCGACCACCGCCTCGCGGCGCGATCTCCACAGGGGCCCGGCACGGCAAACAGACCTGCATCCTCTCTTGTTTGCCGTAACCCCGGCTTTGTTTGGCCTTTGACAGCAGTCTCGCAGGTCGTTAACACGTCGCACCAGAGGACGCCTCGAATGGAACAGTAATCATGGCATTAAATCAGGAGACACGTCATTAACTAGCAAACATACCTAAGTCATGAGCCGGAAATATTAAGTATTCAAGATGATACGGCCGGAATCGAAAAATTCTTTGGTTTGTCTGCTCACACACAACTTTGTTGACATGACTGACTCAAAACGGAAGATTATGTAAATTAATGCGTAATGCACTAACGTGATGATACGACGGTAGGTACTTCATAGTTTCCAACTCAACTGGAATAAGCTCTCATTTGTGAAATCTATTTTCACGATTTCCATCATTTTGAGCTAAAATATTTATTGCCTTACTTGTTCTTCGTTTTCTCAACCAATCGCAATAGGTATGGGAATCACAGTTATAAGTTATATTAGAAGACTGTGATGGGAATTGAGAAAACTTTGTTCATGCTGGTTTTATCGACTCCAAACATCGTCAATCGTTAATTGTTTTAATTTTTTAGTGCTATTTTGTAAATAAAATCGCATCTGGGGCAACGCAGATTCAGTTGTGACTTCTTGACAAAAGAGTGAACTAGTGTTGCTTAATTTGTGAGTATGATTTTCAAAAATAGTTTAAAATTACCCACACAGAGAAGCCGAAATGTTCGTTTTATTATGTTTCGAGACATTTCTGTCTTCCAGATTCTATACGTGTCGAGGTAAATGATAACATGAAAATGTGATTAACGGGCAGATAATCATACTTTTATCGTGTGCATTATATTTACTAGGTGGGTTTAATCCCCTTGATTTGATATCTTGATAAAGTCCGGATTATCGGCGAACATGAAAGCGGCTAAATTAATTTTTAATCCCGCTTTCCCTCCGTCACTTGGCCATATCTTGGCTACGTCGGCACACAAGTCGGTGATACGAGACCGCGCGATAGCAGCGGGGCCGACAACGCCCGCGCCGCCGCCGCCGCCGCCGCCCGGTCGCTACCATAAACTTCAAGACATGGAAATTAATTAAAATAGCGGTGTTTTATGGCATCTTACCGGGTCAGGCACATTTCGACCCGACGCAACTCGACTGATGATAAATGATTTCTAAATTACGCAGAAAAGAAATACGAAATTAATTTGAATTCAATTATTGTTTAAATTTTAGTTAAAACTAGCTGTGCCCGCGACTTTATCCACGTGGAATTAAATTGACAAAGTTTCATACAAACTTTCATCCCCTATTTTATCCCCTTGGGGGTAGAATTAATCAAAATCCTTTCTTAGCGGATGCCTACGTCATAACATCTACCTGCATGGCAAATTTCAGCCCGATCCGTCCAGTGGTTTGGGCTGTGCGTTGATAGATCACTATGTCAGTCAGTCAGTCAGTCACCTTTGAGTTATATATATTTAGATTTCACAGGTAAGTATAAAAAATCCGGTGTTCGTGTGTTTGTAATTATTCTACCCCTAAATGGTATGAACGATTTTGATGAAATTTAGTTTTTGTACTTATGGGGTTGGAGCTGAAGTTAGTGGAAGGTAGGCTTGTAGGCGCTTTGTCGACAGAAAATAAAATATATACTAGCGAAGCTATGGGTAAAAGCTAGTAAACTACATATTAATCAACTTTAAAATTAAATCATGCGATATAAATAATTTATTTGGGTTTTTGACAATAATAATTATAATATTCATATTTAGATTTTTATTAAGAAGACTTCGAGTTTATACCTACGTCATAACATCTACCTGCATGCCAAATTTCAGCCCGATCCGTCCAGTGGTTTGGGCTCTGCGTTGATTGATCACTATGTCAGTCAGTCAGTCAGTCAGTGACCTTTGAGTTATATATATTTAGATAACAGGTAACTACATTTTATTGATAAATGCATGTTATCGTTCGTTATAGGTATAGTTTTTTTGAAATCAACATAATTTGGAGGTCCTCGTTTCAAAAGTATTTTGATAATTCACAGGTAAGTATAAAAAATCCGGTGTTCGTGTGTTTGTAATTATTCTACCCCTAAATGGTATGAACGATTTTGATGAAATTTAGTTTTTGTACTTATGGGGTTGGAGCTGAAGTTAGTGGAAGGTAGGCTTGTAGGCGCCGCCGGTCCTCGAAGCCTGGGTGAGGAGGAAGACAGGGCGAGTCACTTTCAGGCTTGCACAGATCATCACTGGACACGGCTGTTTCAGTGATTATCTGTGCAAGATAGGACGCGAAGCGACGACCAATTGCCACCACTGTGGAGGAGACCAGGATTCCGCCCAGCACACGCTCGAGGCGTGTCCCGCGTGGGACGCGGAGCGGCGGATCCTGGTCCGCCGGATCGGATCGGACCTCTCCCTGGGCAGCGTAGTATCGGCTATGCTGTCCGGGGAAGCGGCGTGGGGGGCTGTGACCTCCTTCTGCGAGACAGTCATGTCCCAGAAGGAGTCCGCCGAGCGGGATCGGGAGAGAGCTGATCCCGCTCGCCGACGTAGGCGCCGTGCTGCGCCACGTCGGGGCCCCCCGGCCCTGATGCCCAGGGCCCAAAACAACGGGCTACCCTCGGGGTCGAGAACGTCCAGGGTGTGGGCCCCGGACGTTCCCTGACGACGACGACCCTGAGGAGGACGGCGGCGGGCGTGGCTCCCCGCCGCCGTGCACTGCGAGGGTGCAGGGGGAGCGACCATCTGCTCCCCCGGGGCGAGCTCCCGCGAGGGAGCGCGGCACATGAGGGGCACCGGCGAGTTCTTCGGGAGGGCCCGGAGTCCCTCTGACGTGCTGAAGGCGGCCACCGGGGAGGTTTTAGTGGGTAAGAATCCCACATACCCCAGGCCTTTCCCACAAGAGGCCTGGGAATCTTTGGAAGATTTCCTCCTCGTGAAAAAAAAAAAAAAAAAAAAAAAAAAAAAAAAAAAAAAAAAAAAAAGGCTTGTAGGCGCTTTGTCGACAGAAAATAAAATATATACTAGCGAAGCTATGGGTAAAAGCTAGTAAACTACATATTAATCAACTTTAAAATTAAATCATGCGATATAAATAATTTATTTGGGTTTTTGACAATAATAATTATAATATTCATATTTCGATTTTTATTAAGAAGACTTCGAGTTTATACCTACGTCATAACATCTACCTGCATGCCAAATTTCAGCCCGATCCGTCCAGTGGTTTGGGCTCTGCGTTGATTGATCACTATGTCAGTCAGTCAGTCAGTCAGTGACCTTTGAGTTATATATATTTAGATAACAGGTAACTACATTTTATTGATAAATGCATGTTATCGTTCGTTATAGGTATAGTTTTTTTGAAATCAACATAATTTGGAGGTCCTCGTTTCAAAAGTATTTTGATAATTCACAGGTAAGTATAAAAAATCCGGTGTTCGTGTGTTTGTAATTATTCTACCCCTAAATGGTATGAACGATTTTGATGAAATTTAGTTTTTGTACTTATGGGGTTGCAGCTGAAGTTAGTGGAAGGTAGGCTTGTAGGCGCTTTGTCGACAGAAAATAAAATATATACTAAATAGTGAAGCTATAGGTAAAAGCTAGTAAACTACATATTAATCAATATTAAAATTAAATCATGCGATACAAATAATTTATTTGGGTTTTTGACAATAATAATTATAATATTCATATTTCGATTTTTATTAAGAGTCCTCTTAATAAAATTCGTGTTTTTAATAGTTAAATTATATAGTCATACCTAATAGCTGTTTTAAGGCTTTTAAAACCGGAAGTTCTAATTGCTTCAAGTAGCCCCTAAAAACCCGACACACAATAAATTAATATACATATAGATATGTCATTGAGTTGGTACCCCCACATCGATATGACCTCCTCTATAGTGGCATTAGTCGCGTGTGTTTCGTTACTTATAATCTACTGAAAGATTAGCACAAACAGGATGAAAGTCTAAGTCGCGACAATAATTTTCCATACCTGTTTTAAATAAGTACTAACTGAAACAAGATACGTATGTACTTAGCCCTATTATATACGTGACTACTGGCATATAACATTACTTATTTACAAACAAATTTTAGCTTTTCTCAAAAATAACAATGTCGGAATATACCGCGTCGGAATTACACTTTCAACCGGCGAGTTTCCTTGAGAAGTTGTGACATCTGCAATTCACACTGAATTTGAATGAGACACTCTAGAGACAGCTTTGTATTATAATATCCATAAATTGTCTAGATACCGAAACTAGCTAAAGCGTGTAGTTTTTCTATTAACAACTATCAAACTAAGTAATGGAAAATATTTAATGAAAATTTCAACAATTTGTATTGTGATTATGAAAATAGCATTAGTTATTATTGTTACGCTGGTAGTTAAAGAATACATAACTACCTAAATATTATAAATCTAGCTATTCTAAACACCTTAGTTACTCTCCGTGTGTACTTATAGATGGCGCAAATTCATCAAAATTATCACTTATTTCTATTTAAAAAATAAGTAATTTTGTGATAAGAATTAAACTAAAGATCATTTAAAAAATATCTATTAACGTTTCGATACCACGCTTGGTAGCCAATGATGCTATATGCTATAGAAAGGCTTGGTAGCCAATGATCAAGACTCTCCGAGGTAGAGCAGGTCACATCTGAAGTGGCATCATTTATTTAGGTTTTTAATAACACAAGGCATGAAATAAATTCGTGATGTGATTTGACGCCGGCCAAGATTTATATTTATAGCGCTTTTAATTTATAGTGGGTTGTAAAATACGTTGGAACTCCGGTGATCGGCCGTGGGTGCCTACCTGACGATGGCATGGCGTCGCCGTATCAAACACGTATAACCTTACTTCGGGCAAGTATATAAGTACCTAATACGTGTACCGCAATAAATAAACGATACTATTATTTCTTTTCTATGTACCTACTTGATAGATTACGTTTAGGTGCTTATTTGTTGCGGGAAAGCCAGTTGGATTATGTAAAGCTCTATCACGTAGATATAGGTGATATTTGCTCTCTTAGGCAGGAATTTATATAGATAGGTAGTTAAATAAAATAGGATAACCGGTGACAACTCTGATTATTTATTTTCTACGGTATTAATTATTTTCATTTTAAGAGAATTTAAGTATAAAAGAGTAGGAGGTAGAGTCAGACGTAAGTCTTACATAGTGATAGCCGCGAGCATCATAAGTAGAAAATAGGTAGGTATTGACATTGTACAATGTACCTTATCTGATAGGTAATACGTTTTATAATAATATTATCAACACAAGCCCATCCTACACCTAATAGTACCTACCTACAAGCAGGTTATAATACATAAAAACTTTTAAAATACTTTCTAGGCTCAAATAACGTTTGTCGAAAGGTGGCTGATAGCGCCTGGGTAGGTATACGCCAACTGTTTAACGGTTCATTCTCCGCTATTGTCTCACAGCCCGCCAACATCAAAACAATGCCGGTACATAACAAAATCTCTCTGAAATAGGCGCAACGATTTAGTACGTGATCATTTGCAAAAAGGGAGAAGTCGGCGCGCTTCAAAGGAGGATCGCTCTAAGAGGCGTCCGTCCGAGTCAAAATATGTACAAACGCGGACCGTAATGGGCTAAACAATAAAAAAATGGATATCTTATTTAAGTATTAACAATGAGCGAGGCTGCGATTCGTGCAGGGTTTGCCCAAACAATGGTAAGTTTTACGAGGTCGTAAAGGCAGCTTCTTTGTCCACGCTTCGGTCAATAAACGGAGCTGAGCGGTGCCAGCTTGCTCGCCTATGAAAATTCATGTGAATTTAAAATTGATCCCATGAAGAGCCTGTACGTTCTTGTAATTATGCTCATATTTTGAATAAAAAAGTCATAATATAAACACGAGGAGAGTTAATGTGTAAAGTTTACATACTAACTACTGTTAATTGCTACAACGATATGAGTAACTTATGCGTTGTATTACGAAATTCATTCATAAAATTTAAAAATAAGGTTAAAAATTTAAATTGGTAATAACTTTGTATTCCTGTCAGCTGCAAGATAGGTAGGTACTTGTATATTAACTGACTGTACTACATTATATTATCATATAAATTACAAACGAGGTATTTAAATAACCACCTTTCTACTTCAAAATTTCGAATTTTTGACTTAAAAACGACGACCACTTGGCGCAGTGGATCAAACGTAGGCCGCTCGGCTCACTGCATCGGGAGGTTGCGGGTTCAATCCCTTTCAGGGTAAATTTAGGAAATGGCCTTTTCGTAATTTTCCCTGGTCTGGGTGTCTCTGGGATCACCCCCAGTCCATTGTACGGTACCAATAGTACAAGCGTTGCTTAGTTTGGGACCATACAGTTGGTGTGTTCGTCTGGCGTTATTTATTATTTATTGATTATTTATTAAAGAGTATTCTGGTGGTCTTCTTCACTCTAGGACACAGGATGCTTCGCGAACTCGCTACCTGCGTTACTTCAGGAACCATTCTGTCGGCTAGGTATTTTGTACACCCCATTTGTGAAGTTAAAGTCAAATTCATTGTTTAAAATGTTGTGAATTACGGGAAAATCCCTTGCTCTGAAAAAAACCCATTGTATTAATTCTTCAAAGAGCGCCGCTGTAATAAAGTCAGCGGAGGAGCCGACGCCTTATCGACACTGGAACAGATAATTGAATTATTTGTTACGAGTATTGTAGCGAAATAATCTTTTTAGTGAATATTCAAAACAATAGGGAATAAAGCTGCGCTATGAGTTGTTTGTTTAGCTTGTTGATACTACGCAAACAAACGGTTTGAGGCTAGATTTTGGATTAGGAGTGGAGTGGAGGAATCAATTTCTTATTCGTATTTTCTCTATTATTACGGTACTGCATGCAACTTAGAAGAAGTGTCTGTAAAAATCGCAAACCCCATCACAATTGTTCAAGTTCCCTGATATTGTTGGCGTCAGCAACCAATCATACAAATTTCTCATAGGTACCCATTCGAAGTATATTCTGAGCTGGGCTGTACTAGTGGGTCGGTGTTTTTTGGTAAATATTTTGATACTTACCTATGATAAGACTGTTCGAACTGTCTATAGCGTTATTTACTGTTGTGTCAATTTCAACTGTAACACTTTGGAAATAGGTATGAAAGGCAGAAAATAACTAAAACACACACAGGTGAATTACCTCAAAGGTTACCTTGATAGTCTCAAATTTAATAAAGGATCGGGTTTTACCCAGCGCAGAGACGATTAACATGAACTATCTAGATATTTTGTATATAGGTAGGTACCTATAACACATTATCGCCCACAAAAATACCTAATCGTAATAATATACAATCGTATATTTATTGTGCATGATAAAATAAAATAATTTATGTTTACCTTGGCGTAACATTGATTTTGAGGTATACCTACCTCTTTGATAGACACCCTACTGGGGACTGGTACAATGCCTCCGTCCTACAAGGGGAAGAGGTGTGAAACATAATTGTATTACCAGAATCAAACAACTGCCGCTCAATTTGTGTGCCAACCTGAACCAAAGAATTTGTAATTATTACAAATTCTTTGGTGCTAACCCTAAGAACACCAAGAATTCATAATATTACGCTGCTATTGAATACTTGAGTTATGTAGAGCGAGAATATGTAGAGCGTTATTAATAACTCTACATTGAAAATTCAAAAACCCCCGATGCGACGACTTTTTAAATTACAAAAGAGCTGATAATTGTCAAACGGCTTAACCGATTTTCATGAAACATAGCTAAGAAACACTCGATCAGAATACCTTTCTAACAAAAACAAAAGAAAATTATAATCGGTTCATCCGCTTGGGCGCTACGATGCCACATACAGCCACACAAATACACATGTTAAACTTATAACAACCCTATTTTTTCGTCGGGGGTTAAAACCACTATTACAGTGATTTTGTAGGTACATCCTATAGTTACTCAATATGATATCTGCCTGTAACTTATTCAGGCACAATTTTTTTATCGTGGATATGAGTACGTGCATTACTTCCAAACTATTTCAAGCCTATAGATCCATTTATAATTAACATAGTTACTGCAGGAAAGGGAACCACTTAAATTTTAATAAGAGCAGCGATTATGTGCCATAAAAGCCGTAAAAATGTTGTTAGCCGGCTTCCCTGGCGGCAATTTGCGTTCAGCTCGAGCGTGATTCAAGTACGGTGTTATCAATGCCCATAACTGCAAATTACTGACTGTAGAAACACTAATACGTAGTTATGCACAAACGGGAATTTGAACGAGTTATAAATAGCTTTATACTGATTATTATAAGTTACGTAAAAACTACGTGGGCAAATAGTCTGCAACTCTTTGTGAACGAGACCTTACAAGTCTGTGTATTAATTATACTTTCTCAACTACTTTGGTTGATAGCGCCACCTATGGCTTTGTTTAGAAATCAATTTTAGTATGAATCCATGGTAAAGTGTGAAATTGTATTAATTTCAAGATGTTTATTGAAATCTAACGATACGAAACATATTATGAGGAGATCGATTTGATGCTTCCGACATGAGATAGGAATTCATTTGTAGATAAAGGCTAAGTAGCATGGGTCATGAAAATGTACACAGCGTACAGCATCTGACTTTGTTGCATGTATGTAATGAAGTGAAACAAAACAATACAAGTTATATTTCTTTTATCACGAATGAATCTAGTATAGATACCACTGATGCTACATAACCATGTGACGCTTGGTGTAGGTAGAGCACCAACGTGAGAAGGAAGAACTCTACAAAGACGGACAAATTATAACACAACATTGTATTTTAACTGTGTAATGGAGCGTAATTGCTATGAATTCACTTAAAATCAAGTAATTATTCACTGTGATTACCTACGTAGAGCACATAGGCCTTCATAATGATTATCTAATTGATATAGTAATAAGTTCCATATGAACATAGTTATATAGGATAAAAGTTTAGGATCAAATTAAATAATATATTTTAACAATCCGTTAGGTCTATGCATAGTTAGCGAGACTCTACCATAAGATGAGAGAAGTATTTATTACGTAATGATGATTCTAGCATAGGTATTTTCCGTTGTGACGAGAATTGCATGAAGGCTAACAGACGGTACAGCTACAGACGTATTTACTGCACCAAGCAAAACAAAATTTGTGGTTCCCCACAAAGGAGGCAATTTATTACAAAAGCTTAATTACATACGAACAATCCTAAATTCAGAACAACCTAACACAGAAGGTTATATATTTATATGCATATAATAAGCTCTACCATAGAGACTTCCAGCACTCAGGCCCTCGGACAAGGAGGGCTCACACTCAGTCTTTTATCATTACATAAACACACACTGTGCCCACGTGAATGTTGATATATAGGGGGTAATATTACATCGAGCGGCCAACAAACAATAAGGCGTGATAAGCAGATTCGGCGGCGCGTTTCATGTGTCGCCTTTGTCCGAGTTTAATCCGCCGCGGTGCCGCGCCCGCGCCGCCCCTGCCGCCCGCAACCGCCTGCGTCCGCCCCGCGATTTAAGCTGCCCTAACTAACCCCGCCTACGCGCTACGACATTATACACATTCCTGCAGCTTTTTCAATCTAGAGCTTCATTTATTAGATACAATTTTAATTATGTGCTATTTTATTTGATCTTGAAATAGATGTAACTCATTATTATACGGATAGGCAAGCGTGTAAAAATCTATATTTTTTAAGACGTTGAAATCTTTTAGATGACTGATTTACAACCTATGAGAAATGAGAGTCCTGGATTATAGCTTAATTTTTTTCTAAGGTAATTTGATATTTGCAGGCATGTATATGAATATCATTTAAAAATAAAGACGTGCTCGGTATAATTACTGTTTTTAAGCACAGCTGTACTTTATTTTATTTGTTAGTATGATCAGTAGGAGCAGTGATAGCCGATTGGTTAAGCACGCGTCTTGCGGGCTACCAGGTCTCGGGTTCAAACCCCGGCTCGGACCTCTGGATTTTTCGAAATCTATGTGCGCATCATAATTTCTATATAATTATATTCCTCCATGTCTTAGAAACTTAGAAGATTTAACTAATTTTCGAAAGACATGTGAAATCCGCCAACCCGCATTGGGCCAGCGTGGTGGATTATGGCCTGATTCCCCCTCGTGTTGAGGGGAGGCCCGTGCCCAGGAGTGGGACGTCAAAAGGGCTAAAATTATTATATATTATTATTTAGTATGATAATAAATTATTGTTAATATTTTATTTTAATTGCTCCGAGACATGTTTATGTCACGTCAAAGTAACTTCATTATATTGCTACATTAATTTTGTAACTTCGACTCGTAAATGTAACCAGTAAAGTATTCATATATTTGGTCGTTTTAATAAAGCTTTTATTAGTGTTTAATTAGCAGCGGTACGCGACCGGCCCGACATAGATAGACGTCGAGACAAGTCATTTATGTCAAGGCAAATCGCTGTTTGCTTCGGAGTTCGCCGGCTAAGGTCTATCTTTCACTACGTGCATACTACGCTGAGGTGCTTTACATACCTTTTCTAGACTAAGAGAATGTACATATAAATATACAAGTTACATATCATATATTTCAGAAATGGCATTAATCGGGATCCGCGGTATTCAAGCCCAACACAACATCTGGCATTCAGCACTTTATGCTGTATAGATACCTCGCATAGAAACGGCTCTCATAGAAATCGTCAAGGTTGATTACAAAGTAAGGGTGACAAATTAAGTTCATACTTATTTAACACGATCCACTATGTAATTATTAAATTCACAAACTGATTCGTTACAGCGCTCATTTAACCCACGTTTATGAGGATGGTCGGCTTTATCCAGCTTTACAGTGTCGCTAAAACCCAATAAAGTTGGTCATTCACCAATTTCACGGCACGTAATTATCGGGGACCGGCCGATTGTTCTAAAACTAGCCAAGTTTTACGCCGAGACAATGATTGGTGCGTATACGCGTACGCCAGTCCATAAAACGAGGTGACGCCGTTTTGTTCCGAGCTGCCTTTTATTGTGCACTGTATAAATTTATGGAATCATCATCGGTTTGTATGGACTCCTCTATTCGTTCGCAGCGGGGTCCATAACCATTACTGATTGTATTTAGATACATATTTATTTACTCTTGTTAATCCGTTGCCGGCACGCCACTGCTTTATTGGTCTTTACCATGTTCAAATCGTGCCGATTTGGGATAACAAAACTGACGAAGTTTTCGTATAGGTGCAAGTCGACAAAATGTACTATCTGTCCTTTAAGCTTGATAGGATTGTCTTGGGATTTCATTGCGGTAAAGCCTACCTGAAACTTTAACACCTGGTGAATTGGATTAAAAGTTAGAAAATATTCCATAGATGCATCTGCTATTTGATTTGTCTAGAAAGTAACTGTAGAAAAGTTTTAAAGTTAAATTATCAAACTACGCAGTCAGCGGTACAACCGTTTCCAAGCCCCTCAGCCGATAGATTTTTATTCAGCGTGCTTAATTCGATATAAATAAATATTTTCGAACAACAATAAACATATCGACACACAGCAGCTGCTGTATATAAGAAGCATATGCGAGCTATAAGTATACCCGCCGCCGAGGGCTCGTTATTTTCTGGTCAATTGCCGCTTTACTGCGCCCGCGCATCCTCGCTTCCAATTACTGCCCGGCCGCCAACGCTATAAAATACATCATCATATCAAAACATCACATACACCACCGACCGCAAACCCTTATAGACTTAATTACATTGACGTTTAGAGCTATTTTCCAAAATCACTTTTCAGAGCCATATCGTGTAGAGATCGCGCTAGATGCAAATTATGCTTAGGTAAAACGTGTTTGTTGTCCGTCCCGAGTTTTATTTTTTACAATTATATCGCGTCGGTTACTTGGAAATGCATTCACGAGAAATCGGAGAGGGTTTCGTGATGTTTAATAGGCTTAGATTAGAAGTTAAAAGCCGGGCCCGTGGGCTGCGGGGCCATTAAATGGTTCTCAGGATACGGCGCACATGACTTAGCTCTCATTAGGCGGATGTCTATCCAAATCAGACTAAAAAATCCTTCGCATCTAATCGTTATGTATTTAAAATATATAATCCATTATTTCAGAGTTTGCGTCTAGCTTTGCCTGTTTAGGAACTTGACTATACACATTAATCATACGATAGGTACATGTTGCACGTGGTGAACACATTCCGACTATTAAATAAACCTAATAAAGAACCCACCATTATGACCATCCAATTGTTCAATTAACGCATTCTCTAACACAATTTCGCGATTTGTTAATTACAATCCGAATTGTTTTAAAAGGGTCTGAAAGCGCCGCGCGTTTTCGCCAATAACTCGAGTTCATTACGGGGTAATAAACGTAGGTAGTTTCGCAACAGCAATTAAGAGCGATTGCCGACAAAGGGCTCCGGCTCTTTGAAGTCACCGACGCCCAGCATCCGCTTTCTCCTTGTAGATAACGCCGGATGTGACGTGGCCTTGCGCTCGCGCACCGAGGGACAGAGCTTTTCACGATTACTTGATACATTCCAACGCGAGGATAAGGCTCGGACGTTGATACAACGAATAATAAGTGCATGAGTCATCTAATGAAGGAAATGGACCGATCCTCTTTACACTACGTTACGTCTTCACACTCGATTTTTATTTACTAGCGACGCTACCACGGTTACATTCATAAAAGTTAATTAGCGGCGAACATGGCCGTTACTATTAGCAGTCTGATCCAAACGCCATATTCGTCTTCAGGCTACCGTACCGATTTACGATTTAGGTAGACGGGATTCGCTATCAGTTTTATGGGGCATTAAATTATGCAGTTTTAGCGATGCATTTTCGAGCAGAAGTTCTCGGTACAAAAGGAATTAAAGTTATTTAGTGGGGAGTAAGGGCGGAGTGTGGCGGGGGCGTTCGTAGCGGGCCAATAAAGGCGCGCAGTAAATCCACGTAATTTAGAGCGGTCGTAAATTAAAGTTCCGCTATAAAGCCGGGCCGGCCGCGTACCTGCCGCGCCCGCGCCGCCGCGCCGCACCGCTGCCGCACCGCGCCGCGTCACGCCACGCCACAGGCCCGGCATAAATCAACAACGCGTGTGAACTCCGCATACGTCAGGGTCCTGGATCCATCATGGTTTATATTACCGTCTATGATTGTTACCTAACATAACAACATAATTAAGCCAGTGGTTCAGAAATTGCTACGGCGTAGCGTACGTAGGCTGTACATTAGTACCTAGGTAGGTACTGCAGACCTAATTTAGTTAAGTACATGCTTTTCTATATCATTTTTTGCGATTGTTGTAACTTGAACAGCTGCGCTACCTACTACCAACTTATTTCAAGAATATTGGTTAATTCCAACCACAATAAAAGGAGAAAGGGAGGCACATCTCCTATGTTCTAATTAGGAAAATTGGGTCTTATACGCAACTTTTCATGTGCGACTTCTTATGATTAAAACTCGGCATAGGCATATTAATTACTAATCACTGATAAATATGATGTGTGAAAGTCATTGAGGGATACTTATGGGCAGCAGTGAAGTCTTCTGTCTGACTGATGTAAGTTGTATTGCCTGTAAGTAGATGTATGAAAAAATATTGTAAGAAGATAGTTACCTAACTAAAATGTTACAACAAGAATAATTGTATAATACAGCTCTTGCAACAAAACATAATAGAACAGATATAAAATATCAAATAGGTATCTCCTAGGTAGATTGCTAAGAAGAGGTAGTGGGAGGCGGTCACGACCCTCAGAATTGAGGAATACGACGCCAGGAGGAGGAGGTAGATTGCACACACAAATAAAAAAAGCACAAAGTTATCGCCGTTATCAATGATCTACGTCACCGGTAAGCGTTTTATTATCTTTATAAAGATTACATTATTTACGATTATCTGTCAACGTTATAAATCTTAGGAGAACTTTAGAACTATAGATAGGTTTAAAGTATTATATTACGAGGGTAATTTCCGAAGGGTTAATCCGAGACATTCACAAAAGAATTGCATAGTTCACTTCTCATCAATCTAATACTAATTATAATATAGTGGTAAAATTATTTGTGAGTATGTCCGTGGAGGTAATCTTTGGAAATCCTGATGCGATGCCAAACATTTTTTCGCCGATAGACAATTACACTATCCACGGGTGACTAGGCTAAGTATCCATGCGGGCGAAACCGCGAAGCGCATTTCGTATTAGATATAACTCTACATTGAAAATTTAAAAAGCCCCCGAAGCGACTACTTTTTAAACTATAAAAGAGCTGATAAGTACTAACGGCTGAACCGATGTTTTTTTTTTTTTTTTTTATAATTTGATTGTGCACTTGGTGTGCACAATCCGCCGCTTCTCCTCCAACATGATGGTCGGAGACCTTTTTTTGAACCGATGTTTATGAAACATAGCTAAGGTCACTCTCGATCAGGATACGTTTCTAATAAAAAAACTAAATTAAAATGGGTTCATCTGCTTGGGCGCTGCGATGCCACAGACAGACACACAGATACACAGTCATGTTAAACTTATAACATCCCTATTTTTTCGTCGGGGGTTAAAAATGGAAGTGCATAAAACAGGTGATCGATCCGGTGCAGATCTACCTATGTGGAAGCATTCGTTACGAATAAGACTTTTTCAGCAAGATGGACTTTCTTAGCAAGACTAGAGCTGGTGCTTATCCAACCCACACCACAAGGCTTATGTACAATATGTAGGTACCTATGTTTTGTGAATTTATGAGTAATTACTTCACCCTTCCTATTAACCCCATGACGCCTTAGGACGCGTCCGATTCCACTAATGATTGACATTAAAGGTACACATTATTGCTTTATCTGACCTGAAACTTCCCAACAAAGAGATAAAGGTTCAGTTAACGTCGCATGTAAATAAATTATCCGAGGTATTGTGCATCGGTCGGATTGTCTAAAGTAAACTTGGGATATATTGTGGGGACGATCGCGGTCGTAAATCAATCAGGGCTGCATCACGTGTTACGTAAAAGGGTTTTATTGAGGACCTGTATCCACATGGCGGAGATAAGAGATTTAATGTCACTAGGCATCGGTCGTACGGCGGTGCAGGAAAAGAATACTTAAATGGTACTTATACGAGATAGTAGGAAGGGGAAAACTGTAATATAAGTACGTTTTAGGTAAGTACTGGAAAGATCACAAATATCGTTAAGAAAAATTGTGTCCAAGTTTAATTTCAGTCAATTTTACTTGTTATCCAGACTAATATTATAAGTGCAAAAGTAACCCTGTCTGTCTGAACCAATTTAGATGTAGGTATAAAGAAAGGTGAAGTGATCTTAGAGATGGACATTGACTACTTATTGTCGCGAAAATAAAACTTGAAGGGGTGAAATAGGGGATGGAAGTTTGTATGTAAATTCCGTTCCGAGATCCATACGAACTATGCCGCGGACAAGAGCTACTTTATAATAATGTGAAAATAGAATAGAAATCTGTCTATAGGTAGTTTATCTACAGTTTACAGTTACAAAAGTTTTGTTGAAGCTTTAAAATCTAGTAGCACCGTACACACAAAGTTACTTTAACTAACTCAGGCCCCGGATAAACTTATTTTAGGGTCGTCTAAGAATCCTAAAATAACAATCTAAATATATATAACTCAAAGGTGACTGACTGACTGACTGGCTGACTGACATAGTGATCTATCAACGCACAGCCCAAACCACTGGACGGATCGGGCTGAAATTTGGCATGCAGGTAGATGTTATGACGTAGGCATCCGCTAAGAAAGGACTTTGATTAATTCTACCCCCAAGGGAATAAAACAGGGGATGAAAGTTTGTAAATTAAATTCCACGCGGACGAAGTCGCGGGCACAGCTAGTGTGTTTATATACATACTTACACTATTCTTCAAACTGATAATTGGACGTAAAATATTGGTCAGCAGTATGCATTAATAGTCGGTGTGACCGCAGATGTTATACATAGAGTGGGATCGAGCATGCAGGTAGCGAGTAGCGAGGCGGTCGAAACGTCACACGCGGATGTCGCGTTCGGCATGTGAGGCTCGTCGTTCGTGGAGCTTCGTTATCTGCGATCGAGGCCCCGCCCTGGCGCGCGGTTCCATCCAACATGGCGGCCGCCCGCGCCTACCGCAGTGTTGCCACAACTTCAGTGGAAAATTATTTAATTTTTACTACACACGCATGAAAAATAATTGCAGACGTCTTTATTCTAAAATTGTTTGGAAGAAGGACTTCACACCATCTTCATTTTACAACGGCCTTTGTAAAGTAATTCCTGTGTTAATTTTATGTAGGAACCTAGATTAAATAAGGTGTTTACTGCCCTTTAATTAATAAATCGATCTCAAGTCTTAGAGTGATCATGGAAATGTCATTCCAGTACAAAATTACATGTCAAAACCTTACCTACTTAAGATCTCTCTCAAATTTGACATCCATTTATTAATACGGGCCTCCTAAGTATATGTTTTCCCTGATTTATAACCATATAGCAAACTTAAAAATCTAAACCTACCTACCCCCTATAAGACCAATAACTGACTGAATAAAAGCTACTACCTCATCAAACTTCCCATTCATTAATTGTTAAACAGGTAGGTATTAATCATATTCGAGAACCTAGAACGCAGATGGGTACCTACTCAGTAAGAACTTATTTATCTATTCTATTCCTGGGTTTGTATTTCTCATTGAGAAGCTTGGCTGATAATAATATGATATAAGTACCAATAGCCCAATTATTACCGATGAGACTATAAAAATCCTAAAGTGTCTAGAAAGTAATAGGTAATAACATCATTGTAGTTGAATAAACATAGGTAATAATTGAAATCTCCTGTAATTGGGGGTGATTCCCACTTCCCTGGCAACCCCACCGAGTCCGTGCCGGTCAGGCATGGCGCGACGTCCGTTTATAGACCTAATGAAAACCACTTTAATTAATTCACAGCAATCACATGCCAGTGCAGCTATTATGTTTATTGTTTCCATATCATTTTAAAAGCACATTTTGATTTCTCAAGAGTGTCACCATCGTAATGTTTTGTTTGGAGAATGACTCGCACCTACATATTCGTGTTATTAACAGTTATTACGACTGTTATTCCATAATTGTTATTGTCATTGGGTTAGGTAGGTACTCATTTATGTTTGCACTTAACGTTATTACTGTTATTATATACTTACCCAATACTCGTAGCGTTAATTATTCGCCTGAAAATTATTTAGGTAGGTATGAAGGTACCTACCTACCTCCCTAAAGTACCAAAAGTACTTACTTACGTGCAATTGAGATACCTACAATTTAATCCTCCTACTAATATTATAAATGTGAAAGTTTGTGAGTGTGGATGTATGTATGTCTATGTATGTATGAATGTATGTATGTTTGTTACTCCTTCACGCAAAAACTACTGAACGGATTTGGATGAAATTTGGAACACAGATAGTTTATAACCGGGATTAACATATAGGATACTTTTTATCCCGATAATACCGAAATTTTTGTTACTACGCGGACGAAGTCCGTGGGCACAGCTAGTTTATAATATTTTCTTTCGAAATTCGTACACGTTACTTCAATGTTTTTCCGCCAGTTTAAAAAATCATGGGTATGTCATGGGTAGGTGCAATTAAATTAAATTACAAGCTTTTGTTTTAAATATAGGTGGCGGCTTAATTTAATCTATGTTCTAAAGTACGTATCTAGTAATATTAACTACATCTATTTAGGTACTTCATATCTTAAACAATACGCGATGAATCGTCTGTAGGTAAATATAACTATGTCTATGATGATGTAGGTACCAACCTAAGTAGTAGTATATAAAATATTTATTAGGACTTCTAAATCTTCTGACACACCCTGTATGTAGCTAGTAGTATAGTAAGCTAACTACCTATAAGGTATACATTTGCACATTTTATCGAACGGTTGCTTATTCGTGATTAATTATAATCCGAATCGTGACCAATAAACATTCTAATTATCTGCATAGGTACCTACCTAAATCATTAAATATTTGGTAAAGTAAATAATTTTCTGTAAATAAGTTACTGTACATCTGATAGGTAGGTTAATCTCATCTCACCTACAAATTTTGACTACCTATTTATAGATGGATTCAGGTAACGATGGCAATAGGTGTATTAGTATTTACTATAATAATTATCATCCATACAGGTAATACACCAGCCGAATTTAAATTACCAATTGCTTTCAAAACGATCCGCATTCATTATTTTTGATCGCAAAAACTCATTGAAGGGTGACGATAATGAAGGAAAATCCTGATCCACAATGCTTGTTTCTGTGTAAGTAAGTACCTACTTACGGACAAAAATATACAAGAACAAACATTTATCCGATACAATAGGTACTTACCATTCGGAATTGAGTTGATGGCTTGGTGTACATTTTTAACCGGCTAACGGAGGACTAACGGAGGAGGTTTTATGTTCTTCTGTATGTAACTATCTCTTTTTTAAGTATGTTGACCGATTACTCCGTCAATTGTGGACGGATTTTACATTTTTGTTTGAAAGGGAATACCTTACTTACTCTCCACCTTGTCCCATACAAAAATTATCAAAATCGATATAGTAGTTTTAGAAATATGGACCATTGTAGTGTACCCAGTTTGCCTAGATACTTACATGTCTAAATAACATAAGGTATAAGTACAATGAGATCTCATGCCCATTCAGTTCTGTAGCACGGAGACAATTCTCCGCAATGATCCATCATGATGGTGACCCCAGACCTCTGTGATGGTGTGCGAAACAACTCCCTGGCGGCCATTTGTCGCGGCGACAACGCGGCAGCTCTCCCCGCGGCGTCGTTACGCCACCCCGCGACAGCCGCTGATTTATTCGCGCGCTGCTACACCAACTGACACATAAACGTCGCGTTTGTTTCTCTTTACGGAGATCTAGGTAATGCAGATAAATAAAGGGTTCTCGGTGGTAAAACGTGACTTGTTTAGGAATGGTACAAGCGAAGCGAAAAGCTCTATGAGGTATTTGCTTGGTTATTTATGGTGCGCTCATTTGTTAAGGTTTAAGACCTATATTCTGAAGGAATAATGCTAACAGGTCGTAGATCCTATTAGGTCACCTTTGCAAAGGTAAAATCTTTAAACAAACTCTCACTGTTAGATGAACTAATGATTATTACGATTAGTAAGTAACTATTTATGATATTTTCGATTAATAATTACGCCAGAATTATCTCAGATAGTCCTAATATATTTTAATCTAGGGATGATAGTACTTACCTAGCATTCATAATAACAAATGCTACGGGTTTTTTATTTTTTTTTATTTTACAATTTTTAGTTATGTAGTAGGTACTTAGTATAAGCGGGCAAATTTCGCAATCTTGTCATTTAATTTGAAGGATTAAATATCGTGGTGACTATAAGTGGCTTGCAGAGGTCTAATATACTGCTAACTAATCCATCCCATTATTCCCATCATCATCTTCATCTCAGTCATCTGACAACCGATTGGCGCAGTGGTTCGAGCGTAGGCCGCTCGGCTCACTGCACATGGTGGTTTCGGGTTCGATTTTCGTCATTTGCCCAGGTCTGTGTGTCACTAGGATCGCCCCCAGTCTATTGTACGGTACCCATAGTACAAGCGTTGCTAAGTTTGGGACCATACAGTTGGTGTGTCAGTCTGGCGATAAACCAACTTTAAATCATTATCGCACTTAATGGTCATTGAAAATGAGAAATTAAGTATATGAGAAACCTGGAGATGATTTGCAAATACCTATACAATGATACCCCACCATCTATGATACCCCTGTCATGTCTTAAGTGATATTCGCAGTTTAAGAGGAATCAATTGACGTAAGAATCATCAAAACCGACCCGCGCGTTTGGTCTCTAGAGTGCCACAAAAGAACATACATACATAGGCTGATAAACACATTACCTTCCTTTGCATCGCACAGTCGGGTAATAAGGGTACAACATCCAAAAAATGTTGTTACTGTACGTTTGTAATTGAAGGCTGAAGCAAACACATCCAATATTAAAATTTCTCATTAGCTGAACCCATAATGACCTGTGGATCTAACGGACGATAATATGCTGATAAAAATACATGACAGTTGTTCAGTGATTGTCGTTCAGTAACAAACAAACTCATAATGGCTCACAGTTCCCTAATTAACATCTCCGAAGTAAATTCTTTAGATGACAAGCAGTTTGAAAGGGTTTTTGATAACGTGATAGAATTATGTCCGGATGCAGCTGTGCAAGTGAAAAAGAAAAGACCATTTGGCAATCTGGCTGATTTGTGCGGCGCTTTTAATGAATATTTAGACGGTCTCAGCGTTGAAGGTTAGTGGATTATGCCCGTAGTATAACTCAATGTATCTCTGGGTTAGATCGAACTGGTTACAAAACAATGAAAACGTTTGGGGCTTAGCGACGAGTTCCGCCTAGGCAGACTGATTCATAAGCACGGTATATTCTGTAGGTGTAATCTCAAGTTATTTTATGAAACCATATTTATACCGAGTAGACTACCTACTTATTTTGCTTGAAGGTACATACGCTTCAAAGTGTGACTTCATCACTATTAATGTTAACTTACGGTATCCTAATAGTAATTACCTATTACATAATTATAATTAGGTATTTTTATTTTTAATAAAGTCACCAAACATGACATGACCCGCCTGATTTTCAACAGTTACGTATGTACTTACCGAAGCCGAAGATGCTTGCCATAGGTATTGCTCGCACATTGCCGACCTGAGTGAATGGGAAGGGAGGAGGATTGAACTTTCAGGCTTGCTCGCTTATCGTACGAATCGCAGCTATAATAGCTACTTTACGCCGATATTCTGTTAGAGGCTGATATCCAGGAAGTTGAGCAGTATACCTACCTAGTTGTTAATAAGAACAGGTAGGTTGCGGCTGAAGAAAAGTCCCTTCACTTTCTTGGATGGAAATCTCTTTCGTCCACGTCTGGTATAAACAGGTACTCTGTTCCTAGTTCCGACTACTAGTCAGGACTGGTAGAACAACTTTGGGGTTTCGTACTACGTTACAGAAAAGTTGGTAGTGCTGCAACTTCATCCGGACCTAGCAGGGCGATTGGCGGCACAAGGCGAGCTGACGCGCGAGTCTGCCGGGGAACAACGCAGCGCTGGTCTCAACCAACTCACCCAGGAACAGAAGACCTTGATTGATGAGAGGAATATACGGTAATACGCACAGAACACAGAGGATTTATTTGTTTATTTATTCCGTGGGGTATAGTAAAGGTATTGGGACCCTTCTTGATGTGCCACCCTGTATACAAAGTAAGTACTCTGTGGCCATGTTTGATGTACTAAAATCTAAATTAATGTTGTAGATTTACAATAACATTTCACGGACAAGTGTCTCTATCTATAGATTGCAAAACGAACTAAATATGTTACTGCCATCTAGTTTAGCAGCGTCTAACTTTTATAAAGTTAAGTATATTATTATGAGTAAAACATAGTTTATTTCCATTGTCACTAGGTGGAGCTTTTTGAAAATACACGGTATCTTTACAGGTATAAAGAAAAATTCGGCTTCCCTTTTATAATTTGTGCAAGAGAAAACAAGCTGCAATCCATAATCGAAGGCTTACAATGGCGGTATAATAATACACGTGGAGAAGAAATTACTACGGGAATAAATGAGGTGAAAAAAATATGCAGGCTAAGGATACAGGACATAGTGAAGAACTGAATTTTGATGAGTACTTTTACAAAAATTGATATATATTGTACCGTACGTAGAATATATTATGTGCAAGTAGGTAGATTTACCACATACTTGTACTGAATTGAATAAAAAAACATACTACAAGATGTATTAGAAGTGTTTTATTAAAAATATTTCACAGTACTATTGAAGTAGGTACTTAAAAACTATCTCACAGTATACCGAGAGACCGCTCAACCATTGCATGAGGTTGCCCGGCTACTTCGCAGAATTCTGGAGTGTTGAGGATGTCTTCGAAGCCAACTTCAAGATGTCTTCCACTGAGGACCTCATTTTGGAAGTTTGATCTTTGTAGGAAAGGCAGGTGACCAATCTGGACATAAAATGAGCACTTACAATTAATAATTTCCGAGAATTATTTAATTTCTTTAGATTCTCAAAACATTGTCAGAATCACACACATTAAATCTAAAGGTATTAGGTATAATCACATACGACTTTAGTAAAAGAACTAGTAGTCAATTTAGGAACTTGCTACATCAATCACATGAACCTATGTATAAGTGTACTAAGTACCTTACCAAATTATTCCTATGCACTTTGTTACTATTATTTGCACTGAGGCTACCTACATTAACATCAGTTTATGTTGATTTATCCATTTTTGACTAATTATATTAAAAAAACCTATTCAAAGACTGCTTGGCGCAGTGGTTTGAGCGTCGGCCGATCGGGTCACTGCGTCTAGTGGTTGCGGATTCGATACCCGTCAGGGCAAATTTTGGAAATGGCCTGTTTTGTAATTTGCCCGATTTTGGTGTCACTGGGATCACCCCCAGTTAAATGTATGGTACCCATAATACAAGCATTGCTTAGTTTAGGACCATACAGTTGGTGTGTCAGTCTGGCGATATGTATGTATGTAAATGTACTGCTAGCAGATTGGTTTTTGATTGTTTTTTTTTAATTAGGTCATCAGCATTGCGTTTGAGAGCCTGCCAAAACTGTCCAAATGAAGAAAATCTATGATTTTTTGTGCACCCTATTTCAAAAGCAGAATTGGGGCCCAGATTTTATACAATGTAGGTTTACAGCGTATTTAAGTTACACACCTGATTCGTAAACTTCATCTCCATTGTGAGTTTGAGCGGTGCATGGAGACCTTGAATGTTGCGGAGCATAGCCATGTTCATCTTTTCTTGGTTCAAGTGATACTGAAAAACAAAGAATGTGCCTTGTAATGTTCGAAAAGTACTATGCAAATTCCGTAAAAATCAATTCCTTTGAATGTATTTTTATGGCTGTTGTTCGCCATCATCTACTTGTTGGATAACTAATAAATAATTTATCTGTCCGTTAACTGGATTATCACTGGTTGATACACTGTCTTAGTAAGCCTAATTGTCTGCAAAATCTACTATAAAAAATTTACCTTTATATGTTACTAGCAGTACCCTGCATGCGTTGCTACGCATCTGTCAAAGATTGGTCGTACCAACTCAGAAACCTTTGTGAGCTCATGCACAACACTTTTCTGAAGATCATGACATGATCAAATGCATAGTTTACGATTCTATAAAGGACATACAGACCAACATACATTTTTAGATATATAGATAGAAGATTGAGGGGGACCAGCTGAACAACTGGACTAAGACAAAATACTTTTCCACCAATAATACCTATTAGTAATGTATGAATTTAACTTACATTCCGTTCAGAGGTTTCTAAAGGATGGGAGACGCCAAGCTTTGATTTTGTAGCACTAAGACCGGCCACCATTGGGTTTGGTACTCCGAATGGACCCTCATGCACTTCGATATTGGCGGCATGTTCCGGCTTGACTTTCACGGAAGGTAGACCGAAACTCTGCAATTACAAAAAAATGTATAGGTACACTATTTGCTCTCGTAGATGACTGTCATAAAATAAGTAGGTACTACACTTAGTTTGCCTAGAACTCACCATTTTGATGAAATGTGTTCTACGTGAAAGATATTAGTTTAGTTGTTAATTTGAATTACCTAGTTGATACTTTCTTTTGTAAATTACACGAAACAACGAGCCGAACCGAATAAGCCAAAGTGTCAAACTTGTGTCACAAAAATTGTCAAATCATTTTCAACCCCCCACAGAGTAAAAAGGTGGGTTTGCTTATGTTCCTGTGTTATGTTCATGTCATAAAAAGTATAGCAAAAACACAGAACAATTAATTAATGTGGAATTAAGTTATTTAGAATTAGTATAGAATAGAATAACATATATATAATACTAATAATTATTATTAGCCCACTATAGCCCATCTACAGGTGATCTACAGTTATTAAGTTATTTTATCTCAGGTCGTAGACAGAAATGTTTGCTGTCCCTTACGGAGGTGCCCATATTACTCCCACTCTAGTATTAAGAAGTCTGTGCTGTAGTATTTTTAAGTCTGTGTCTGTACTCCCACTTCACTTCATGGCATCGTTTTTCGAAAGCCTGAACCCTGAAGTGAAATTACTGTAAAGAACGTGCTGCAATTACTCCCATCTAGTGATTAGTGCAGAAGGTACTTCAAAAATTGTTTGTCTTTGAATCATAGACAATAAAACATATTTATATTTTGCCGGGATTATTTAAAACTAGCTGAGCCCGCGACTTCGCCCGCGTGGAATTTAACTTAACAATAAAGCCCGGTCCCGCGTTCTGAGCCCGCGCGACAGGACCCATTTTTTTAATTTTGTTTTTCTAAAATAAAAGTACCTTCAGTTACTGCTTATAACATCAGCTATCTAACAGTGAAAGTCCCGTCAAAATCGGTCCAGCCATTTCGGAGATACTCTTTGATTTCAAGTGTTTTTATTTTTTTACGCGGAACCCTAATTGTTTTTCTAAAATTAAAGTAGCCTAAGTTACCCGCTATAAGATCAGCTATCTGCCAGTGAAAGTCCCGTCGAAATCGGTCCAGCCGTTTCGGAGATTACCCGGAACAAACACACAGACAGACAGACAGACAGACAGACAGACAGACAGACAGACAAAATTTTTTTTATTCGCGTTTTTGCTATAGGTATCGTATGTACTTTCATATGCATTTAGTGAAAAGGTGTTATTTTGATATTACAAACAGACACTGCAATTTTATTTATTTGTATAGATCTAAAGTACTCTGTTTGCCTTTTAAATTCTCTTGCTCTATTGTCAACGGCAAAGATTTGTTTTACGTTTTAATTTACTATAAAAGTGTTATTATTTTTGTTGTGAATTGCATATTTATTAATTATGTCTGGACGAGGTGCTAAAAAGAAAGAAATTGTAAGTACTTACTTCCATAGCGCACACTCTCCTAACCTAATAAAATCCGTTAAACCGGACGATTAATAAATAGATTATTATTCGTTCGCTAATCTAAGCCAGTAACTGGATTATTTTCGTCCATAAACGGCCATAGTGGACTTTGCAAAACACAAAAGACTGGCTGGGGAGATATAGGATAAAAAAACTTACCTACTTATAATAAACACCTATTATATAATATTACAGGTTGTCCTAATTGGGTAGGATTTCTATTTTTCATCAAATTAGCGGACGACCAGACACTTCCATTTTAAAATCCTCACCATGTAAAAACGTCAATAACCATGTCCTTCCCTATATTAAAAAATATATAACTTTTTTTTATTTCATGGCCTGAATCCACCTTGCATTGAGGGGATGCCCGCCCCCAAGAGTGTGACATTAAATGGGCTCATTTTAATGATTAAATTTAGGACCCCATGGTGTTGATGCAACGGAAGTTTCGCGCAAAATGTTTATTCCGGGCTCTGGGCCGTTTGGTGCTGGCCAATATTTATTGGTTGATCGAAGGCGTCGAACATTACGAAGGCGTGGATGATGTGAAGAGGAGGGTAGCGCAGGCTGTGCGCGCGAAGACCAAGAAAAAACAACTGCTGAATATAAATGTTAGACTTACATACTTAGCACATCCTTTTTAAGCTCCTTTTTTAATGATAATAAATGCTGTTTCCCGAAGAGGCCGTAATAACTTTAACCGCAGGCAAGGCGAGCGCAAAGTGCGCTCCAGCCAGTGGTGCAGGGGGGCAGCTAGCTCAAGGGCACCACATAGGGCGAAGCTACGGCTTGGGCAGCTGCCAAGCGAGACAGCAGGGGTAGCTCTGCCTACAGATCAGAACGTCCTATGATCCATTAGACGAACCAAAAGACACTTAAGTTGCTAAGCAGCATTGCAGCTTTTTCTTTGCTTCATTATTTTTCTAAGCGTCCCGAGATAGTTTTAAGGACGCTTTAACAAGAAGAAAAAGCAAACACCTACATTGTTCTTCATCTCTAGGGTATGATACCCTTCTACATTTGCCACTCCTGTTAGTCCTACTAACATTGCAGGACAAAGCTCTTTTGAACAAACCAGCAGACGAACGAACTGACCAGGAGAAAAAATATATTTACCGTATCATCGGCGGGCTGAAATGTTTCAAGCGATATCCAAACGTAAGGACTCTTTTTTACCACAATACCTGGTAGCACAGTACCAAAAATAATTATATAACTGTGGTAGTAGTGCAGGATACCAATGCAAGTTAGACCTTTTAAAAATGCCGAATTCGATAAAACATTAGACCAACCCGCAATGGGCCAGCGTGGTGGATTATGGCCTGAATCCCCCTCGTGTTGAGGGGAGTCCCGTGCCCAGGAGTGGGACGTCAAAAGGGCTAAAATAATATAATAATATTAGACAAACTACCACAGGTTGAACTAAACTAACATCTTAAGATGGAGACATTACCTTATTGTAATAACAAAGTCGGTAAACAGTGTATGACCCGCTTGGTGTTAAGCAGTTACTGTAGCCTATAGATGTTTACAGTACGCATTGTTTACTCGCTGCCGACCTAAAGGGCAGTAGGATAGAGAGAGGGGAAGGGAGGTGTTGGGTTACTGCTCTGCACCGATCTTCTGTGAGTGGGTGGTACTATCGGTCGAGCCAGCTCATATATGAGCTGTGGTCAATTAGCTCCAGCTATTAATATATTGGTTTTATGTTAGTAAGGTCTACTTATTATCAATCATCAAGTTTGATTGTATTGAAACATGGGTAGGTTTTCTGACGAATCCTAATATAACCTCGTTTAGACGATTGATGCCTACTAGAGGGAGTCAAAAAGTCGATGCCCGAATAAAATTGTCATAGGTAGGTACAGTGGCGGTTCTATAACTGTCATGTCCTAGATTAGGTCGATTACTGGTTGGGGGGCGGCGAACTAGCTGTTTTACTCTAAATTTGGAAGTTTGTTACACCGAATGCATGACAAGTGAGAGGGGAAAGTCATCGGCAAAATTTGTTGCAGAGTTCTATCGGTCCCTAAATTTGCCGCCCTAAAAATCTGCCGCCCTAGGCTTCAGCCTACCCAGCCTGCTGGTTAATCCGCCACTGGGTAGGTAATTGTATTTTGACTTCCTTGCATAGCATGTCAAAAGAAAATTAGCAGCGGTCACGTACTTCAAGTACTACGGGCCAGGCCGGGTCATAGTTCGCCAACACCATGATGCTCACGCCCTGTATTTCATTGTGACTGGTGACGTCACCGTCAGCCAGATGGTCTTCGACGAGCTCCTCCAACAATACGTGTCGGTGGACATCGGTGCCCTGCACCAAGGAGACATGTTTGGGGAGGTGTCCCTTCTGCACAATATTCCTAGGACAGCCACTTGTACAACTGTTGGTTAGTGCTAGCTATTTAAAATACGTATTTACTAATATTATTAATAATATATATCTATCAATTGTTTAATAATATTAGTCTAAATTCGTTTGAGTGACTTTTCTAACTAGATTTAATCAATCCTAAAAAAATATAAATGTAGATGAGGTTACCATAAGGGCAGTTCACCCTTACGGTGTGCAACTTTTAAAGTGCGATTCGGCAGCAACATTCAGAATGCAGACCGTCTGTTTACACCCTTACTTGCTTGGTGTATGGTTTGAAAGGGGTTATTTTCGATCAAACTATTAACCTAGTAACCGTAGAGGAGGGTGCATTCTATATAGTAACAACTGTTTATTATTTCACCAACTGCTGGACCATATCGGTATCAGGTCACTGTGAGCTTTTAGCGCTGATGAAGGAAGACTTCAAAAATGTACTGCAAGCGTCCGTGCAGAAGCAATGGGATGAAGTGCGTCGAGCTATGTCCGCTTTCACCTACTTCGAAGCTCTTGACGAGGTAGGTCCTAAATATATGAATGTCCAGTTACCTTCCTTAGACAAGATAGTTACCTTCCGAATTTATTAAATCTGATCGGAAAAAAGGTGAAAAAAATGTGATTGTGAAAGGGAACGCAAGTATTTTTCATAAATTTTGACTGATTTGATTGATGTCCTTGCTGTTGCAGGTCGCCCGTCGTGAGGGTTGCATAGTGGCTAAGATGAAGTCTTATGATACCAACGAGACCCTCCTTGGCGACGGCGTGGGAGTGCCTAACTTCGTATACTTCATACTGTCGGGCCGCTGTCAGATGATCGAGTCCATTCAAGTCCTCGTCACCACGCGATTGGGCCGCAACTACTATACTCTTCACGATCCATATGTGTGATATTTTTATACAGTAGTTATTTCCTTAAGTCTGCCATTAGTTACGAGTTAAGTTTTATCCATGGGACCGGTTTGTGCATCTACTTATCTAAATGTACCTCTTTACTTTTATCAAGGTTTCTCCAGAAGAAAGCGAACAAGATTTTGACGAGAAATATTTTGGTGCATACAAAAATCTCAATAAAGAAAGTAGCAAAGAAGCGCGAGATTCAACCGTAATTCCAGCAGAGGAAGTAACTGAAGTTTCTGAAAATAGATCCAAGCGTTTAGAAAGCATATTAAAGGGATCATTGGCTTCGAAGCACTCGCAGAGGCTTAGCAACGCCAAACTGGAGAGTTTACAAGTGCAAAAAGATGAAAGCAAAATAAAATCGATACCAGAAGCAGAAGTATTGGATATAACAGAAGAACCAGTTGAGGAGAACAGGATAAGTAACGTGAGTGGTTCTCGGAAAGAACGCAGTTCCTCTATAAAGTCACAAGTGATATTACAGCCTCGGGAGTCAGTGAGGTAGCCTGAAATTTATCTAAAATATATGTTGGAGGAAATGGTGATGTTATTAATACGTGAAGTTTCATTTCAGATGGAGCGTGATACCGGAGGAGGCGATTAAACAAATAAAACCACCAAATCTTCGTACTTATTTTATGCAGGTCGTACAAGTTTTTTTATATAACACTAACTGCACCCTGCACGTGTTGCTACGCTGTCTAAGATTGGTCGTACCAACTCAGGAACCTTTGTGGGCTCATGCACAACACTTTGCTGAAGATCATGACATGATCAAATGCATAGTTTAATATTCTATAAAGGACATAAAGACAAACATTATTTTGATATATATAGATAGATGTCGGCAAACAAACATACGACCGACCCGATGTTAAAGAGTAAGATGTAGCCTACAGGTGCTTGCGATACCAAAGGCATTGTTCTCGCGTTGCCTACCTGAAGGGAAGTGTAACAGAGGGAGTGGTAGAGGAGCAAGGTTGGACGACCGCTTGGCGCAGTGGTTCGAGCGTAGGCTGCTCGGCTCACTGCACATGGTGGTTGCGGGTTCGATTCCCGCTGGGATAAATTTCGGAAATGACCTTTTCGTAAATTGCCCAGGTTTGGTTGTCACTGGGATCACCCCCAGTCCATTGTATGGTACCCATAGTACCCATAGTACAAGCGTTGCTTAGTTTGGGACAATACAGTTGGTGTACTGAAATTAAATGAGTTAGTAGGAATAATCCAGTACAAAAAAAATATTAAGTAATTTATATCAGTCCAAATTGACACTATTCGTAGGTATGTCAATACAATCCTGGCTCAACATTCGGCTTCGGCGAGAACATGCGAGACCGGCGAATCATCGCACTGACCCCCGTCGACTGCATGCTGATGCCGAAGATATGGTTGATCCAACGCAACACCGCTAACATCTGGTCGAGGATACAACATTATTTGGAAAAGAAGGTAAAAATACCGAGATGTACTAATGATAGGAAAGTAGGAAGAAACTTTCTGATTACTGACAGGTTCTTGCATGAGTTTCTTCTCAATAATAGTGAGTTCCCGAATATACCTTAATGAGTTTTATTTTTTATTAGCCTGTAATGTCCCACCCCTGGGCAAAGGCCTCCCCTTTTACCTTCCACGCTGCTCCGTCCAGGGCAATTTCCGGCCACGTCTTTGCCGCAAAGGTGTCTAAGTCATCTCGCCACCGTCCTCTTGGTCTACGCGGACGGCGGCGGTTATTAGCAGGTATCCAGCTAGTGCTGATATTGGCCCACCTCCGAGGGTCCATGCGCGCAACGTGACCAGCCCACTCCCACTTCAGCTTTGCAGCCTTTTTTCCCACGATCGGTCCGTTTAACACCTAGTATGCTGCGTTCCAAAGCCCCCAATGAGTTTTTATTGTTTTAAAAGTGTACTTTGCTTGATTTGTAACGTACCTGCCTACAATACTTCAATACAAGAGTCACAAAAAACAACAACGTTTATAAGGTCCAACTTCCAGATTCCCACGAAGAAGCAGTTGTTCAAGGAGTTCGTGTCGGACCGCCGCTGGCAGGAGTACCGCGACCAGCTGGTGGACGACGTGGTGGCGCGCTCCAACACCGTCAACTCGACCTCGGTCCACGACGTGCCGTACTCCATACGCATGGAGGAAATGCTTGACATATAAATTGTTTTGTAGTTAATTCTTGAATAAATTTCAGTACTTACGTGTTTAACATCAATTTCTTATGGTTTTACTAGAAAATTGCATGAAATGCTGTGGTGATAAGGGTCAATATTTGATATTATTTGCTATGTAAGTTACCAAATCTATAGAAATATTTACATTATAATTATGAGCTGTGCGTTCGCGTGCACTGTGAGACCTCATAGCTATGTGTGTGAATACGGGCATTAGAGTGCCAATAAATTTGTCGGTTTTACATTGCATGGTAAATCTTTCAAGACGCCTAATTTATTTGGAGAATGATCTTTATTTGAGCTTTGTCAAATATGCTCTTAGTAGCCTTTTTGATTGGATACAAGAGGTCCACTTACATGTCAGTTGTAATTAATAGATAATTAATTAATCTAAATATATATAACTCAAAGGTGACTGACTGACTGACTGACATGGTGATCTATCAACGCACAGCTGAAATTTGGCATGCAGGTAGATGTTATGACGTAGGCATCCGCTAAGAAAGGATTTTGATTAATTCTACCCCCAAGGGGATAAAATAGGGGATAAATAATCCCGAAATTTTTGTTAAGTTAAATTACACGCGGACAAAGTCCCGGGCGCAGCTAGTTAATTATAATTTGTATTATAGATGCTAGTACTTATACTTCAGGTCAATGTTCAAATCTTGGGGATACCTAGTCTATTTTAGATTGTAGCCTAAATTTCAAAGTCTGTCTATGGATTATTAAAAGCATTTTGTGCTATTGCAAATTGAAGGTACAAGGAATTGACCTTGACGCAAGTTTGTGAACCACGAAACAGTCTAATAATCATAAACTGGCTACATATATCTAGCCATCTGTTGTACCAGTTGTCTTAAATTTATAGTGTTGAGTTTATTGCGCATGATCACACTGTAGGCTTTCCGTAAAAGTTTTATGATGTCTTACACTGTATTAGGACCATGTAGGCGGGAGCCACGGGTATCACCTCTATTTTTATAGACAGAAAGGTGACTGATCTGATATTTTTTTTTTATTGGCACAAAAACAAATGCCCTTGTATTAAATCTTGTTTGTAGCTAAATGGGTACATTCACTGCAGACATTATTGATCTCTATGTTTGTTAATTGGTCAATTATTTATCCGCCTACCCAAGGTACTTCTACGTACTACGTCAATAAGCGCCTAGAAATAAAAATTATATTGTCAGATTTCTGTTGATTTAATCTTCACTTCTTCTTTCTGAGGATATTGGGTAGTGTTTTAACCCTTTACTTGATTATCTTGCCAGAATTAAGTCCTTTATTTCAACTTATAACTCTGTGTTTATATCAAATTCTAATATAGGTTCCAATTTTATAGGTTCAATCACGTAGGAGGTACCTAAGTACTTATTTCAAATTTCTAGCCTGCCTTTAATTAAAATCAAAATATGCAGTAAAGGGTGACATGAATCAAGGAGATTTACACCTCGTCCTGCACGATGCATTATTATTTTTCTCGATGCTTATTTGTTTTATGGAATAAATTGCCATGTGCGCATGCGTATGTTGTGCGCGTCGGATGGTAACCAAGGCAACCGGTTTTGGCGGGAAGCGTCCACGCGCTGCCAGCGCTCATCATCCAAGGAATATCAAGCGCGAACACATTCGACCGCAGTGCACCGCGACGACCGACCGCCCCGCGCTCCGACGACAGCTACCGGCTGATCGAACATTCGCGACTTTTAACAGATATCTAATGTAAATAAATAAATAGTAGTATTCATACGAACCCTATAACCTTCAGAATTATAGATATTACTAACATCGTTTTAATGCGAGCAGTGTCACCCGATCATTATTAAAACAACAGGTGAGTCAATTATGCTATTTTGTATTTTCTGTCGATTTGTCATCCGCAGACTGTGTTGGCAGATTATCGTAAATTGAGAATTGATCACTACCAACCAACTTAGGTAGGACCTCTCTCTAGCCTCTGTTTCGTCTAAATACCACTTTCTTTCAAGACAACTTTGTTGTTTTATTTCTCACAATATTGATTTAGTCCAGTCCATGATTTACAGGTTGCATGGGGTAATAGAAAAGTAGTGTGTAATTTATGGATCTATGTTAGCACCACAATACTACGCTTTTATAAATGGCTCAGTTATATCCTAAACATACCTACATATTCGCCATGAAATGTCCCCTAAACGTCAAACGTTTTAAAATGATTGCATCAATTTATCTTTATTGAAGTCAGCCTCACTAATTGAATCGTTTCCCGTTAGCTATTTGCTCTTTGCACTTACGTAAGTTATATTGCATCAGGGGCATTGGTTTTCTTAAGCCTCTGTTTATATCTGCAATCGACTTATAGTTTATTTCTATAGTAAACAATGTTGTGCCTATAAATTGGTTATAATCAGTATCTTAAGTACACCGGTTATATGAGAAGTGTGACGGTTAAACGTAGTACCCAGGGTCATCTAAGGCGCATACGTCAGTTTTGACGGTTTTCCTATAGACTATCTGTCAAATCTGACATATTCAGATAAGCGATACGTCAGTTTTGACATATTGCGAATCGAGCGCGAGTCGATTGAGCTGCCAGCGGTTAAAAGAGTTGAACCACGGGGCACCTGGCGTTGTGACACCGAAAAAGGGACCTAAATTTTTAGTGTAATTATAGTATGAATTTTGCCGTCAAAATGTTCTTAAATCCGAAAGTCACAAAATAAATAGTCCCTATGTACACGCTGATATTGTTATAAATTTTTTTGTTGTTCACTTATCTAAATGCCTCTTTAATATTATATCATTATATTCTAACATTACATATTAAGTTACAAACGGAACACGATTGCCTCTTGTCGTTACAGTGGCTAGCACTACCTTTATTTGCATGCACGTGTAAATCAGCTCGAGTATTGTTAACCATTTGTTAACCAATAAACGAAGATCGAAGATACAATCTACCGTAACAGACTCTTCCGTGTCGCTCACAGATCCCGTTTAAAACTTGTTACTTATTGGGTCTATTGATTCGCACGATACGTATTGTAGGCGTTGTTGGTACGAAAATGAACTAATGATGGATGCATTCACACTCTGGTACTCTATTCATTTGTATGTGATGGCCTTAACATTACGACCTCCTTGCAAATATTTCCTGATGTGAATGATGTGGTGGCGTGACGAAATGTATGCGCTCGCTCAGCCTAGTACGAAATAGTCGATGACGGCACGCTCGCCTCGAGCCCCGACCGGCTACCGGACAGGTTATCGGCAAATGAGCTCAATTGAGACAACACTTGTTATTGGATAACATACCTAAAACAAACGATCACATTCAATGACAAAGTAATTAACAAAAGTTTGAATTCATAATTATATATGTAGGTAAGTGCTAGGTTGATGAGGTAGGTAGAATTGCGGGTATTTTTTGGGCACAAATTCGACAAAAAATTATAGCTAGTCATCCAAATGTTAAACCCTGACTGTCACAGTACTTATAAATAGTTAACCTAGTGTTTATTCAAAATAAGGATTTTGACATTGGTACCTGAAATAAATAAACAGGGCGCACGCTACCTACTTTAGCAAAGTAGGCACAGAAATAAAGCGCCATAAAGTAGCTTGTAAAATGACAGAAAAACGATTCGATAAAAGTTTGGTTATTCGCGAAGGTTTCAGGCCGCGGCGAATGGCCCAAATACAATTTTATTCATTTTTCACGACAACAGTGACTCGCACGAGCTGGCACTGAATTAGCTTTTCTTTCAGCTCGTGACAAGGCATATATCTACCTTGCTTTGTTACTGTATTGTCCTGCATGAATAATACGTACCTATGCAGGTATGTTAAGATTTTCTGCCTCCAAATAGAAAAACTATAGCATCCAAAAAACGCTTTGTTTCTGAATAAACATTGCCAATTTATTGTTGTGGTTATCCAATCGAACATAGGTATAAACATAAAAAATCCCCTATACTATAAATAGGTATAGCTTATAAACTTCTTCAATTTAAATTGCATGTTTGTTTGCTACAGAGTTTAATCTTCCATTTATCGTTTATTATTCTAGTTTTAATTGTATGTTTATATTTTGCTCTTCAATTTATCTGGAACACGCAAATATTTTGTTAATTACCATATAACGATCCGAAATGAATAGGTACCTAGGTATAAATAAATCGTGTTTAAGCGAAGCCTCTCTCGTGATGACTAGGGGCTTAAAGGTATTTTTCCGCTAGGCCGGTTAGTCAAGGAGTACAGAAATGAAAAAAATTTACTCTGTTACGAAATAAAAGGAAATACGTAGCTTCATAAGCTAACATATTATAAATTACTACCTCACTATCTGTCAGTCAGACACCAGGGAAGTGGGCGACCGCCGAGGGCGTTCAATAAGTTAACCTGACCAGTTTTACCATACATTGCGATGGTTGATGCCTTATTGATTCGGCGATGTAAGTCCGCCATTGTTCGCTAAAAGCTGATTGTTTAGCATTGAATTAACTGTGATTGTGAATTGTGAATCTTAACAGATAAGTAATGTAACTTAATGGTGAAGATGACATACCTATTTATTCTTATACCCGCCTGTATATACCTATCGTTGCTATTCGGAATGAATTAGGTATATGGATATCTTTGAGAGGCAACTTTCTTTTTCAACTTTTTTAAGCGGTGACACTTTCTCAAAGGTCATTGAAATATTTTAGTATTTTTTATATAGTTCTTCCGTTTATTTAATAGCGTCTAGCTATTTTAAAACATCGTGTTAAGTAGGTAGATAAATAGATTTCTACTTAATAAGTAAGTACTAACAACAGATTAATACTGCGAATCAAGTCTTGAGAAATTTTTTTTTTAGGGTTTATCGAATTCGGCAAATAAATGTAGGACCCGCCTGATGTTAAGCAGTTACCGTGGCCTATAGATGCTTGTAATACCAATGGCATTACTTACTGCCGACGATTACACGTTGCTGAATGTGAGTGAGCGAGATAAAGGGAAGGGGATGGGGAGCCGGAGTGCTACCCCCCTCCCCCCCTCTTACCGTACGAAGCACAGCTATAACAGCTACTTTACGCTGATATTCTGTGAGAGAGTGGTACTACCCGGATCGGGCCAGCCCGTACCTACAAGACTGTAGTCCATTGGTTACAGATTGGCTTTACCACCGTCAAACTACTTTATTATCGTTTACTTTGTTACTTTATTGTCGTCTACTTACTTTATTACGAACTAGCTGAGCCCGCGACTTCGTCCGCGTGGAATTTTGATCCTTTCTTAGGGGATGTCTACGTCATAGTAGCTTTATGCATGCAAAGTCTCAGCCCGATCGGTTTAAAATTTACAATTGCTACTAACGCGCTTCGACGGCGCGTTTTTATCCTACAGAGCAGTTTGATGTCGTTTGTACCGATACAAACGCGCGTTTAAAAAACGTGGACTGGTGTGCAAAGGTCTACTGGTGGCGACTGACTCGCGTGTGTATCGCGTCTGTATCGCTACAAAAGCTTAGGCCCCAAATCCCATTAGCAATCTATACTTGCCAAAGAATTTGTAATAACAAATTCTTTGATACTTGGTAAATAATGTTTGATACTTGCTAAGCAAGCGTTCAGAATTCAGATTACGTCGCGTCGCCGTAAGACGTAAAAGGTATAACAGCTTTCCACAGGACCTAGATTTTTGCGAAACGTTTGCGTCCAACCATATACAAGTAAATATATGTGGCACAACGGGATTTTTATGCAGTTTCTCTTTCTACTCATGTTAGCCTTTATGATACACTGCTAGGTAGCTTTAAGGCGTCATTATTGTGCAGTATTCAAAACGTTAACGATATTTTAATTGTTTTAATGTACCTATTTGTGAGGTCTTTATCGACTTTATTCCTTCCTTTATCAAAGACTTTATCAAAGACATTCCATTAAAATTCAGGTTCGTCGTATCGGTTTTTGAATTTTACCAGCCTTGCTTTTTATAAGAAAGTAGATAATAGTTAGGGATTTTGTACACCAACTCCTTATATGTTATCCACACTAATAAAATAATAATAAATTATAATCGGATTATGCTCCCTGTATATTTTAGTTATATAATTATCTTTGTTGATTTTTTCTAATACTTTAATACTTTTCGTTAGCATTCATCAGTATTCTTCATATACCTACTTAAGTATTGTACGGTGGGAGTGCCAAGCTGCAGCTCATACCGGCTCCTCCGAGGTAGTAGCACTCTCATACAGAAGATCGGCACACATTAGCTATTATAGCTGTGTTTCGTACGATGAATGAGAGAGCCGGAAGATCAACCCTCTTCCTTCTATCCCAATCCACTTCAGGTCAGCAACCTGCGAGAATGCCAATTGGTATTGCAAGCATATGCTTGTTTTCCGACTTTGTTACATAAAAAGATGTTGTGAACGATAACTATAAGATACTAGCTGTGCCCCGCGACTCCGTCCGCGTGGAATGCGCTTTTCTGTTAAAAAATTTCCTGAATTTTCTTTGCTATAAACCTCACGGAGCCCGAGACCTTTCCAACGAATGCAAAACCGTGGAAATCGGTTCGTGCGTTCTGGAGTTATAGCGTCAGGAAGGAAAACCCGACTTATTTTTATATAGTAGAATATAGAGGTATCTACCTCCTTAGTGCAAAAATGTTGCAAATGCATAACATTTTTCACAGTTTATTCATAAATTGGTTGCATAAATATGACCGAAATAGTCGAGTGACGCCATCCGGGCACTACTGCCACATGCTAAACGGCGCTAACTAATGATTCAACAAAGATTTTCATTGAATTTTTAATTTAAATTGAGTAGGCCTCATGTTTACATTAACTTATTTGTCGTGTTATAGGTAAATTATGTACTATGACGTCTAGAATTTCACTCTAAATAATTGGTATTCTCCTAGATCAGGTTAAGACGAGACAAGCAAAGTCCCTGCATAGATCACTATTTCTAGAGATACTCGTTTAAAATGTACTCTAGTAATAATACTAGTATTACTTAAGTAGGTACTTGTTCCTCAACCAAGAGTAAAAATCGTAAAAGTCTCGAGTGGACAATTTATCGTTCCTTAAATGTACGTGCATTCGAACAACTTTGTAACCTTTTTGTTAAATTTTACAGCTTATGTTTTTTTACAAAGCTTAATTTAATAATACCATTTACGAAGTATGGTATTCTCTTTGGTCATCTAAAATGAAAAAAAATATGTCGAAATCACGTTGAAATGTTTCTTGTCAATTAATTTTTATGAAGCGTTTGGATAAAATTGATTTTTTTAGAATTTATAGATATGCGTGTTAATAAATAGACCAAAATCATAGTTTTATATGCTCGTTTTGTCATATAGTGGATTTATTTTTAACTGTTTTATTTTGATAGTGAAATATTAGATACAGTTCAAGACTCGTTATCGTTGATAAATCAACAATGAGCACAACAAGATCGGTAACTTTACATTCTAAATATTATGACCAATAATACATAACGGAATTAAAGTTATTTCATTGAGTATCTAAACATTTTTTTTATTTATTTGCTACTTACCTTATAGTAGGTAGGATCTAGGCATCTTACTTCAAGTACGATGACTAGAGCTGTTTGAAAATAGTTTTGCCCTAAAATTATTTACAATTTCCTTATAATACCAATGCCTTGCCGTAATAAGTATCTTAATTTTAATTATTTTATATAACACTAGCTGAGCCCGCGACTTTGTCCGCGTGGAGTTTAACTTAACAAACTTTCATCCCCTATTTTATCCCCTCGGGGGTAGAATTAATGAAAATCCTTTCTTAGCGGATGCCTACGTCATAACATCTACCTGCATGCCAAATTTCAGCCCGATCCGTCCAGTGGTTTGGGCTGTGCGTTGATAGATCAGTCAGTCACCTTTGAGTTATATATATTTAGATTGATAACATCTATGTGGACGACATACCTATAAAATACACCCTATTATAATTCATCAATTTGTTGCAATACCTAAGACCTGTAACCTATTCACACTTAGGACAAGGACTATTAAAACAAGTATTGATTATTGTTTCACATTAAGTGTACATTGAAGCCCACTATAAAACCCCCAGTATAAATTAGCGCTGTAGACATACCTACCACAATATTTAGTGTTTCTAACATAACCATGTTATAGATCGCATCGGTACGAAGAAGAACTTCCTCATCGCTGTCGAAGAACTACATACCTTGCGAGGGTCCGATGGGCGTTCGACAAAACCCGTGGACTCCTACTAAACGTCGCGGACCGATCGCTGCCGAAGCTTCCAGCCCTGGGCCTGCTGTTGTTTCATTACCCTCACTCATAGGTAACTTCTTACCTCTTATTAGCCCATTTAATGTCTCACTGTTGAGCTTGGCTTCCAATCACTACAAGGGGAATTCAGGGCATAGACCGGTTTATAGTTCTATTTCACAGTATTTTTTGTAATATTCCAATTTGGGTGCGTTCATGTTGATCAAATACCTGAACGTGCGTTAACTGCTATATTCTTTTTTATCTTACATTGCATCATTCTTCACAGATAGTCATTGAATAGTAGTTATCTACGTTTTCTATTTCTAGTTCGTCACGATCAAATAAATTGTAATTATTATTACAATTTCTTTGGTTATGTATGAGCCATTTTAGAACAAGATATTCAATATAATATTTTAGGGTCCTCATCTTGTCGCTGGTGTAGCCTCATTTCTAGTGCCCAAGTTGCACGAGTTTAATAGGTAATCATTTTTTTCTCATATTCCACTTATTGAAAATACAAGAAAATTAACATAACACACTCATGAAATTATAATGTAGCAAACGTTTATTTTTCACAAATTATGCCGACAATGATGTGCAAACATACACTTAACATATTTCCGAATTAATAAACAGCGGAAAAATTCAGTATTTTCATATTATAAAACGGATCGATTGTTTCCGTTGAGACCACAATTGCTATGGTAATGAACACCTTTATTTTTACTGGTATAGGATACTATGTTGATATATGGTCGAATAATTTTCTTTCATCGTGTTATTCAAACCGGTATTGTTCGCGTCCTCTCGTGCGCTGACGTAACCCATCCCACTCCAACGGAGGTGGTGTTTTGAGTTGTCAGATTATCGCCTGCGCGACCACCGACCTTGCTCGCTCACTCTCTTGATATACGTAGTGACATCATTAATTTTATGTTATTCACCGAATAACACCACCACACAGTTTTGCCTTTTACATATTTGAATTACTTAGATACATTTATCTTATTGTGATTCACTTGTTATGTGCTACAGTTATAACCATGTGATTATTTGCTGGCGACTTTGATTTGTTTTTTGAGTAAGAAGTATTTTTTTCTCCTTTTTGTTTGGCGTTGTTAATGATGAGCGCTCATGGAGCTCTATATAAGTTGATAAATAATAACTTGGCGTGAACGTGGGCTAACATTGGCCCTGTTCAAGGTGAACTCTATCAGTGCATGAGGTATAGTGTGGTTTGACATTGACTAAGCGTCGCATGTGTTTTTCTATGGTTTTTGCAAAGTTGAAGCATTATAGCATTATAGCGAGTATCCTATGCTTGTACTGAAGGTACTGAAATTGTAAAACAATATATAAGCACTTATCAGCTTTATCTGTTTACTAGCCGTTGTCGATACTAAGCTATCGGTAGGCTCTTGTTTTTTGCCTATTGTGCGGATCCTTTAATTTTTCAGGATATAAAGTTGCCTCTATGTGACCTTGCCGATTACACTTTAAACCCATCCTGTAGTTTCTGTATAATGTGTACAGACAGACGGATTAAGCCTCTTTGGTATTAAGCATAAGGTCCATTGTCAAATAGATGACATAATCTATTTTTGTTCTCAGGTAAACCACCTCCAGAATCTCGCAGACAGCGAGCGCCAGCGTTTACGTTCGGACACAAGCTAGAGCCACCCGGCACCACTGCGCGAGCCGGCCCCGGACCCGCCTCATACAACACAGAAGGAATGACGTCTAAGGGTAAGTTTATATTCATGACATATTCCATACCATAACCGTAATTTCTGTACGGTTTGTCGAAAACAGACTAGGTTTAAAGAACTATATATTATAATAGTATCCGAGTTTTTTTTTTTTTTTTTTTTTAATTTATTTGGGTAAACTAACAGTGACACAATACATATGGCAATAATACATGAATTTTGATATTATCAATTGTGACACCAACACCGTTTACCACAGATTACTCAATAATGTTACATTAATTAAGCGTGGAAAGATGGTAGTATCACAGTCTACGTAAGTCTCTATATATATAGATTTTGAATGACGCCTTAGTAAATCTAACAGAAAAATCTGATGGGTTAACCTTTGATTAAAACACTCGCTTGCTTCTATCCAGCTGTACCAATCAACAGAAATATTTATACCATTAGTATTTTTTATGGTACTTACGTACATTATTTTTAGCAATTTACTAAGGCATCATGCAAAATATCGTGCATTATTAAAATAAGACCTTACACATTTGACTATTAGTGAGTCTATTGCCACAAAAATGAACTTCCTGTATGATGTTCCATGGTGTTATCCTTCACCTTTTAGCGGCGTCTCAACTTTACAAGGAGAACAACTATTATAGAATTACTAGGAGCATGTCATCATTGGTTTAGTCAGGAAATCAAAGTACCTACTGATATAAAATTTATTAAAAACACAACATACCAAGGTGTGGAGAATACTAAATGACCTCTTTACAATGTGATATTCACACAAGCTGTGTGAAAGTGCAAGATAACAAAAACAAATGTAGGCGTATCACGATCAAGTTTTCTACTTTGTATGCAGAAGCAATAGTCAATTTCCCTTTTGAAAAACACGTCTACGCCATAGATATACAAGTCTGTAGTCCACACAAGGATTTCATTTTGGTTGCATACGTTACAAAATGTATCATGACATATTATACAACTTGTAGATATGTGAATGTGAATAATGAATACACTGTTGACTACTACTTTGACAACATGACAAAATTCTCTCCATCTAAAGGTTGTCTGGAAGAGATCGCAGCCTGCGATAAGACCGCCAAATGTGAACTACTGTTTTATAATGTTACTTAATGTCAAATTCGAACTCTGGTGTAGGTACAATAAAGCGTTATTCTATTCTAGTGGGGCTTAAGAGGGCTGATTTCTGTTAAGGACAAAAATGTAGTGTGTGATGAGAATAATAAGTCCCGGTAAGTTATATACTATATAATAAAAAGATAGAGGGGCAAATCAGGACCAATTATTTCAATATAATAATTAACACTACTCAGGCGTCACTTTGTCTGTGAATATATAATCATTTCTATGATAGGAAGCGGTCGCGCACAAAGCCGTGTCCGCGTGCCTATTGAGTGTTCTAACTGAACTTCTCGCCAAATTGTCTGCCTACGACATTCACATGATTTGGGCGTCAAATTGAATATTTGCTTTGTCCATGAAAGCTAAATATTGTAGTCCATTGAAAAGATGTCAAAGAAGGCAGATTCATCTACTTTGTATAGTTATTCTAAGAAATCCTACGTATCGCCCCTCACTCATCTTGGTGATCATGACCTCTAACTTTGTTGTTGTTGTCTAATTTTAGATGACACTTGGCTTTTCCTTGATTGAATCGTAATTTTATTAATTTCAATCTGCCTCGCCCACTCGACGGCTACCATGGAAGCGACGGAGCGCATCCAGGCTCGCAGCTGCACACGTATTGAGTAATCGAATTTACTTATTCTTGCCTCGTACAATGGGACCGTGGGCAGTCGTCCGCAATTGTCGTTTACTGGATAATTGCTTGAGTAGCTGTGGCCCGGCTTCAACCATTTGTCTAACTATAGACAATTATACAGTCTACTGCCTACGAATTATCCTCAAAGTACTTAGCCCATTTGGTTTTTGTGTTTTTGAAAAACATGATTGTTTACGGTGTTTTTAGCTGTGGTCAACATCGGCGTATTCCTTGTATAAATCCCTATTTTGTTATTCCTTTTTATGATTCCGTGATTCAGCCTGCTGCGACGCATAAACTAAAAGTGGGTCATGACTGCAGTCCGATTTCTATAAACTGTGTGTCGCAGTTGTTATTTCGTATCGCATGGGAGTCCTAAATAATTTAACTGGCTCACATTCTTTCGCAGCGCTTTCTTAAAGTAAGCAAAAATTAGTTGTATTACGGTATGGTATCGTTGTCAAATGATACGTAGATTTCATTGTTAATATACCTCATTAAATTGCGACCAAAATTTCCCCAAAAAATAGAACGTTCGAGAACTTAAAACTTCTAAAGCTCTCACTCCGCACAATTGTTTTGGCATTGGATGATCGCAACAGTCGCTAAGTTTCTCTCGGTTTCTCGCTGCATTTGGCCGATGTCGCCAAATAAGTCCCTATATGCGAAGGTGATCGGCGCTGTGAGTCAGCGAGTCGTGTAGGTGATCCGTGGACCCTGACAGCCGTCTCGGCCGGTGCAGGCTCAGTCGCGCATCCACCACGCTTCATTCACCACTCTACATGAGTACCTAGAGCTTGTTTCAAAACAAGTTGTGCTTAGGTTATTTAGCTATAGAGGGTTATCAAGTGCAGTGTGTTTGTGACGGTGCGGATCCATAAGGTAACTGTGAATTTCTGTCTTTAAATTCATTTGTTTTTATATGCCTAAATTTTTTGCAAGTACCTATTAATTTTAGAAGAATTTAATTTAACCGAGACATATCATTATTATCATTCAATAATGACTTATGAGTACTTATTACCTTCTAATAAATTGTGTCATGGTAACCATACTTGCCTTGCAATGTAAGTAAAACAGATTTGAGTGTTGCAGTTTATACTGTATAGTTCTAGTGTGTTCGGGAAACACAGGCGCGATTGTGTATTTTTTTGTTCAGTTTAATATATTTTAATAACGAAACAAAGTTATTTAACCTGATATTGCATGCCGCATATTTCTCAGTTAAATCGTTTATCACATCGCCTAAATAAAATCAATCAAAATTACTTAAGGGACCGGAAGAAGAAGATTAATTGGATATATTATCTAAGATAGTGTTGAACTATACTATTCCAATGCCCAACTTAAACAATAATTCAATGAGTAAATTTGACCAAGGGTTAACATTTATAGACTCAACGTTGTGCGAAGCGGGTAACTGAGTGACTAGTCTGCATAACAACGTTACACAGATTTGCACATGTTATACATATATACCTGAATGTATTCCAATTTATTATATTATTCTACATATTTTATCATCGAGATCTACCTAGCCGTTGTAAGATCAACTAGGTTGTATGTCCATAGTCAGGCTGCAACCTCCCTTCTATAGACATACCTTCCTAATTTGTAATACACTGACCTGTGACTGATATAGAAGGTTCGATTGCCACACAAAAGATTCTGATGCCAATTTTTCGGAGGTAGCTTTTTCTCAATTTATTTTACAGGGTTAGCCCTCAGTAATATTAACCATACCTACCTACCTACTCATAGCGGGAGGCCTAGAGATTATACTATAGTACAAGATATTACGGGAAATGGCCTAGGTTTAGAGTATATCTATTTAGTCAGTTTATTTCGAATTCAGGATCTCTAATGAAGACTTGAGCTACTTGAGTATCGGTGAGTCCTACGGCAGAAAAGCTAAACTATTTTGCAAGAAATAAATTTAGATAAACAATAAAATAACTAGGTACTTTTGCATTTCTAATTCCGCTGCTAAGCTTTACCATAAGCATAATAAATATGTACTATATTGTTTTTGGTATTACAAGCGTCTATAGGCTACGGTAACTGCTTAATATCAGGTGGGACGTAGGTGCGCTTGTTAGCCGAATTCCTTGTAAGTATAAAAAAAACTTCGTATCGCTTCTCGTTGGTTGTAGTATACTTTATATTGTGGACGGTGCTATTAGGGCGCGCCGGGGCCCCTGCAGTGTCGCTTCACGGGCGCTGGCCGCCGCCGCGCGTGGCGGCCACTCCCGCGCCTTGCGACTACGAGCCCGTGAAGCCTTCGCGCACGGTCTACGACCACGGGCCGGCCTTCTCGATAGGGCTCCGAGTGAGCATGCCGCAGCCCGGCAGCAAGACACCAGGTGTCACTCGTTAAAATCGTTTCATAGAGCATGCAGATATTTTGATTTCATTCTTAGTGTTGCTAGACAGGCTTTGTTAACTGAATGTCACCAAAACTTCGTAGTCGGCGATGAAAAATGGTAAATGGATTTGCCTCATTCCATTGTGTGGTGTTTTAGCGTTGATTGACATTCTGTATAAGCCGAAATTATTTTTTATAAAATTGACAAAAATATACGGAAAATTAAAGAATTGGTGAATATTTATCAACACTATTGTCGCTAGCGTTAGCTATGTTTGTAGTGAGTAGTATTTGCTCAGTATCATCCGGCTTTCGTCATTTTGTGGCAAACACACAATACACTCATGAGTAAAATGAAAGACGCGTAGCTGGATGTTTACAAATGTAAATCTGGACGCCTGACACTGAAGGTCAGACGGCTGCGTGCTTACCAATCTTTTGTATTGAATATACCTTCTTTGTTTTGGCGCCCATACTCTACCTATCCTGAAGCTTACTTAGTCAAGTTGCTCATCCTGAAGTTCGACGCATACCTATTTTGATGTTATAATTATGAATTAATCGTAGCTTTCCTTGAAGATGTATTTTCGAAAAACATTGTTTTACTGATTAATGTTTATTTTTTCATTTGTTATTGTGACACATTATTTTATTGCATCATGACTTTTTATAGGCCGTATGTTCATAATGTATTACTAGCACAATTATTGTTGGCTTCATTGTTTATAACTAAACTGCACTTCAGTTTGTCCTTGAACCTTTCTTATTGCGCTCATTTAGCTCTGGCCCCCTTATGAATCACGCTTATGTGCAAGTACTTACATAGAGAAAATAATGTGCAATAGGTATAAGGGTTAAGTCATCACTAGGTAAAGTATTATAATTTGTTAGTAATCGCCATTTTATCAAGTATGGAAAGCAGACCTTTTTGAAACTTTCCCAGTAATCAAAGTGTATTTACCTACCAACCCATTATGATAAATTGGGTAATATAAAAATCTATACAAATAAATAAAATTGGAGTGTCTGTTTGTAATATCAAAATAACACCTTTTCACTAAATGCATATGAAAGTACATACGATGCCTATAGCAAAAACGTGAATTAAAAATTTTTTGTCTGTCTGTCTGTCTGTCTGTCTGTCTGTCTGTCTGTCTGTCTGTGTGTTTGTTCCGGGTAATCTCCGAAACGGCTGAACCGATTTCGACGGGACTTTCACTGGCAGATAGCTGATCTTATAGCGGGTAACTTAGGCTACTTTAATTTTAGAAAAACAATTAGGGTTCCGCGTAAAAAAATAAAAACACTTGAAATCAAAGAGTATCTCCGAAACGGCTGGACCGATTTTGACGGGACTTTCACTGTTAGATAGCTGATGTTATACGTAGTAAGTGAGGCTACTTTTATTTTAGAAAAACAAAATTAAAAAAATGGGTCCTGTCGCGCGGGCTCAGAACGCGGGACCGGGCTTTATTGTTAAGTTAAATTCCACGCGGGCGAAGTCGCGGGCTCAGCTAGTAATGTAATAATAATCTTAGTATCTATTGGCACTTACATATCAAAGTGTCAAAAGATATATGATTAAATATAAAATTATTAAATATGAATATCTATACATTCATATTTTAATAAGGAAGTTAGAGATCTTTGTATTCTACCTATAATTTAATTTCATTTGTTGTCAAATCATATGCATGTACCTTTCATATCCCTAATATATTATCTCCCACCTTAAAAGTTATAATACTGTTTCCAGCGCCTAACACATATTCTATGCCACCTGTGCTCGGCGAAGCCAAGGAAGGCGGCAAACGAGCGGCACCAGCGTTCAGCATCACCGGCAGGGGCAAGTCCACGGAGTCCAAGACCCCGCTCCCAGGACCCGGCACCTACACCACGGACAAATCCTCCACGGTCCTCACCAAACGCCCCCCTGCCTATACTATCGCCCCCAGAAGAGAACTGAAGCACCCCTCAGCGGCAGTACCGGGCCCCGGTGTCTACTGTCCCGAGAAGGTAAACCTTTCAAGTTGCTATATCTAATAAAAGATTGGCGATGATGTCACTAACCACTTATATCTGTCCTTGGTTCCGTTATATCTGCATGACATTTTTATTGAGAAAATAAATTAATGTCGTCGACATTATGAGCTGTTTCACACGGAGACTTTTTGTTGCGATTCAGTCGCTCTCTTATGCACGTGATGCAAACGTGTAACGTATTACATTACGCACGTTTGCATAAAAGTTGCTGTGTGTGACATCCCTAAGGCCGAATTCTTACGTATATACTAACTCGGCAATGTGGCAGGGCAACAGATAATAAGCAATAAGTTGCATAGCAATCAAAAACTGTACATTTAATATTACGCTTACTTATGTGTGCCAATAGATTGTCCAACAAGTTGCTCAATATCTTTTTCCCGTTGTGATATGCCTTTATACCTATTGTAATAACCTTGGTGTCTTCAGTCTTCATTGTCTTGTTAATAAATCATTCTATATGCATCTGTGCTTGGGCATGTTTGAGATAAATAGGAGGTGAGAGGTAATATCAACACGTGATTATAAATATTCACGTGTTTCGATTATTATTACGTTTATGATAATCGAAAGCTTCGTGTCCTCCACGCGGAAATATAGAGAGTTTATTGCCGGGTCCGCCCGCACTTGTTTTGTTCAATTTACCAGTGGGTGTATTATAATTTGCAATACCTATTCAATTCGATGAGAATGGCCTTTCGCCTCCTATCCATATCAAAACATTACCATAGAAGGTTGATATACATCAACCATTCATATGTTATTTTTGGAGCGTAAACTACCTATATTTATGTCGATAACATAAATATGTATGGAGTGGAAACTCACACAAAAGCATCTCTTTCTCATGAAAAATTTTCTTACCTACTTTATGAGCATAGTGATTCCCTTGGTGACCCAATTTATAGTTCACGCTTTAAAGATGACATACCGCCTCATTCATATCGTTGCCTGTACTAACATAAGGGTACGTACACACAACAGGTGTGCGTGACGTTACCCTGGGCGCCTGCGCACACGTTTGGAATCCGCCACTCCGAGTTCATCGGCCAGGCAGCCCACTACCCCGTGCCGGAGGGCATCCCCACCATCTAACCGCTCGCCTGTAACAAGCATCATCATTAACGTTATACTTACCTCTGTGCTTTAAGGGAGCTAAGGACTTCTTATTTTAGTGTATTTTATTTTGTGACTTATGTATGTATATCAAATTATTAACATATTCTTCTAATAAAGTCGGTTTAGAAATAACTTTTATTGATGTATTTTACTCATAGCATGAAATAATTACTTGTTGTCTCACTGCAAAATATTAAATTTGCATGCTGCTGGTTCTTCTGAGGAAATAATAAAAAGGTAGGGTAAGGTATTTTTTTTAAATAGGTTAGAGACTTTTGGATATAGAACAACAAGCAATTAGCAGTAAACCAAATTTTGAGTGTTTGAACATTTTGAACGAATTTAAGTAGAGTATTACCTACTCATAAAATCACGTCGGTACAACGACATTAATAGTGTTTTTATATTTCCAGGGTAAACGCACAGTGCGTAATAGATTGACCAAAACTACATATTCAACTAAAATGAAGTTCGAAAAGGCCGAGCAGGTTCCCGCGCCTAACGCCTACAGCCCTGAGAAGGCAGACAGGATCCTGAGAGAGAAATCACCAGCATTCTCTTTCGGAACTAAAACTGAAGTCATCAGAATTCGTAATGCACCCGCACCTAACGTATACTCACCAGAGAAAACGCTTCATTCTCTTAAAAATGGACCCAAGTACACTTTAGCTGGAAAAGGCGCCGCCGAGAAGCATGATGTCACACCTGGTCCTAATTACTACACACCCCAAAAAGCTGACAAAATATTGCACGAGAGTTCCCCCGCTTACACTATGCGATCTAAAGAAGTGGTGGAGAAAATCGAGCAAACACCAGCTCCAAACGTGTATGCACCTGAGAAGTCGGTGCATATGCTAAACGGAGGGCCGAAGTTTACCATTTCCGGTAAAGGTGGTACTACGAAGCTGTCACAGACACCAGCACCAAACAGCTACGATCCCCAAAAAGCTGACAAAGTTTTGCATGAGAGCTCACCGTCTTATACGTTCAGAATTAAAGAGCAAACAATTTTGAGAAGCGACTCCCCAGCACCGAATGTTTACGCCCCCGAAAAATCGATTCACATGCTAGACAGCACTCCGAAATTTACGATGAGTGGTAAAGGTCATTCTGACAAAATAGAAGTAACTCCAGCTCCTAATGCTTATTGCCCGGATAAAGCCGACAAAATTTTACACGAGTCATCCCCCGCTTACACATTCAGAATGAAGGATCAAATTGTCAAACCTGATAACACTCCGGCACCCAATGTATATGCACCGGAAAAGTCCATACAATCATTGCACAGTGCACCCAAGTTTAGTCTTGCAGGAAAAGGAGCTACGCCGAAAATTGATAATGTGCCAGCCCCGAATACGTATTGTCCCGATAAAGCTGATAAAATTCTTCATGAATCTTCACCTGCGTATAGTTTCAGGCCTAAAACTGGTACAGAAAAACCTAGCGATACACCTGCACCGAATTTTTATGATCCACATTTGGTAGACGGAGCTCCTAAGTACAGTCTATATGGTAAAGGACATGATGCTAAGCTATTTAACACTCCTGGGCCAAATGCTTACGATCCACATTTGGCAGATGACGCTCCTAAATACAGCTTATATGGTAAAGGACACGATGCTCAGCCATTTGATACTCCTGGGCCAAATGCTTATCATCCACATTTGATAGACGACGCTCCTAAATACAGTTTGTATGGTAAAGGACACGATGTTAAGCCATTTAACACTCCTGGGCCAAATGCTTACGATCCACATTTGGCAGATGACGCTCCTAAATACAGTTTCTATGGTAAAGGACATGATGTTAAGCCATTTAACACTCCTGGGCCAAATGCTTACGATCCACATTTGGCAGATGACGCTCCTAAATACAGTTTCTATGGTAAAGGACATGATGTTAAGCCATTTAACACTCCTGGGCCAAATGCTTACGATCCACATTTGGCAGATGACGCTCCTAAATACAGTTTCTATGGTAAAGGACATGATGTTAAGCCATTTAACACTCCTGGGCCAAATGCTTACGATCCACATTTGCCAGATGACGCTCCTAAATACAGTTTCTATGGTAAAGGACATGATGCTAAGCCATTTAACACTCCTGGGCCAAATGCTTACGATCCACATTTGCCAGATGACGCTCCTAAATACAGTTTCTATGGTAAAGGACATGATGCTAAGCCATTTAACACTCCTGGGCCAAATGCTTACGATCCACATTTGGTAGACGGGGCTCCTAAATACAGTCTATATGGTAAAGGACATGATGCTAAGCTATTTAATACTCCTGGACCTAATGCTTACGATCCTCATTTACCTGACGGTACTCCTAAGTTCACATTATCTGGCAGAGGCCATGATAGCAAACCATCTGATACCCCTGGCCCTAGTAGCTATGATCCCCATTTACCCACAAATTCTCCAAGATACACAATTTCCGGAAAGGGTGCTGATGGAAAACCATCGAATGTTCCTGCTCCTAATGCCTATGATCCTCATTTACCTGAAACTGCACTTAAAATTACAATGTCTGGAAAAGGACACGATTCAAAAATTCCTGATGTACCCGCTCCTAATCAATATGATCCTCACATGTTAGATGGTACACCGAAATTTTCGATGGGCGGTAAAGGTCAACCAGAGAAAATTGACAATAACCCAGCACCAAATGCTTACCATCCTGATAAAGCTGATAAAGTACTGCAAGAGAGTTCTCCGGCATACACATTTAGGCAAAAGCTGCCGCTATATAAACAATCGAATAATCCTGCTCCTAATAGTTACGATCCCAGCAAATACGACTATATGTTAGATGGCGCTCCGAAGTACACTTTCGGTACTAAAGGCCCGGCGGATAAGCCTTCAACGAATCCGGCTCCGAACGCTTATACTCCAGAAAAGGCTGATAAAGTTTTACATGAACACGCCCCATCATATACTTTTCGCCCGAGAGGAAAAGATAGTAAAGTAAATGATACCCCTGCACCTAACGTGTATAACCCTGAGAAAGCTGATAGGGTTCTCTTGGATAGTGCACCTCGGTACTCCTTCAGAATAAAGACGAGCCCTCCTAAGGCAGACAACATTCCTGCACCTAACAGCTACAATCCGGACAAAGCTGATAAAGTTTTGCTGCACAGCTCTCCACAATATACGTTTAGAACCAAAACGGAACCGCTGCAAGCTCTCGACACACCTGGTATGTAGTAAAATTCGAAAATATTTATACTAAGTTAAATTATTTATTTTTATCATCATGATTTATATGTAGATGTCATGCTGTCATTCAGGACATTCTCTTCTCTACCTCATTAGACAAACACTACATTTTATAAGGAACTAGCTGTGCCCCGCGACTCCGTCCGCGTGGAATGCGCTTTTCTGTAGAATTTTTTCCTGAATTTTCTTTGCTATAAACCTCACGGAGCCCGAGACCTTTCCAACGAATGCAAAACCGTGGAAATCGGTTCGTGCGTTCTGGAGTTATAGCGTCAGGAAGGAAAACCCGACTTATTTTTATATAGTAGATAAGTAGTAGGTGGACCAGCCCTACCGTGAGTGTCCACGTCTCGGCTCCGTAGGTCATGACGGGTAGGACGCACTGATTGAAAACTTTCGTTTTCAAATATTGCGGTATGGATGACGAGAAGACTCGACGTAGTTTCCCAAACGCTGCCCAGCCCAGCTGGATCCTCCTCTTGGCCTCCTTCTCAAAATTTTACTGCAGAATCTGCCCAAGGTACGTGTACTCGGAAACAATTTCAAGAAGGTGGCCATGTACGACCACCGGTCCTGGATCAATGTGGCCATTGATCATGACTTTGGTTTTATCCAAATTCATCTCCTGTCTTCATTTTCCTTCTTTATCACATCATTATATCTTTCAGCACCAAATTCATACAATATTCCAACGGTGGTAAATACACCGCTGTATACGATTTCGGGTAGACATAAGGAGCCTATTGATGAGCGTGTAAAGGTCCCCGCTCCCGGGGCTTACAACCCTGAGAAGGGCTACAAGTTCATCTTGACATACTCCCCGCAACATACATTTGGCGTAAAAATACAAACAAACAAATTTACGGAATCACCCGGTGAGTTTTATTTTCGGTGATAAGTTTAACAAACATAAAACGTCTAATCGCTCATTACATTAGAGTAACAATGCATAAGGGTTTGCTGATAGTATGTCAGGATTTACTTATCCACAAAAGGGTTAAACAGGAAGGTTACGGTTATGTTAACATAAGAAGTACATTGCTTTATTAACCTGTTAGATGCCAGCCTAACAAACCTATCAAACATTGTCGTAAGACTGATACGCATTTACAAACTATATCTAATCAATAATCTAGTATGCTATTTATGATGTACAATCTATCGAAAAAGTAAATAAAAAAATAAAGTAAAAATAAATATCGCCAGACAAACACACCAACTGTATGGTCCCAAACTAAGCAACGCTTGTACTATGAATACCGTACAAGGGACTGGGGGCGATCCTAGTGACACCCAGACTCGGGCCAATTACGGAAAAGCCATTTCCAAAAATTACGCGAATCGAACCCGCAACCACTCGGTGCTGTGGGCCGAGCGGCCTACGCTCGAACCGCCGCGCCAAGCGGTCGTCAAAGCGTTTATTTTGTTTAGGCCTACGGGGCATTTAAATATTGTATTTTGTACATATTTTTCTTATATCTACAACCGGATCGGAACGCGAACTCGACTGAGAAGATCAATTTTTTCAATCAATTTTTGTCGGTAATTTTGGGTCAAGTATTATTTTAAACTTTTGTTTCCAGCACCAAACTCCTACCGCATTCCGTCAGTCCTGGACACCCCGGTATATACGATATCGGGTCGACCCAAGGTGCCCGTTGACGATCGCGTGCGAGTACCGGCGCCTGGCACCTACTCACCGGAAAAGGTATCCATTTTAATGACCCAAACTTGTACCCCTAATTGAAATGCTTTGCTTTTGACGTCATTAATAATAAAGTAGAATGCGGATGACGTATGTTACAATAGATCCAGTCACGCAGATGGCACGCAGATTTTTTGCTCATTGTGATTATCGTGAGGCTTTAAAGTTCTTATGAACGAATAATTCAATGGAAGCACATGACAGGAAATTATTCATCCCACATTTTTTTTTTGTGTTTTTTTTATATAAAGATTACTAGCAATGTGTTGCATTACTAGTATTCCCTTTAGCACCTCCAACTAAGCTAATGATCGTGTTAGGAGTGGGCTCACGTCAATAGTTTAATGGCCAGGATGTGGATCGGACCCAGTACCTCTCAGTTACGAGGACGGCCCCTCTAAGCATTAGGCTATTGACGACATCGTAGTTATACTTCCATTCAACTGATACCCAAACCCATAGTATGTTGTTTCTATGAAAAGTCGTGAATACTAAAACGACTACATTCAATTGTAAAACGTAATTCTAATATCACTGAAAATTTCGTTGCAGGTGCAGATTAACAAAACGCCGCAGATTACTTTCGGCATCAAACATTCGCCATTGTTGGGGCAACTGAAACCTATCGAGCAACCGCGACCAACTGAAAGGTATATTCCCCAGACAACCAAAAATGTTGTTACAAGGATCGAAAGGCAGCTCGTTACCCCGACCAACGATGACGTCGAGAACTACAGGAATGTTAATCAGTATGTTGAATCAAACGATTCCAGCGATATACACAGCACACGCGCACATGTTACTCAAGTGAACGAGGTTAGGAGCACAACTGTTTCACCGGAACCGGTACAGGAAACGTTGGCTCAAGAGATCGTTTGGATTCCGGAGAAACCGATACGTCGCGGATCTTACACGATCGACAAATCCGATGGAAGCGGATACTCCGAACACTACCAAAACAGCGAAGTAATTCCTGTCGCAAACGGGGTTGTAAGGACAGCGGAGAAAGGAGAAAGGAGCGGCATGTCCAGTGAGGATAGAAGTAGCGAAGTGATCAGGAGGGAGGGATTTGAACAGAACATTGAAAGGAATGTCAAGAACGCGAGCGCTCATGAAAAGAGGCAAGCGGCGACTGAGGAAGTCCATACGGACACCGACGTTCAGCATTTGGCAAATGGCGGTACCTCTAAAACGACTACTACGACCACCGTCAGAAAGGTGGGGACCGCTGCCAGAACTGCTAACGCTACTACTACGGTTTCACGCACTTCCACCGCCGTGACGTCACGTGATATCGGCGTTAAGTAAATTCCAGCGCGTTCGGAAGCAATGAAGTGGGCAGTTACTAGTACCGAACTAACAATTACACGTTTTTGAATATTATAATATTAACTTTTGGTGTCAAACACTATTAATTTTATTTTCGCTTTATTATTAAAGCTTTGTCTTTCAACTAAAGCTAAGTAATAATATTTATTAATTTATTTAACCATTTATCGATTCGTCTTTCTATTTTGACAATAGAGAGACGTGATTTCTTGAAATCTAACGTTGTATCCAACTCGTTTGACTACAACACTATTGCCAATTCGAATGTTTTTCATAATTATTAACATTAAGAACACTAATATTGTTATACAATTGAGATTTTTATTAATAAAGATTTTATTATCATCACTACAGTTTCCTTAAAATTTACCCAACAGGTCCGACTTTATATTGAATGTTTCTGTGTATGTAAGTACTTTTACATAGGTGTCTAGTTAATGTGAAAAGTAGATCCGACTGCGTTTCTCGGTATTCCGAAAGGTGTCACAGGAAAATACATCGATGTTTACCACAAGGAAACAAAATAAAAATATTGATCACTATAATTATTCTATATTCCATACAGCCCAGCGCTAGCTTGAGGATTTCTTCAGGACAGGTGCTTACCACGTACCACATAAGGTTGAATATAAGATAGAAATAGGAAAACCGGATAATTTGGTAATTATTTCCGTAGACAACGCCTTTTCGAAAATGGTCACTTCCTCTCTCTCTCGCTTTAACGTAAGTATGCATTTTACTATTTCTCTTTATAATATATATTATAGCCAACCCTTTGTACGTATAAGTAGTAAAAAGTGTTGATATCTATGGACATCAACAATTTTAGATGTGCTAAATTAAGTTTTTGTTGTGATTTGTCCTCAACTGTGGTCATCCCAGGTCATCGAAATCATAATTATACTACGCATACAACTTTTAGCCGCATTGGGCCTGACCGTCAGCGAAAATTCCTAAGGCCTTTGGGTCTGACTCATTGGAGAGAGGCCAGTAATAAAAAGAAGGAAAAAATTGTTTAATTATTATCGTATCAAGTTCTTTAACAAGTAATTCCCTTATTACAAGTAAGGACTCACATTTTAAGTAGTTACTACTCCACGCATAGCTTACAGAGTCATCTGTAAAGTTTGTACGTGTGAATTGACATAACATGTGGTAAGTACTGATTTACCTCGTTATAATTAAGTTGAAGTTAATGAGTAGGTTCAACCATAGTGCCTATATTTAAATGTATTTTCCTTAACATACCTTTATACAGCGAGACATAATTATTATTATACTGATAGGACGCTAGTTCGTGAAATAATAATGACTAAAGTTGCGCATGAGTTATTTTGTTCAACATGCTGTTATCGGTCAAAAATACTTACAATGTAGTTTTGTTTTTTATCTGACGCATATTCTCATAATCAAAACGGATGTGTGCACCGGAAGCTCCACGAATGTATGTTGATTAAGAAGTGGGCAGTGAACCATTGGACCGCCCACGCATCTATCTGCTCTGCCTCGCATCGCTCGCTGACGTCTAGATAAACCAGAAATGTAACAAGAACAACATAAACAGAGTTGATATCAGATAATTGCAGCAATTTTTTTACATTACGTGTTTTTTTACCACACTTAAAGATATTTTGCGTCATGTGAATTATTAAGTATTGTAGTTGTAATTACTTCACCAAAAAAAATAGAAATTATTTTTATATGTTATTCTTGCCCAAATGTTTCATTGTATGGTTCTGTACTACAAAAATACACATAGGCAGGGAAATTCTTGTCACAGTTAACAAATCGGATATATGTTTTTTAAAGGAAGTCAGTTAATTTGTTTAAAAACTGTAACGTAACAATCCGCAGACACGATTATGTTCAGAACTGCCGATAGATGGTGCTAGTAGTATTCATATCATGCTATATTTGTATTTATGGACTCACAATTATCTTTTTTTCATTAGAAATCTCACTCGATACAACAATAAAAAATATTTCAAAAACCCCCACATCTTGGATAACATCCGTCATATTGAGTTTGTTTGTTTAAAATGAAGCCTATATTGTCTTGACCATAATAACAAATCGATTAACACCTCATTAATCAAAATCGGATAGGTAGTTAAGGCGCTACGGTGGAACATAAAATGATATAACCATATAAGTATACCTACATAGACTGCTAAAAACATAACTCTTCCTTTTAGCTTAGCCGTAGTCGGGTAAAAACAGTTTGACGTGAAAACATGAAAGCAATTTGGGTGCTATGCAAATTTCAACCTGTTTTTTTTTCGAAACTGGAGTTATAACACACATAACTCCAGTTTCGAAAAAAAAACAGGTTTGACGCTCATCCTACTATCCTACTAATATTATAAATGTGAAAGTTTGTGAGTGTGGATGTATGTATGTATGTATGTTTGTTACTCCTTCACGCAAAAACTACTGAACGGATTTGAATGAAATTTGGAACACAGATAGTTTATAACCGGGATTAACATATAGGATACTTTTATCCCGATAATCCCGAAATTTTTGTTACGTTAAATACTACGCGGACGAAGTCCGTGGGCACAGCTAGTACGATATATTACAAAAAAGTAAAACTCATGATAGTCAAATAAAATTAACGTAGTCAATGTTTCGGAGTAAAAAACTATCCGCATTTCCGATTAACACTTGATCGGGTTTTTGTACATAGATACCTATACACATATGATAAGACATGGCAGTACAATTCTAATGCGAAGGCGTATTCAAATTCTAATGGCACGTAGGTGTGGGTTCAAGAGCCAACAAACGAACATGATTCGGATAGCACTTTGTTTTTATTAGGGAGATTAGATCCATAAAGTGCCTACAGTGGGAGTCCAACACTCTATATTCATTTATTATATAGCTCTATGCTATATAACTACTTGGATACTAACCTGTGACCTGTGACCTCTAAAGAACCTACGTGTCAACCTGTTGATACGCACGCACAGCACGCAATGAATTTCAAGAACTTGTTCTACTTAGCTTAAAAATAGTGTATAGCTTTAAAAAGAAGAAAAACAAAAATTTTTTATGGCTCAAAAATCAGTCAGTCAGACCTGTACCTACCTATTAGGTAGTATGGTATATTATAAAAATTATAAATAACTAGCTGTGCCCACGGACTTCGTCCGCGTAGTATTTAACGTAACAAAAATTTCGGGATTATCGGGATAAAAAGTATCCTATATGTTAATCCCGGTTATAAACTGTCTGTGTTCCAAATTTAATCCAAATCCGTTCAGTAGTTTTTGTGTGAAGGAGTAACAAACATACATACACACATACATACATACATCCACACTCACAAACTTTCACATTTATAATATTAGTAGGATAATTTAGCCCTTTTGGCGTCCCACTCCTGGGCACGGGCCTCCCCTCACTACAAAGGAGGGGGTATTTAGGCTGTAATCCACCACGATGGCCTAGTGCGGGTTGGAGGATATCACATGTCCTTAGAAAATTGGTTAGATTTTCTAAAACATGCAGGTTTCCTCATGATATTTTACTTCACCGTACCTACTTAAGTAATTTACTTTCATTTTATGGTTCGTTATTAAAAGTAAAAAGGTATACAAAATAGTAGGAGTCAAATTTGTTGCACATTTTTGTTCGGGTTATGTTGCTTTTTCAGTCTCACAATGCAATCTAGTAATGGAAACATACTGTTAGGTATGATTAATTCACCCACCACCACGTATCAACCAATAATTATGGGACCTAATGGGACCAATTCACATCGATATTAATGCGAAATACCTTTGTTTGGCCCAACATAAACAATCGGTTACCCCCTACTATTTAGAAGTCTGTGGTTACCCCGCAGCAAAATATTATTCACTTTGAATAAATAATAATTTATTTATAACTATACATTCTTATATAATATGACATCAATCGTGGTATAACTAAGTAAGTACTTATTATTTAATACTAGTTGCTGCCCGCGACTTCGTCTGCGTATACTTAAGTAAAGTATTCTATGTGTTAATCTAGGTTATAAACTACCTGTGTTCCAAATTTCATCCAAATCCGTTCAGAGGTTTTTGCGTGAAGGAGTAACAAACATACATCCACACTCACAGACTTTCGCATTTATAATATTAGTAGGATAGTAGGATGCATCAAACACACTAGAACTCAACAACTCAAATTATCGTTCTTCTTGCTTTAAAAATATGGCCCACCCAGGTTAATAGGTATTTCGCCAGTGTCAAGTAATAAATAGCCATACAAACACATTTAAAAACAATATAATACAAAAATGTGACCGTCCACTTTAGGAAACCAAAAAGGAGGCGACAATCCAAATTATCTTGACGTTGGCTTTATTAGATACTAGCTGTGCCCACGGACTTCGTCCGCGTAGTATTTAACGTAACAAAATTTTCGGGATTATCGGGATAAAATGTATCCTATATGTTAATCCCGGCTATAAACTATCTGTGTTCCAAATTTCATCCAAATCCGTTCAGTAGTTTTTGCGTGAAGGAGTAACAAACATACATACATACATACATACATACATCCACACTCACAAACTTTCACATTTATAATATTAGTAGGACTAGATGTGCCCACCGACTTCGTCCGCGTAGTATTTAACGTAACAAAAATTTCGGGATTATTGGGATAAAAAGTATCCTATATGTTAATCCCGGTTATAAACTATCTGTGTTCCAAATTTCATCCAAATCCGTTCTGTAGTTTTTGCGTGAAGGAGTAACAAACATACATCCACACTCACAAACTTTCACATTTATAATATTAGTAGGATTTTTCGGAGCCCTCCTCACCCTATGACGTAGACTGACGTAGACTTTAGCATAACACACGACGTGACGTAATTAGCTTGGTATTGTCGCCTTCATCCAATCAAGGTACTTACGGTAGTACTACAAGGTACTACCTTAAAATTGGGATCTACGTTATTTTCAATTTTGTACCTATTAGTTAAAACCTTAGGCTGGTATTTAATTAATTTAACTCTGCTCTGAGAGCAGTCTTAAGTAGGTACGCTTTTGTAATTTTTTGCTGGTGTGACATAAGAATAACATAATTCCATCATTCGAGTTAAAATATTATGGCACGGTCGCTGATCACGAAGAAATTCGTACAATGACCGTACAGTTGCCGGTCACACGCAGTTCACGGCAACTGTGTGAGCGAGACGTATTAGATTTCCGCGAGAGTGACAGAGATAGGTAATAACAGGTCATTGTACGAATTTCTTCGTGATCAGCGACCGTCCCATACCTGAATAGTGAAAATAATAATAAATAACGTCGTACTAACGAGTACTAGTATAATAATGAGTAAAAAATAATAATTCTGTGAAATTTCCTTCACGCAAAAGTAACATCTAGGTACCAACTGAGCACGTATATTGGGTAACAAAAACTGTATACTGGATTGAAATAGGAAAACCGGATGGTTTATTTACGATGACAACTGATGACAATGCCTTACAGAAAGCGTTTTCGATACCAGTAACATCATCTGTCTCCGTTTAACGCACGTAAGCAATATACTATTTCTCTTTCGACATTCTATCTTTTTAACGTAGTAAAAACCCAATATACTAACTTGTCTAAGCAACGATATTAGGCATGTTAAGAAAAGAATTATTTTTTTTCATTAACGCACGCACATCCATTAATTAATGACATTGACACTATTAAAATCATCCGGAATATTTTAAAAAATATTTGAAGGGAGTTTCATTACATCGGGAGATACAATTGTAAAAACAATAAGTAAATTTAGGTTCCTACATAATTGGCCCGGCAAGTCATTGCCGGGCCGTCCGCCGGGGCGTCTCAGAGCATTTCAGTGGACCCGGGGCGTCCCTCTGCATGGCGGAGGGTGGTACACCGTTGGTTTTTAGTGGGTATACTGCGCCCTTCAGGTGCAGGACTCCCACATACCCCTCTCGTCTCCCCCGAGGCGTGAGGGGACCCATAAAGGGTTTTCCAACGAAAAAAAAAAAAAAAAAAAGGTTCCTACATAATTGACTTTAATATATTAAGAAATAAAACCACGCACGTTACTGCAACACGAGTAAATAAGTACTATACCACAAACAGACAGACATAAGTATTACATTAATAGATCGCACGCCAATTTGTCGACTTTGTTCTTTATGTAACTAAAATTGAAAATTTAGAAAGCCACCGGTTCGACGACTTTTTAAACTACAAAAGAGGTGATCATTTTCAAACCGCTGGACCGATTTTCATGAACACTCTCGATCAGAATATCTATCGTACAACAAAACAAAATTGAAATCCGTTGATCCACTTGGGCGCTACGATGCCAGACAGACACATATACACGGATACACAAATACACATGTTAAACTTATAACACACCTTTTTTGTCGGGGTTGAAGATAAATTCATCATTTCAGCCAAAAGACGCTGGTCATAATGAGATACTAATTAATTTACTTATAATTAATAAGTAAGCTAAAACAATTATTGTTTTGGTCTACAAAAGTATCGTATCAATATTACAACTAGCGATTAGGTATGTCTTATCCTCAATACAGAGACGACAAATATCACGCAAACACCTAAGTACTTTATTAATTGAAACAATAATAAAATGTTGTTTATTTACAACCCAAGATAATTATTGTATATGTGGTTTTTCCCGATTAAGTTGTTAATTAATATACCTACCTACTCTAACCTACCTCTGTGTTACTGATTGCTGATATAGGCACATTATTTGGGGACTTCATTTGTTGACGAAGGAACTGGCTGTTTCACATTATGACAAAAAATATTATAAAAGTAACTTTTGTCCCTAACAACTGATTAAATTCAGGTCGCGCAGTAGCAAAATTGCACAGCAAAAGAGCACAACGAATTATTTTTTTGTGGAATATTAGTGCTAATTATGGAAAGTATACCTAGCAAACCTATTGCCACCCTTAACACTGTCGTAAGTAATTTATGAGCAAGACGGAGATATTTTTAGTCGTGTCAAATTTGTTTAATCGACAACGGACAACACTATTAGCACCGACAACGTCTATTTGATCCCTAATAACTTGGATGTAAATTACTAAACGATGCTTGTATTTAATGGGACTAGTCCCGCCACACACTCCCACCACTGTAACTCCTGTAAGCCAGGATCGACAATGGTGACCAATAATGATGTCAAGGTGTGACCTTCGACGCGTCCCAGGGAAAAGTTAAATTGTCTTGGAACCCGCACGAATTTAATCGAAAGAAATAATAGGAGGAGTTGGAAGAAAATATTTCCACTAAACGATGCTTACAAAAACTAGTGCGTACGTTATAAAGGGGGTTCATCACGCGACCCGCGGACCATTGACGTAAGTAACAGGGACAACCCCGCATCCCCGCGCCCCTGACCCCGGTGCCCTCCACCCAACAATAAAGCAAATTAATGTTTGCCCGATAAGCATGTGTTGTTTCGGCATCGCTCACAATCAAGCTTATCAGACCCCAACCGCGGTTTTCTGCAACACTGATACGCGTATAATAGGGGATGATAATGATAGGATTTCTAAAAGCAAAGCATGTAATGCGCGATAATAATTGTGTTAAGTGTATAGTAAGTTTACGCTTGTAGTAAATAACAAGCACTACCAACCTCTAAATAGGTAGGTAGTATGAAACAAACATTTTCAATTTCTTATGGTACGTTTATATAATGTAAACTCATTTTGTTATCGTTTCATAGTACCTACTGCTAGTATTATTGTCGATATAAATAGCTTTTATTTATTTTTAATAGGTAATAGGAACGATAGCAAGGTACCTAGTACACATTATTGCAAGCCGCTTTCCTTAGTTGTCCTTGCATTATGAGAGTTAATACTTATTAGTTTTATATTACTATTTTATTGTACTTTATTTTAATTATTTTGTACTAGTACCTGCTCTAATGTAATTTTAAGCTCAAAAGCATAAAACATTATACTTGGAACATTATACTTGCACAAATTATATTTATAAATAACAAATCAAATATTTGTCTAGCTATTCAGGTATATGATATCATATCTTCACAATTAATATCAATCAAATACAATCAATGTGTTTATTCGATATAAATGTATGTGTACCGTAAGACCAAGCCTTTATCTCATAATAAATAAAGATCATAATACCTACTTAGGAAATATTAGTGAATATAGAATTACTTATGCATAAAAAAGGATTTTCGAACAATTTAAAGCAATCTTTAAATAATAAAACCGTTCTAAAATAAATCGGAATAAGTAAGGAATTAAAAATGTCCAACAAGAATTTGACCTTTAAAATAATCCCACTAGTGTTGTGCTACTTTATAATTAGGTATGCGGGGTATGCGTATTTCGTATATTTTATGACGAGCCGTTTTTATACTAATTGATAATGTTTGGACGTCGAGTTTTAAATATCAGGAACGTAACGTGAGTTTGCGCGAGGGGTGAGTAGTATCCTACTAATATTATAAATGTGAAAGTTTGTGAGTGTGGATGTATGTATGTATGTTTGTTACTCCTTCACGCAAAAACTACTCAACGGATTTGGATGAAATTTGGAACACAGATAGTTTATAACCGGGATTAACATATAGGATACTTTTTATCCCGATAATCCCGAAATTTTTGTTACATTAAATACTACGCGGACGAAGTCCGTGGGCACAGCTAGTAGTTATATAATCTAAAAAATAATCAATAATAATTTAGCCCTTTTGACGTCCCACTCCTGGGCACGGGCCTCCCCTCAACACGAGGGGGATTCAGGCCATAATCCACCACGCTTGCCCAGTGCGGGTTGGCGGATTTCACATGCCTTTCGAAAGCTGTGATAGCCGATTAACTAGGCAACCTATTTACAAAGTGTTAATGTGAATATTATCTATAATTTATTTTTTATCACTAATAAATAACAGATGAGGGTATATATTTCTTAGACCGGATCTTGTACTAATGTAAACCAACCCAAAAAGCCATATGCAATCCGTCAAAAGGATTTTCGAAATTCGAACGAATGGTGTTTCGAACGCAAGCGGCAGCTATATTAAAAAAAAAGCAACAGCTAGTGCGTAGATGTATGTTATTGTCAAAACTATAGCGGCACTTCTGTTGACATTTAAACAGTGAGCACGCGACAGGTCAAGGCTATGGCTGGGTACCTCGGAGTTGGCCGTGGGACCTGGCACACCACAATTGTCATTTACACCAATTTGCGGAATTAATGTGTGGTGTGACTACTGCCTCTGTTCTATTTACATAAATCTCTACATAGGTATATGGGACTAACGGAGGAGCCAAAGAAATTGTAATAACTAAAATTGAAAATTTAGAAAACACCGATGCGACGACTTTTAAACTACAAAAGAGATGATAATTTTCAAACGACTTAACCGATTTTCATGAAACGTTGCTAAGAACACTCTCGATCAGAATACCTATCTAACAAAAAAAACTAAATTGAAATCGGTTCATCCGCTTGGGCGCTATGATGCCACAGACAGATACACAGATACATAAATACACATGTTAACCATATAACACCCCTCTTTTTTGTCGGCTTTTAAAAATAAGTATTATTACAATGTGAGTCTTAAGCCCGTATTAAATCGATCTCAAGTCTGAGACCTTGAGTGCGTGTTTGACATTAAATTTTGTACTGTTTCGACAGTTATACATCTTCTTTATATACTTACTTAAATTACAATGCCGGTGTGCGTGTTCGTAATTCTTCTCCACCTAGACGGCTTTGCCGATTTTGATAACAAAATTGTACTTATGGGGTCACCTGCATGGTTCTTAGTTATAGTTGAATCCGGTAGGTTGCGCTAGCAGGGGAGAAAAGCTGGTGGGTATAACATTTTAATCAGGTTATATCCCTATGTTTTAACTTGAAAAGTCAAGTTCAAAACCGACTATTACTTCTAGCAAGTAGCAATTGTTTGCGATCTGTATCTACATTGGGTTTGTGTCTAGCAAAAACATGTACACACCTACCTAACAGGCGTGTATTAATTCAAAAATTTTGAGCGTATGACATCTTATGATTCTTATTTTCATACCATTAAAATATCGTAAATGATCAAACCTCGTAACCACATGCACTAAAAATAATTGCAAATCCCAACCGCGTTATCAGCTATTGTTATCATTATCGCTGTGTCAACACGAATTCGGAGATAGCAGCATTTAGTGAGATGTCGTATCATGGGTCTCTAGAGTAAGTACTTGTATTATTTATTTCTGATTGCACTATCTGCTAGCGATAAGTCTTTGTTAAACCGTGTCTATCTGAATTATGATAATAGAAGCGTGGTGGAACAGAATGAAAATATAGACAAATATAAAAGTGAAAAAAAATCCCAGATCTAGACTAAATGTGTGATAATATATTATGGAACATCTTGCGTATGAAGGTTCCACTCAAAAGGGTTCCAATAGTCTCTAGTTCACTTCTCCACGCATCTCTATTTATGGCCACGATGTAAACATAGAGGTGTTCAAATGTAACTTAACAGTTTAAAACAGTATTTTATTTGGATAATAACATTGTATTAAGGGTTCTATTATAATTATATAATAAACCCCTCAAAGATTGATGGTTCTAATAATTTTTCATCGCGCATTACCTGTAAAGTGATGTATCTCTATTTCACACACTATGGGGTCGAGACTAGGGTGGCGAAGATCTCATAAATTAATTAATAACGCTGTTTGTAACTGTACTTTATTATACCTATTCTAATCTAACTACTTTATTTTTATTACAAAATCTGTGTCTTATATCTACAAAAGTAGGTAGGTATACAATATATTTTTTAAGAAGAATATTTTTATTCTATTTTCCGGACAAAGAAACGAGGAATGCAAGAAGCAAAAAATTTTTTATGCCTTCCTGACTAGAAAATCAATGGGAAAATGAATATAATACGCCCAATTATTAATGTGGACGGTTAAAACGATCGTTGCTGTTGCTGTTATGGATTGCTAGTGTAGTGTTTTGGCGAGTTTACGGCCGATTTCCATAATAATGGGCTATGAATAAATATCACGCAGTGTTTACAGTAGAGTGGACCGCAATACGAACTGGCGATAGGGGTGAGCGGACTGGAAGTTTACAACAGGCCTTATTTAAATTACAAATGATATCGAGTGTTCATGGAAGTCATTCCATTACTCGTAAAATTAAATTCCGTAACTTATTTATCCCTACTAATATTATAAATGCGAAAGTAACTCTGTCTGTCTGTTAGTCGCGCTTTCACGCCAAAACTACTAAACCGATTTAAATAAAATTTGGTAGGCAGATAGTCTAGAGCCTGAGAAAGGACATAGGCTACTTTTTAATGCGAAAGCAGAAGCTAGAAATAACTAGAAGCGAGAAAGAGCTAGAAGCTTATTTTTTGGGCTGTTGATTCTATATAAATAAATATCACGCATTCAAAGTTTGTAAAAGTTTTTAAATAAGTCGGACCCATAGATTAAGGAGTGAAGCGAAAATTTATTAAAGGTCACACCTATTATTAGCAGAGACTTGTCACCAAATTATGAGGTATATACACAGATTTATAAATACTACGTATAATAGTTAAAAAAGTATTAATTGGCAAAGTATTTATTACCTTTGCGAGGTAAGTAGGTAAGTTCTGTATGTGTCAAGTGCATTCAATTAAACCTTCTTGCTTATCCTCATAGTTCGACCTATACCTCCTTACCATAGAATTGCACTACGTATATCACACTGTATCCTCATATTCTCTTTTTAATTTATTACAAACCTTGCGCGCCGGTAACATCATACTGTATTGAGTAATTTTTTATCAATTGTAGCGGCTACCGCTATTCCGCTTCTAATTTCTAATTTTACGGACTATTGCATACTAAGTATGTGATGTATGTGGGTGTCTCGTTCGCTCTCATGGTGATGGTATGGTGTTATTTTGTTTCTGTGGCCGGCGAGGTCGCGCCCGCACCAAGTCCGCGGCTCGCGAGGCGGGCGCTCCGGCCGCGGCTCGCGTGCTTATGACATTCCGCCACCATTCCGCTGGCGTTGATGGCGCGAATCGGCCGTGTCACACGCCCAACTCGCACTTTGTAACGTTCCACGTAATACAAGTTTACAACTTTCTTTCCGACCGCGTATACGTCTCGTTATACGCCCTCGGTCCAGAGGACGACCCGTTGCACCTCAAAGTGACAACAGAAGTTTCATAATGTGATAACACTGCGAGTGTTCATAAAATTACGACGCGTATGGCTCCAATCAGAGTGACTCAGTGTTAAAAAAAAGGTGTTTACGGTACTGTGTTCCAGTCTTCAATTCCATGGAATGTGCGCACCTAGCTTCGCTCATGCTGGAGGCTTAAAATAGAACTCTTTAGGATTCCATGTCATGGAATGAAGAATGCTTTATTATGGGAGAAATCGATTGTTGTTTGTCATAATATAGTGTGAGAATATCATCGTGAGCAAAATGACGAAAGTTTGGGCTCGTCGGCTGTTCCCTGCCTTGGTTGTTGTTCTTGCAATCGCGTCCGCGATGCCGGATACGGGTAAATATTGAATAATCTATCTTTGGTCACGACTTGATCTTCTTTCTGCAACTACAAAACTTCTGGAAATGTCTGCGTTGTATGATTAACTCCGGGACGTAAATAATAGCACGATAATGGCCATTAAACTGGGTCACGATCCAGTCCCGCACGTAACTCCTTCCTAATCTGAGTTAAATTGTAACGCATGGACGTAATAATACTTCAAATTGACATGCCTGTCTTTATATACGTGCATTAGTGTTTTGCATTTAATTCTTTTATCAGTGAATGCCCCATGTTATTTTCCAAGTGGTAAGCCTAAGCTTTAATTAGAGCACACAAACCATTGGAGACGTTGCATTATCATTGTGGTCGGTTGAGTACCTATGAAGTGTTGATACTGATATTCTATTCAAAGAAATATTATGTAATATCTGAAACAATAACAATTATAGAAAAGAGTACATATCTTTTAATTGCTTTAACCACAACATATTTTATTGCAAAAGATATTACGCCTGTACTTATAATACAAATCTCTACAAAAGATGTTTTGTCTGTTACCAACTGAATATGAACAGCTAGATAAGTGTGTGCCTTCAAATATTTACACGAATTTATCTACGAGAATGTGGGTGTAAACACAATGCAACATAATTTGATCGGTTACCACTAGCTGGAAGAGACTGGTAAAGGCGGCCACCTGATACGAGTATTACTGATAGATAATTAATTAACGTACGAACTATCTGCATTATCACATTGTCAATAACTACCTTCCGCGGCACTTTGAACTTGTTTATGGTCACTAATTTGCTAGAACTAAAGCTTGCTACTGACAGATTGTGGAATATAGATAGAGGTGAATTTGGAAGACAGCTTTGCAATGGGGTTTGTATTGTACGCTAATGGATTACTTTAGATCGCTTCGTGATTACCAATTATGTCTAAATATTGTGCTAACAAGGGCGTCACTTTGTGATGTTATTAAACCTAATATAATAATATAATTACTAATACCTTTTGAAACCATACACCCAGTAATGTAACAACGCCTACTTTAATATTTAAACGCCACAACAAAAGCGAAAGTGCATTGTTCCAGTATTGAATAGCGTTACTTTACTTAAAATCACTCGGTAAATGGAATGAGTTCATAAAACGTTTAGTTCAGGGCTGTTGGTCTTTCAGTCTAATGTTTGGTTTGACTTCATTGCCCGCTTTAATGGCTAGATCACTCTGAGGTTAAATTGCTTTATTTAGGCGGCTTTCGACTAGAATACATACTTTATATTCCCAAGAGAAAATTAAATCCGAGTAAGATAAAATCATTCATGTTCTTTTACAAAATACATCATTAAATAAAACATTGAGTTATTGTATTAAATATCCATAATTAATGTTCTCAAAACCTCGTAAGTTCAAAGGTAATAATGATGTACCTACCTAACTAGTTGTATACCATGTTATGACCAGATTAAACGGATTAATAAAATTCATCAAGCTTTTAATCATGTGTGATTAAAGTTGATTTAATCTAATTGAGGATTTGTGGATTATCTCGGTGTAGATTTAATTGTTGCTCTGCAATAAATATATTGCGAGAGAAGTATAGGTATATCTGTTGTCAGTGTAATACAATTCTGGATATTTTGCGGATCGATGAATTTTACATTGAAATAAACAACGTAGTCCAGGCGAGGTATTAGGTAGGTATAATGATCGCCATCCGCTCGGCGCTAAACGAGACGGCGGATAAAGATGTAGAAATAAATATATATATATATATATCAATGGCTGAGTCAGCGGCTAGTTCCGTACCCTATTGGCTTCTGTTGTTAGGAAGGCGTCTCGAGTATCTCGGCTCAGGGTTGCTCCTATTTTGGAGTAGAACTTCAATACCTAGTTTTCCATTATAGTGTCAGTTACATTAATCTAATTCCTTTGGTTAACACCCAGGTTAGACATAATTCAAGCAAATAAAACATGTATCGGATAGAATTGCATTGATTGCTGTGACAAGTAAATATTATTCAGTATATTTACTGCATTATTTAGTTTAGATTGAAGTTATACATTTATAGGATCATGGAATTATCTCAGCATGATGACATATGTACTACATATGGTATGAGACAGTCGGCATGCAGTAGCCCTGTGTTCCGGCCGGTGTGTGACTCATAAGGTACAACGTACCTACCCATTCAATGTCTCAGATGAATTCACGATATTTTACGAGAAACGTGTGTTATGATTCATTCAACTCTCCGGGTACACCTCTTTCCACCGACGACGTTGACCTCACTTATCTTAATGATCTTTTTATCTTTTCATAGAATTTAAAATGGTTTTGGTAATACGTGGGTCATTTATTGAATAATAATTCATTTATTGAAATAAGCTACTTGTATGATTTAATGATTGGATGTCCCTGAGACTGAATCTATTGTTAAATTCCTAAACATTTGCTTCATAATTTATGACGCCGACTGTTCTGAATGTAAATCGTTGATGGCGCCTGTACCTACTTTGTATTCTATATCTTTAGGTATGTAACCAAGCTAATCTTATGCAAATTCGTAGAGCGCGAGTTCTTCGTCACCTAATTCCTTTTGACTAATGAACTTACCTACTGCGTACTTAACGAATTGATGACCACATAGCTTATTGGTTCGGGCATAGCACCAGGTGTTTGCGGGTTCGATTCCGGCCGCGGCAAATTTCGGAAATGTACCTAGTCTAGGTGTCACTGTGATCGCCCCAGCCCATTGCAAACATAGTACAAGAGTTTCTTAGTTTGGGACTCTACAGTTGGTGTGTAAGTTTGGCGATATATATATTTTTTTTATAAAGAAAATCCGTTTCGTTTAGTTAGGCATGCTAAGATACACCACCATACCAATTCATAATTCAGTAAAAATCTGTACTAGCTAATTTGCTTTTTATCAAAATGTTAATCAATTCTGTTATGAACAACGTGAACGTATGATGACTATTGCAGACGCCCATTTATTCGCAATTCGCACACAAACAAGTTTTTGTCTGGGCTCTGTGTGGGATGAGATTAGGTGTTTATATATTTCATTCAAAGCGCAGAGACAGACTGTATTGAAATAGGTACCTTATATATTTTTGTAATTTGTTTGGAATTGGGACTTAATTATGCGTAAAGTTATAGTTGAAATCTTATTGGCAGTTTACCTCTACCGTTGATAAACAACAACATGACGTCATATTCATTCAAGTCGGTTCCTTACACGTACGGACTGTACGGGAAAATCGTTTCAGTCTGGTGAATAAATGTACCTAGTTAAATTAGTATTTTAACAATTTATAATGTACTTATATCGTAACTGCTACAACCGTTACAAAAAGATTCGTGACAGATACCATAAATAAAGACTAAAGATATCTACAAAAAAATCAATCTCTGTTATTACAAAAGCGATGACTGCAAAATGTGTTCACTTTATTTACACAACACGTTTGATAAGATAACGTATAAAACTCTATCTATAAATAGGGATGACAACATAATCGTACTTAAAAGAACTTGCCACATGCCTACCTCATAAATAAATTAATGGTCCCAATATTTACGATTTAACTTGACCGGTTTACTAATTTATTGATTCACTAATGCTCCGTTGTTACTTATAAATAGCGAATTACACAGTCGGCTGTCCCACTAATGTATTAGGATAACATTAATTGTAGGAGATGTAATAAGTTGGTATGCTACAATAATTGTACCTGAGGGTACGGCGGATACAGAAAACGCGAATCGTTCTTAGAAACAATGAACCTAAGGAACTTTGATTTTAAAAAATATTGTGGTGCCCCTGTAGATTTTATAGGGGCTCTTAGGATACGAGAAGATAATAATTATATAATATAATCATTTTTTATGATAAAACAAACGTGGATGTCTGTATTTTTAACGAAGGATTCGAATTAAAAATATAGGTGGTACATAAAATAAAGGGTGTGCTGACTTCGCGGCGTCTACAATAACAAACAGACACATTCAATGGCCCTCAGCTTCATCAAGATGCGTGAGAAGACTTAGCTCGTTGGTAATTTGAATTAATTGCCTTATTCAATATGTATTTAGCAGTTTTCGCCATGTGGCCTCAACGCGGCGCTACCGTCAAGGTCGTCTCGAATTTTTCTATATTTAGTGCTGTACTACTGTACTGTTTGCTACGGAGACCAAATTTATGTACTTACTTATACTTACCAAGTTATATTTTAAACGGAATCATGTTTAAGTATACCTACTATTTATTGAGCGCGTCTCCGTCCATAACTTACGTATTGTAATTTTTCGGTGTACGTCTCGAACAAACAATAACCCCCCTGCTTGAGTAATATCTTTTGGGTAGAACTTAACGGTCAGCAAGTAACCCGACCTTCTTGAAATACAATCAGGGGGGCAAGTCAAATAACGCTCGACTTGCTCTCGACTCGCACAAAACCTATGTCAGTTTTGACAGTTTACCATAGTCCACTAACCGCTCGCCCATCCGTGGCGACCGATTTTCGACTAGACTCACTATCCGAGTATACACTCTACTCGAGAAGCAGTCGGTAGCGGACTTCGAATTTTTTTGCTTGATCGCTAGTTTAAAATCGAGGTATTGCGAGGAGAGCGTTATTGCAACGGGTAAAATACCGCAACCAGATTCGGTTTATTTGAAAAATAATATTTAATAGAAAATAGTAGATCTTATTGTTGGTTGTTAGCTGGTCCAATATTTAATTTTAAATTCCTAATTATAAAAATAGTTAGTGGCTATAAATGTTCGTAATTAAATAAATAGGTTATCAAATAAATTCGGAACTACCAAGTGCAGTATGACTCAAAAGCGTTTGTTCATTTCACGAAGCACATGCTGTGACGCGTCTTCGTGAAATTAGCTGACTATAAGTGGTATCAGTCAGTCTTTGGACTTAGTAAATGGAAATTGATGGTTAATGATTGTGTGACGCAACTTAGCTGTTTCTGGGTAAAAATATTTTCGTCATGGCAATTACAGACTTTCATTAATGGCGTTTTTCCGGACGAGTCCATTGTGTGCGATCCAGTAATGTTATTGTAAAAAATAATGTTACATGTTATTTATTTTACAAAAGATATCTCCGGAGTTGGGTTTATTTTATTTCTACAAATAATGTAGGTATAGATAATTCGTACTTATCACTTTTATAGTACCAACCTATGCCTATCTGCGGTCGGAGTCCATATTTAAATTAATTAATTATCTTCCTGAGACAGAAAAACAGACTGATAAGTCGGATAATGATTGTTAACTACGGTACAAAAATAATAAACAGTTCTTGGAAACCACTGAAAAATAAAGTAGACCTACAGTTGTTTGGTTGAGTGGTTTTTAGATAAAAACACGTCGTACGGCCTAGGTAGAAGGGCACCTTGTTGACAAGACTTTCACACCGCTGCTCAGACCGGCGACTGTTTGGAAGTAGTTTTTCATGTCTTGTCTTCGGTCCCAATGCCGATCAATCAGACAAAGTTGGGACAGTTAAACACTTAATTATTGAGGACTTGATGATGTCTATGGTCTATTTCACATAAGAACTCCCGTAGACGCGCGCTGTAGGCAATATAATTTACACTATGTACTTACTTACAATTTAGGTCCGTATGTTTCCGCAGGACTTATAAATAAACTAGCTGTGCCCGCGACTTCGTCCGCGTGTAATTTAACTTAACAAAATTTAGGGATTATTCATCCCCTATTTTATCCCCTTGGGGGTAGAATTAATCAAAATCCTTTCTTAGCGGATGCCTACGTCATAACATCTACCTGCATGCCAAATTTCAGCCCGATCCGTCCAGTGGTTTGGGCTGTGCGTTGATAGATCACTATGTCAGTCAGTCACCTTTGAGTTATATATAATATATGTATTTAGATAAATAATGCCAGACTGACACACCAACTGCATGGGCCCAAACTAAGCAACGCTGGCAACTAAGCAAAACTTTGGGTACTGTAAAATGGACTGGGGACGATCCCAGTGACACCCAGACTTGGGCAAATTACGAAAAGAACATTTCTGAAATTTGCTCCGGCGGGAATCGAACCCGCAACAACCATGTGCAGTGAGGCTTACGCTCGAACCACTGCGCCAAGCAGTTTAAAGATAACGCTTTGCCAGGTTTCTGCCCGTAATGGCCAGGGCCCATACCATGTTAGCTACTTAAAACGCAATAGAAAAGCAAACGCTCGCGTTTGAAAGCTAATTCGTGTTTGAACACTCGCGTTTTAAAGCTAATTCGCGTTTGAACGCCCGCGTTTGCTTTTCTATTGCGTTTTAAGTTGCTCACGTGGCAAGGGCCCTGGTCACGTAATTGGCCCAAGACTACGGGGCTGTGGTGCGGAGTATTGAAGATGTCAATCAATGACAGCTGCACTGATCGTGACGTATTCTTGGGCCATCATGAGTAGATAATGGTATTATTAAACCATGGAATACTATGTAGGTAAATAGACCATCTAATCGAGGATTAGTAAACTGTTATTGTCGACAAACTTCCCTGGGTTTAATATGTTTTTTCATTACTCATACTCTGAAAGTAGGTCTGAAGGTGCCTGAGAAGCGGGTTGAAAGTAATACTTTTCAGGCCCGGGAGTTTCGCTTTCAACTGACAGCTGTCAAATTATAAAAAAAAAACTAGTTCCATTTTCACATTTCTATGGAACCATGTTCAAACTTTTTCTACAGTCACTCAATTACAGCACGATGTAAAATTGAAATAACATAAAGTTAAGTATTAATTCAAGAATATATTTTTTTAAATGACTTAATTATAATTTAGTTTCAGCAATTTCTTTAAAATAACATAGATTTGGGCAAAATATTTAAAGATGAAAATGAAAAATAATGGCTAAATAATGAAGTTGGCCGGCCAACGAAAAAAAAAACTAAATAGGCGGCAATCCGATTTTTTTTTCGAGTTGTAGAGTATTGTTTATACTTCCTTGTATTATTTCTTTAGCCAATTCCTGTTTTTATTTTTATTTTCCTTGTATTCGTAATGAAAAGCACAGTGTTTACCTCGGGTGAAAGATTTATTTTGTCCCTCGAGCTATTAGCGCCCTCGATACGCTCGGGCGCCAAACCCCGTCTCGGGACAAAATAAGTAACTTTCACCACTCATGTAACAATGTACTATTTCCTTGGGGGAAGTAAATAAACATTGCCTTCGTCACGGGCTGAACTGTGGACAAAATTGCGTCCGCTAATGGCTCATAAAATTGATTGCTGGGCCATTTTATTACACAAATCAATGGACGAATGTCGTAAATGGACATGTAATACGAATATAATATTAATGTGTTACACAATAATAAAATGGTGTTACATGCTTTTATTGTCCCCTTCTCCGGAAGTATGAATAACAAAATAAACAACATTGGGTCAATTTGTTCTGTTGGTAGCCATGTGATTTGGCTGAATAAATAGAAATAATATTTTCATTACTCATACTCTGAAAGTAGGTCTGAAGTTGCCTGAGGAGCGGGTTGAAAGTAATACTTTTCTGGCCCGGCACTTTAATATCTGTCATCAAAGCAAAGTAACCGATGCCAAGAGAAGCTTGACTTAGTGGAAATGGGTTATTCATATGTACCGATAGGCAGGTTTTTGGTTATTATTCAAAATTACTACTGAAGCGACTACGGGGCTGGAATAACAAGATATTTTGTAATTTTGATGCAAAAGCTTTTTAATAGTAGGTACATTGTTACATGAGTGGTGAAAGTGACCTATTTAGGCCCGAGACGGGGTTTGGCGCCCCAGCGTAGCGAGGGCGCTAATAGTTCGAGGGACAAAATAAGTCTTTCACCCGTAAAGTTTGAAAAAGAAGAAGAAGTTTGAACATGGCTCCATAGAAATGACAGCTGTCAAATTATATAAAAAAAAAAAAACTAGTTCCATTTTCACATTTCTATGGAACCATGTTCAAACTTTTTCTACAGTCACTCAATTACAGCACGATGTAAAATTGAAATAACATAAAGTTAAGTATTAATTAAAGAATATATATTTTTAAATGACTTAATTATAATTTAGTTTCAACAATTTCTTTAAAATAACATAGATTTGGGCAAATATTTTGCCCAAATCTATGTTATTATAAAGATGAAAATGAAAAATAATGGCTAAATAATGAAGTTGGCCGGCCAACGAAAAAAAAACAAAATAGGCGGCAATCCGATCTTACTCTTTTTTTCGAGTTGTAGAGTATTGTTTATACTTCCTTGTATTTTTTCCTAAGCCAATTCCTTTTTTTAGTTTTACTTTCCTTGTATTCGTAATGAAAAGCACAGTGTTTATCTCGGGTGAAAGACTTATTTTGTCCCTCGAACTATTAGCGCCCTCGCTACGCTCGGGTGCCAAACCCCGTCTCCGGACTAAATAAGTCACTTTCACCACTCGTGTAACAATATATTATTACAAGAACAATATTATAACGTTTTATATCTTGCATTTAAAAGCACGAAGTTTTGCAATCCGCGATGCAAACTTTTCCCGTAACTTTTTTTAAAATCTTTATTAATGTCATTGGACCTGTGTAGCGCGCTGCTCCCGTCTCCAACTTAAGAACTAAACTCATCGTTTAATGAAAGGAAGTATCTTATTTTACATTATTTGTATTATAGAGGCAGGATGCTCATACTGATATCTTAACTCACACGTCCGGAGTGGCAGCGTACCGCTAGGTACTTGACAACACCAGCGAAATCGTACCGGATGTCACAAAATACATAGCGTGTAACGTAAAAACTTTTATCAGTATGTTTTACAATAACGCTGATACTGAAACCACAAAGGAGTTATTTATAAATTAACTTCGCAGCCGTTGACCTAACTACCTGCTAGATAATATTGCTGTACTTACCTACAAAATGCATTTATACATATATTGTATTAAGTAATGCTGATTATGTGACTTATAATTTCACTTTCCGCTACCGGCAGTTCCTCCCACTCGGTAGTAATAGATAGTCCTACCTACATAGCCAACTTTTTCGCGAACACCGAAAGTGTACAATATTAGCTATAAAAGACGTCATCGTTTGCACTTAACCTGATAGGATGACCATTAATTCGTTGATAAGTAGCCGCGGGGTCCTAATTACTTAATTGGTCGCCGCTGTCCGTTTTGATACGTTCAATTTGTTATCAGCTATGAACGTGACCGTGCTCTTCGTTTGCTATCCTGCGGTAGGATTAATTTTCCGAATGTTGACCGCACCTCAGTCGCGCCCAAGTCGCGGACGGCACTAATTAATAGTGTTTTCGATAGGTGTGCGGCGCGGCCGTGCTCAGCTCACATTACAATTAACCACCATTAATAGGATGACAAGATAGTCAACTTACTTAAACTCGATCGTCTCTCCTGCCAATCTTATGATATATTGCCTCCTCGATTAGCGCTTCGAAACATTAAACCCTTACATTATATAGGTTGGCCGAATTTACCTTCACATTTTGGAGTGGAAACTTAACGTATTTTACGAAATAGGACATTTTATACATAGAGATTGAGTTCGATTTAAGTTTATCAAGTCAAATACCTTAAGAAAGTTACTATATATACATATGTACCTACATACATAGTTCCATGTCGTTGTCGCTTTCAGATTCACTACGACCGAATGGCCCCATAATAATTCCATCACGAAATGAGATAACATTGCGGAAGGGGCAGAATTTTACATTGACATGTAAAGGTAAAAGCGAATTGCAGTTTAAGCAACAAGACATACCAGAGATACCAACCGGAAATTTCAATAAAACACAGACACAGTCGACTATATCAGAGGGTGAATACAAGTACAAAGTAGTGTTAGAATTAACCCACGTTGACGAGTTTGCGATTGGCTATTACGCTTGTTTCGACGATTCCGTGGACGGTAGCGATGCGCTAAATAATCTCACCGAGGAACCGAACGGGACGGCCCACGTTACCTACATATACATTTACGTTGATGGTGAGAATCGTCTCTGCATTGGTATTAGCATTGCTCTCACTCCCATGTCTTTATCTCATGGTGTATCCAAATTTTAGGCACGGGTGGCTTGTTTGCGCCTATGATGGAGCTAGTGACTCCAAGAGACGGATCTAAGGTCGTTATTGAATGTAGACCTACGACACCAGACGTTAAAGTTTCCTTGGTGCAGGTATGTATACAGTCATGGATGTCAACCATAAATACACATAACCAATAGGACTCGTAATTATTAGTCATTATGAAACTACAGTCATACATATTTATTATTTTAATAAAATGAGCTACAGCGAAAGCTTTATAAACGCGTCTGCGCATGTTCTAATATTATGTGATAAATACATACTCACTTGAAGTAACAAATTCTTGTTGATCTTGTGTGCCTTATGGGGCAAAGTTTAATTCTCTAGGCTGTTATATAATATAATATTATTTATTCTGACCTAAATTTAACGATTGCCTATTGTCATGGAGATCATGAACGTTGTCTCATTAAAAGCTTCCGAAATAACTAACGCTTATTGCTGGAAACAGTGCCGACACTAAAGCATGCGACTGTGCACTACTGCTATTTCAAATGGTGTCATAACATAATTCTTAATATTCAGGAAAGTGCAGACACAAATGTTGAAACGAACGTTGAACAATATTATAGTCCCAAAGTCGGGTTCGTCTTCGATAGTGATACCATCTCGCAATGTGTGGTCAAGTGTGTGTTTCAGAAACGAGACGGTTCCAAGACACAAGACATACATATATTTATTACAAAACGTAGGTGAATTTAGCAGTGGTGATAATTTTATATTTATCTATTGATTCCTACATTCATGAGAGCACGTTCTGAGAGGCGTACCTATGTCACAGTTCCGAGTGAGGGAAATTTATCGACACACCTTCATTCTATGTTGCGTTTTCATGAATGTGGTTTGTGGTGTTTTTCAATTTTCATGTTCCATGCACACGTTACATAATAACAATAATGCATATTGGAAAACTGGAAAACACGACGATGAATAGGTTTATTCATATATCAATACTAACCAAACCTTATTTATTTGGAAATAATACAATAGCCGCAGAGTAACAAGACACCAGAATATTACTCGTTCTCTCCAAAGATTGGGTTTTTAATGAACGCGTCTAGTAGGGCTTACAAATGCCAAGGACAACGCGGGCACCTAAAAGAAGCGAAAAATTTCCGTAGTAAGTAACGCTGCAATCTTGATGTCACCTAACAAGGTAGCGTGGTGTGATGGTTTCATCCCTGAACGTTTATTTACAATAATCAATGTTACGTACTACTTAGTAAAACTTGGTGTTTTGTGTTATAATTGATTAGCTTGTCGCTTACTATTTACACACTTCTTTCATTTCTATTTCTTTGGTGTGTTGCTCTGCGCGAATCTGTGCATGCATATGTTATGTATAATAATTTACTAACACTCTAGTTACTGTTATAACTTATTAACTTAGTTTTATGTTGCACAACTTGCAGATCTAAGTTCAGGTGTGTGGAATCATATTTCCATATTTTTAGGTATTTGATTTATTTCCTTTTGTGATTATGTATATGTTGCATATATATAATTGCCTGTATTTAAATTCATCATTTAGGTTGCGTTTATGTAACGGGACGATTCATATGATAACATAACTGTGTTGTATGGAAGTAACATAACGATATTTTAACGCATTCAATTAACTTTTTTCTGATATGGATAAATAAATTAACGTTAAACATTAATATACTTTTGTGTTCAATCAAAGTCATTATATCTGCCAAACTCATTTGAATAACTGAATAAGAAATAAGGCCTCTGAAATGAGGACCTCTTCCGATTATGCGATCACCCAATACATTGATCTCTTTGTCGTGGCCCGGTCGTTGGATTGGATGATATATTTGAAATGGACAACGTACAAAGACAATTATTTTCTGTCTATAAAATATTTTTTAAAGAATCTTGATTCTTTACTTGTAAACTGAAAGTTGCTCATCGTAATTTGTGACCGATTTTGAATGCAAGCTTTTTAGTGCACCCAGGATATTTGAAGTCGGTTTATAAAAAATATACATCTCATTCTATATCATTGTTAGCATGTTACTTTCACAAAATCAGATCAAATTTAATGGAGCAAATGTTCAAAATTCCTAAAATTAATTACTTTTATATGTTTTCCAGCAATTAAACCACCGTCGCAGCCGAAAATAGTAGGCGGTTCAAGATACTTTCTGAAAGGCGAAACATTTACAATTAATTGTACATCGAAGTATGATCCCGCAAACATCGCTACTTTGTCTTGGCAGTATCGCAACAGTGTAAGTCATTCTTAATTCTTTCCAAGTTGACGATGGCCGGTTTAAGGGCAACATCAGTTTATTAAAAGTGAGAATAAATGCGAAAGGGGACGACTAAAAATACCAGCCTCGACAAAAAAACGTATATGGGCGCGATGAGAAGGCCTAATAAATTATGTAATCCTATAGATGCTTCTAATATCAACGCATTTTTCGAACGTTGCCAACATGGGCCTACTTAAAACGCAATAGAAAAAATTTCAAACGCTCGCGTTTAATAGCAAATTCTCGTTTGAACGCTCGTGTTTGATAGCTAATTCGCGTTTGAACGCTCGCGTTTGAAAGCTAACTCGCGTTTGAACGCTCGCGTTTGAAAGCTAACTCGTATTTGAACGCTCGCGTTTGAAAGCTAATGCGCGTTTGAAAGGTAACTCGCGTTTGAACGCTGGCGTTTGAAGGCTGATTCGCATTTGAACGCTCGCGTTTGAAAGCAATTTGAGCGTTTGCTTTTCTTTTGCGTTTTAAGTAGCTAACGTATGGGCCCTGAGGGGATGGGAATGCGAGGTTGGTCTTCAAACTCTCTCGCTCATCGTAAGAAATACAGCCATAAGCTACTTTAGGCCGGTTTTCTGTGAAAGGATGGCATTAACCCAGGTAGAGCAAGCCAATAAATGAGCACTAGTTAATTGGCAACAGCTTGGCTCATTAACTTCAATTTATTATTTAATTATTCATAATTTAAATGATTTAATTTATTTTACTGATTACTCATAATTTAATATGGTGTTTATTGGTTTGTTCACTTCCATCCCTAATTACTTATTACATAGGTACTGATAAAAATATTTCATGGCGTCAATATTTTTCAGTCCAACGTTAAAGAGAAATCTAACGAATTTTTGGACGGAATCGATACTCTTTATCGTTATTTGATTATTGAGAACGCGACTAAAGAAAATGGAGGTGTATATACATGTATGGCAGACAACGTAAGAGGCCACCTAGAGCGGAAATTTGAAAAGTTGTTCTTGGGTAAGTGGTAGACAGTTACATAATGATGTCCTTTGGTAGTACAGTCCCTAGCAAAACGAAGGGAATACAATGGAAACGAGGGACAATTTTATCCTTTTTGTAAATCATTTGTAAAAGATGGAAGCTGTCGGGACCGACATAGGAAATTTTCTGTCAACTCTGAATACCCCCCCAGGCTTGCTTCTGTGGCAATCAGCCTATTCAGATATCTTTGTCTCCCGCTTTGCAACGGAGGCAAGTGGGTAATTTTCTTACAACTCCTCCCATTCTTTCTTTTGATTAAATTTGTGCGGGTTCCACGCTTTTCCCGGGGCCTTGTCGAGGGTGAAACCTCGGACGTCATCATTGGACATCATTGTAAATCCTGGCTTACATGAGTAACAGTGGTGGGAGTGTGTGCTTGGCCTAGTCCCGTTAAACATGTACACACATTTACAGACGCAAGAGAGATTGGACGCAAGTGAGCAGAGGCCTTAGTAGGTATGTTAACCGCTCGTACCTATCTCGACTCGCACTCGACTCGAAAGTTTTCCTATAGGAAAACTGTCAAAACTAACGTATTTCGTGTCTGAAGACTTCACTTTTGACAGATATAATATAGGAAATGCGAAAAAGCTGACGTATCGTGAGTCGAGCGAGATGCGAGCGGTTAACATACTTGGGCTCCAGGTTCTTAGCTGCGCAGAATTCGAGTTAACAGCCCACTGAATGTCACTAGTTAGCTACGGTAAAATACGGAATCATGTTTCCAAAATAAGAGTGTTACCACACCGAACACCCGATTGCCCTACGTAAAAACTGTCGTTCGACGTCGGATCATCTCGTTCTACCATCGATCGATGGATCTTCCGACTATGGATCTATTGGTGTGGTATAACACCCTGAAATAGTTTTTTTTCTAGCCTTTTTGTTTGTCCCCCTCCTGAGCAAAGGCCTCTCCCTGAATTCTCCGCAAAATACGGTTTTTTGCTCTTTCGGGCCACGTATCTCCTGCAAAGGTGACCAAATCGTCTAGCCATCTTTTCCTGGGTCTACCCTGGCTGTGGAAGCCGTCTTCTGGCACCCAATTTGTCATAGCTTTTGCCCACCTTTGCGGGACCATACGTGCCACGTGACCAGCCCACTATTTTCCAGATACCAAAGTGTTAATGAAGGTACCTACCACAGATATAGATTTACATAGATAACGCAAGTATCACGATTTGTATTGAAACCAAGCGTGCTGAATTTTTAACACCTACTGTGACGTCATTAGTGACAGGAAATCCAAACCGATTGAAAGACACCGATGCCGCCGATGCCCCTCCGCCCGCTACGATTTTCTCGAGTGATTATCTCGCTCATACTCATATTTTTTATATCTGTAGTCGCGCATACAGTAAGTTAGCGGCGACCAACCTTGACGTTTCGTCGGGGTTTCGTACACGCGAAGTACATGCATTTGCGTTATCTATGTAAATCTATATCTGTGATACTTGTATACATAACTGATAATGTACACCTTATTGTTTTAGAAACACCTAGGCTAGCTCTTTCGCCGCGGAGTAAACTCAAGACAACTGTGTCTACTAAAAACATTGTCACATTAGCGACGGAAATTCTTGAATATCCACCTGTCACCTACTACTTGTAAGTGTAGTCCTTTACCTTACCCCCTGATCAATAAACATAGTTTAGCAGTTGTATAGTTACACAATGCTTTGTCTTCTTCTTTGAATGTCAAACTACTGATGACAAAAAGAGTGTAGTGTAAAGTAGTTCGAAGTGTAAATATTCGCCCGCTAATCCACATTTATTAATGAGTGGGTTAATGTAGATTAGTTTAGCTTCCTGACGAGGGTATCTTTCACTGGTAAAATGTATAGCCTAGTTTCTCTGTGAGCTCGATATCAACATATTTCAATCAGTCCATGCCATGTTGGGTTTGTTTGTACATTTTGAGTACCTATTGTAAGTACATTATGCGACCGAGGTGCCTATTGTAATCAACTGATTTGACGACCGCTTGGCGCAGTGGTTCGGGCGTAGGCTGCTCGGCTCACTGCACATGGTGGTCGCGGATTCGATTCCCGCTGGGGCAAATTTCGGAAATGGCCTTTTTGTAATTTACCCTGGTCTGGGTGACACTGGGATCGCCCCCAGTCCATTGTACGGTATCCATAGTACAAGCTTTGCTTAGTTTGGGACCGTACAGTTGGTGTGTCGGTCTGGCGATATTTATTTATTTATATTTAACTGATGGTCGCAATTTGGTGATTTTTTTGTCATAAACCCCAAGAATGTTTCTTCATTTAGCGGCTGATAAATTCACCCGTATCGTACATAAATCACCTGCGCTATTGCCTAGTTAATTTGAAAAGTCCAAGTGTGCACCTACTGCTGTACATTGCTATAAAAATAGTACTAAGTTTCATTTTAATAATGCACGATACTTTGGCAGGCGCCTTAGTAGGTACTTAGGTACATGCTAAAGATTTTATACGTACCGAAAAAAAGATGTATTGGGTTTCTACCAGCTGATTGATCAACCATTGATTATCACTCACTACCAACTACTAACCAGCCAACAAAATGTATATTCATACCATCAGATAATTTTGTTGTTGTAGGTACCTAAATAAACTTAAGCACGTATATAGTCTAGTAGGCAATACATAGTCTACGTAAAGCGTCATGCAACATATCGTGTATTACCTATTTAAATAAGACCTTTCTTAAATAATGATTCATTGCAGTTTACGAGACAATAAGCCATTAAGTGATGACAACAATTATAATGTGACTCGACTAGCAACAGGGGATATCATACTGAAAATCTTCCACCCTAAAGTTAATGATTCTGGGGATTATACTTTAGTGGCTACAAATAAGTACTTGACTAAAAATATCACGTACGTTGTACGGATTCTAGGTAAGTATTTTAAGTTACTTCATAAATTATCCTTATGATCACCGCTTTGAGACAATTCTGAAATAATCTGAATGAATTTTGGTGCATAAAATCTACTTTCATCGTTGAGCTAGCGCCAAGCGAAATAAAGGCAAGTTCCGCCTTTTACAAAATTGTGACAGAACTTTCTTAAAAATAATAATAGTTTAGCCATTTTAACGTCCAACTCCTGGGCCCGGGCCTACTCTCAATACGAGGGGGATTCAGGCCGTAATCCACCACGATGGCCCAATGCGGGATGGCGGTTTTTACATGTCTTTCGAAAATTGGTTAGATTTTCCAAGTCATGCAGGTTTCCTCACGATGTTTTCCTTCACCGGAAGCAAGTGATAATCATATAGAAATTATGAATCGCATATAGATTTCGAAAAACTCAGAGGTGCGAGCCAGTGTTTGAACCAAGGACCTGGTGCCCGATAGACGCGTGCTTAAACTATCGGCTATCACTGTTATGATTAATATTAATTATATTGTTTAGATAAACCGACTGTTGTATTCGGAACTGGTGATGATTTGCAATATCGGAGTTTGAAGAACGTAACGAAGACCCTATCATGTCAGGTCATCGGCTATCCTTTACCTGAAGTGAAGTGGATATTCAAGCCAGACGCGGATTTCGAAGAAGAAATAATGGTAAAATTTTAAAAATATATTTATGCGATTTTATTTTTACAATAGAAGTTTTTTTGCAAGGATATAGTATCTATTTTTTTGTTTTTAGGATAGTTCGCTCATATCAGATGAGGCTGTGTACAAAAGGACTGCATATCTTGATCTGCCGGCAAAGGTTTCCGGTAACATCACTTGCGAGGCTACTAACAATCTGGATACGGCCAGAGCTACCATTAGCTTTATCGTTTATGAAATGGCCAATGGATTTGGTATAAAAAACAGAGAGAAAAACTGGTTTTCAGAGAACCAAAATGTGATGCTGTCTTGTGTTGCGTCCAAATATGATTTTGATAATGTCACCTGGTTTGAAAATGATACAGAACTGGATGCAGTCGGTAAATATTTTGTTTATATACCTATCCTACTAATATTATAAATGTGAAAGTTTGTGAGTGTGGATGTATGTATGTATGTTTGTTACTCCTTCACGCAAAAACTACTGAACGGATTTGAATGAAATTTGGAACACAGATAGTTTATAACCGGGATTAACATATAGGATACTTGCTTTCCCGATAATCCCGAAATTTATGTTACGTTAAATACTATGCGGACGAAGTCCGTGGGCACAGCTAGTTATTTATAAAACACAAACAATAACGCCTTCTACCAAGTGGCGGATTTAAAAATTTCCAAGGTATAGGCTGTAAAGTTTTTGCCGCCTTTGCCTCTACAATTGCCATGTCATTGTACACCGAATGTACGATGACAAGTGAGAGGGGAAAGTCATCGGCAAAATTTGTTGCAGAGTTCTATCTGTAAAACATAAGAAAACCGTGATGCAGAAAGCTAATTGAATTCTATGAGGGAGCAAAAAAAATAAATCGGTCCCCAAATTTGCCGCCCTAGGCTCCAGCCTACTCAGCCTGCTGGTAAATCCGCCACGGCTTATACCTTACCATGCTTCAACGAAACATAACCTTTTTGTGAATTTACAGTGACGTCAACAAATACGTTATCTCTCGTCGCAACATTAAACTTGAATCATATATCTTTGAGTGATGCCGGTGAATATAAATGTCGTGCGATACGGACCAATGGTTCCCAGGAAACTGAAACGATATCTATCAGCGTAACAGGTAAATAAACTGTTATAGTGTTTTGTACGCCATTTTAAAACTGATTTTTTGGTAATCGTCTTGGGCCAATTAGTTACTGAAACTAGCACTCCTTAAACAGCGGAATAGTGAGGACAAACAACTTTAAACAAAATATTATGATCCTCAATAATAATCTTCTTATATATAAAAATCTCGTGTCACAATATTAGTTACCATACTCCTCCGAAACGGCTTGACAGATTTTTATGAAATTTTATATGCATATTCGGTCTGAGAATCGGTTACTATAAATTTTTCATACCCCTAAAAGACAGGACAACGTCTGTCGGGACAGCTAGTTAACGGTCATTCACACGGTTAGTCCGACACCGATAATTTCTATTCACTTTACCGTTACCGGATGTCAAATGCTACCATTATCTGTCAAAACTGTATAAACATAACAGTGTTGTTCTTCACGTGAATATTGACTTAGTTTGACTGATTAAACTAATATCATAATATATAACGAGACTATGTGTGGGTTAATGATAGTGTTATATATTAATAAATCATCACATAAGCGACGACGAGGTACTTAAATACTCGAATATTTTTAAACAATTTTAGTTCTCGCTTCTAAAATAAATGTTCAAAGTGTAGTAAATGCCTCCAGTTACTTATACATTAAGGAACTATTCACAGAACGAAAAAAAATGGCTACAAGACTATTCTGATGCCGTACTGTATGTGATAATTGTTGATTTAGTGATTTATGATGCACTCTTTGTCAGCTGTTCGTACACCTGTGATCATCGAGCCAAATGACGATAGAACTGAAGAAGTTTATATATTCCAACCAATTAAACTTCGATGTCGCGTCGATGCAGTGCCGCCACCTAGGCTGGAGTGGTACAAGGTATGTATGGTTACAATCTACATATATATAACTCAAAGGTGACTGACTGACTGACTGACTGACTGACTGACTGACTGACATAGTGATCTTATCAACGCACAGCCCAAACCACTGGACGGATCAGGCTGAAATTTGGCATGCAGGTAGATGTTATGACGTAGGCATCCGCTAAGAAAGGATTTTGATTAATTTTACCCCCAAGGGGATGAAAGTTTGTATGAAACTTTGTCAATTAAAGTCGCGGGCACAGCTAGTATACTATGCATGTGTTTTTAGGGTTCCGTAGTCCCTATGAGGAACCCTTATAATATCATCCAGTCAGTCGATCCGTCCGTCCGTCCGTCTGTCGGTTCGTCCCCGTCTTGACAGACGGTACCATAACAGTACCATAACTTCTACAGTTTTTGTCGGAAGTTGACGAAATTTGGTACAGATTTACCTTAAAAAAAGGTCTCACTTCCAAAAATATAAATTGTAACAAAATTACTTTTTAGAGGTACCTCCCCGAACATGGCAAGAGGAGATTTTATTTTAGTTACCCCCATCATGTGGCGTATCGTTAAAAAGGATTTTACAAATGAAATGGTGTTTCTGTACAACATTGTAGTCAATGTTGTACAGAAACATCTTTCATTTGTTACTAACCAGGAATTCAATTTGAGATTTTCGACTTTTAAAGATTTAATCTTAATTTACGTAATGAATTCCGACACTTCTAAAACTTTTATTTTAATCGACAAAACTGGTTATCCAATATATCATTTCGTTATTGAAATTGCTAGGGAACCCTACATTTTGCGTGGCCCGTCACGCACTTGGCCAGATTTTTCGACATCTAATGTCATTTCCATACATATAAAGGGAAGCGATTTGTAGAATCTCTTGTTGACAAATCCACTTGTCTAGGGCTGCAGTCATGTCTGTGACGTCACAGCACTAGGTTCACAGACTTCTAAAGTCTGTGGCTAGATTAAGCCAAGTTAGTAGTACACGCTCACGTTCGTTTCTCGAGAAGTTATACTTAAAACTCTTATAATAGCTAATACACGAGTTAGGCAATCATGTGAACACGAACGCATTGAAAACTTGCTGAACGACATTCAAATCCACATGATTACACTTCGTACTAACTAGATCGTAAATTATGGAGGCTGGATGGGAGATCCGGGCCCCGGAGTGAGGCATCAAAAGGGTTTCAAATATTTTTTAATAAATTTCAGGATGGAAAACTCTTGAGGAATATTACCGAAAAAGGAGTTAGCAAAGTGGAAATATACATGAACTCAATTAGCCGCACCGAAGTCAATTCAACACTATTGATTCGTGATTTGAAAGACGAGGACATGACCACCTATGAGTGCATAGCGATTAGTGATGATCTCGAAGCAAGAAGGACTTATAAGCTGGTTCGGAAAGGTACTAACAGAACCTACGAGTATATGATAAAAAACAGTGCCGTATAGTATAAAGCGTAGGGCGCTGCAGCTGCCACTCTGTATACCTATATATATCGTGTAACGCTAATGACGTCATCGTGTAACGCTAATGACGCTTAGCACGGATAGAGTGGCCGCGCGGCGAGCGCCGATTCTAAATTAAATTCAAACTCGTTATGGAATGTTTGTCAACAAATCATATTCAGGGTTTTGAGGGTGTAGATTGTTTTTCTACATAGTGTTGTAATAATATACGTAAAAAAACATTCTCAGCGTTTTCTGGATCGTACATGAACCACCAAAAATACATAAAAACTAAACAAGTTTTTTGACGAACATTCTATAGAATCTAGTTGGGCTTAAATATAGTTATATACTAAGTAACTATTTTTTACGGCAACGTTTGCATTTGGAAACTTTGGAAACACACACTTATTTAAATTATTATTTTTAGCGGAGCCCACCAACATGACATTGGTCGGTTTGGTCACTTCAATATTCTTAGTTTTAATACTGCTCGTCGCGTATTTAATTTGGAAGATAAAGAAAGAGAAACAATTCAAGCGGGAGCTTAGGGCAGCCGGCCTTCTGTATTTCAAGAAGGGCGTCACAAAGTCCCTCAACCCTGATTTGGGTATCGATGAACAAGCTGAACTGCTACCTTATGATGAAAAATTCGAGTTTCCCTCGGAAAAATTGAAATTAGGTAAGTGGAATTACTATACATTTGTCTATACTTAATCTGGTCTAAAATACTACTATTTCGCAATGACAATTTAAAATTAGTTACACATATTATGGACCTATCTATCTACTATTCATTTTCAAGTTTCGTTGAAGTGAAAATGTATGAAAACTTTGAATAATGTTTAGGAAAACAGTTGGGTGCCGGTGCGTTTGGAGTTGTTTATAAAGCGGAAGCAAGGGGTATCATAAATGCCGAGGAAACGACCGAGGTGGCTGTGAAAATGGTGAAAAAGACTGCAGATAATATGTACATAAAAGCGTTGGCGTCTGAACTAAAAATAATGGTGCACTTGGGGAAACACATAAATATTGTGAATTTGCTAGGAGCGTGCACCAAGCATGTCGGGAAACGTAAGTAATTTTAAAAATAAATATAGTATTACTTCTATAGTAATTGACCAACTAGTTTATGCCCGCGACTTCGTCCGCGTAGACTTAAGTAAAGTATTCGATGTGTTAATCCAGGTTATAATCTATCTGTGTTCCAAATTTCATCCAAATCCGTTCAGTAGTTTTTGCGCGAAGGAGTAACAAACATACATCTATACTCAGCAACTTTCGCATAATATTAAGTAGGATTTCACCTTTAATATTCACCTACATTAAAAGCTAGTTATGATGTACATAACTGTGACATGACGTCAGAGAGGAATGTTTAAAGCATTTCACACACAGCACATGCTTTTAATTATTCAACGATAAACTGATTAGTGTTTTATATCAAAAAGGCATTTTGTGGTAGATAAAATAATATTGAAGACGACGCTCTTTGCGATGAGCGGCTATCTTGAAACCTTTGAGATATCTATTGGATAATAAAGTTCTTTCTTAGCATCGTTAAGTAACAGTTAAAATAAATATTGCCAGACTGACACACCAACTGTATGGTCCCAAACGAAGCAACGCTTGTTCTATGGGTACCGTATGCACTGGGGACGATCCCAGTGACACCCAGACCTGGGCAAATTATGACAAGACCGTTTCTGAAATATGCCCCGGCGGGAATCCAACCCGCAACCACCATGTGCAGTGAGCCGAGCGGCCTACGCTCGAACCACTGCGCCAGGCGGTCGTCAATAAAATAACAATTCAAATTAATACCAAATGGTACGTTATTTCAGGAGAATTAATAGTAATTGTGGAATACTGCAAATTCGGTAATATTCATAACTACATGCAGCGGCACCGCGAGGTGTTCATAGACCAACTGACTGACAACAAGGAGAAGAATCTCGGCAGAGTGAACAGGGGATTCTACTGCAGTACCGGCAGCACTGGGTAGGTAAACGAATATTCACAGAAAAACATGTGAAATAAATGAAAAAAATTTGAAAATTCTTGGTACCGACTTTATTTATTTAACGGCTATACTATATCAGGTCTCGGGTTCAAACCCCGGCTCGAACCTCTGGATTTTTCTAAATCTATGTGCGAAGCATAATTTCTATATGATTATCACTTGCTTACGGTGAAGGAAAACATCGTGATGAAAACTGCATGTCTTAGAAGATTTAACCAATTTTCGAAAGACATGTGAAATCCGCCAACCCGCACTGGGCCAGCGTGGTGGATTCTGGCCTGAATCCCCCTCGTGTTGAGGGGAGGCACGTGCCCAGGAGTGGGACGTCAAAAAGGGCTTAAATTATTATTATCATTACTATATAAGTGCGTCCTCATGTACCTAGCAGCTGCGTCCGACACACAAAATGACGTTATCAGATGTAAAAACTGATAAGCGGTGAACTGAACTCTTGCGCGCTATTCGGTACCGGTGCATACATGTGGACGCGCCTATTAGCATAAGTTGATGATAAGTAAATCATGTGACTTATGTCTCATCACTCATCTTGGCTATAGATGCCGTATTAAGATTGCGTATAAGCTAACTCACGTCATAGGGCGATGAGGAAAGAGATTGCGAAGCAGAAGTGGAGACATAATTATTTAAAGAAATAACATCGTTGGTTTTTGTTAATTACATTCAAATTTATTATTATTATTATTAGCCTGTAATGCTGTCCCACTCCTGGGCAAAGGCATCCCCTTTTACCTTCCACGCGGCTCTGTCCAGGGCAATTTCCAGCCACGTCTTCCTCGCAAAGGTGTCTTATTCAACTCGCCACCGTCTTCTTGGTCTACCCCGACGGCGGCGGTTATTGGCAGGTATCAAAATAACAAGAATATAATTTAATTTGGTCTACAGGGCGCAGTCTGACTACTTCAATACGAATAACACCCAAGACACTGACCACACATTCCTGAACACTGCTAACACAAGCAGATCTGGAAGGAAAGGTATGTTTATGAAATATCTTTGGCTGTTGCTATCCGTCCTCCGGTCACTCGAATATTTAATATCCGATAAACTGGCAAATTTCGTTTTGTCTGCAAATTCCACCAATTGGTGGTCATAACAAAACAGACAATGATTAAAGATAACGTTTTGGCCTATGACATAATTTTCGTACAATACAAAAAAATTGTGAAAATCTTTTAGAAATGTGAACTATCTTTATGAAATGTCGCAAAATTATCATTACGTGGTTCTCAAAATTAACTACAGCTGATTTACACCCTTAAGTAAAATAAATTGTGCATTTAAAGATTCCAGCTTCATATATAATTATTAATATTATACCTTGTCACTCTTATTGATTTTTACCAGACAATCCAGCAAAAGCAATGGAGATTGTGGGAGGTAATTGATTAGCAAAAGTTATTACAAAGTATTGTTTGTGCTTTTATTATTGTTATTAGTATTTATTGAATATATTATTAATATTAATAGTATTTTTTGAATCGGATCAGGCATTAATCCCTGCCAAAGTAGCCTGCACCAGTGAGAATATGTACCTACACGATTAGTGCTCGATTCCATTCCACCTATCTCTACCAGTATCTGATTTCTATACACGTTGTGGTTTGTGGTAGATAAGTGAAGCAATGAACTCTTTACGTTTGTAAAATTATTATGATTTTTATTTTATGCATGTTTTTTGTTTGCTTTTCCTCGTGGTATTGTGGTTTAGAGTTTAAATTCTTAGGGCGGGCGGCATCGGCGATGCTATTGCGATGCGGCAATTTATTAATGTATTTTTACTTATATACGACAGCGATTATAAGTATGGTAATGACCATATAATCGCTGTTGTATCGCAATCGCCTTACCAGTGCGGTCCGTGCCAAATTCAAAGATTTTATATCACCATTGTTTCGATTTAAATTCTCCATTATCGATTTTAAACATTTAAAAAACAAGTCATTTTGATATTTATAATAGAATAACTTTTTACTGTACCTACATCAGAGTTAAAATTTGATATTAAGGATCATAATAATACCTATTATATAAATTTAATATTTCTTATTACAGTATCCGAAGGCTACGTTCAGCCAGAATGGCGGACAAATTACGAGAGCGACTACAGTTTCGACGGTCGCAACCCGAGGCCGCTGACCTCTCGGGACTTGCTCGTATGGGCTTTCCAAATAGCGAGAGGCATGGAGTACCTAGCCGGCAGAAAGGTCAGCATCATAAGCCCCATTCATAAGGCATAGGTATAACCCAGTGGCTTATCAGCTGTTGCGCGCTCGAGGCGACACGGCGGGTCACTGACCGCAAATTTTTAATTTCGTATAGATGTCAACTTCCGGTATCTGTTCTATCCACATTTTCTTATTTATTACTCGATCAAAGTAAGATTTATTAAAGTATAAACAAATTGTGATAATTACACAATTCTATCAGCGATCCAGAACAAGATAAGAAAATTGCACGCTTGTAGTATACTTACCTAAATAGTGTACGTGATCATCTTTATTCTTGACTTTTTGTATAAATAGTGACCCACTAATCTACATGAGAACAGGTAAATACCAAAAATTAGGTAAAGTTAATCAGATAATATTAGTGCTACTCGTAAATAATACCTATAACTAATGGGTAAACCCACGGTAGTCTTTATTGTTTGTTACCATATTTTTCCTTTTCCTTAGAGCATGGCTTATTCAGGCGTATGATGTATTACAGTAACAATAGCTACATACACATAAAACCGAACTATATTCTACAAATACAACAATATCCACTAAATAAATAAATATCGCCAGCCGAACACACCAACTGTATGATCCCAAATTAAGCAACGCTTGTACTATGGGTACCATACAATGGACTGGGGGCGATCCCAGTGACACCCAGACCTGGGAAAATTACGAAAAGGCCATTCCGAAATTTACCCTGACGGGAATCGAACCTGCAACCACCCGGTGCAGTGAGCCGAGCGGTCTACGCTCGAACCACTGCGCCAAGCGATCGTCAAAATATCCACTAGTATTTCATATCCACTAAGCTTTTGCCCGCTTAGCTACAGAAGATTTTATTTTTTGTGTGTCGACAACAGCGCCACCTATCGGTTCCAACTATAGCTAAGAAGCATCCAGATAATGGACAGAAAAAACATTGAAATCAGTCAAGCCGTTTAGGAGCAGAAGAATTACGAATACACACATCGAAATTGTATAGGCATACTCGTATATAGATAGATAGATATCGTTTTACAGAATGGAATCAACCCACATGCACTGCTGCAGACCAAAAACAACCCTTCTCTTATTGTTTCTAGGTTGGTTTCAGTTTGCAGAAGCGTGTGTGGATTGGTTCCATTTTGCAAATGATGTCCAGATGATGACCGCTTTTTCTAATACTGTCGGAAATATTTTATTTCAGGTTCTTCACGGCGACTTGGCTGCAAGGAACGTGCTCTTGGCTGACGATAACATCGTCAAAATCTGCGATTTCGGCCTAGCCAGGAACATTTACAACAACGATGAATACCAGAAGAAAGAAAATGTAAGTTTCAAACGTGTATGTTTTCAATCATCAGTTAGTTTTTATTTTTAACGAGAAGAGCCGTTGGGAATAGACGTGCCATTAACGCGAACGCTTCGTTGTTTTGGTAACATAAATATTTACCGAGATTGGGTAAACAAAAATGAAGAAATAAATTAACAGGTTACCTACACCGAAGAGCGGGTATTTTTAAATGGTAGGTATTTAAATTTTCCTGTGAAACTGCGCAATATGTTTTTCAGTGCAAACCATTGTTAGAACAATTGGTCGATTATACTATTTAACATTAGAGGTGACTCCTTGTAGACGTCTCATACATTTGCATATTTTCGCCTTATTTATATTCAAAGACGTTTTTTCACACAAACCCAAGAAATTGTAATAAGTATTAAAATTTCTTAGATAGTTACAATACCTACTGCCTTGCACTCGGCATTATAATTTCTGGCAATGTATCTATAATAATAATAATAATTATTATTATTTATTGCTACATATATAGGTACACTAGCAGCTTTGAGCTGATGCGTGTATATCTTTGATAAAAGATTTCTTCCTTTATCAAAGGTGTATATCACTGAACTTGTATTTGTTCTTATTTTAAATGTAGTATGTAGAGTCTATTTTAAAAAATGTTCGGTGTTGGAGCACTTAAGTATTACTGTTTCTGTGAGAGAGTTCCACACTCGAATTGTCAAAAAGTGTGTTCTAGAGTTGCTATTACATGGAGGCTTGGTTAAGTTTAAAGAGTGCCCTCTTAGTTGCTTATTCTGATTCATCATGTATTCAGGTCCTTCATGTTCTTTACATAGTAATATGGTGTGCCTGAGGACAACCAAGCTCTATTAGTTACCATTTTATTTTTTAACACAATAACTTCTATATTCCAAAACACCTGATAAACATTTGATATCATGTTTCAGAGCCTCCTCCCAGTAAAGTGGCTCGCCATTGAGTGCATGACGGACCGCATCTTTTCCACGCAGTCAGACGTGTGGTCCTTCGGCATCGTTCTCTGGGAGCTGTTCTCGCTCGCCAAAACGCCATACCCAAACATGGCGCCGTCGAGCTTGCTGCAGTGGCTGTCAGAAGGGTAATTACTTGCTTTATAATTTTTGTAGGGCAGTCTAAAAAGTAAAAGTAGCAGTGATAGCCGATTGGTTAAGCACGCGTCTTGCGGGCACCAGGTCCTGGGTTCAAACCCCGGCTCCTACCTCTGGGTTTTTCGATATCTATGTGCGAATCATAATTTCTATACGATTATCACTTGCTAACGGTGAAGGAAAACATCGTGAGGAAACCTGCATGTCTTTGAAAATTTAACCAATTTTCGGAAGACATGTGAAATCCGCCAACCCGCACTGGGCCAGCGTGGTGGATTACGGCCCGAATCCCCCTCAAATTTAGGGGAGGCCCGTGCCCAGGAGTGGGACGTCAAAAGGGCTAAATTATTATTATATAGCCTACGCCTCAGTCCGTTCCTCATGGCAAGAACATTATCTGGTAAAATAAATAGTGTAGCCAGATGGAAGGAACCAAGCTAAATTGCAAGTAGGGAAGAACCGTGGTACATGAAACTACTTGGAATTTCAGCAGGGTATTTCTTTGGACTGGTGACCCTTGTCTAAGACCTTCCACAGAAATAAATTCTTGCAGATGAGACTCATATTAATGATATAATGTGTGGTGGAATTATAATTATTTCGGTATTTGTGACAATTTGTATGAAGTAGCCCAATAAAAAGAATGCATTTTACAATTCCATTGACCTGATTGTTGCAGGAATCGCCTTGCGAAGCCGAGTTATGCTGACGACAAGTTGTATGACGTCATGCTGAAGTGCTGGGAGCAGAAACCCACCTCGCGGCCATCCTTCAGCCATTTGCAAGAAAGACTCGGCGCCTTCCTGGAGGATAACGTGCGAAATGTAAGTTTCAGTAGTTTATATAGATAATCCTATAATAAACAACGCTTGTAATATGGGTCTATGCAATGGACAAGTGGCGATGACAGTGACGAATTACAAACTAAGTTTATCGCTTCTAAAGTTTCACGGCAAAGCAATTAAAAGTCACATATACGCCTTATAAAATTAATTATTTGCCTATATTCATTAGACGCCTCGCTACACCCCACCTCAGATCACTTCACGCCACTTACAAATTCCCTCGAGAGTTAATTATTCCCAAATCAGAAGACCATTAGTAGCGACACCATTGTGTCGCCATATAATGACCCGTCCACAAATGTGGGCAGTAAGAAGACACATTCGAAAAAGGGCTCACCTCTGTACCAATATCTCCGCTTTCCCGTATGTCTAGCGCGTGAAGAACAAGATGAATTGCGTTGATGTTTTTCAGCACTACGTGGATCTAAACGCGGCCTACACGGACATGAACGTGAGGGCGGAGGGGCAGGAGGACTACCTGGACATGATGTGCTCGCCGGACTACAACAACCTCGTCACGCCGAGCCCACACCACTACGTCAACGAATCCAACTTCTTCCCACAAACGCCCACGAAGCTTGGTGAGATATTAACACCTTTAAAAGTATCTAGAATAAGGATTTTTTTTCAGAATATTCTGTGTTGAAATTGGTACCATGTGTCCAATAGTTTTCAAGAAATATACATTTTTTAATTAGGCGAACTCGGCCATATCCACACCCGTCGATTTTTCGAGAAGTTTAGCCGAAGCTCTTATAATGGCTAATCCACGAACTAGAAAATTAAGTGTTATGCTAAACGCGAACACCGATGCAAAGAAAAAATTAAATTATTTGCTCAAATTATTTTTTGGACATAACAAAGTCTTACGTGTATAATTCGTCATTCATAAAAAAAAATGTTGCAAAGTTTAAAACTAGTTTTTGACACCACTTTTGAACAGTAGTTGTGATCAGTTGTATTTGTGGATAACAAATTTGTATTTAATAAATAAACAATGTACTTAGCTATAAATATAGTAAATTAGGTACACACGACTCATATACACCATTATATTACTTAATACATAATTATACTTTAGTTTTAGCTTTTAGAAAAACGAGAAAAGGAAGTGTCTGAACTTTCAAGTGTCAATGAACGCACCACTGCAAGGTGGCGCCGCTCTGGTGGCAAAAAAATACCTGTTTGACCCATTTGTCAGACAAAGTTGCTATACTACGGGTGTAGGTACCCCATTTGGGTTGATTAACAGTTGTCGGTCGATATTTATTTGATGAAATAAGGTTTATTTATTATAAATAGGGAAAATGTGTTTCAAAATGGTTAAACTTTATTACAAGTTTAGTTTAAACATATTCCCCTTGTCACTGTAATTTTTATTTCCTTGTCATAATTATTGTTTCCTTTTGTCAGACGGGACCGATAACACAACAGTATGATTAACTACAAAAAAGTCTCGGAACGGTAATAAACGTACGACGCATGAGTTTCGTTGTTACTAACAATTGTTTTTTTTACGACACTGCGTACACTACACACATTCCTATACTAAAACCTTGATTCGGTATTCTACTGGTTTGCTATATTCTTGCTGTACCATCGTGTGGCATGGCCCTGTTCTCTATTTAATCCTTTCCCTCTGTCAAGATGACAGTATACAAGCGTTTCATAGGCCAGTATCAATAAATCGATCTCAATTCTGAGAGCGATCTTGAGTGCGCGTTTGACATGACATTTTCTACTGGTATGACCAGTGGCGGATTTACCAGCGGGCTGAGTAGGCTGGAGCCTAGGGCGGCAGATTTTTGGGGCGGCAAATTTGGGGACCGATTTTTTTCTACCTCATAGAAATCAAAAAGATTTCTGCATGACGGTGTTCTGATGTTATATATATAACTCTGCAACAAATTTTGCCTATTTTTGGTGACTATTTTACGTGCAATTTCAACGATTTTTTTCTGGATTGTAAAAAAAATCTAGGAAATTACAATTATTGGGGCAAGCACGGCAAAATTTTTACAGCCTATACCTTGGAAATTTGTAAATCCGCCACTGGGTTATGACGTAAGAATGACATTTCCAAGATCGCTCTCAGACTTGAGATCGATTGATTAATACGACCCTGATAAGTTAAAACAAAACAAAACTGAAATTATATCGACAGTAGTTAATATTATAAACCGCATTACGGCAGACACACTCATGCCGAGAACATACGGGAACGTCTAAAAACTAGAACATGGGCACGCATTGTTCACTACGAATTTCTATACGGAGAAAAGCTCTTCATGGAAGTGGATGATGACTGCTATTGAATTTAGTATATTTGTATATTGTTTTATAAGTACTATCTGCTTATGTGACCTACCTACCTATTGTGAAATTATTGTACGGAAATATTAAATACATCCAAAAATATTTGCTGTTAAAATTTGCTAAGTAATTATGACGTTAAACTTCACCTGATTTCGAAACTCAAACGTTCGATTATTAAATTTAGAAATTAAAAACATCTAATTTATATAAACAACCTTATTGTCCCAATTTTCTTGCCATCTAGATTCTCGGTATGAGTGTCGAGCAGGATGTAGTTAATGCTTGTAGATAGTTATTTTGACTAAATGAGTCTATACCACAATGTTCACACAAACTATCATTTCAGATGAAGAGGGATATCTACAAATGAGTCCGGCTTCTAAACAAGCTGTATTCAGTCCACGACTCCAGGACACCAAGTTTGACTTCGACGCTCACAAGCTCAAGCCGAGGGCATCCGAAGCCAGCAGCTACGGGTCTGAACTAACGCCAATGCTGACCCTCAACAACTTACCCAGGAGCGGCTCAGACTCGGATCACGAAGGAAACGTCTCTCCCAATCTCAACAAAACATGTCCGAGTATCAAGGAAGAAGCGGACGAAGTGTTTGAGATTAAACAAAACAACTTGAAGAACGCATACAACACAGCTGTCACCAACCCGACATACATACCGCTCAACGTCGACATAGATAAGAAACCTAAAGATATTATTAACACGTATGTCAACGTAGCAAACGGTCTAGTCAAATAATTTCACTGTAACAGAATAAACTAATCTCATTTACTTGTAGATATATATATTGGACATGTTACTTTCATTCTGCATAAGTGTCAAATTTGATTGCTGTTACCCTTTTGATCTCCTTACTCAAACAACTTACTTGTCTGTTTAATATTAAGTGCATATGCGAATTAGGTATTCAAACTAACTAAAACACTACCGGATGCGCGTAGAGTTTATTTTCCCTTTTTATCTTTGCTCATTGTCTTTATTTTAGCCTGTATTCTATATTTGTAATTCTTTCACGTTATTAGGTTTGTATCTAAATGTTTTATGTGTAGATAATATTATAATTGTGTGTTGATTGCGAGAAGTGGAGTTTAAAAGAGTTGACCCATTTTACTATAAAGCGTGTTGTGTGTGACCATCACGGAATATTGGGCACATGTTATGGGCAGGGTTGTCGAATATAATACAATAAGAATAGCAATTAATATCGTCAATTTATTTTAATATACATTTGACTAAGACTTAGTGCATGATGGAAGAATAGTCGCTACAAATCTAAGAAGCGTAAACCGAAGGAAATACTCTTGAGAAAAAAATTACGATTTTTAGTCAACGTTTTGTAATAACAGCAGATAATTTATCGATACGAGGCATTACATAAATCTTTGGTGTTATAACAAAACGTTCCGATGAAAATACTTACTTAAAGAATACTAGGAATTACAAAAATAATGTTATAATTATTTTTCATAGTGTAAGGTGAATACAATTTTAAACATTTTCAGCGGCTTGACAACCCTAAGCAGGCGTAAAGACCGGTATATTTTATGATGTGATATTTTGGCGTAGATAACAGTAGTTCGACTCTTGAATGTAGCCGATACAACAACCCCACCAGATATATAATATTAAGAATATTATTTAAACAATTTCACAGCGAAACATTCCTGGATTTATTTTATTTTCTAAAACATAATGTTCGCATGAAATCAATATTATTTTATTGTAAATGATAATAGGTACGGTCAGTGCAAATGTAGTTATGCAAGTTTCAAAAGATTTTCACTGGTAATAATTATATTGCTTTTGACGCTGACTCTACTGTGTAAACAATGTGGAAGGTTCCACAGAGTACCTTAGAAGGTACCTATAGAACTATAAATCTGTAAATACTTGATATTTAAGTTAAACTTTGTTCGATTTTACTTTATTGTGGACAGATGAATTCAGATAAGCAAGAAGGCGGATATGATTGTCTATAGACACGATTCTAAGTAAGTAAGTATATGAATAAGTTAAGTGTATTTTGATGTTCCGGTTCATTGTTTTATCTAGTCTCCATACATATGCAAAATATGGATATTAAGTTTGAAAGTTAACGTTTATATAATACTTTGGTAAGTATATATGTATTTTATAATCTGCGAATATATTTTGCGAGTAGGTATACAGGACACGTGACGAAATAAAACAATATTCAGTATATTGTATGGAAATAATATATTAATCCATAAAATTGCCTTAATATACATAATAGTGTCTGCAAGGTGTAGGTGCATCCATCTGCTCGGTACCATTGCTTTTGACGTTTGTTAATAGGAATTAATAAATCTGTTGTTTATTTTGGAACAAATTATATTTTTGTTGTAGGTACAAATTATGTAGATGCCATATATTTCGTAAAAATAAATCAATGTGATATTAAATCTAATTACAAAAGTCTTTCATTTTATATCCTTGATCCATATCACGCTGGTTTTAATTGTTTATAACGATACAATTTAATGCTCTCCCAGCTAAAGACATCTTTGTTCTAGGATATTAATTTATTTAAGTAACCAAATTATTTTGTAATAAAATAAATAATGCTATAATAATCCTCTCATAAACGCGACGACGACCGATTCTACTGTTGCGGCACCCTGAAAACGAAAAAATATCGTGTGAATTTTAATTTAAAACCCCAAATTACAAAAAAACTATTATAATATTCACTCACATCTTTAAATGTTTCTACTAAACCAAGAGGAATATCCATGAGCATCTTGACAAAGTTTGTGACTGCCTGTAAAGATAAAAATAATCCTTACATAGGTACTATTTAGATTGATAGAAACACATACGTTCATATAAATAAGTATAATTCATTTTAAAATTGAATTACAATTAACATAGGTAGGTACATACTGCGCCACACAATTGTTATTAAATTAACTAATAATGTAAAATGAAAACTTATTATATTTATAAAATAAAGTACCTACATACGAAGCTGCTACGTTGTGCAATGGGAATGATTTTAATAAAATAAAATTTGCAAGTACTCACGCCGGCCGGTTTCGGTTCGGACTTGGCGGGCGAGCGAGTTGTCGCAGTTCCATTCGCCGCGCATATTATCGGAGCCACGTAGATCATCACAAAAACCAATGCTTTCCACCCGATGCTCGCCATCCTATTCAACACTACTAGACTCTACACAAAATCATCTTCTTAAATATCAACTGTATGAACCTATACCTGTTCGTGTATTATGCGGCCTAGTTAAGCTAATTCTGTGGAGCGTGCTTACGTAATATTCAAATTTTCTAATGTGATGCTAATGTGTACACGTTTAAGGTTTAGCTTTGTTGGTGTTTAGGCAAGAACAGCATGCTATAACTAATAGGTACAAGGACATGTCAGCGTCGAGGACAAGGATCAACTTTTAAGTGCCTTATTCTCCATTATTTGGTTAAGGAGAGTTTTAATAAGTTAGGTACACTTATAACTCTATAGCTCTTCTGTAGGTATAGCAAAACCGTGAAATTGAAAAATTCGACGCAAACCATCTGAAGCAATTTTGGTACCTACTCTTTAGCATAATCAGTAATGTAATGAATCATGTTTTTACGCTTTTTGCATATGAAAACTAATGAGTTCCGCTGAAAAAATGAATATAAAAGGTGAAACAAGAAAACATTATATTATGATGTAAATTACAGCCCAATACGTAATTATGATACACTAGCTGTGCCCGCGACTTCGTCCGCGTGGAATTTAATTGACAAAGTTTCATACAAACTTTCATCCCCTATTGTATTCCCTTGGGGGTAGAATTAATCAAAATCCTTTCTTAGCGGATGCCTACGTCATAATATCTACCTGCATGCCAAAATTCAGCCCGATCCGTCCAGTGGTTTGGGCTGTGCGTTGATAGAGCACTATGTCAGTCAGTCAGTCAGTCAGTCAGTCAGCCACCTGTGAGTTATATATATTTAGATATACATATATGATACGGGTACTCGTAGGTATTCTAGTCTACATTAAATTTTACATGCTAGATTTTCACCTTCTTGCTATCTGGGTAGCCATATAATATCATAATTATAATAGTTAGGACTTGTCATACTCCACTGCAGGGCACGGGCCTCTCCTAAATGCGAGAGGTATTCGGATCATAGTCTCCCAGCCCTTGTTCGTTGCTCAGGCGAGCTCAGTTTCTAAATTGTATTTGGTTTCACCGTTTGGCGTGCCATAATAGAAAGAGACTTCGTAATGTTAATATAGTTTTATTTCAAATTACTTACTGATACCACAGAACCTATAGTAAAACAGTGATCCGACGAAAGCCTGAATAACTAACAAATATAATTCAATTAAATCCACATTATAACGGTCACTCGGGAGACGATGAGTTTTACAAATGTACCAGTAGGTATTATCTTTTTTGGCGGACTTCACATGTCTTTCGAAAATTTGTTAGATCTTCTAAAACATGCAGGTTTCCTCACGATGTTTTCCTTCACTGTAAGCAAGTGATAATTATATAGAAATTATGATTCGCACATAGATTTCGAAAAATCTAGAGGTGCGAGCCAGGGTTTGAAGCCAAGACCTGGTGCCCGCAAGACGCGTGGTTTAACCAATCGGCTATCTCAGCTTATATGGATACACATAGGGTTTTAATATTGATATATTGATTATGGTGATCCATATTGCAATAGGTAATCAGTTACACTATGTTTTTGCATAGTATTTGAAATGTTTTTATTTAAGTCTTGATAATTATAATCGAGAAAAGTGTTCTAATTACAATATATTTTATATTCAATTTAATCGTATTCCCGATACTTATCCAAATCCCCAAGTATAATTTCGGACTTTTATATCACCATGTATAGCATTTTATGACTGTAATGTGGAAGACTCTGTATATAGATATATGTAAAACAATCTACCTACCTAATAGGTATAACAATATTCTCACGAAGTTTGAATGCATACAGTGCCAATTCCTTGAGCATTCCCCATGAAGTCAGAATAGAAATGTAGTTGGCTAACTGAAGCTCAGGCGATAACTACAATAGGTGTAGGTATAACTGTGAAACTTCGTCGGTAAGGGTGCTATGTAGCTACTACTACCTATTACTAAAATATTAAAGCTAAACGTGATATATAATGTTTAATATAGAACCATTGTCCACTAACCAATGGCGCGATGGCGGGCAGATGCGTTAGCAATCTGTCAGCAATCTTTTATTTTTAATAGGTATTTACTAAATTAAAAATGAAAACAAAATTTTAAAAATTGGTTTATTAATTGCATAAATCGAGTTTGACTTTAGTATTGAATAGTAAATATGTGAACTACGATGTATATATCGCATATAATAATCTTGCCATGGCGATTATGATCATTATATTTCGGCTCCTAGTTTTCATGAACCACTGGATCAATACCTAGAATTATTTAATCGTAGGTCAACTCTTGTTTATTATAGGTTCTGAACGCCTGAATGAAAAGGCGTGTAAACTATGAATTCACGAAATGTTCTTTATTTATTGTTCTTAGCTATGTTCAACCGATAGAACTGTTTGTCAACAATCAATGTTAGAGCAAATAAATGAGAGAGTAGCTCTACGCTAGGGTCCCTTAAATTTCACATTCATAGTTATTTTCAGGAGTTCTCCAAATTAGTAGCCACACAAAGAACAAATCATAAGAGATAACAGTTTTAATTTATTTCCATAGGGTGTTAAATAAAATATCAAATTAAGATTAATTATTTTATAAAGAACTATAAAGTAATTGTTCAAATAAAAGTTATCCCCACCATGTTCCCGTCACCATGTCTTTCATTGTTTGGGTTCCCTGCGAAAATACATCAAAGGATTTATCATCAATTAAAAAATACCTCCGTTGTCTTTATTATTTGTATTATTTATATACTTAGTATATAATCACTCTTAATGTGTGTGTGTTTGTCACTGAACTCCTCCTGGTTAGTGCACCGGTTTTGATGAAATTTTTGTATGAGTTTACATGGGTCCTTGATCGCTTAGATTCACAGTTGGACCCGGTAGATGGAGTTGCAATCGGGTTCTAGGTAGTCCAAGACGACATCTGCCGGGCCCGCTATTCTTGTTATAGCAACAAAGGAAGATGAACAAGTCAACTTACATAACTGCAAACTTGAGCCAATTTATTCGGTATACCCGTGATAAGGTCGAAGAAGCCTTGAATTATCTGTAAAATAATAAACAAATAAATTATTGATAATTGGTGCTACAATAAAGAGTTGAAACAAAGACTACCCACTGAGGGGTTATGTTCAAATTACCACCGTTTTATGTTCCACTCTTGCTCTTGTACACAGTGTAAATTGCATTAAAGAGTAGCGGACAAAACTATTCAAGAAAATACTTCTAATAAAATCATAGCAGGTACTTGAGAAATGATATTTTCAAAAATAAGTGTTGGAATTTCGAAAAAAAATATATATCTACCAATTAAGACTGTCAATTATTTCTCGCTTTTGAAACACCCTGTGCAAGACCTCATCAAGACCATTTACACTTGTCTACTCTTCTCAACACTTCCACACTGTACCTACGTCACAGTTAGCTTTGTTAATCAAAACTCTACTATCACTTACATTTGGTGGTTTAGTTGTGGTGGTTGCCGGCGCTGCCGTTGTCGTGGCCGCGGCCGCTGCCGGGGCAGCCGTGGTCGAAGAATTGTCTTGACAAACCGCCACAGCCACAATCATCGACAACACGACAAGCAGTTTCATGTCTACATAACCCATTATCGTATCTCACTGTCCATTTGAAACTCGACATATTCTTATATATACAGCCCGTTGACAACCGAGACTGACTGCTGTTGTACAGAATGACGCATAAGCAACGTCAAATATTTTGGATTAATAATGAGATGTGGCGCTGGAGGCCACTTTGAGTGTGGTATTAATGAATATTCAGTAGTAAGAAAATAAAGGAGGCAAAGGCAGTCTAGAGCAGTTACGTGGTGTTTTATTATTTTCTCGTATTAGCACTGCACTCAATACTGATTGAATTATACAAAATACGTTGAACACATGACAAATCTGAGTTACCTATGTAACACCGTAGGTACTGAATAGTGTATTATGACAGGTACGTCATCAAACAACTAATGCCTATTTTTAACCCCCGACGAAAAAAGAGGGGTGTTATAAGTTTAACATGTGTATCTGTGTATCTGTGTATCTGTGTATCTGTGTATCTGTGTATCTGTGTATCTGTGTATCTGTGTATCTGTGTATCTGTGTGTCTGTCTGTGGCAACGTAGCGCCCAAGCTGATGGACCGATTTCAATTTTGTTTATTTTGTTAGATAGGTATTCTGATCGAGAGTGTTCTTAGCTATGTTTCATGAAAATCGGTTCAGCCGTTTGAAGATCATCAGCTCTTTTGTAGGTAAAAAAGCCACATTCTGGGCCAAAACCAACTTCCACGGCTCGAATCCATTCAAAATTTGAGATGATTGGATTTAGATTTATTATATTTTTTAATGATCGTAATAGTCTGAACTGGCTTTTTACAATATTATTAATTTGAAAAGATTCCCTGAAAATGGAAAAAAGTATATTTTATCAATTTTTTATATGAGATTTGTGTATGAACTAAAGACGTTCCATAAGTCACGTGTCAAAAAATTGATACGCGCATGCCTTAAATTTTGTTAATGGTCATGGAATATTACGCTATAATAATTCTAGAGGGCGCTGCTCCGCCATTGAGAAAAAAGAAAGAAATTAATAGAACTTTAGCGTTATTGAAAATTCATCCCCTGGGCTGCCCCCGTCCACCTGAACCAGAGTTATTACATCAAATTGAATCATAATTGATAATAGTTTAGTAGGAATTAAACCTCTGTGGCATAGATTCGTAGTCTATTCTAGTGTCAATCATCATAATGTCAAATGATTCAAGAAAATCTGTTCAGCCGTTTGGAAATGATTAGCTGTTTTCTAGTTAAATAAGAGATATGAGCAACTTACATAGGTCTGATTGATTTGAAATGTGGTACCCTGTTACTTCAATGATATTGCAAGGACATGGTAACCTTGACCTGATGCTGCAGCGTCCCCTGCAGGATACCGAAATCCTTACCAAATTACCGCTTATATATCGTGTTTGGGGTCATTGGAATAGTCTTTATAAATATGTATTATAGATGAATGGTGTTCAGGGTCTGATGATGAAGCAGGAAAGAGAGATTCTTAGCTACTTTCACTCGTTGAATCGTTATGAATTTTTGATATACGCTGTACTTTTGTGGCCAATTGGTATATGAATGTGAATTAATTAACACGATTTGATATAGTACGGCGCTGCATAGAATAAGGTACGTTGGAGTAAGGTTCAGACTCCACCGTGCCTTATGGGAGGTGATTAAATGGGATTAAGTAAATGAATATTTACGATTCAGTATGATACAGTAGGTCGGCGAAAGTATAGTATGGATTTTGAGCCCTTTCAGATTAGCATTTTTTGCGCATATAAGCTCGTAACGGCTTACGCGCTTACAGGCACGACACATCTTGCGCTTCAAATGCCAAATGCGCGTAAAACACCTTTATTCCGCTTATACTAGCTTAAAACTACATCAACATAAGTACGAGTTGCGCGTGTGGCTTTATAGAGTGTCTCGCGTCCAGTGGTTAAATAATCAACACAAACACAAACTGAAAATTGTTTTTATTCATGTTAACCAACAAAGCATTTATGAATAGTCAGAATCTACCACCGGTTCGGAATGCTGCTTCCACTGAGAAGATCCGGCAAGAAACTCAATGGTTACTCTTTTCAATGAATAAAAGGTGGTGTACATTCTCAGGAACAGCAACAGAGTGTGAGCAGGCAACAACATTGTCACTAAATAAGTAAATAATAATCAAATCTAACTCAGATATGCTAGGTATTTAAATTAGAAAGCTAGTTTAGTGAGGTGTGCATACCTACTCCCTCTTTACATCAATGTCAATGTTTACAACCAAAATAATAGAAGGTAATAATAAAATAAATTCATGTAAACTAACAAAGCATTTATGAATAGTCAGAATCTACCACCGGTTCGGAATGCTGCTTCCACTGAGAAGATCCGGCAAAAAACTCAACAGATACTCTTTTCAATGAATAAAAGGTGGTGTACATTCTCAGGAACAGCAACAGAGTGTGAGCAGGCAACAACATTGTCACTAAATAAGTAAATAATAATCAAATCTAACTCAGATATGCTAGGTATTTAAATTAGAAAGCTAGTTTAGTGAGGTGTGCATACCTACTCCCTCTTTACATCAATGTCAATGTTTACAACCAAAATAATAGAAGGTAATAATAAAATAAATTCATGTAAACTAACAAAGCATTTATGAATAGTCAGAATCTACCACCGGTTCGGAATGCTGCTTCCACTGAGAAGATCCGGCAAAAAACTCAACAGATACTCTTTTCAATGAATAAAAGATGGAGTACATTCTCAGGAACAGAAACAGAGTGTGAGCAGGCAACACTATTGTCACAAAATAAGTAAATAATAATCAAATCTAACTCAGAAAGGTTCGGTATTAAAAAAAATTAGATAGTGTTTAATGCATTATATTACTAACAGTAGGTACCTAGTATTTAGTAAGAATTGAAAAGTGTTCTAACTGTAAAAATATTTTAAAATTATAACAGAGTGTGACACTCTGTAGAAAATTATGGTAATGAAGTACTGCTTCTCAGTCTTTGCAATTCTGCTAAAGCCAATCTATCATGTGGATTTTGAAACAGCTTTCTTTGATTCAGTTCACAAATAACAACACCCTGCAAGCTTTTTATACGACTTAATGCCACATAAGCTTGGCCTTTTGCAAAAATACTTTTGCCTAAATAAACGACAGCTTTTTCTACAGTGGTACCTTGCAACTTATGGACAGTAACAGCCCAACTTAAAATGATGGGAAACATTATTCTTTCGATGTTGCCATACCCTCTGAGACCTTGAAACGTCAAACTTTGTGGCTGTATTGGAATCCATCCGTTTTCGTCTTTAAAATTCCTGCCAACCGATTTGTCGTCAAATTCAATAAATATCTTTTTTGGGAGTTCCCCTTCCTCTAATTGATCTCTGCGAAGTCCATTCCATTCCAGTTTTTTAATAATGCCCATGCTACCGTTCACTAACCCTTCGGAAACCTTCAAATTCATTCGCAACATTACTCTAGCACCAATTGCAATTTTTATTGAATTTAGCAACCCTCCCGTACAGTTTGGATCTTGAGGAACAGAAGCTTGATTGGGTTTTTGACCATAAGTGGCAGGTTCTTTAGATTCATCAAGAGCATTTAAAGTATATATTTTTACTGATTTGGCAATAAGTTCTATCATTTTGTCATTATAGGCATTAACAAGTTTCAATGTGGGGAAAATACGAACAGCTTCCCCGTCAGCAAAATCATCAGCCAAAGGCACTCGACTTCTTTCAAGCAAAATCTCATACTGCTCCATACTCAATTCACCTACTCGAAGATTATTAAGAAGGTCTATAAATTGGCCATCGTTCTGTTGTCGGACGTTGGTTTTTAAATCGCAAATCCCAAAGTAGTGCCACAAATGTGGCTCTCCTTGGAATATAATTGGTTGCTTGAAGCACCAGCTGCCCTTAACAGGCGACAACTGCATAATATCCCCGAAAACTAAGATATTTACCCCACCAAAAATGTCTTGACAGTTTTTAAATTCTTGTAAACGAAGATGAATAGATCGAAGAACTTCATAGGAAACCATTGATATTTCGTCTATTATAAGCCAACGAATGTGACGCCATTTTCGTCTCATATCCTCCAGCCGCTGTCCTGTCATCTGTCGATATACTGTTGCTCTACCTTTCTCGATGCCTAAAGAAAATGCACTATGAATAGTTTTTCCGTTGACAAGACGCGCTGCAACTCCTGTTGGTGCGGTTACTTCTACAAAAGTTGCATTTAACAACTGCTCTGTTGTTGGAGCATAACATCGACGAATATGATAAACTATTGTTTTCAGCACAAAAGATTTTCCGCTGCCAGCTCCCCCAGTCACGAATAATTTTAATGGAACATTTGTGTAAGGTTGGTTAGTCACCTCATGTCGAATTCGTTTCGTTACTTCATCAAAAATTTTTTTTTGTTCTATATTCATGCTGCTGACCATGGCATGAAATTCTTCGTTTGAGATATTAACATGCATTTCTTCTGCAACTTCTTCTACTTCGATATCACCATCAGCCATTCTCGGGTCGTATCCATCAACAATCGCCCCTACATCCTGGTTTTCTGTATTGACTACTTGCTCAATGGCGCCATTAAATACTGCAGGTTCGGTTAGTGCTAACACTTGGCCAATAACTTGCTGAAGCTCTCGTTCGATGAATTGAAATTGCTCAACAGAATCCCCGTGAAATGGACGTAATAGATCTCGTTGCACCATAAAAGCTTCTTCGCACGTTTCAAAGCCCGCCAGCAAATTGCTTTCATTTCTAAATGGAACATGGGCTACAAGATAGCTATAAAAATACCCTTCCCGGTCTCCCATTTGCGTATAATAGCGAGTCCTCAGAATCGCAGGCTTTCTTCGCTTTTTCATAAAGTTTCCATTTAGAAGTCTAATGGTCATTTGTCTTGTATCAGCGCCCTCTTCTAGTTCTTCATAAACTTCTCCGTCTCCGTCTTCTTCGTCAGTAATAGGTCGAGTTGTGTGTTCATAATTTATGGCAAATTCTGCCAAACTGAGGTGTTCCAAATTTGTTGGTCTTTGAATATACCTATCAAATATGTTTTGATACGTTTGCCCTTGGTCACTGTCATACCGTAGAATTCTATATCGTTCATGAGGCCGGCATGTATTGACGAAAATCACTTTGCGTGAACTGTCTCTTAATTTCAGGTGGCATAATCTATAGGCACATTCACACGCTGATACTCTACGATGGTTTAAAATAGCCATAGAAACTGCAAACAATTGCCTACCAATATCCCCATGACAGGCTCGTACTCTACTAACGGCATCTTTCACCGCTTGACCAACATCCTGGGGTTCGTGCTTGGAAGTATATTTAGCTATATAATAAGATACAGCTGTCACATTTCCACAGGGCTGGATGTCCATATTCGCTTTCCAGAGTTTCAGTATCTGGGAATTGTAATTATTTACGTACTGTTCTCCTGGATTTCTTCTTAAAATACAAAATCGTCCATTGTTACGCAAAGTTTCATCAGGTCCTAACAAAACCGTCTGTTCGCTAACTGGTCTTGGAAAATTAAATCTACAGTGATTATCATTCCTGTTCTTATAGCAAGTTGTTGAATGAAAGTGTATTTGAACCCGTTTTACTATAGCATTTAACTCGTCATCTTCATTATGTAAAGAACATGAAACAATCTCATAGATCAAAGATCTGCCTTCAGGAGTGTCAAAATTTGGTGCATTTTCAATCCAGCATAACATATGTAGGTGTGGACTTCCACGATTTTGAAACTCAATCCTCCACCAATAATCTGTAAGCCTTCCTCCTAATACTTGATCGTTATTCTTCAAATATCTCATGAAAGCATTGACACGTATCATAAATTGACGACTCAAAGTCACAGGATGTTCATCTACCAATTTTTGTCTGTCATTAAAACTTAAATCAATTGGATTTTCATTAGGACGCCCTGCGGCAATTAGAAGTGCTTTCAGGATATCGTCCCAATTTAGATCATTGCAGCTTAAAGTAAGGAACCACGTAGGAGGACCTATATTCTTAACCATGGCAATAAGGTTTGAACATGCACTTTGCCAGTATGCATTTGATCCTCGCATATTCCGCATATTAAGGTGAATATTTTCAACCAAGTTTTCAGGTCGATTTTCTCCCTGGCGCATTCTTAAAACCACACCTACATTTTGCTTAGCTCTAAAAAACTCCATAACCGACAATGCATAAAAAAGATAGTCGTGTCTTTGAAAACGTGTATCAACTCCCATAATTCTAGCTTGACAGTAATCTAATGGTGTTATCGGATGAGGCCGACTTTCCTGTAATCCATTTCTGCCGTAAGGAAACAAGTGGAACCAAGACAATTCTTCTGCTCTTCTTTCCCGAGTAATTTGTAAAGGTGGTTCAGTTTTTCTACGTAGTTGATGAACTGGCAACTGAGAGCAGTTATCGTAATCAATAACAGTAGATAATTCAGGAATAGGTTCGTCTATGACACGTAAAACTGACGAGGTTATAGCAATATTGTCATTCAAGTCATTGGATGATTGTGATGACCCGTTGGTATTTCTTATAATGTGGCGGTCATGTTCTGGTTCATTTAGATTTAAGGAATGTACAGCCGGGGTAATTTTTGTAATAATGTATTGATCATCGTCCAGTCTATTTTGCTGTGATTTGGGTATATTTGATTTTAAAACTGACCACAACGATGGAATAGAGGGGAAAGATATTAAACAAGCTGCACCATCCTGAGCTAAACGACCTTTTGGTCCTCTTGAGTGAGAGTCGAATAAGTAATATAAATTATCAGTTTTCCAGATTGCTACTGAAATGCCATTACATGTAACAATAGCCCCCTGATCAGCAACAGAATCTGTAAAGAACTCCACTAAGCCATTCTTTAGATCTGGAAATCCAGCATCTTGATTATTTATGCTCAGATGGCCGCAAATTGAAGCAGATTCATGGTGAACTTGTATGAAACATGAATGATTTAATACCTCAAAATTTACTTGTAATTCCTGAACACGTAAATATTCTACATTAGCCTCGGCTAAATCCGGAGCCCTTCGAGATGTTATACTATTTGAGTACAAACGATCACCAGAAATTAAAATTGAATCAATTATATCAGAAGACCATGTCTGACTTTGTTTAATTTTTGTTACTGAAATAGCTACGGCGGCATTTGCAGTACACTGCTTACCTCGAGAGAAATCACGAAATTTACTGTGACTTTGATGAAATGAGCCTCTCAGTATACGCCGATTATTACCCATATCTTGGAAATAATTTATAATGTCGTTTGTGTTTTCCTGCTGTATTATGTCGTTTTGTAGAACATGGCAAATTTCGTTAATATTGTAATTATCATTATTAAAGTTTACAGTAACATTTCTGTACAAAGGATTATTAGCGATAAGCCAATCTAATGCAGCTCGCAGTTTTTGAATATTTACTGAAAAGCGACGTAATCTTTGAACTGACTCTAATTGTTCACAAACAATCACTAAACCAGCACTACTCATTTGTAGCGGAAGCTGCTCAGATATTTCTTCAACATCCTGGCCAAAAAGTACAGCTTGTCCATGGAAACCATGTTGTCCAAAGCGACCACTCAGTTTAATCATTTTTACAAATGGAATTATCCTACTTAATAAACGTATTTCCACATCAGATAATGTCAGTATTTCCGGGGGAATTTCATCTAATGACATACCATTCCAGTAAGCTTGAGTAGGTGTTCTTCTGTTACGAAGTGTTCTGGCACATCGGTGGCAGATAGAGATAACATCATATTGAGTCATTAGCTCATTTGGCAGTATATCTCCTGGTAAATTTCCTACAGTAACTGACTGTACTTGTTTACGATAACAAAGTTTATTACATATCAAACAAACTGTATCAGCATAAGTTTGTATAGAATTATCAAAATCTTCGCATAGTTTGGCTCTAGAATTAGAAGTACACTGTGCATTTCTGGCACGTCTTACAGAACTTTGCTCCGGAGTCTCATTCAATGTAGCCCGAGCCGTACCTTCTGCATCCCTGGTGAGTCTAGAAGAACGTTGCTCTGGAGTCTCGTTGAAACGAGATTCAGCAGTAATCTGCGAATTTATGGCACGCCTTGACAAACGTTGCTCAGGAGTCTCATTCAATATAGCCCGAGCAGTAGCTTCTGCATCCCTGGTGAGTCTAGAAGAACGTTGCTCTGGAGTCTCGTTGAAACGAGATTCAGCAGTAATCTGCGAATTTATGGCACGCCTTGACAAACGTTGCTCAGGAGTCTCATTCAATATAGCCCGAGCAGTAGCTTCTGCATCCCTGGTGAGTCTAGAAGAACGTTGCTCTGGAGTCTCGTTGAAACGAGATTCAGCAGTAATCTGCGAATTTATGGCACGCCTTGACAAACGTTGCTCAGGAGTCTCATTCAATATAGCCCGAGCAGTAGATTCTGCATCCCTGGTGAGTCTAGAAGAACGTTGCTCTGGAGTCTCGTTGAAACGAGATTCAGCAGTAATCTGCGAATTTATGGCACGCCTTGACAAACGCTGCTCAGGAGTCTCATTCAATATAGCCCGAGCAGTAGCTTCTGCATCCCTGGTGAGTCTAGAAGAACGTTGCTCTGGAGTCTCGTTGAAACGAGATTCAGCAGTAATCTGCGAATTTATGGCACGCCTTGACAAACGCTGCTCAGGAGTCTCATTCAATATAGCCCGAGCAGTAGCTTCTGCATCCCTGGTGAGTCTAGAAGAACGTTGCTCTGGAGTCTCGTTGAAACGAGATTCAGCAGTAATCTGCGAATTTATGGCACGCCTTGACAAACGTTGCTCAGGAGTCTCATTCAATATAGCCCGAGCAGTAGATTCTGCATCCCTGGTGAGTCTAGAAGAACGTTGCTCTGGAGTCTCGTTGAAACGAGATTCAGCAGTAATCTGCGAATTTATGGCACGCCTTGACAAACGTTGCTCAGGAGTCTCATTCAATATAGCCCGAGCAGTAGATTCTGCATCCCTGGTGAGTCTAGAAGAACGTTGCTCTGGAGTCTCATTGAAACGAGATTCAGCAGTAATCTGCGAATTTATGGCACGCCTTGACAAACGTTCTTCAGGAGTCTCATTCAATATAGCACAAGCCGTACCTTCTGCATCCCTGGTGAGTCTAGAAGAACGTTTCTCTGGAGTCTCATTGAAACGAGATTCAGCAGTAATCTTCGAATTTATGGCACGCCTTGACAAACGTTGTTCAGGAGTCTCATTCAATGTAGTCCGAGCCGTAGCCTCTGCATCCCTAGCGAGCCTGGCGAAACGTTGCTCTGGAGTTTCATTAGACCGTGAAATACTGGTTGATATAGAATTTTTTCTTTGACGTAATATACGTTCAACAATATTTTCCTTTGACCTCTGCAAAGTCTTAGTCGCCGCATCTCTGTCTAAACGACGCTGCTTATATTGTGGACTTTCTTGACTTCGCAATTCAGCCTTTCGAGTAGCTTGTGATATCAAATACTGGTATCTCTCAGGAGTGTTCTCATCAGGCTGTGATAATTTTCGCCTTTTGACTTCATTTTGAGTTTTTTTAAGTTTTCGCCCTAGTCCCATTTTAATTAATGAAGTGAATAAACCACCACGAACCAGTCTTTAAATTTTGTGACAGATGTCATCGCTAACATTACCTCGCTCCGCATTCATTCGAACGCAAATTTAATCGTTGATTTTGTTTATTTGTTCAAAGGCATTGTTTGACAGCCAGTATTTTTTTTTATTAACCCCTGATTAAATTGTAACATAATTGATAAACTTATGATAGGAATTAAACCTCCATGGAATCAATATTTAGATTCGTTGTTCATTCTAATATCAATCATCATAATGCCATACAAGATAATGTTAAATACTTAGATTTTCTGTTGATTATTATCATTATCATTGCATTGGTTATCTTAGCTTATAAATGCTTAAAATCATAAATCTTAGCTCATAAATGAGGGAGCCAAAACCTAATAATGTAAATGGCGCTTTCATGATCTGGTATCGAAACTAGTAATCGTATCAGAAGAATTTACGAGATGAGCTATGAATATTGAGCTTAGGGAGCTACGCAAATCGCACTAAGTTAATTTTCTTTCCTTAAAGACATTTCGTCTGATTATTAGGAAGAAATAGGTTAAGTATACATTTTCTCGAAGGGTCGACACATCGGGGGTTTTTTAAATTTTTAATTTAGTATTATTATAGACTCAATAGCCTGTGCCCGCGACTTCACATAGAATTTAACTTAACAAAAATTTCGGGATTATCGGGATAAAAAGTATCTGTTTTCCAAATTTCATCCATATCCGTTCAGTAGTTTTGCGTGAAAAAGTAACAAACATACATCCACACTCGCAAACTTTCGCATTTATAATATTAGTAGGATATTATATACTTTTTTACTAAAATGCTGGCTCTCCCAGACGTCATAGGGATCTCATAGGCCTATCTGTCATAGGGCTATTGCAAGTCTGAGAGCGGTCGGCGATTGTGGCAAACGCCACTAAAAAAGAAGAAGACGAAGACTTAGGAAATATTTATTAATATGGGACATATAGTGATGATACAATACCACCTGTAATGTAAATGCTTCTCTTATAATTGTATTATTAATTTTTTCTGTGGTAGAGTGAAGCCGTAGCTAACTGACTACGGCTCGTGAACAGGCTGGCTCAATGGGTAGTACCACCCTCTCACAGAAAATTAGCGTAAAGTAGTTTCGTATGATATGTGAGAGAGGTAGGAGCCCAACTGTCTGTCTGACTCCCCTTCAGGGCGCAACGTGCGAGCAATAACTATAGTACGTTAACTGCTTAACATCAGTCAGGTCGTACGCTTATTTGCTGACCTTGTTCTACAAAAAATAATTGGTTCAAGTTGATGTATCCGTCGATCGGCGATTGCAGCGGTGAGTATCAAAACAATTTACTCGTCTGACAGTCATTCAAACCACATATATTTTAAGGCGTATACTTATATAGCAATATACGTTGCACAAATGATATTATTTACCTGAATGCGCATGCATACAAAATGCAGGTAGCGTCAACACAAAAGAGCATTGCGGGGCACACGTCGTTACTGGATGCACTATGTGGACGTAAAAACTCCGAGACCTGTCACATTTGTGCCTGCAAGCATTATACATATATGATTTAGACAGAAGGTCTTTGTTGCCGTATGAAAAATGGAGCTATATGTGTGTTGCTAACTGTACTAAGGCCACAAGTATATATTATAATTCCTTACTAATAATTATAATTTTATCAGTTATCTACTCGTGAACCTGGTGTTGGGTTTTCAGGCCAGACCTTTATATGTATATTGATCTTCGTCGCTCTATTGGAGGCATTTGCCTACAATATAGCTTAGCTATAGCCGGGTCAGACAGCTTAACATGCCCTCCGCAGCACGAATTTGGTACTACCAGTACCAATATTCGCAAACGACATCTATGTACCTACATACATACAGCTTCAGTAACTAGTTAGAAAAGTAGAAATAATTTCAGATATACAACGTTATATCGGCGTTCCATCGAATGTGTAGGCTTTAAACGGTTTGGAAACCGAAAAAAAATCATCGATAAACGGAAATGGTTCTCCACTCGATGTGAGCACACACTCAAGTGGCTGTTGACCTTTTTGGCTTGAATTGACGGCACTTTATGGCATACATTATATAGGCATGTCTATTGATCTCGCTCCCTACGCATTTTACTTCATCTCCATTAAACCAGATTGAAACTCTAAAAATAGGCAAGTATTTTTATGTCAAAAATTAATAAGTAGTAAGTAAGTTGCGTAAGGTAAACGCACCAATGATTGACAATTGTAGAAAAATATTTGGCGTTATTTAACATAATATTTAAGTAGCAAGTGCTAAATCAGTCTGATCTAACGTGATATCTGTGAAGGACTGTACCCCTTGACTATGGAAGTTACAAACTGTAATTTATCATTTATCTTTTATTTAACTGAGGTGCATACTTTCGAATTTTTATATTTTGTTTAGCCAAGAAATAAGACATATTATAGGTATATATTATACTATGGGCTTCTATTTAAGTTCTCGCTATGAAGGGACTTATCGCTATTCAGCTTGAAATATGAATTAAATGGGGGTTTTAGATTTATTTAAACAAAAAAAATGTTTTATCCAAACTTGTACTGAAAGATAGCGCTTTATGATTTCATTTAGGTACAGCACTTTCCCGGAAAGCGGCGAAATGGAATTATCTGCCGTTTCAGGGAAAACTGTAACGGAATGGCTTTTAATGTTTTTTTTTCGGGTTCCATCGGGTTAAAAAGTTATACCACGGTAATGGGTTTTATTTCTAGGTTTTATTGCTCGTTGAGTTACGTGGTCACGAGGTAATTAGATAACAAACCCACAATATGATTTTCCTTTTAAAGTGTTAATTGTAGAAGTGATATAGATTTTCTAACATATGCAGGTTTTCTGACAATGTTTTCTTTTATCGTAAGTGATAATCATACAGAAATGGGTTAACTTATCAATTATGCACTATGTACCTAGTTTGTTAGGTGAAGTCACGGTGCCTTTCTCACTTAACTAAAACATGTTTTGCGGAGATCTGCGCAATTTAAATACGGAAATGTGGCGGGTGTATTCCGGCGGGTTGCTCGTCGCATCCGGATTCTGGAGCCAGGAACGCGAGGTAAGCTCCCTCAAACTTACACGGGCCTTGCTTTATTACGAGATCGGCTCCTGCGAGGAAACAAGAGGGGATTAATAATTAAACCATAAACAGAATCTTTTTACTTGAAATATTCAGTTTTACTAGCAAAATAATATCCAAAGTTACGAGCGTTTATTAAACAAAGTAAATTGTATTTTTTGTAATTACTGCATGACTTTTAAAGTGGTCTTACTAAGTCTTACTAATTAATCACATAACATTATTTTGTGTTAAGCCTCGAACGTCTGGAATACGGATATAATTCCGAGCGATTAGGTAATCTTACTATTTATTCAAAACCCAATTAAAAATAATTGCCGTTGCGGGTAAAAATAAAAACATGTTAATCATTATCGATAGCATCAGTCGACCTACAGCTTTATGCACACCTATTTTGATAGTTATTTACTCTCCCTAATAGGTGCATAAGTCGATATCGCATAGGCTCTATAAAACACTAGTCGAATTGAAACGGAGTATCCAAACGCGCCGTCATGCTTACTCTGGGGCCCTCTATCTACATTCTACAGTAGAGCGTAACACAGTTTGAGCAGCCAGCCAGTACTCTCCAGGAAATTCTACTTGCCTTATCCTTTCACGTAGAAAATTAAATGTCTCTCGGTAATATCCGCGGCCCGACTCTGGTTTTGGCAGTTGATCCAGCTGTGTAGGTACCTGCTCGATGCGGTCGCCGCCTAAATAAATTGTCACTGCTCAATATCCGAAAAGGGGTGCCGTAAAGCGATGATAACTAGTTACCGTACTTTGATTTTGGCTTCGCTCTCTTGATATTTGTTAGGTAATTACTAAATTACTTTTTTTAAATAACTAATTCGGCAAACATCTTAAGGTGAAGGCACCTGTCTAGCCCGCGAAATTCAAAATTTTCGAGTATTTTTATAGTTTATCCAAAATCTGAAAACATTTAAGACAACATTTTGTGATTTGCGACAAACACATTATGCAGTGCGTTTATTAATACATTTGTTTTACTCTAAATATTATCACGGTGGATATGATACTAGTTAATCACTAAATATACAAAAATTGCCAGATTATCTGGATAGCTGTCGTTCTTGAAATGTTTTAGAGTAAGTTGGATACATTAATAAATGCACTGCACACGGTCTTTGTCGCGAATTACAAAATGTGCCTTTTATTATTGTCAGGTTTTGAAAAAATTCTAAAAAACCTCAAAAACTTTGAACTTCGCGGCCTAGATGGGCGCTTTAGCCTTAAGCAGTTATCATAACCTATAGACGTTTGCAATACCAAAAGCATTGCTCGCATGTTTCCGATCTGTAGGGGAGTGAGACAGAGGGAGGGGAATGGACATGGGTTGAGTTGGGATCTCTTTCTTCGTATGAATCGCAGCTATAATAGTTACATTACGGAAATCTTCTGTGAGATTAATTATTTAAAAAATACATAGAATAGAATAGAATATTGTTTATTTCATAAAAAGAGCATCGTACAATTACAATGGAGTACTGCAGCCTGTGGTAGCTATGTATAAGCTGTGTTACAGGCTGGAGTGATACCCTAAAAGTTATTACATAGTTATTACATCGTCGCGCTGCTGACGATAGTAAAAAGACTTGTAGACTATTCTGCGTTTATTAATTTGACAAACTAGGTTAAATGAGAACGAGAAAAATACTAAAAAGAAAGGTTGTCATTCTAGGCGAGGGCCTTGTTTATTTCTCTCGCTGAACTCATAAATTCCTCTTAAAATGAGTGTAATTTAATTACTCGAGGTCCGATGGTATAATTCGCGATCTCTTTAAATCTAAATCTACCCTGCTTAACTGTATAATTTGTGTCAGATTGTTATTATTCTGTCATCTATATATATAACTCAAAGGTGACTGACTGACTGACATAGTGATCTATCAACGCACAGCCCAAACCACTGGACGGATAGGGCTCAAATTTGGCATGCAGGTAGATGTTATGACGTAGGCATCCGCTAAGAAAGCATTTTGATTAATTCTACCCCCAAGGGGATAAAATAGGGGATGAACAATCCCGAAATGTTTGTTAAGTTAAATTATACGCGGACGAAGTCGCGGGCACAGCTAGTAATTAATAAAGGGCCTGTGGCTCAGTTATATTCTAATATAATTAGGTACCTATCTTATAGTGGTCAATAAAGTTAACAGTAATTGTAAATACGACGTCTTGTGTCTTGTTGAGTAGGTAAATTATGTATTAATTGATTGCCATTATATTGTTAGAATCTATCCATGTATTCCTAATGAAACTAACGCAACCAAAGAGGTCTGATAAACATGGAATATGTTTGTTTAAAGTATCAAAGGTATATTCCTCAAACTCGCCACAAAATATCGTACGAAAAAAGAGATACCTAGATAAAAGGCAATTACCGTCCTGAACGCTGTGTATCCGGGTTTTAACAACTGTGGTGACCAGTTGGTGAAGTGCTATGAGAATTTCAGTACATTTGCAATGTATAGCTGCAGAATGATATACCTTACTAGGGTTCGTTGTCACCACACATACGAGTCAATAAACGGTCAGCTGTGGGCGAAGTAAATTTTCAATTAAATACGCGGGCCCCTTGGTTGTAATTGTAATTAGTACCTCTTTGAAGTCAATATGCATTGACTATACAATATATGCATATTGTGTAAAGTCTATGGCTGGTTAAGTACTCAGGGGTTATTTTTGTAAAAAAACGATTTGCTCACTTGCAACTTAATAAAGAATGGTTTTAACTCAGCCCCATCTCGCAATTTATTTGAAGTCACGTCAAAGTCGAGATCAAAGAGTGATGGTCTGTGAATACAAACATCTTTTGTTTCATTACAAATGTTCTCTGCTGCTCTGAAACTGCCTTATAATAATCCTTTAGCTACTTCAAATTAATTTGTTCCGAAAAATTAGTAACACACGACTGATTTCCATAAACTCGGTTAACCTTAAATAAATGTATTCTATTTATATTGTTTATTATTACACTAATACTATCACTGTTAAGTAAGTGGGTACCTATGTGGTTTTTATTTCAGTAAATTAAACCAATGTATTACATAATAGAGTCATCACGTTGAATCTCTTTAACCCTTTTTAATCTCACGGAAGAATGGATCATCCCATTCGTTTATAATGTTTTTCTTGTTCATCGCGCGGTGCAGGTATGTACCTATGATGCAGTGCGGATGCTGCATTTGCATAAAAGCGTCCATTATCCACGGCTTCGACCAAATAAAAAATCAATAGATGGCGGGCTCGCGTACCTACACGCCACAGTAGATAAAAACCATATCAAGAAACGCGAGAATTAAACACTGCTGGGATATTCAATAAAAATAAGTATTTATTAACTAGCGACCCAACCCAGCTTCGCTCGGGTATTTTTTATCAGTGGTTCACTATATTATGCATGTATTATACATAATTATAAACCTTGAATAACTCTATCTATTAAAAAAAACGCATCAAAATCCGTTGCGTAGTTTTAAAGATCTAAGCATACATAGGGACAGACAGACAGCGGGAATACAAGTATGCTAGCAATTAATGATGAGAATTAAACAAAAACTGCTTCATTTTCTACTTACTCTATCAATGTAACGGTACATTCATAGAGATCATCCATTTGCATTGGTAGGGGTAAAATGATAGAGCAAACGCAAGATAGATTCATTTAGGATGCATCCACAAAACGTTGATCAAAAGTGCCTGCTAGAGACATTGGTACCGAAGAATTATGTGCCCGACATTTTTATTTTAGGTGATCATGTCGACATATCTGTGTACCTACGACCCGCCTGACATTAAGCAGCTACCGTAGCCTTTAGATGCTTGTAATACATAAAGCGTTTCTCGCACGTCGCCGACCTAAAGGAGAGTAGGAGAGAAGGAGGCGAAGGCTGTCTGATTTATTGACTTTCATTTTACTACTTATGCAATAATGTCATCTGCTTATAATATATTAGCTTGAAGAATGCTTGGCAAATTTATAAGTTTCACTTATCGTTCGAAACGCAGCAATAACGACTACTGTGCGCCGATCTTCTATGAGAGGGTGGTACTTTGTCTACAGCGTTCTTTCCCAAAGTGGGCGATAACGCCCCCTTGTGGGCGCTGCAGGCCTAAAGGGGGGCGGTAGGAGACCCAGAAAAAAATGGGGTCGTTGTGTAGCTCACAATAATCAATTAATTTAATTTGACGTTATAGTGGTTTATAAGTAGGTGAAAAAATGGGGGCGCTAAAAAATCATTTATTCTCAAAGTGAGCATATACAAAATAAGTTTGGGAACCACTGGTCTACAGCTTCACTCTACCACCTTTGAAACATCCAAACAAGTACATTTAACGAATGAATATAAAACAAAGCGACTCTGCGCGCTCAACGCCCAATATTGGGTCCATCAATGTTTACTGTATACATACGTTCTTGCTTCAAAAGGATAGCCAGCTTATTGCATTTTTTATATTTTCAATCCGAATTAACAACCAGTTACACCGGACTTTTGAAATGAGAATGTTTATGATGAAGGCATTTTGTTATTCTCTAGGCAGCGTATAATTTTTATCAATTATCTTATCAACAAGTTTCTGGTATATAGATAGTGCTTACACTGTTGGCTTCAAATTACCGTTAGTAAAATCTTAAAGTAATTCTGGATTGCTCGTATGATCATGATCATGACGTATGATTATGATCATGAGAAATATGGCAACACAATTAGTTTAGTTAAATTTAGTTAGTGTGACAACAGAATCTGCACCATTGTCTTATACTAGTCATATAGGTCGAGGACACAAATCAGAGGAGGTCGCCGCCTGTCGCGTCAGCTCTCGCGAATAGTGCTTTGCGCTGTGACAGGTGATAATTTATGTACATAGGTAGCTCTGTGTTTGGGCTTTGGTTTACGAACCGCCTTAGCTAGCTGTTCAGTCATTTTGCTGATCTCTAGAATCTTACCATCATGTAAACAAAGTCTTAAATTGTAAGCGTCGTATTTATAATGTATACCTAATTTTTATTTCTAGTATCTTGCCTATTTAAATTTATCACATTTGAAACACTAATCATAATACATTCGCAGCGAATGATTACGAGTGACTATAACAGTACCTACGAACGTAAATTCGTTCGGCAAATACTCCGCACGTACGGCTCGTAAACTGAATTACCAGACTATATACTACGGTGTACACACTGTTTTGCGACCAAATTCCATATATTAGCCCGCTTTAGTTATCACAACCAATCTGCAATTCGAATGCATTCAATACATTCAACATCGATTGCGAAACGAACTCGATTTGTCAGTCCGGTAAAATTCCTCATGACAAATCACTTGACCGCTTTCACGTGTAGTTACCCTACCTAACTAGGTGCCGTACATTTATATAAAATTAGTGAGTTGTAAGAGCGGGTGGGGTGGTGGCACCTGTTTCCGGCCGCGGACGGGGCACTAACTCAGCGATCCCGGATCCGACCGACGCAACATTTAATTCTTCGTCGAGGGCTATGAAATGGGCGATGGAAGAGCGGGCGTCTGAAAAATACAATATTGCGACAAACTAAATTGAAATGTGCGGTCGTTGAGGGCTACTTTGGCCCAAGAGGATAACTTTTGCCCAATAGAAAAAGTTTGAACTGGTTGTAACTGCTCAGAGTGTGAGTATAAATAGTAACTTAAATTATATTGATACCTACCACAATGATTTGAGTGCTGAACTATTGAACTATTATAAATAATAATTTAGCCCCTTTGAAGTCCCAGTACTGGGCATGGGCCTCTCCTCACTACGAGCGGGATTCAGGCAGTAATCCACCATACTGGTCCAGTACGGGTTGGCGGATTTCACATGCCTTTCTAAGAAATGCAGGATTCCTAACGATGTTTTCCTTCACCGAAAGCGAGTGATAAAAACCCAGAGGTGCGAGCCGGGGTTTGAACCTGGTGCCCGCAAGACGCGTGCTTAACCAATCGGCTATCAATGCTGTTAATTAATCAATTAATTAAGGACTATTCAATATATTAAACAGAAATAACGTATGGTTTCGTGGCCTAACCCTACATTGGTGCGGTTTCTGTTTCCGCCGGCTGCTGCTGACTATTAACTTAATTTCAATTCCACTATTTTCTTTCGCTAATGCTTACATTGTTTCAGTAAATGTTCCGCGGTTCCTTTGAATCCGGTTTAAAATTCAGAAAATGATTTTTTCTCATGTACCCTTGACCACCTTGGCCACTTGTCAATTTTGTGGAACACTCAGTGACAGTAGCTCTACCATAACATTACTTATCGTTGAAGTCGTCTGCGTAAAATATTTGTGTGTACGTAGTTAATACCTTAGGAGGCCGAAGCTTCTATACGGACGTTCAGGGCGCTCTTCGCGCGGCCACTATATCCGTGCTAAGCGTCAGTGGCGTTACACGGTATATACCTATATAGGTATACAGAGTGACGCGCCGCAGCTGTTTTTAACGCTAACTTCCTACGCTTTATACCACAAAGCTTCGCTTCTTTCGGGCGTCCCTAGACGGCCCTGTTTTTTTACGCAGACGCTAGTGACTGGCGAGCGTAAAAGTCGCATATAACACATGGTAGAGCTACTGATTTTGAAATTGTAACCTCGTCATTCAAGGGAACGGTTGACAACCGATAGACAGTTGCTGATTATGCTGGTTCAAGGCAGCTCCGCGTTAATGTTAAAAATACTAGACAGTGGTGTGTTGTAGTACAACCACATTTCGCAGGTAGTATTAGGTTCCATAGGACCTAAATAATAATGTGGCCTTTTTTAACGCCCCACTCTGGGGCACGGGCGTCTCCTCAATACGAGGGGGATTCGAACCATAATCCACTAAAGTAATATTATGGTGCAATTTATGAATAGATATTGGACCTGGGTCCTGCAATTTTGGTATAGTACTTATTTATGCATTCACCTAAAAACAAACTCGATATAATATATATGAACAAAACAAGGGTTTTGACGGATATTGTAATATAAACATCATAATCCTAGTTTTAAGTTAAAATGTAACTTTCACAGCGTTGTCACCATAACCGTTAAAAATGTATTTATTAAGAAATACGTAGAATTATATAAAAGGTTTGTTGAGAAATATACTCGACACAGTATGAAAATTATATCAATTTCCTTGTATATGCCCCACTAAAGAAGCCAGGAGAAGAAGACTAGCCAGTACACATAATTTCAACGCCTCTAATAAAACCTTATAAAAACAACAACATCCGCTGAGGCAGTACGGTCCGGGGCACAGCTGACTACAGGTATCTAACAAGACCCACATTACACACTCCGACAATTTTCCTCATAAGAACTCTAGTTTACTTTACTTGTAAAAGCATCTAAAAAATATACCTAGGTACCTATTGGAAATACTGCACAGGGTCTTGGAAAAATATATGGGTTTATTAGAATTGATACGATTTTTTTATGTGAAACGTCTGCAATCTTACCCATGAGTTGCCTGATGTTAAACGGTTACCGTAGACTATAAATAAACAAAATAAAAAAAATAAAAAAGCCTTAATTTCCATTTCAAATGTTGGTACTTGTTAGTGTTTAGTTCGTTATTAATGTTTTGCTTATGTCTAAATGTTAGTAAGAGTTAGTTTTTGTTATTAGATATGGACCACTCCTCGGGTGAAGGTCTCCTCCAGTCCTTTCCACTCATCTCTGTCCTTGCCGATAGTTTGCCAGTCCTTTCCTATATATTTGGTTATGTCGTCAGCCCATCGTTTTTTTCCCATCGTTTTTTTACCGTACCATAGACTATAGATGTTTGCAATACCAAAGGCATTGCTCGCACGTTGCTTAAAAGGGCCCTAACCACGCTAGCTACTCAAATCGTAATAGAAAAGCAAACGCTCGCGATTACGTTTTAAACGCTCCGCCTTTGACGTTTGCTGACACGAGCTTCACGATTTCTACCGACATTGATATGGTATGGTGTCTTTGAGTAGCTAGCGTGGTTAGGGCCCTGAAGGGGTGTGGGACGGAAGGAGAAGGGCTTCTCGGTCTCTTATTCTCACTCATCTTCTGTGAGCGCGGTAGCCAGCCCGGTCAAGCCAGCTTGTTTATGATCTGTAGTCAATAAGCTTGTCTCTATTATCGTTAAAAACTTTACAAGATCTTCTCAAAACTATTATTACTTCGATGGATTTTATTCAAGCATGTTGTTATGGAAATCTACTGCACTGCGGTCATCTACATTGCGGTGCGGTTATCTCCTAGCCATTTCCTTAAATTGATAAGATTTGTTGGTATTTGGTAACGGACGGACCTTCGGCTGATTAACAATATATACACGGATAGTCTAATTATCTATGACGCTCTATTTACCGTCGGTTTGCCACGGTTGTTTATTTGTTATGGCGGGAAAATTACCGTGTAATGTTATGATTGATCGCTATAGTAGTGAGGTCGTGCTAGTAACATCAGTCATTTTTTTCACTAAGTACCTAGTATTTTCCTATAATTTTACCATCATCCACATTCCATCATTTATTTATGATTTTTATGCTCCCGGTGACATAGGATACATTTTATACGAACAAAATTAATATGAAGGATGTTACATTCAAAAAAGTGATGTTCCTTGAATTTTGTTTTGGCTGTCGTGTTGTGGGATATCTAATGAAAGCAGATAAAGTTCTACGTTACCTATTTACAGCAAGTGACAAAAAACAACTTTATACTATACGTTATATATATTTTATGAATACTAAGCGCAATCTATCGGCTGTTCAGAATATAATTCAATTAATTCTGTAGTCGGGTTAAAGTTTTTAAATGTTTTTTTACTTGTTATGTAATACAACTCACTCGATATTTCGAGATGTGGTAACGGACACACGTCGAATAATGTAAATGTCTTTTATCTCGTCTCCGAGGTACCCGCTGGCTGGTGTTCAATCACATACCTTGCTGTATTTGATTTTGTTTTGCCGTGCGTTCTCTTCAAAGGGCTGAAACCTGTTACTATTTATTACAACCAATATTGAATGCACTACGATGTTGCGCCTCTCACACACACCACCTATTTAGCATAATATACTAACTATACATAACCAATCAGATGATTGAAAACGGGAAATTGTCTATTTAATTAATGAATATTGATAAGTCAACTAAGCTGCGGCAATATTTTTATTTATAATTACATTTAGCTACTTAAATAGCTTATTGATACAAAATAATATTATCTGAGGGCAGCTTTGATATTAAATTGTACAATAAGATTTTTAGAAAACATAATAATTTTTTATTTATTTCATATTCGTTGATTTACAAAGAGCAAATGCCATATAAGCTTTAACATTAATTAGTAGATGCGTGGCGTGCATGCTATGTTAATAAGTGGATATGTTCATTAAAGCGGCCCGGGGTCAAATTGTGTTTGTGGTGATGTCCCCGAGGTATGCGCCATTTATTAATTGCGTTTCGTTGGAATCACGCTTGACGCTATAGTTTTAATGGCTTTATCGAAACGAAAAGCTACTGTAGGTATGACATTTTTACATAGTTATCAGCGTTATTGAGATACATTATCGTTATAAATAGGTGATTTGTTTTTGTGAATTATTGAACAATATTTCGTCTACCTATACATCTTATAAAATATTAAATAATCCACATTTATTTGAATTTTTCAATGTTTTTAACCATAATATAAAGATACAATACCCCATGAGGTTTAAAACATAGCAGAACAAAAAGAAAACAGCTGTGTACCCAATTAGTTTCGTGTTTAGTCGAGCAATTTACCAAATGTAAAAAACTTGTAAAACAATTCTCATAATGTGGGTTCGGCGGGAGGCTGGCTCCTTTGAGGTGGAAGACAAAGTTTTGGGTCAGGTGCAAACATCAACGACACTATCACTTTAATGAGTCACTCTGTTTGTGAACTAGCTTCCAATTTAATTAGCCCTCCCACGCTTTGTAGTTTCTCAGTTTTCTGCCACGTAGAGTAGCTGTAGAGCCCTACAACAATACTATACTTATTTTTCACCGGGTTAAAAAAACCCTGGTCTGAGGTCGACCATCCACTTGTCTGTGCTATGAAGTGGGCCCGCCCAGCGTCACTCGGCTTAGCTCATGTTTTCAGTAAATAGATGACTGCTTGGCGCAGTGGTTAGAGCGTAGGCCGCTCGGCTCACTGCACATGGTGGTCGCGGGTTCGATTCCCGCCGGGACAAATTTCGTAAATGGCCTTTTCGTAATTTATCCTGGTCTGGGTGTCACTGGGATCGCCCCCAGTCCATTGTACGGTACCCATAGTACAAGCTTTGCTTAGTTCGGGACCGCGTACAGTAGGTGTGTCTGTCTGGCGATTTATAATAAAGCGATCCTATTGGTCGCAGTGGGCAGGCCCGCTTCATAGCACAGTTAAGTGGACGGTCACCCTTAGTGTCACTGGGATCGCCCCCAGACCTTTGTATTAAACGGTATACGGTAACGGAATAGCTAAGCATTGCTTTGTTAGGGACCATACAATTGGTGTGTAAGTTCAGCGATATTTATTATTACCTATATTCTTATTCATTCAAAATATTGTTTTATTAGGTAGGTAGGTACTTACTTTGCCATGCATTGTTCCATCCATTATCCATGTCCATTCCAAGCAATCTGGAATTGCAGAAACGAGCCCAAGGGTTATAGGCCAATATTTATTGGCCTAGGTATCTTGTCGAATGGGCCTGTTAATCAAAGGAGACGTGGAGAGAAGTGCGGTCGGCGGCCGCCGCGCGGGCGCATCGCTGGGGGCGATGCGCGTCGGTGCGCAGGACATAAATCCACCCGACGTACACACTTGTCGATGTATGGAATGTATGGAGAGCCAGATTGTGCTGTTAGGCAATAGTGAGTTATATTGCCTAGATTTCTAGGTGTTAAATTGCATTTCTGTAACAAGATACTGCATTCCGGTTGACTTAATTTTGCATTTCGGGTTAGCTCGACTTAGGTAGGTCGTTACTGAAACATTCATATTTTACGTAGCTGGAATACTTAGGCAAATGTTTATGTATATTATTATGGTTTAGTTTTATTGAGAAAGAAAATTAAGGTCCTGTTTCACAATCGTCGCCTAACGCTTCTTTTCGACATAAATTTTATGTTTTGACAGAGGAACTGTGGGGAAACTGTCAAAACACATATTTATTTGGTGTATAAATGTTATCTGACGATTGTGATGAGGATAGGTAACAGATAGGAAGGGGAGTTTCAAAACATGATACTTTTTGTGAAAGGGTAAACGCAGGGCAGCGTGACCACCCATAAATATCACCATACATACGAATTTCGTTTCGCAAAAAACGATCCTTCTAAGTACCGCAAGGTACTAAAATATTATAAATCTAACCATTTCATAAACACCCCTTAATAAGATACTTAACGAAGGAGTTATTAAGTTCATGGCTCGGCGGAATAGTCGATAATCCCGCATACACCTAATAACCATATATCTCAGGAAATTACGATTTTCCGAAAGCGGAAAATGCGAAAGGTGAAACAAGGTACGTGGTTCCGATTGATACAGGCGCCCGGTCTCAACTTGAGCGAAGTTAAGCTGTGATGCCTGTAATCAAGATATAGAGCACAGATTTTTTTCGCCTTCCCTTTGATATTATGATTGACAGCCAATACATTTTCTTTTTGGGAGGGGAAGAATGTCAATAATAAAATAAGTAAATAAAAAAAAAAAAACCCATCTGCCTTGAAAGTTAACTTAAAATCAAAACTGAAAAGAAAAAACAAGTCCAGTGGTCTAAAAATTATAACAGTCGGAACCCATTATTGGGGAGATTTGATCTGGTCTAGTTTTTTTATGGGTTCACAATTCAAAATTCAAAACGTTTATTCCGTTTAGGCCTACGGGGGCACTTACAAATTGATAATTTTCCTTATTTTTTTTCTTATATCTACAACTGGATCGGAACGTGACCTCGATGAGAAGATCCGGGAAGAAACTCAGCGGGCTTGTCTTTTTACATTTCTTTTTTTTTGTCGCCAGTTGCTGATAATCTATAATTACAAAGGGTAGTAGATATTAATATAAATATTATAATAGCTCCAGTGTGTTGCCTTTTGATATTACCAATAATTACACAAATAATTCGGACTAGTAGCAAGACACGCTACGCTTTGACATTATTATTGACTGTCGAGATTTGTGCTGCTCAGTCCCAAGCTGATTTATCTCTAATAAAGCTGGTTACCTATACATACCCAATAGGTAGGTACCAAGAATATCTACCAATATATCATATTTTAAAAATGATAGATATACCATATATTATGACATCGCGGTGTGTAGAGCATAATTTTATACTCAGAAATCATTTTCAGAAGTGTATGACGTCACGCGGCGGACCGCTCCATTAGCCCCGCACACGTGTCGCCATTTGCGCGCCAACCTTGTTATCGCGCCCCATTCACCACTCGCCCGCTTCTTTCACTTCACAGGAAGCTCTCAATTTTCTCGCGGTCATCCGAAACAATGTTCTCGTTCCAAAGAATTTTCTATTCTATTATTTACTTTTTAAAGAACATATTAGAACTAAGTATTAAATTAAATCTTTAATGGCCTAGTTCTAGTGAACGTGGCTTTATAATTTCAGTTGTATTGTTTACGTGACTTGGACATAGTCTCATGTAGGGATCCTACTATGTTATATGTATAATTTAAGTAACTACATTATGTAGTGTTGAAGTGGTACACCTATGAATGTAGTTCACCGATTAAATTAAGCTTATTATACCTTGGTACTTATACCTAATCCAATGACATATATTTTATTAGTTTACATATCCTGCTTATAAATCGAACAGAATTTTATATGAATTTCCATTTTATTTAGTTTTAAAATGGTTAGGTAACGGCGTCCCTATTTCTGAACGTAGTGAAATGAGATGTATGTTAGTAAAGTTAATGCGAATCTTATTTATATGGCTATTTCCTCCAACACTTTATCGAAGAAAAGGAGAGTCCTAAGTATTACACGTTTCGCCCTTAATACGATGTCGCTTGCTCCGCCATGCGATTAGGGCAGGACCTTCCAAGAATGCCTTGTAAATTGCACGGTAGGACTTAGGGTACTTTAGGTGTGGTTCAACGTAAAAAATATTTGGCATAATTACTTATCTTTAAAAAATGTAAAGGGGCTGGTAAAAGTTTTGATAGCATCAAATACCATTGGAATGTGCAGCTTTCATGGGAAAAAGTGCAGCTTTAGTGGTTAATCTATGGAGACATTCGATCATTAGGTATTTGAATACGTTCTAAACTCATACTAACCCCTCAGGTATCAGTTAACTGTGACGTAACAGTTTGCTAACGAGGAACATCAGTGTACCCATATGTTACGGTTAGTGTGATTCATTGGAAACTATTAATACAAACTTCATTAATTACTCTCGCCGTAACATACCTATAGATAAGATTATATCTACTTACGAGGGCACGTACTTAAAAAAAAGCTAATGATCCCTCAATGTGCCTTAAATGTGAATGCGTCAAAAATATAAAAAATAGGCATTTCAGGAAAATGTAATCCGACGTGAATTTTATCTTAGCGTAACAAAGCTTAGTTCTGAAAAAACAACTGTTTATTAGGTAGGTAGGTCGTACCTATTGTTAAATTAAAATAGTAATTGTATTACAAATATATGAACTTCCAACCTTTTTAGTAACATTCGCTCGAGACAATCTAGGTAGGAACATAAATTTATGATTTATTTTAGCAAGCCGCCGAAATCTTTTATGTAAATATGCGAGCGTAGCACCGGAAAATGAGTTTGGTATTGCGCCCTTTCGCTTTACAACGGCGGTGTGGAGGGTCGCAGCGCCAATTAAGAGCATCACACCATAGAAATGTTGAATACAAATTGTGTATTTTTAATTTTTGTTCCATATTTCCTCGGGGATTTCGAGCACGTACCTAAATTCTTCAAGTTGTTAACTAAATTCCAGGAGCGAGGGTCTACGCCTCGGGAATCACTCTATTGTGACACAAAGTAGTCTGCGCTTTCCGAGATACACTCTAACACGAGTCGCTGAATAAAAAAGCTGATATAGTGGAAAGTTTTGGAGGAAAACCGGTGGCAGAGAAACATACAGGTACATTGCCTTTGGTAGCAACCCTGGTAGGTATGCGACGCAGGCACCGGGTTATGTTTTTATTATTTGGAATATTCTCACTTATGCTCCGATCTTATTGCGCATTTGTATGGTAATAACTAAAGAAAATCATGTTTGTGGATATGAAAGAACTGGGCTTATACCACTATAGTACTCTGTCATAAATGGTCTTTGAGGGTAAAAGAGCTTATTGTGGTGAGTATGAACCAAAGAATTTGTAATAATAAGACATTATTCCAAATTCTTTGGTATGAACGCAAATATACATATTATTTATTTTGTTGATTCATCTTTAAAATACCAATAACGGCTAAAACTTAAAATAAATAAATATAGAGTTTAGTTAAATACTTTATAGAGACATATGAATTAATAGCTATTGATAATACCACTAAAAGCTGCGAGTCTAGCTGTCAATCTAGGGTTGTCGATGTGATGTTGGACGTCTGTCTAGTTAAGTGTTATCGCGACCCTCATCTTTGGAGAAATTGCTTCCCGGATGTCTGTGACGGCCACCCTATGATACACCATTCTGTGTCTAGGTAATCGGGTGTAAAGGGTCTAACCCATCAAACATTTTAGAACAAGGGCTTGAATCTTCTTAAGTCGTCCCTTATTTCGTGTAACCTTTCATAGCGACACTTCATTTAAAGCTAGGTGTTAATTTAATGTTATGAAACACTTTTAGACAAAAATTCAGAGATCTTCGTCTCAAAAAAATTCATATCGAGAGAAAAAAAAATCCTGCGAATTTAAATATAAAAAGGCAAAAAAATATGCATACAAAAATATTCCAAGAACGTCTACAGTTGAAAAATGTAACTCATTAAGAAATGTTTAGCCAAGCTAATTTGACTAGGGCCTTAGGCATCTCTAGGGAAATTACAAGCTTTGTGCGTATGCTGCTTTCAAAACTTTAAAACGAGTTTGTTGAAAGTAGGTATTTAGAGAACGATTTAATTGTTTCTTTACAACAAGAAATGGTTAAAGGAAATAACATTGATGGGAGGTAAGTAATCGTGACAATATAGCTACAAAATTATTATTTTTATCAACTGTTCGAGAAATTATTTACGAACAGTATATACTTATTTACACAAACTAAAGTTTCTTCAACGGTAACTTTAGCTTACCCCATTGACATTCAGGCATTTATATCCCCACATAATATAGATATGTATACCAAAATAATCTACAAGCTCATAACTATCCTTACAATCCAACGTAGTTAGGTAAAACAATAATTTCAGTCAGGTGAAGGTACATCGGTACGCGGGTTTGACGAATGGCGCTGGTTGTCGGATCCCGACCCCAATTGTACCTGTCGCGTGGACAAATGTGGTGTCCAATGTCTACCAGATAGTCACTCCAAATACCGTTATTACCTACCCCGTAATAATATCTTATACTAGCTGTGCCGGCAACTTCGTCCGCGTGTAATTTAACTTAACAAAAATTTCGGGATTATTCATCCCCTATTTTATCCCCTTGGGGTAGAATTAATCAAAATCCTTTCTTAGCGGATGCCTACGTCATAACATCTACCTGCATGCCAAATTTTTGCCCGATCCGTCCAGAGGTTTGGGCAGTGCGTTGATAGATCACTATGTCAGTCAGTCAGTCAGACACCTTTGAGTTATATGTTTAGATTACAGTTGACATACTTACTAAATTTTAGTGTCGAAACAAATCGATTCACGTATTCATTGATATTTATCAAACGTATTCGTTACATGTTACTTACTCCAACACAATTTCATAATACAATAACACTTGTATTGATAAGTGAGAAATAGGTTGCACAGTTTAACGCTGTTTATTATAGACTGATTTATTAATTATATGAAGGTGGCACGAAATGTTATTTTACACAACTACCTACTAATACCAATTATAATAGGTATTTAGGGTACCTACATAAGTATGTAGGTACCCTAAATACCTATTATAATTGGAAAGTTACAATAAGAAGTTAAGAGCGTCGTTAACTAATCTTAAAGTATCAGCTGAGTAGGTACTTATATAAAAATAATTAAAGGTCTCCTCATTTAAAGGTGTGCTTGGAAATATATTTTAGAAAGATTAAAGCTATCAGGACTATTTAAATATTACTTAACACCTTAATATTACATCATTTTCATTCCGGTGCTTGGTGTATACAAAACCGCACACATGTAGTGTACATTGCAATAAAGGTTCTATCATCATCACACTCCGATTTAATATCTATTACCGTCGCTGCACACCAGACTATTGTGCATTTGTTTCAACACACGATACTTCAGTTAAGGTGATGGCGCCTGCTAGCCCGCGAAATTCAAAATTTTCAATTTTTTTTATAGTTTATCCAAAATCTGAAAACATTTAAGACAGCATTTTGTGATTTGCGACAAACACAGTATGCAGTGCGTTTATTAATACATTTATTTTACTCTAAATATTATCACGGTGGATATGATACTAGTTAATCACTAAATATACAAAAATTGCCAGATTATCTGGATAGCTGTCGTTCTTGAAATGTTTTAGAGTAAGTTGGACATTATTAATAAATGCACTGCACACGGTCTTTGTCGCGAATTACAAAATGTGCCTTTTATTATTGTCAGATTTAGAAAAATTTCTAAAAAACCATCACAAAATTTTAACTTCGCGGGCTAGATGGGCGCTTTAGCCTTAAAAGGGTTTGAGGTCCGGTAGTATTGTAGCGACACGGCCGCGCGACACGCTACATGTTTGCGGTTGCCGCGCGGTCGCGCGTGCCGGGCACACTAGCGTGGTCCAAACACGCACCGATCTCGATGTGTAGGGACTATCTTCATATAGTGCGGCTGTGTATTTTAGAAACCAATAGGTAGGTATAATTGCCCACTAATATAATTTAATTTTGATTCGAGTGTAAGTTGAGAGAATAGTACCTAACTAAACATTTAATCCAAATAGTTACATCGCAAAAAACTTAAAATATTAGAAAATGTATATTAGTGGACATACATACCTACAGACAATTTATTATATTTACGTTATCACATAACTATATAGGTATCTACTTAGTTCAGAAAATTCATTTTATTGAAAAACTCGTATTTTTTAAATGGATTACGGCCTGATTCCCCCTCGTAGTGAGAGAAGGCCCGTGCCAAGGAGTGGGACGTCTAAAAGGGCTAAATTATTTTATACTAGTTTCTGCCCGCGACTTCGTCCGCGTAGACTTAAGTGAAGTATTATATGTGTTAATCCAGGTTATAAACAATCTATATTCCAAATTTCATACAATTCCGTTCAGTAGATTTTGCGTGAAAGAGTAACAAACATACATCACTCACAAACTTTCGCATTTAAAATAGTAGTAGGATTATTATTATATATATTTTTATATGGGTTTAATTCAATAAAGAAATAAACTTGTACTGTAGTGGTGTAGACCCTCCCCTTAATCTCTATCAATTTAGACTTTATCACATATGCATATTACATATTTGAGGCCATTATATCTGACAGAGCGGTGGTTGTTGCACGATTACCGCGTCGCGCATTCTGCGTGTGAGTGGCAGGCGCGCCACACGCCCCATTAGTCCTCTCGCACACGTGTTGTTCTCGCCGAAGCCTTGTATCGAACCCTCAACTCACTGCAACATTAATTATATTAAAAATAACTACTTATCTCAATTTTCCAAAATCCAAATATTTAAGGTACCTACACTATTCATTATTCAATTTGAATTATTGAGATATTTTCTAAATTCTTACTGCAATAAATATGCCTTGTCAGAATCGCTAAATCCGAAAATATAATAATAACATAACAACTTTTACTGAATACAAGTAAGTACCTGAGTAAAAAAAACATTATTGATTCTTATATTATCTAATATATAGATGGAACATTATTTAAACAGATATGCAAAACTAAACGCAGAAACGCTTAAGTTTTTTACTCAACATTCTTTACGTTAATTAGTTTGAACCTATTTTAATTAATTGTTTCCATTCTTCCTCCCGGTTTTAATGTAATAATGTCGTAGGTAATAGAAACCAATTAAATTATTTAATGGTATTATTTGAAAAGTAACTGCTATAGGTAGTGTGGAAGCTTTTTAAATCTCGTTGAACTTCAAATTCGCGTAGCAATTGCCTTAGCAATACACGTAGCTTATTATCTGAATAACTGTAAATGTTTGACGGCATGCCAGCCTCACCTGAACTTTCCGCTTAATGATCTCACATGCACGAGCATGTCGTTTTGTACACACTAACTGACACCTAACTAAGGAGGAATTACATAACAGTTTGCATAACGAAGCGCTTCAGGTTCTCCATGTCTTTGACGCGACAGCTAGCGGAGCACACGAGGCTATCTTTCATCAAATTACAAGCGGCAGCGCGAGGAACGCGTAAATAACGAGTTTATTGACGCAGCAGCAAGGTACAATTTATATTGACCAACGTCAATAAAATAATTTCTAACTAGAATCAATGGGTTTGAGCTGGTATGATGGACTGGTATGATAATATAATACTGCCCAGTATTAATAAATCGCTAAGTTAAAAATTCATAATTTTCTGGCGTTCCATGGGTGAGACCTATGTTCAGCAGTGGAGGTCTTCCGGCTGATGATGAAGTTAAAAATGATAACAAAATAGTGACACCATTTTATTTTCTATTTCGCCAGTGTCTACGCCGCAACCTCTGAAAGCGTTATTTCTCCTGAACAATGAGACCTTAAAATCACTGAAAGCGTGCGCAATACTGTAAAATGAGACCTCGGTTAGGTACTTCCGATAATGTTCAGAATACATTCTCATTTAAAAAGCTGTTCATTTCAGCGGGGTGTTGAAATCTGTAATGTAAATATGAGAGCATGGAACCGGAAAATTAGTTGGTGTTGTGCCCTTTCGTCTGCAGCATCGGTGCCGCCCAGGGTCGCGGGTCGCGGGTCGCGGCGACCGTGTTAGGCGACCAAACAATTTTGTTCGAGCAGAACTCACCACTTTATGAATAGTAATCAAACCGCCGTCCTCCATTCATTTATCTCTCGAGCGACCGACGATGAAATGTAGATGAGGCCTTTCTGATTAAGCTCCGAGCATTTTGTACATTTACTTTGTAATTATAAACAGTGTCGGCAGCCGACTTAAATTATTACCTTTGTTGTAGGCACCTGATGAAGTCCGTGATTCGGGAACAAAAACAAGTCTTTAACATAATTATGTGCAATATAAAATATTTCCAAACATTTTTGATAAATAGTATCTAGTAATATTGGTAAATACGATGCCCATCGTAGGTAATTGTGATAGTAACAGGTACTGTTGGTACACCGAGAAACCAACGACCTATATACATAATATAATATACCTAATAATAGCCTAGGACATTGACACCCAGACCTGGGCAAATAACGAAAATGACATTTCAAAAATTTGCCTCGGCGCGAATCGAACCCGCAACCACCCGGTGCAGTGAACCGAGCGGCCTAGGCTCGAACCGCTGCGCCAAGTGGTCGTCAAATCACACTAGGTCGTCTGTTGGACTAGAGTTGACTATCTTTATTTTATGTAAAAGTCACAGTACAAACTTAACTTGCTGAATACCCATGAATAGAGCCAACAAGTACCTACCTAATTTGCGCGTCTTCGTCTACACATCCAACGAAATAAAAAATCCATACTAAAGTTTGATAAAACGGTGCTCGGTACGGTATATGGAAAACATCCACACGTTTTATATTCAATAGCAACAAGGAAATGTGCGTCAGTTTGGTTTTCATATTCCATGGAATATTACTGTGTGTTGCTATTAACGCGTGTCTGTTAGAAAGAAAATCTTGTTTCCGGAGTAAAAGCTACAAAATTGAGTCTTATCTTAGAATTTTATTGGTCTGAAATATTGAGTAACCTGTTTGTTTTAACACAATAAATAGGTCTTCAATTTTAATGATTGGTAGTTTAATCTTTTTGGAGTAGGTATTTATTTAATAGGAGATCCGCGGAATACCGTGGCATACGTCAATCTAGGGTTGTCGAAGCTACATTGGACACATGTCAGGTTTCTTGCTATGCGGGACCCTCGTCTTAGAAGAAATTACTTCCCGCACGGACGTCGCTGCCAGCAGCGGTGACACGCCCTCTGTTCGTCATCATCACAATATGTCCTATGCGGTATTGTAAAAAATCCTAAGGTTTTACTCGCGGTTTTCCTTCCATGGAATTATCAAGAAACAATGGAGTAAAATGTTCGAATCATAATTATCACTTGCTTACGGTGAAGGAAAACATCGTGAGGAAACCTGCATGTCTTAGAAGATCTAACCATTTTTCGAAAGACATGTAGAATCTGCCAACCCGCACAGGGCCAGGGTGGTGTATTATGGACTGAATCCGCCTCATGTTGAGGGGAGGCCCGTGCCCAGGAGTGGGACGTCAAAAGGGCTAATTTATTTATTTATATAATGGAGTATAAACGAAAAGAATCCATATGCATTATTCCAGAACTAATCCACCTCTGTACCGAATCACAAAGCCTTAAAAAAATTTGAATTTTAAATTTCGCGGGCTAGACAGGCGCCTTCACCTTAAGACCACATTTGTAAGAAAAACCGTTAAATTTATAAACATCTACGGTGGTAGCCACGCTGTAGCCAACTGACTACAGATCACATGCGGGCTCGCTTGACCCGGGTAGTACCACCCTCACGCAATATCGGATTAGTTAGCAGATATATGTCGCAGCCAACTAGCTTATTTCGCCGTTCAAATAACAGCCTAGGCACTTTACTAAACAGCGCCATTCAATTAGCGGCCTAAATGATATTCAGCCGTATCGTCTGTTATAACATTGAATAAACTGGCTGGCTAATGCTTAGGCAACTGGTTGACATTTAAGAACTACAAAACTTTTTCAAAATACTCCCCAAGCAGAGCGACCCGGATGGGTTTAGGTTAGGGTTATTTTTTTATGACCCCACAGAAATCCCACCCGGCAAGTAGATTCGGTGGATCTAAACAATTTCGTAAAGTTAGTACTAATATTATAAGTTGTTTTTTACCGACGCCATATTGACCGAAGAGAATATAATAGAGATATTGTCAGCTTGGTGAGTTTCGGCGCTAGGTGGCAGAAAGTAGAACTAAATTGAAATGAACAGGCTAGGCAAGTAATTAAACGTCATCGATCCAAGTATTTGATCAAATGGTTGAATATCATTGAGGCCACTAGTTGAACGGCGCTGTTTAGTAAAGTGCCTAGGCGGTTAATTGAACGGCGAATTAAGCTAGTTGGCTGCGGTATATACTATTTGAGAAAAGGAACTAAATCAAACTCTATCCTTGAGACGCGCAGTATGAAATATGCGAAAAGCGGTGTAATAAACCGGTATGCGAGAAGCGTCTGCAATTGAAAAATATAGCTCATTAAGGAATGTTTAGTTAAGTTAATTGCACTAGAGGCTTAAATCTGTAGGGAAATTACGAGATAATGTGTGTGTTCTCAGAAACTCTATGACGGATTTGTGTAGAAAGTGCTAATGATTCCCAATTTACACATGACCTTTGATGGTTAGTGTACAGCTCTACGTTACTTATAAAACACGTCATTTTGTAACTTTGAAGTGGTGTGAGCTGACTTAAATCCCGGTTTCCGGCTCTCCCACTCATGGCAACGCAGCTATAATAGCTATACTCTATGTCGATCTTGTAAAAAGGAGATACTACATTAGTAAAGTCAGCCCGTGCATGAGCTGAAGTCAGCTTGGGTACAGCTTGGCATTACCTCCATTTAGTTACGTTTAGTTGCATATTAAAGTACATACGATAACTATAACAAAAACGCGAAAAAAAAAAATTTTGTCTGTCTGTCTATCTGTCTGTCTGTCTGTCTGTCTGTCTGTCTGTATGTTTGTTCCGGCTAATCTCCGAAACGGCTGGACCGATTTTGACGGGACTTTCACTGGGAGATAGCTGATGTTATAAGGAGTAACTTAGGCTATTTTTATTTTAGAAAAACAAGAACGCGGGAGCGGGAGCGGTTAAGTTAAATTCCACGCGGACGAAGTCGCGGGCTCAGCTAGTATTAATTATTATTCTCTACCAAAAAAGTTCTCATAGTTATAGTTCTTCAATATATTTTTGCAGATGCCCTCCCCAAATTCAAGAACAGTGTAGTTTTAGTAAATTCCTGTGACACCCCCAGTCAATATTAATCCTAATTTGGTTTTATTTTATAAGTATAGTTTTAGTAAATTAAACTAGTGTTGTTATATTTTTTCGGCGCAGGCTGTGCTTCTGTCATTTGGATAACTTTTAGAATATTTATTTTATGGGTGTTTAGGCTTGCACAACCTTTTTGGTATTTTGATTATTTTTGGTTTTTATGGTGTTTGTAGCCTAGCAACAATAACAATATAGTTTTTTCATTAGCACATTTTCTACAGCATTTTATTTCAATAATAAACCATTGGAGCAGGCTTGGGGACCGAACAAATGGTCCTCCAGAGTCGGATCGATGAACAAACTGGGGAGACCTGCCGGAAATCTCATACACTGTAAATAAGCTGCGCTCAGAGTGTGCAGCCACAGCGTCGGTTGGCGGGACAACTAAGCTAGATATCCATTTCTCGTTAATCGTTAAGGATGGAAGACCTCCTCAAAGTGCAGGATGACATAAGCACGAAAATTGTCAAGGCTAGAATCAATTTCAAAAAATCACCAAAGGAACGGCTAACCGCGGCTTATGTCGAGGCACGCATGGAGTGTTTGGAGGACACTTGGAACCGATTCGTGTCCACTCACAATACGATCATAACAAAATGTGAAAATGTCGATGTCGCTAGTTCCAGTTACTCCAAGGAGGATATATACGGTCAAGTTGAAGAAATTTATGTTTTATATAAGTCTGAGTTAAAAGAGATGTTATCAAAACCTAATGTTAATGTATCTTGTTCTAGCAAAGCTAACGACCCACCTCTTATTTCTGTTCAATTACCGAAAATCACTATTCCGTCCTTTAATGGCACCTACGCGGAATGGTCAAATTTTCGTGATTTGTTTATATCGCTTATAGACAGAAACAAAGGGTTGGACGATGTACAAAAACTACACTATTTGAAGGGGTATCTGACAGGAGAAGCCCATCAGCTGGTGAGCCAAATACAGGTCACGGCCTTCAACTACAAGACGTGCTGGGAGCTCTTACAACGCAGGTACAATAACAAACGGCATCTTACAACTTGCATCCTTGAGAGACTAACTGGTCAAAAGTCGCTATCGTCAGAATCCGCCAGTGCGATTAGACAGATGTTAGATACAACTAATGAATGTTTGGACGGATTGAAAAACTTAGACGTAGACATAAGTAATTGGGACATTTTTATTATATTTACCATAAGTGTCAAGTTAGACAGCGAATCTAGGAGATTATGGGAAGTTAAGGTTAACGAAAATTGTAAGGATTTGCCAACGTTAAAACAGTTTACAGAATTTTTGGAACACCGTTTTAGATCAATTGAATTTCTTGAGTCGACAACGAACAAGCGTAGTCCAAAGACGTTCCATATCGCGGTACTAAATTGTGTATTTTGTTCCGAACAACACAAACTATGTAACTGTACACAATTTGGAAAACAAGATGTTGATGACCGTCGCTTGTTCGCCCGGACCAACAAGTTGTGTTTCAACTGTTTAAGCAATACTCACCTCGTGTATAAGTGCCGGCAGGCTACTAAGTGTCGTATTTGCAAAAAACGACACCACTCATTACTACACCCCAAGACCTGCGCCAATTCGACCGAGCCAGTTGCTGAATCGGTCGACAAGAGTGTTGTGGTCGCTACTGCAGCCACTTTTAGCAGCTACACTGCAGCTGCACTATTGGCCACAGCCCTCGTAGATGTTGAGTCCGAGGCTGGTACTACATTTGTTTTGAGAGCCCTCATGGATCAGGGTTCTCAGGTCTCCTTTATAACGGAGGCTGCGGTCCAGTTACTCGGCCTGAAGAAAATGTCTGCTCACACCGACATATTTCGACTAGGCGATGATGATGGAGGTTGTATGCCTGCCAAGTGGATAGTAAAGTTAAAGTTACGATCACGCCTAGATCCCTCTTTTATTTTGTATGTCGAAGCTTATGTTTTGAATAAACTCACGTCACATCTTCCAGACAGGAAGATGGTTCAGGTACTTCCGTTTGTGTCTACACTTGAATTAGCCGACCCAAGTTTTAATACTCCTGGTAAAATCGATTTGCTGTTAAGTACAAGCGTGTTCAGCGAGGTCTTGTTGGATGGATTAGTTAAGGGCCCACTTGGGTCACCTGTTGCCCAACGGACCAAGTTTGGTTGGATATTGTCCGGTGGGTTTAATACTTCGGAACACCCGATTCCAGTGTGTTGTAATGCCGTTATAAGCAGTGATGTCAACGACTTTCTGAAGAAATTCTGGGAATTGGAAGATGGAAGTTGCTCCGTTCGCAAGGTTACTCTAACGGAAGAAGAACAGAAATGCGAAGACTTTTACTCCCGCACAACCAAGCGAGATGACCAGGGGCGTTATATTGTCAAGTTGCCTTTCCGGTCGGAAGATCCTAAGTGTCAGTACGGTGCGTCACTGGCTATTGCCCGCAAGCGGTTTCTTATGTTAGAGAAGAAGCTGTTAAAAAACCCTGAATTGAAAAAACAATATAGTGACGTCATTAATGAGTATATTCAACTGGGACACATGGAAGTCGTGCCCCAGTCAGATTTAAATAAATCTGATTGTCTTTATTTACCGCATCATGCAGTAGTACGCTATGGAAGAAGTACCACCAAGGTTAGGGTTGTTTTCGATGCTTCTTGTTCGGGATGCAACGGAGTGTCGTTGAACGATGACTTAATGGTCGGCCCTACCTTACAACCAGACCTAAGGCACATTATTATGCGTTGGCGGCGCCATCCTATATGTCTTGTTGCGGACATCGTTAAAATGTATCGACAGATAAAGGTATCTACAGATGATGTTGATTTTCAACGGATTCTATGGCGCGAGAAACCAGATGCCGAATTACAACACCTGCGATTATTGCGAGTGACCTTTGGCACGTCCGCGGCACCCTATTTAGCTGTGCGCTCTCTACAACAAGTTGCATATGACGAGGGAAAGAATTTTCCATTAGTCAAGGACCACGTGTTAAAGGATTTTTATGTTGATGACTTATTAGCTGGCTGTGAATCAGTTGCTGAAGGTAGACAAATCTTTCACGAGATGAATGCATTACTTAATCGCGGCGGATTCGAACTTCAAAAGTGGTCCACAAATAGTAAACCCTTACTTCAGGGAATTCAAGAAACAACTGCGGTTAAAGAACATCTCGATTTGAAGGTTGATGCAGTTATGAAGATTATGGGACTAACGTGGAACCGAAGTACCGATGAATTTCAATATACTGTTGATCTACCACCACTCGAAGCTCCGGTAACTAAGCGTAAGGTAATATCAGACATCGCTCGTCTGTTCGACCCACTTGGTTGGATTGCTCCTGTTATAACAACAGCCAAGATATTTATTCAGCAGCTGTGGCTGTCAGGGATCGAATGGGATGATGAAGTTCCACCTCACCTTTTAAAGGATTGGATGGCTTACAGAAGCAACCTTCATAAGCTTACAGATTTCAGACTCTCGCGATGGATTCACACCACCCGAAGTGACAAGCACCTTGAGTTGCATGGATTCTCGGATGCCTCCAATAGTGCTTATGCTGCTGTGGTTTATATACGGTCTATGAGTGGCGACGGCAACTTTCATGTCCATTTAGTGACATCTAAAACTAAGGTGGCCCCTGTGAAACAGGTTTCTATTCCTCGCTTGGAATTGTGCGGTGCATTGCTGCTTGCGAGGCTTCTTCGCGATGTTTCGGATACCTTAGCTATAGATAAAGGCCATGTCCATGCTTGGACTGATTCGTCAGTTGTACTCGCCTGGCTGAGTAGCCATCCTAGCAGGTGGAAGACATTCGTAGGAAACAGGGTATCCGAGATACTCAACATCATTGACAACACACAATGGTCACACGTTCAGTCTAAAGATAATCCTGCAGACTGCGCTTCTAGGGGAATAAACCCTGCAGAATTGGCAGAAATTGAGCTGTGGATCAAAGGACCTAGTTGGTTGCAGAATGAGACCATAGATTACGGTAAGGGAGAGTCCATTAAAACCAATTTAGAAGAAAGAAATACGAAAGTTGTATGTCTTGCCTCTTCAGATGATGGAAGGGAAAATATAATATTAAGATTTTCGGCTTTAACCAAACTAATTCGCGTGATTGCATATTGTCGAAGATTTATTAAGGTTTACCGGTCACAGCCTACTTCTACAAATGGTCTAAGTGTAACTGAAATTCAGGAATCACTAATTACCTGTATTCGAATATGTCAAGATTTATATTTTAAGGAAGAAATAGATAGTTTAAGGAAGACAGGGAAGGTTTGTAAGAAAGGAAAACTTACCTCACTCAACCCGTTTCTAGACAATGAACGAATCTTGAGGGTTGGGGGCAGGTTGTACAGAGCTGACATCTCAGAAGATATGAAGCACCCTGTTATCATTCCCCACAAGTCGCATTTTACTCATCTTTTAGTTGCTGACGCTCATGTTCGTACATTGCACGGTGGGCCTCAGCTGATGCTCAACTACTTGAGAACTAAATATTGGATTATCAATGGTAAGGGAGTAGTCAGACTATACTATCGGAAATGTGTCACTTGTATCCGTCACGCTCATCGAGTCGTTCAGCCGTTAATGGGACAGTTGCCTGCATCTAGGGTCAATGCTGGTCGACCATTCTTCCAGAGCGGTGTAGACTACGCTGGACCCATCAGCGTGAGAACAACAAAGGGTCGTGGCTTTCGCTCAACAAAAGGCTATATTTGTTTATTTGTGTGCATGGCTACTCGAGCTATACATCTTGAAGTTGTTAGTGACATGACGTCACAAACATTTATAGCAGCCTTTAAGCGATTCACGGCAAGAAGAGGTCATTGTGGTACCCTATGGAGTGATAACGGCACTACCTTTGTTGGAGCCAATAAGGAGTTAAAGATGTTATTCTCAAAGGATAGGTCTAGTGTGTCAAGCGATACGGCTGACTGGTTGGCAACTAATGGCACTAATTGGCATTTTATTCCTCCGCATTCTCCCAACTTTGGAGGTCTCTGGGAGGCCGGGGTAAAGTCAACCAAGTATCACTTGAAAAGGGTGATAGCCAATCACACACTTACTTTTGAGGAGCTGTCAACCGTTCTAGCTCAAATTGAGGCTTGCCTCAATTCCAGACCTATCACTCAAATCAGTAACAATCCTGAGGATCCCTTCCCATTAACACCGGGTCATCTATTAATTGGTGAGCCATTGCTGCTCGTGCCTGAGTATAATTTTGAGCAGTCTAACATCGGCGTTCTGAGAAGGTGGCAATTAACGCAGCGATTGGTTCGGGACTTTTGGCGCAGGTGGTCAAGGGAATATTTGACTCAATTTCTTCAAAGACACAAATGGTCACATCAGACGTCTGAACCTAATGTGGGTGATGTGGTGTTGGTTTTAGAAGAAGGGTTGCCTCCGGCTAAGTGGCTTTATGGATTAATTACAGAAAAGCACTCTGGCTCGGATAACCAAACGAGGGTGGTTTCTCTGCGTTGTGGGAGCTCAGTTTTTAAAAGACCTGTCTCGAAGCTGATTGTGCTTCCTTCAAAGTAGAGTTTTATATTTACAGTTTGTTTTGTTGTTTAACCAATTGAATGTTGAGTTTTGTTTGTGTTAGTTTATTAATTGTAGTTAAGTTCAACAATTCGCACATTTTTTTCTTATTACAGTCCACTTAAATTTATCGAAGGCTGTGAGTTGTTGCCCTTACTTTTATATTTAGTTGATGAACATTCTGTCCATGGTGGCCGGTATGTTTAGGCTTGCACAACCTTTTTGGTATTTTGATTATTTTTGGTTTTTATGGTGTTTGTAGCCTAGCAACAATAACAATATAGTTTTTTCATTAGCACATTTTCTACAGCATTTTATTTCAATAATAAACCATTGGAGCAGGCTTGGGGACCGAACAATGGGTATATATCTTTCCAATGTTATATTGTATACCCAGTTGGGATTCCGTAAAAATAAATAAATAAGTTCCAATGATTTATGACGTAATAATATCTACCTACAGGTGCTATACAAAACAATATCGAGAATCAGATCTGATAAAGTCGCATCGTTAGGTGTGTTTGAACGAATGAGGCAGGTTGCCAGTAATTGTACCTGTCGCCCGGACAAATGTGCTGTCCAACGAGCGCGGGGGAGTCACTCTAACTGCCGCCATTAGCCCGGGAGATAATCTTAAATTACTATCCACACACTCAATTGTTGCGTCGAGCCGAAACGTGAATTGGAGCCGAAATAACTGATAATTAAAATATGTTGCAGAGTTCTCATTTGAAAAATGCAATATCTCGTCTGGTTTATTTATTTCTCGTAATTAGTTAAATTTATATTAACTTGTGGACAAAAAATAAATTACCTCATATTTTTTTATTTTATTTATTTTCCCATATCCGTCCAAGTCAAAGAGACCAAAGTAAACCTACGTTTGTTTTGTAGTTTTAAACTTAAAGGACTTATGTACCACGTGCAATAATGTAAGGTCGGACTCACGGCAGGCTCGCAGAACAGATACAACCTATTATCTTCACACGTACACCGGTTATTTAGTGCTGAGGTAGATACGCTGCTTAGAACAAAGCAAAGCGTACCTTGATATGAAGCATGTTGGGTTGTCCACAAACTTAGGCGGCGAATTTCAAAGGCAATCCCTCGAGTCTCCTTTATGCAAATCTTGGGTAATTTCTTTGGTGAGACTCGCAGGGGACCCTTGGCCAAGATTGCGTTGACTTTTCAACAGGCCATAGCTATGTCTGGTTTTACATCCGCTTAAACGATGTCAGTGCAAGCTGAAAATACCAGAGAATTGAGGTTGAGTAAGAAAAAAAAATCATAGGGTCAAAGAAAATTATTCTGAAGGGTTATTAGATACCTACACCATGATCTGGATTTGCATATTTTTGGCGCAAGAACTTACCAGATGCTAAGGAGCTTGTTAGGTAGGTAAACTACCACAAAAAATCTAATAAGGCTCTTTCTGACAGCTGCCCTTTGCTTAAACTACTCGCTAACGACCAAGAGAAAAGATTTACTATCAGATTACCTATTATTTTTCGTGGGAGCTCGATTATCTTTAGCATTTACTAAGGCACCATACATAATATCGAGTAGGTATTATCAAAGTAATACCTTTTTTAATAAAGAAGACACTTGATAATTAACATTATGTACCTAATAGGTATTCGAATCATATTAGTAGGTAAATGAATGCTAAAGAACAAGGCTTAAGCGATCTATATACTATACTAGCTGAGCCCGCGACTTCGTCCGCGTGGAATTTTGATCCTTTCTTAGGGGATGTCTACGTCATAGTAGCTTTATGCATGTAAAGTCTCAGCCCGATCGGTTTAAAATTGACAAAGTTTCATACAAACTTTCATCCCCTATTTTATCCCCTTGGGGGTAGGATTAATCAAAATCCTTTCTTACCGGATGCCTACGCCATAACATCTACCTGCATGCCAAATGTCAGCCCGATCCGTCCAGTGGTTTGGGCTGTGCGTTGATAGATAACTATGTCAGTCAGTCAGTCAGTCAGTTAGTCAGTCAGTCACCTTTGAGTTATGTATACCTTTAAGATGTATACCTTTAGCCACATAAACCCTCCTGTCAATGTCAGGCTATATTGTCTCGTGTTAATTCATTTGAGTTTAGATATAATATATTTAATTGCAAGCTCTAAGTAGCGAAAGCCCTTCCTTATAAAATATTAAAAATCATAGAGAACTAAGTGAATATAATTTCATTAACGATTTCTCAGTTCTTGGTAACTTCAATCTACTAAGAAAGCCCTCAAGCAAAAATAAGAACATTATTAAGTATACCTACTTAGTCCGGTAATTAAAAATTGGTATATGTTTTTTAGTTCCCAACTCATTATAACTAATAAGTTAATCGGCTATACCGGCGTTGTTGCAGGGTTTACATAAGTAGGTACCTAGCTTGTTAAACAACGAAAACATTTTCAAGAATAACTTAAAAATACAATTTTCCATCACCCTGTATTTTCCAATTGACAACAGCTCAACATAAATATAGGGCCCTAACCACACTAGCGACTCAAATCGTAATAGAAAAGCAAACGCTCGCGATGACGTTTCAAACGCTCCGCTTTTGACGTTTTGCTGTCACCATACCATATCAATGTCAGTAGAAATCGTGAAGCTCGTGTCAGTAAAACGTCAAAAGCGGAGCGTTTGAAACGTAATCGCGAGCGTTTGCTTTTCTATAACGATTTGAGTAGCTAGCGTGGCTAGGGCCCAGGCCGGGTCGACCGGGACAGTACCTCCGTCTCACAGACGATCGGCGTAAAGTTGGTATTATAGTTGCGTTTCGCACGATGAGTGAGAATGTCGGAAGATCAACCCAATCCCTTCCCCTCCCATCTTCCTGAAGTACTCTCCTTCATGTCGGTAAATAAAGTGAATTCTGTCTATACTTACCAGAAATATTGGTTAGAACTGTACTATAGATATTATATACTATACTATACTCGTAGGTATATGATGTACTGTGCCTTTGGTAAATACAGAACTGTCAAGTATCTGGTCTATATCTATACAAATAAATAAAATTGGAGTGTCTGTTATAACACCTTTTCACTAAATGCATATGAAAGTACATACGACACCTATAAAAAAACGCGATTTAAAAAAAAATTGTCTGTCTGTCTGTCTGTGTGTTTGTTCCGGGTAATCTCCGAAACGGCTGGACCGATTTTGACGGGACTTTCATTGGCAGAAAGCTGATGTTTTAAGGAGTAACTTAGGCTACTTTAATTTTAGAAAAACAATTAGGGTTCCGCGTAAAAAATAAAAACACATGAAATGAAAGAGTATCTCCGAAACGGCTAGACCGATTTTGACGGGACTTTCACTGGTAGATAGCTGATGTTATAAGCAGTAACTTAGGCTACTTTAATCTTAGAAACACAAAAATGGGTGCTGTCGCGCGGGCTCAGAACGCGGGGGCGGGCTTTTTGTTAAATTAAATCCCACGCGGTCGAAGTCGCGGGCTCAGCTAGTATACAATAAATACAAAAGTATGGGTCAATTCTGGAGCTTCGTCCTTATTTTAGAACCTTTCCGTGAAGCAACTATTCGATATTCTTACTTTTAGACATTTTTGTTATACAGAAAAAAATACTAACTAAGCACCATAATTATATACCCTCACCGCCGTCATATGCGTCATATTACAACGACGCCTTTATATATTACCGTATTATTCATGGCCATATAAAAGCCGTGAACCCAGGACATAATCGCACCACAAATTTAACAACATACCTAGTAAAAATTAAGTCAGCATATTTTTTATATCATTGCGTCTACCCTTTATTATTTTCTCTGAGGACAGGGAGAGAGCGAATGGCTCGCCACTGAAGGCTGATTTGGTAAAGAAAATATTTTGGTTCGAGTCTGACTTTAGTCTGAATATAATATAAGCAATAATGGTATTGCTTATATAAGAAGCGTCGCTTATTTCGCTTTTCGTATAACTATATTATGGTATACGAATAAATTATGACTTTGAACTATCCAATCACCTGAATAACACACTTACGCCATCTAGTTGATTTTAGCGAACTTTTTCACAATGGACGTAACATAGTTACGTATAATGCTTTTATTTTGGCCATTTCGATCTTACCGCAAGCCGCGTAAAGGAACTCAATCCATAATACTTAAGTATTATATAATGATGATGTATTAATTTTTAAATGACGTATTCTGTAGATATATAAGGAGACTAGCTGTGCCCCCCGACTTCGTCCGCGTAGTATTTAACGTAACATAATTTTCGGGATTATCGGGATAAAAAGTATCCTATATGTTAATCCCGGTTATAAACTATCTGTGTTCCAAATTTCATCCAAATCCGATCAGTAGTTTTTGCGTGAAGGAGTAACAAACATACATACATACATACATACATCCACACTCACAAACTTTCACATTTATAATATTAGTAGGATTAGTAGGATTGTCCGTTACACTATCGACATTGTCCGAAATCGTCTGTTGACCAATGGTCATTCATGTTTCATCGGCCGCCTGCCACGCGACAGAGGAAGCGATAAGGTACGAGCGCCAGAGATACCCTCGCCGACATCGACATATTGAACACGCAAACCAGCCGCTCCTACAGATAGTTACCAACCTACTACTATATAACCTACTCTATGGACCACAGAACTGGGGGCCAACTATGTTATCCGCTAGCTTCTCACTCGACTCGCACTCGATCCGCAATATGTGAAAACTGACGTATCGCGGGTCTGATTACGTTAGTTTTGACAGTTAACTTATAGAAAGAAACTGTCAAAACGGTTAACAGAGGTGGCCCCTGGTTCCAAACCTGCTAATTCCATACATTACCTTTCAACGGTCAACAATTATGGGTCATTAATAATTATCTTCGTGTTTAAATCGGTAGTCCGTTAAATCATTGGGGGTTGATATGTTTTAGGACAATGGCTTTTAGGTCGGTAGACTACCAAAACTGTCTAAAGTAACAAAAGCACCTATTTTAATTCCTTTACGAGCTATTAAACTTGCAGATTTACATAGAAAACATATGCTTCAATACAAAAACTACATTCTTCTTTGATTCCACACTGGTAATTTCCTACAAGAAACAGTTAAAGTTAAGACGCTTGTAACTACAATACAGTTAAAAAAATGCAAATTGGCTAGTACTTTTGTTTTCTTTTATAGAATATTAATTATCTTTTTGCTACCTATTTTTACTTTAAAAAAAAAAAACAAATATTTCTTCATTTTAATATTCCGTTAATTACATTTTATTCTAACATTAGAAATTCAGAACGTTCTGAGCCAAGAATTTAGTTGCCAAGGGCTCCATTTTAGTTTACAAGACGGCGCTCCTAGGGCGACCCGCCAATTTAAAATGGGCAAACTTCTCGTCAAAGTTTTTGCGTAGGTAATATTTAGTAAAAGCCGCCAATTCTCGAGAGAATCGAGCTCTTAGGTCTGTCTCCGCCGTCCTTGTTACCAAAGCCTTTGGGATATAATTTCTTTTTTTTCATCGAATCAGTTTTATTATAATTATAATAATGATAATAATTTTAATTTAATTGGATTGACCCATTTAATTAATTTGAATTTTGCATGCCAATTGGTGGAATATAGCATAAGCACTTTTATAATCTGTAACATCTATGTATACCTACCTATATTCGCAAATAAAAGTTATGGTATTGTATTGTATTGCATTGTATGTAAAAGCTGTACAATATGTTCCAGAGCGTAATTGAATTTATTTTTTTCAATTACAATCGAATAACAATCAGTTTAAAGGGTTGAGGGTGGTGCGCGGCGGGCCGTGACATCAATGCCGAATTTATTCCTAGTATTTGCATTGACAAACAGCACTATTCATTCGCACGCAATTCAATTATGAATCCAATGTGTTTAACTGTAGGTACCTACTTGTGACTTTAAATAGTATGCGGCATTTTAACTGGAGTAGGTACCTTTTTGAGTTCCCATTACCTGTGACGTCATGGTACCTAATTACCATAGCAATAGTTCCTGCTGTTGGTAATCGTGCTTACAGCGTTCATCGTGCAATCATGGTTCCAAAACACCGCTGAAGCCACGATGTTCTCCTGATACTGGGCATTCCTTCTGTTCGTACTAAGCGTTTTGCTTCTAACAGCCAAGGAGTGGAACACGTTGCCGGCGTTTTTGTTCCCCCCTGACTACAATCTGGGTGTTTTCAAGTCGAGAGTGAACAGATACCTTCTAGGCAAGTATGCTCCATCGTAGATCGCATCCTCACTTAACATCAGGTGAGATCGTGATCAAATTCTTGCCTATCACGAAAAAAAAAATATTTTGCTCTATATTTCTCCTAGAATATTATGGATAGTGTTAGAAAAAATCAACATGTACTTTTATTCGTAAGTATACACCCCAAGCTTATTTTAATATTAATAAGCTCGCGATCGTCATTCATTATCGCATTGAACTACAAAAGGTAAGTATTTTAATATAGCCTAACATTACGGTTGGATTTTCCAGAGCTCGTGAAACTATGGCCTGCATTGGCGGCGGTGCAATGAAACGGAAATAATGAGAACTATCTCCGCACTCATGGCGATAGCTCTTACCTACGGTGGTATAAGATCGATTATAATAACATTAAAATCATGCCGGTGAGTTATTCTATACTAGTTTAAAAGTATTGTGTCAGAATTTTTGTCATGGATTTAACTGATTTCAAGTCAAATGATTTTAAAAAGCAGTCCCGCCATAAAAAAAAACACAATGGCGATTGAAGAAGCCACTTCACAATTTATCTTGTGGTTATGTGATGCAGCCACTGTCATCCATACCTACATGCTTATAAGGGTTTGTTTTGACGTAATCGCTGTCGCAGCGCACGACGCGGCCGTGGCCTTTTATAGCACCTAATTTTATTATAATTTGTTTATCAATTTATTTACTAAAGGTCCTTATATATATGTATCGTGGTGCTTTCAGGATCTCGTTTGGCCGCGTTTGCAGTGCAATGAAACGTCAATGATGCGAACGGAGCTCATCGCTGACGTCCGGCATCCAACGTCCGAGCGGTGACGGTAATCTCTGCCTGGGGACAAGCACAGTGATCAGTCGCGTGTCATTAATGGCTTATGGTATTAAAATGGATTCAATACTCGAAATTTCTGCGGGCAATCTAAAATTTTATGATTGCACGCGACCGTTTAATGTAAAAGATAATTAAGTAGATGCAAAATAGAGAACATAATTGCAACCAAAGAATGAAATATCACATGTCTAGCTTCCCCAAATCTGTAGGCAGATATATATATATATAAGGTATTTAGTTCTCATTTAATATGAGCTTATTGCCATTTATTGGACAGTTCTAAATCCTCACATAAGTATGCTCTTAAAATTCCTATTAAGTTAAAACGAATTCAAACCAGGACAGTGCAACCGTGCATACGATCATACAGGTATGTATATAACTAATTCCATAAGTAATTGCGTCCATTCTAACATTATTCACGTAGCGACATGGTTCGAAACGTTTCCCACTTAAGAGTTGAACAACTTGTACGACTTATGCCTCAAAATTTTCCTTATGTGATCTTGTCGACCCCAACCTTAATAACGGCACAAGGACGGGTGTCAATCTCGTGTTTGTCATGTGTCCTGTACGTACAATCAATAACAAAGTAAACATTATACTTATATCGTATTGAGATAAACAACACCAGTAATTTCTTATGAAACACTTTTATTCGTAAGTATACTTATGTCTGCTTTATAAGGATTGTGAACATCGAAAAGGTAATCATACAAAAATATATGTACATCTGCATGGTTTCCACTTTTGTTGCTGTCAGTACCTGTAATAATGCGCAAAGTTTTGCTTTACTGGGTCAGAGGGGGCTTCCGTGGAACTGGCGAACAGAAGTGTACTTACTGTGTATGAAATTATTTCGAGAGATACGCAACAGGAAATTACCCTTACGTAAACGAGTAACTTCTGTGCGGCTTTATCAACCCAACCCGAACTCGTTTGAATATCCCAATTCAACCAGTGGCCAAGTAAAATAACATAATTTTCTTTGCTCGCAATAAGTCTCGTGTTCACGGTATGGTCCAAAATCGGTCCAAGCATCTTTGATGCATGAAAATACTTTACGCATCAGATTGTTTTTTATTTATTATTTAAATGGGTACGGGTTGGAAATAAGAATAGGCATATAAATATTCAACACATAACTATTTACCCAGAGACTGAGTGCTCACCAACTTGTGAACATCAACCAGGACTAATTTCGTTACTGAAACGAAATTACAGCGGACATAAATTTCGCGATTTTAAGAAAAAAATCGGTATCGCACCTGTGCCGCGTGGAAACGAAAATGAACGCCATTATCCCACACCATAATCTTAAATCACTTCGGCTTAGTGTTTCGATTACAGACAAAGGTTCGGTAGGAAAACCCACATTATGATGGTAGTTGAATAATTGTATAGATAAGTGGAATTGATGGCCTCCGGCTCGTTTCTACTTCAGCCGACGGAATATCGGAGCTAATACTTGAATATAATAGATAAAGGCCGCAGGGTCTAGGAGAGATTAGGGAAAAATGTTTAGGTTAGATTTAACCGACATAACATTTGAATAAGACGATTCCGTTTTTCAAAATACACTTGATATCAGTACACGTGATATCAGTATCAGTAGGTATTTACGTGATCTTTGATCTTTCTCCTTCTTTCTTTAAAAATATGGCCCACCCAAGTTAATAGGTATTTCGCCAGTGTCATGTAATAAATAGCAATAACAAACACAATTAATAACAATACAATACAAAATGCGACGTCCATTTTGTAAAACCAAAATGGAGGCCAGCGTCTTTGGTCTTTGGATAGCCATGAAATAGATAACCGAGTCTGTAAGTGATAGGTCCTGTCTAAATAAACTTTTTTACATTTCGAAGTAAGTGATTGAGGTTCCTAGCCCCAAGAGAGAAATCTTCAAGTAGACGAGCGTCTACCTAAATCACATTAATTTTCGTCCCTTAGCTAGGTACTACAAATTTGTGAAGCAAGCATTAAATTAACTCTTAATCTACCTAAATCAAACTGCTGCGTAAATGACAATTACTTATCTATTATTATATCAGATATTATAACTAATAGCAACTACATTTTCTACCTTTAGAATTATCTCTGATTTATTGCTGGCCGTTACAATGGAAGGGTATAAACGAGGGTGTATCTATGACCCTGTCTTTTGTTTTCGATGTTGTTTCTTATAATTACAATGCACTTTCTTTGTTGTTATATTGAAATGAATAAAAATACTAAAAAGCTTTCATTGATTTAAAAAAAAATTTAAGATTAAGTCGCCTGTCTAGCCCGCGAAATTCAAAATTTTCGAGTATTTTTATAGTTTATCCAAAATCTGAAAACATTTAAGACTACATTTTGTGATTTGCGACAAACACAGTATGCAGTGCGTTTATTAAAACATTTATTTTACTCTAATTACTATCACGGTGGATATGATACTAGTTAATCACTAAATAAACAAACATTGCCAGATTATCTGGATAGCTGTCGTTCTTGAAATGTTTTAGAGTAAGTTGGATATATTAATAAATGCACTGCACACGGTCTTTGTCGCGAATTACAAAATGTGCCTTTTATTAGTGTCAGATTTTGAAACAATTCTAAAAAACCTCTAATAATTTGAACTACGTGGGCTAGATGGGCGCTTTAGCCTTAAATAGGTAGTGGTACCAGGTTGTTAGGTACGGTAGAAGCTTTTTATATAACAAAGTGGGCAAAGAAGCGTTCGTTCCGACTGACGATGCTAGCAATACCTACCAAAGGCATTGCTCGGACATTGCCGTCATGAAGGGGAGTGCGACAGAGGGAGGGGTAGTGCGAGAGGGGGGGTTTAGTCTTCCGGCTCTCCCACTCATACGAAACGCAGCTAAAATTGCTACTTTACGCCAATGTCCCGTAAGAGGGCTTCAAAGTCAAAGAGTTTGTTTTGTGTAGGCCTACGGGAGCACTTATAAATTGTAATTTTTACATTATTTGACTTATATCTACAACGGGAACGGAATGCGGCGTCGACTGAGAAGATCCGGCAAGAAACTCAGCAGGCTTGTCTTTTTACATTAAGTAATACTTTTTTTTTTTTATCGCCAGCTGCTTCCAAATGCTATTCCAACAAAACAAGATTCTCATACAGTTTAAAACGATCTTAGGAAATTATACCCATGACATATGTTTATTATACCTTCCAGTGTACTGTGAGCTGCACGGAGCACGGGGTCGAGCGGGGAGAAGCGACCACGTACAAACAGTTCTGCCCGATAACCCTCTAGCTTTCGCATGCGCCAGTATTTGCCTTCCTCTCCAGACACGCTGTTTACCTTGTTTTGAATTTTACCACACTGATCAGGTGGAGGAAAATACTGCAGGAAGCTGCGTTATAAACACCCAGTTGAACATCTGGAATAAGGAATATATTTTAAATACTGGTTCATTCTACATAAGCATTTTGTCATACCTAACATATTTATTAAAGTAAATGCAATATCCTCCTTATTTTGCTGGTATGTTTTACAAATTCCTGTTACGGCATCGAAAGTTAGACTGGTTATAGTCGGGATCATTGAACCAGGGATCTAATAGGGAACTATTTCAAGCAGTGTTCTCGTCGAAAGACAGATGTTTACTGGCGATAAAATTTGCTGGATGGTTATTGAGTAATAAATAATAATAGAACCGCGGTCCGGCGCGCTACGACGACCGTGCGACGCACAGAACTTTTCTCGTTATGTCCTTTGAAGATGTTTTGAGATTTGCAGGCGCCGCGCACCGCAGTGCAACGGGAACAATTGCCTTTCTTATCCTCTTTCCGGGAACACATCTATTTCGACTTTTTGTTAAGGCTACGGAACGGTCGGTCGCGGGGCACGTACACGCCCGCTCGACGTAGACGCGCTTAGAATTCAATATCCCTATTTCGCGTAACCGTCTTTTGCACATACATAAAACAACCAACGATAGCCACTTACTCGGCCTTTGTTTGTGTATACTATTTGTTGATGTTCCAACTAAACCGATGCACACATGTGTTGTGCAAAGTTTGGCTCTTTGACTGCCCACAATTGTTGGTTGATTTATAGGCAGGCGGCTGCCCCACACCGCAAGTTGCGCGCAGTTGCTACGGGTAATTTACTTGGTGAATAAAAAATTTTAACATCGTCTTTCTATGGTTTATGAAATGAATTATTTAAAGAGACAGGTGCACGATTGACAAAGACAAACTGCTCTACAAACTTTTTAATCGAACCAGCTCTTCAGCTTGGTGACCTCTACAGAAGATTGATGATGTACCTATTATTGTTTTATTTTTATTTATTTTAGTTGTTATGAGAATGAATATTCTTTAAATATTAAGTTATATGCGATTTTCGATGATAAGATGGGAAGTCAAGGAGAGGACGCACTGGTGTGCCAAAAAAAATGATCTAATATTTTTTTGTTTAATAAGCTTAAATGTGTTTAATCAATTTAATACTTGTTTTTGTAATTCAAAGCTTACTTACTTACTGAGAGATAACACACGTTTGGAATCAAAGAATTTGTACGAAAATGTTTCCAATATCCGCTCTACCATCCCTTTTGAACCACTTTATTTTTGAGTAATCAAAATCGAACTAATAGGTAGGTAATTTAATTTAAAGTATTCACATACTTTGTATACTCTCGTATATGCAAACACTAATTTCAGCTATTAGACATTCAGAGACAAAATGTACGCTGGTTTCTCCGCTTTTAGATCTCGGATTTTAAATTTAAATAAACACTCAGCCCGTGTATGCAAAAGTAATATCATCAAAACTTCATAGAGCAACGCTTTTTATACCTCTTAATATGCAGCTATGAAGCTCTAACTTTGCAATTTAATTACACTATTCCAGTAATTGTGTTCGGGCCGGTCACGGCGCGGGCGGGTCGCTCGGAGATCGCTTCTACCAGCCGCTGCATGATGTTAATATGCCTCCCGAGGAGGATTATCAAAGTATTATCATCTCGGAAATGTTAACTAGCACCGAGGTGCTAGCGCGGCACTAAAAGGTACGTATTTTTTTATCGCCAACTGAATCCAATGGACTGAGAAGTGAAACTTTCAGTCGAGTCTTATTATGAAAACCATTTCGGTGTAATATCTAGATTTAACAAAATAAATGTTATTTAAATTGTCTAGAATCCCATTTTATTCGGTCTATAATCTGATAATGTCGACCAGGCGGTCATAAATGAACTGCAGCTGGCAAAGATTATAACACATTTTGTACAGGGTTGTATTATTCAATTTGCAGTTGCAACAGGCGCTTGTAAATCGTAAATACTTTCAGGGAGAACCTGTTAATTAACAAACAGTGTCGTATTGATATTAAAGCAACTCACGTCTAGTGCGCCTCGTAAAACGTTTATACGCTTACATAAAACACGAGTTACTAAATTAAAGACTCTGTTTAACGTCCGATTCAGGACATAAACTGAGACGTAAGTAGGTTTATCTTAACTCGTCGGGTTACTTAAGATGTTAATTCTTTTTTAAATTCAATTCACGCAGTGTTTAAACAGGTTACTTTGTTATTGAGAATAAATCAATACGTCTTCGTATTTTTCTTTAGTCATCTATCAAACATAGGGTAGATAAATACTCGGAATAATAAGTATTATGTAAGTGGTATTATAGTGATGTGGAAAGGACGTGTGAGTCCGAGGTCAGCATCTCGTCCGCGGAGTGCGGCGAGGCAGAGACACAATGGCAGCGCCTCCCGCCGCCTCGTCGCAGCCTGCCACAATACGACTTTCCAAACCTTTCTCATTTCGTTTTTGTTTCGTTCCGCCTCGTCGTTGTCGCGGACGCAGATGTTCCTCCGAAACCGACGGCTCATCTACGGATTAGTACCCGTTAGGTTTTCGTATCATGTGGCCTACATTACAAGTGGAAGCTCTTGGAAATATTTGGACAGCTATTATTTTGGCATTATGTTATTGCTTATGTATTATTCAACATCGGGTTGGCATTGATTAATCTGATAGTATATTCAAGGGTTTGGTGTGTAAGAAACGGAAGAGGAAGTTGTTTTTATATTTAACAACGTTCTAAATGATAGGTTTTCCTCGGTTACATTATAATGAATTCAGAATTAAACAGAAAACATTACCACAAAAAATTGTAAGTGTCTATTTCACTGCAAAGTTATTAAAATTCCTTGTCAATTCAAATAGATTCCATGCATACTTGAAAATAAACAGTGTCCTTTAAAAATTGAAGAGCTCAGGTGAGTATTAATGAGCGGCTACTCGTGTTACAAAGTCTGGCCGGCGCACTTCCACTGAGAAAATTACGTGAAAATTTACATAATAGAGAATCCGTGGCTGCCCTAGTCCTTTGAAAGTCGGAGCTGTGGCTCGCTTCCAGTGACACCGACCTACATTAAATTAACATCTCTCTCACTTTGTTTGCAAAGGCCTCACCGGTGAAACCTAATTTGTGTTGATAAAAACACCTCACTAGACTACGTGGCGATGCTTCGCTTCGAGCTGAAATCGATTGAACTAAACACTAACAGTGACAATAAAACATTGGGTCGCAACAGAAGTGTGAAGCTATAAAACATTCTATGTATATCAACGAAAAGTTTTTATTTGTAGTTGGTAGTTTGCGGGTTTTCAGTAAATGTGCTCAGTAAATTATCGAGCAAAGCGTCCAAATCAGCGGAACCAAAAACGTGAATGCAGCAGTCGCCGTAATTGGGTAACCGCCGCGCATCATTAGGTAATTGCAGCTGGGGCTCGCCCGCCCGCCCAAGCCGCGCCGCGCCGCCCGCCCGCCGCCGAAATAGCGCTACCAGAGACACTCGCTTTTTGTTATCCATTCACGTAGATACATTGAGATATTGTGATATTAGTTCTATTTTATTTCTCAAATATGTAGGCTTTAATTTACGTCCAAATGACTGATTAAAACAAATAAATCTCTAAAATACATAAAAAAGTGAGATATGTGTGGTTTTTCTCCATTAATAAATTACAAAAGGACTTATTGAGATGATGGCGAGAACATAGCGTGTTGTGGGTAAATGGTAGCCGCTGAGCGAGGTCTCGCCTGTCCGCTTCAGCGGAGGCGTTTCTCACGCCGCTCACGCCGCCCTCCGCTGCACCACAATCCTATTCAATTAAATTGAGCTTCCTATACGAATTGTTGTAATAATAAATAGTAATAGTTGTAATTATTTCCTCGGTTGCTATTGATGAATGTTATTATTCGGTCACACCTTCACTAGTTAGGTGCCAACTTATCTAGTTTTATTTAAAAAAGGACCCTTACAAACACAATTTTTTTTATAAAATACACTGTCCATTTTTTGTTTCAAACTCGTATCTGCGTTTATGAGTCATTCAGTTACACAGATCGGCGTGACGATATGGACACATAAACTTATTTTTTTAAATACTCCATGAATTAACGCAATATTGCCGCAAACTTTTGCTCTTCATTGCAATCCTCTCTCATTAACAAGATATTAACGCTGCGATATGAAGACGCTATTATTGGGCTGGTCTCGGCTCTGGGCGAAGTTACATTAAGTTTGCCATTCAGCTTAAGCTAGCTGGCTAGCCAGCTTCGTTCATTTTACGAGAACGCATGCCGTGACTCTTATGACACCGTCATATGGGTCAAATTGCAATAATTCACGCGTCTCCGTGTATTAAACTGACTCTACCACTCGGGTCGTGCGGCCAACTATATTATACAACGTACTACAGCATGTGTACCCGATCCCACTCCGTTTGCTTGTAGATTACTCTACTTCAAATTGCCTTGTTCAGCTCAATGCCTCGTGTAATACGTAGTGCAAACACTCAATTTAAGGCTGGTCGCTCATTGGAAAGAGACGCGATTGAAGCGGGATCGAGGAACAGCGCGTAGCGCAGTCGGTAAGGCGACAGTCAATCCACAGTGATAAAGGTAAAGACACCTTATGCTTATCGCTATGGGACTAGAGAGGCGACTGAACTCATACTTTTTTATGATATATTTTTTTTATGTAACGGTACATTTCATTATCATCATCATCATCATCAGCCTATGCTTGTCCACTGCTGGACATAGGCCTCCTCTAATGAGCGCCATAGCGCCCTGTCTTCAGCTTGCCGCATCCAGCATATGCCTGCAGTCTTTCGCAGATCGTCATCCCACCTGGTCGGAGGGCGTCCTACACTACGCTTGCCGAGTCGAGGTCTCCACTCAAGAACACGTTTACCCCAGCGGTTGTCGGTTCTTCGTGAGATATGGCCAGCCCACTGCCACTTCAGCTTGCTAATTCTTTGAGCTATGTCGATAACTTTGGTTCTCTGTCGGATGTATTCATTGCGAATCCTATCCTTCAGAGAAACTCCGAGCATAGCTCTCTCCATAGCTCGATGAATGACCTTAAACTGGTGGACCAGCCCTACCTTGAGTGTCCACGTCTCGGCTCCGTAGGTCATAACGGGTAGGACGGTAAATTTACTTTTATTTAAACCTTTAAAATTAGCAAAAACATTCAAAATGTATTTAACCGATTTTACCTGGCAATCAAATAACATTCACTAAAGAACTTGAATATGGTTTATACCCGCTTAATTTATGCGTGAAAACAATAATAGCATCGCAGGTTATCTCCCATTTGCATACGATATATTTGTAGTGAAATCTCTCAACATAACATTTATATTTCAGTCCTTTGAGAATCTATAATCTGGCCAAGTGCGTGTCAAGCAAGCAAATTTCTGTGGTACGTAGCCATTTGAATAGTAACATACATTTTTGGCTGACATTCTGGGTGGTCATAAAATACGACAACCTAATATACGAGTTGGTACATAATTATGGACCTATTACAGACAGCGACGGACGGACGGACTGACTGGAAAATAATTATAGATATTATTTGGATACCTACCTCATTGTGGCTATACGGAACCCTAAAAAGTAATATAATTACAATATCTGAACATATTGAAAGCAAATAAACAAACAGTCAAACAGCCTCCCTTTACACGTATCGTAAACAGTGCGTATGTAATTGGAAATCAGCACAACACGTGCAAATTATTTGTCCTCAAGGACACTAGCCGCGTGACACACGGCATTTTACGAGCCAGGAATAATTGCCGCCCACCGGGACGGTAAAACAAAACGATCATTTTATCATACAATTTATTGCGGCTCTTATGAACTCGCAATACACTTGCTATCGGTGATTATTCCGCACCCTTAAATTGATCCAAATCAATTTATATTATTTACACTCGTTGTGGGGATATAAATTGAGTTTTTGTGTTTTATGTTTTCCAATTACCCGCGCCGACCCTTTTCACGTGAAAGTGTCCCGTGTTTTATTTAATGTTCGTCGCTATGAGTAGGTAGTGAATTAGATGGGTTCACTTATTGCTGTACAATAAGAATACAAATTTAAACTATATTATTTTACTAGCTGTGCCCGCGACTTCGTCCGCGTGTAATTTAACTTAACAAAAATTTGGGGATTATTCATGCCCTATTTTATCCCCTTGGGGGTAGAATAAATCAAAATCCTTCTTTAGCGGATGCCTACGTCATAACATCTACCTGCATGCCAAATTTCAGCCCGATCCGTCCAGTGGTTTGGGCTGTTCGTTGATAGACCACTATGTCAGTCAGTCAGTCACCTTTGAGTTATATATATTTAGATTTGGGTAGGTACCTACTTATTATTTATTAGGCATAAATGGTGCTCCTACTCTGAGCTTCCTATTTATTCCTACGCTAGTTATAGGCACCTATTGCATAATTTCAAACCGATTTACAAGATGAGGAAGTTATATTTTCGTCTGTGTATTCTTCTTTTAAAGTGTGTTCACAGATGTGTCCATTAATGTTATCCACTATCTTTACATTACGTCAAGACAAATTTTAGGTAGATACTTAGTTGATTTGTCACCGCCTGTAAATGAGAGAAATTATAATGGCCCCTAGTTATTTCTAGCGTTTTAGTGCACCTCGGATTTTTTGAAGATTTTTTTTGTAAATTGTATTCATAGACTTCGTATTCGATACATCTAAAATATGTTATTTGATCATACCGAGAAATCTAAACTTATGGTTAAATATCAATTGAGTAACAAAAGTCCTACGCAGTTAGCCTTGGTAACCGCAGCATCTAGAACTCGTTTAATTAAAAGGGAATCTACTCTTCATGCAGTTAAGCCCATGTTTGCTCTCCATATGCGCGCCCCACCACTCTTCCCGGATGAGAAAACTAATAATAACCTATGTTACTTTTATAAGTATGCAGAGTTTTTTCTTAAAACTTATAACGACACCTAGATTAAGAAAGAAATTAGTATATCTATGGAAGCACAGCGATTCTTTTTCAATCCGATTTAACCGTCGGTTTGCATTAATAGTATGATCTAATCATTTTTATTTGAAGGAGAACCTTATTAGAGACACTCACACTTAATTATAGACACGTGTTTAAATAAGTCGAAGTTACTTTGAAATTGATTAGGTGTTTCATAAATCTGGCATTTTCGTTGAGATTTGATTAGCTTGATAATATTAAATTTCTAGTGTATTTCCTATTAGGTAGGCCCCACTTTCTATTGACAATAGTGTTGCATGCTCACATAGTGGTGCTGTTCTTGAGAAGATACACCGAATTGTATTATATTAAAAAGAGTACCTAACGGTTAAGTTTGACGGAACTTCTCAGTGGAAGCAGCATTCCGAACCGGTGGTAGATTATTATACTTGTTGGCCTGCATGAATAAAATGATTTCGAAATTTGAATTAATGTTTTTTTTCAATTTCATTTTGTCAAGATCAGTTGACAGTTAACATTTTCAATATCATTTTTCATTTGGTGCAGCATTTAGGAAACGGTGGACATGCCACATGCCAGTTAATTAGCGTTATATTTGCACCGGTAATTGTCGGGCCGTATAACCCTCGGTTCCTGCGGTTACTGCCGTTTACTGCGGTCAATGTTACTGTCAAACTATAATTGTCAACGTCCACAAATGCATGGCATTCGTGATAAAAGGTAAACTTTATAAATACCTCAGATCTATATCTATACCGTGCATATATATCTATTACCTACCTATATTTATACATATAAGGAGGAAATCCTGATTAACTGACTGAATGAATCATAAAGTTAAAACCATCTGAAGAAGTACGAAATTTTGAGAGTAGGTAGGTGAATTTTATGACGAAGGCAATCTATAGGAATGGATTTTTGAAAATTCATACCCTAAGAGGCAAAATAGGGAATGGAAGCGTGTATGGGGATGCCAACTTATAATACACTAACACGCCTGAATTTTCCGAGAGGGTAGACAGAAAGCCACTACTTAGGTACTTATTCACTAAAAAAAACTAAGTAGATGCTCTACGTTTAACTTTTAATAACACTGCGCGTCTTCTATAAGAACATCAAATGTCATTAAATAAATTGGCACCTAATAAGTACTACAAAAGTGAATATTCCTCATTTTGTTGTATCGCAACGTAAATGAAGGGAATAATACTTGAAAGCATCCTATTAAGAACAAGGGCTGTTTTTCTTTCAACTGAGTAGGTATATAAGGACCTATTGTGTATTGTATTGAGACACCACAGAGCAAGAACAAAGCTCATTATCCACCACGCTGGCCCAGTACGATTGGCGGTCTTGAGAAAATTGGTTAGATTTTCTAAGACATGCAGGTTTCCTCACGATGTTTTCCTTCACCGTAAGCAAGTGATAGTCATATTGAAATTATAATTCGCACATAGATCTCGAAAAACTTAGATGTGAGAGCCGGGCTTTGAATCTGGACCTTGTGCGCCCGCACAGAAATAAAATACCACTAAACTACCTAAATTTCATACCATTATTGTTAAACAGCCACTGCTATCACTGACTTAAAAAAACAGTGCCGTCTAGGGACGCCCGAAAGAAGCGAAGCTTTGCAGTAGATATTAGATATATTATATTAACGCGTAATTAACGCGTTACGCGTTACGCGTTATGCGTCACGAGTTATGCGTTACGCGTCACGCGTTATGCGTCACGCGTTACGCGTTACGCTTTTCACCGTTTTAGTCCCCGGGTAGCGAGCGCCCCGAACGTCCGTAAAGAAGCTTCGCTTCAAAATCAATTCAAAATATACAAGTAATTAAAATAATAAATAAGTAAATTGCAAATATATTTAAATAAATAAAAGGTCATCAATTAATTTGCATTTAGGTATGTACAATAGGGTTAATAAACGCAATTGAAATTCAGTTTCCATTTATGTAAACAACGTGTTTTCACGAATGAGTCTAGGTTTACAATCGATTATATGAACTGCTGCTAAAACTTACAATCGAATTGCTTTCTTGAATTGAATTGTTTCGGGTTGGAAAGTTTGAAACGCCTTTTTCTGCAACTTGAATAATTCAACAGAAAATATTCAAAAGAACAAATGGATTTTGAGCTATTTCATAAATGAAAAAATAATAGTGAAATTCTTGATAAAAATGCCCATAATAAGTACCTAAAAAGTTTTTTGGAAAATATTACCCATGTTTTAGAGTAACCCCCCCCCCCCCATAGTAATCATGTAATTTTATTAAGATTTACTTATACAATCATAAAATCTAAATGATCAGTAATTGCTCTTTGGAGACCAAATTTCGGTACCGGTGTCTATAAAAATATTAATTTAATTTCGAAAAATATCTATTAAGCTTTATTGTATGTAAGTAATAGTAGATAGAAGTCTGCGGCCGGCTTAATAGAAGATGTCTGCCTATGACGACCGATCACAATCTGATGACATCCCCGAACGCCCGTCATTCCTCGGTCACAATTCAGGAGCTTTGAAGGCTTCATAACGAGTTCTTGGGTGGCCGATTTCATAAAAGAGCAACATTTTAATACAAACTCGCAATATTTCCACTTCAAAATACGTTTATTCAAAATAAATGTAAATTTTATCTCGTCCACAATACTCTTGATCATAAACTAAACATTGAATCAACTTATAAAAGTTAAATGAAGTCGTTTCACTGCTTACTTTGATATTTAAATGTAATTGGTCGAGGGACAAGATTTTAAATATATAATTACTTATCTAAATAACTTGAGCAGAGCGTTTTGCAAGTTGGAAACTGCCAACCCTAAGTTTTTAGTAGGTACGCTTTCGTAGCGACGAGCAAATGAAAGCGTAGATAAAATCGAGAGGCGACTCCCGTGTGACGTATCTCATAAATACATGTAGCACAATCTCACACTAATACAGCTAAAAGTACGTGTCATATTACCACAATGAAGTTTAGCTAAGAATAATGTAGGTACTTATGAGTTAAATCGTTAGACGGCTAAAAAACTATAGGTATTTGTATAAGTACTTAGATAATGGTGTTCAAACGCGACAAGATGGATTTATTCACTTTAATAATTTAATTGAAATTTCAGCTTTATTTTATATCGGGGTCACTTTTGATCTTTACTGCTTAGGTATGTACAGATATTGGTAGTAGTTACGTACTTCTGACTAGTAGTATTAGTTACTATCTATCATGAATGGTTTGGTCATTTTAGGAAAGTGGTCACTGGAAAAGTGAACATTTTGGGAACGTAGTCACTTTGGGGAAGTGGTCATTTCTGGAAAGTGGTCATTTTGGGAAAGTGCACATTTTGGAACCAATGGAAGACACCTTGAAATGCAAAACGGGAGCTGATACAAAACGAACGCTACCGCTAATCTCTCCGCAGCGTGAGGCGGGAGTCGAAGCGCCCACACTCTACCTATATTTACACTATTAATCATAATAATGGCACCTACTCCACAACCAGCAGCTTAATTTAATTAATTAAGCAGTATTAAATATTGTAGACGTACAGCTAACCGAGAACGATGAAATGTTAACAATGTTATTGTTCTAGTGGATTAAATCCAACAGTGGCGGATGGCTCCAATATTAATTTGGATGTTTGGGTGTAATCCTCAGACAAGGTCGTTGGCGATACGATGTATTAATTTAACGAAGCGCGAAGTTTGTCTAGAGTGATTCCATGAAATTTGATTTGATGTGTTCCCGACGGGATTAATTAATAACTTTTCAAATCAATTTTATCTGATCCGTCATTTTGAATACAACTTGACGTTTGAAATGAAGTGAAAGCATCGAATAATGGCGACAGTGATAAACTTAATCCAGCAATAGGAAGTCAGCCGTCCGGTTCAAATGAAATTTTCAAAGTAAATACTAAATTTTAGAACAAAACTGTCCGTAATCAGCTAAGGGCCGCGATACGATTTTCTTGAAACTTTGCAAGAAATAACTGATTGGGGAAACTCCGCTGTTTAACCTAGATATTTCTACTTGTGATTTATCATGATAATGTACGAGATCTTTTTCTAATAAAATTGTGTAAACATTTTGCCTATTCATGTCAGTATAAATATATCGCACACATTTCTACGCATATCATACGCATGATAACTACAACATTCATATATTTGCTATAAATGTATTACATTTGTATGCTTAGGTAGCTACTGTTATTTTTATTTAAAAACAGATACCTACTACAGAAGCTTTTTTTTCATTATGTTCTCTATTTAGAACATAATATTTTAAACCGACAGTTTAAATGTAATAATATTTAATATTTTCTAATGTTAAACAACCCGTGATACAAGTCATTTGACTACTGAATAATTTAACGATCTTATGGAGTTTATAATGTGACATTATATTTCAACTGATATAAATAATTCATTGTGTCACTACGATAGTAAATCAAAAGAGAATTCAAAATTTATTTCAATAATGTGAGTGGATAAGTTTATTTCTATTTATACTTGTGTTAGAATCGACAATGTCACAGCTCTAGTGGAATTTATGATGGAACACGAACCAATGTTCTAAATGCATCGTTGTTTGTATCTGAGATAGAGTTATAATCTCGCAGGGGAATGGAGCAATCGCTGGTGGAACTAGTTCACGTAGACCCCTCCAATCTAACTACCGACTGCTGGATGGCTTTACGCAATAAATTTAATGCATGATATACGACTTCCACTTTCGGTGTCCAATTAATGTAGCGTTAAGATATGTGGAGATTGACCCTTGTAGCCACTAATATTGCCTAAATCACACATATCTGGTGTTGGGTAAATAAGTAAAAGACTGCTAGGGACAAAAAATGTATGGCCAAAAAACATCTGTCACAACCTGAGCTTCGTTTAATTTAAAATTTCTATGAAATCGGGTTATAAGAGTAAATTTTTTTATTAGTACTTATTAAAAACAAACTGTATCTGCTTCTGCGCTGGTCACATTTCCAAAAAAAATACGCAATACGTATTGCCCAATACACTAGTGTTAGGTATATCTACTGACTGAATATATAGGTAAGTCGCCGGAAAAAGTCGGCAAACCAAAAGTAAAAAGATATAACATTTCACACGTTGGCATCACTTCAATGCTTGCCTCGTCACAACGTTGTTCCCAAGTTTAAGTTTCGAAACTAATCGTTTTAGAACAAATACACTTAACGAGAATATCATCCAGTCAACGATTAGTTAGGTCGTTACTGAAGTTTCAATACCAGTTAGTCCGGAGCATGTTTAGCCTGATTGGAAAGTCGAGTTGATGCGATTAAAAGTTTATTGAATAACGCAGCTAACAACGTTCCCCGCCAGCTGCAACGCAGCGGTTTCGCTCAAACTTGGACTTCTTAGTTTGGCCTTATATCGGTTCGGTAGCGGATACTCCTGTTAACAATCTTATAATGTTCGATGAATCAAATAAGTTCACTCGAGTGTAACTTAACAAAACTGATTAGGGATCGCCAGTGGCGGATTTACAAATTTCCAAGGTATAAAGCTAGGAAAAGGCTTTAAAGGTTTTCTTTTTGTAGGCTGTAATGTAAAGTATTTGACTCTACAATTGTCATGTCCTAGATTATTTTTACAATCCTAAAACTTTAATGCAAATGATAAGAGGGGAACGTCATGGGTAAAATTTGTTGCAGAGTTCTATCTGTAAAACATCGGAAAACTGTCATGCAGAAATCGTTTTGATTTCTTTGAAGTAGCAAAACAAAAACAAAACGGTCCCCAAATTTGCCGCCCCAAAAATCTGCCTACTCAGCCTACTGGTAAATCCCCACCGGGGATCGCTAAGCAATAATGCAGAGCGATCGATCCCTAATTAGTTTTAAGTGAACACATGTAACCGACGCCGCTGCTGGTGTGCACCAACTGCAAACAAGAGCATTCAATCACCGCGAGAGGCTCGGCCGGCGGGCGGCGCGTCGCTAACGAGCGCGGGGCGTGTGTTCTCGCACAATAATGAGCCACAAGTAATTTCTTCATAATTGTTGGCGAGAAACAGCCGCGGAAGTTGTCGGCCGAGGGCGAGACTTCAAAGAAATTAATGAGTGTTAGGAACTCGCGACGTGCCGCCGCCGACTTGATCGGTTTGGACGCGAGCCGGAATAAAGTTGCCGCGAGAGCCTCCACAAATTTCCGTGCTAAATGTAGACCAATCTCAAATGGCTTATCAAACGATTTAAATTTTATTTAAAACAGTGAATAAATTAACGTCAATTTAAGTCTCACTATCAGTCCCGACTTATGAATTGCTAAAACCATAGATTAAGGAGTGAAGCGAAAATTTCTAAAAGGTATTTGGGTATAAATACTTACTACAAAGGAAATATGACTTTTTAATGCTCCTTGTTTAACAACTACAATATCACAAAAAAAATACGACAGCAAATATTTTCTGTTGTTCCTAGTATTCCTTTTACAATTTTAACTAAACGTTTTGTAATATCAGTAATTAATATGTTTATTATAATGAATACTGATAATTTATAAATAATATTTTCAGTAATTAAAAAATCTGTAGTAAAAAAATACTATCATCGTTCTCCTGGAAAACAGTTAGTCGAAAACATAAAATCTTATAATAACTACAAGCAGCTCTATTGAGCTGTTTGTATTATCGGATGTTATTCCTCTTGTACTTTACTAATATAACTTGTTTGCGTAAAAAGCAAAGTTCCGCTTACCTATCATGCAATATTGTACAATATGGGCAATGTTGGTTAGGCAAATGAGTTGTTGTGTAAACAAGGCGGTCGGCGTCTGCTGAGACGAAGTGTATTTCGTATGCGAGGTGCGAGGCTCGTTACCAAGATGTGCGCCCGCGGGGCATTGCGACGCCTCAATTATGTCTAACTTCATTGCTCAGATTCCGTCGCCAGCATAAACTCAAACTTGTCGCGAACACACAGTACCTTATGTTATATGTACAATCTGTTGCTGTAATTAATTTGGTTTGCCGTACCTCCTGCTCGACGCATACCTGACAAAGTTGTTTAATCTAAATAAGTACAATATATAGCATTTAGAAAATTACTCGGAAACCTTTTTGAAGGGTAAATAAAAGGTATCCTTTTTATTGTTTGAGCAATATGATTAATTGATTTTAAACCACAAATGATCTGATTGTTTGCAACTTGGACTTCGGATTTGAACGATGCGACGTTCAAGAAATCATGTAAAGTTAAACTTGATGCTTGTGAACAATTGACAACCTTTAGAATACATCCATCACAAGGCAAACCTGACAACGTACCTATAACATTTTGGCCGTATTCACCATAATTTGAAATTCATGTTTTGTACAGTAATTTGCGTTTATTGTGGAGTTTTTTATTCGAGTTCCATTAACAAGATTGTGATTTAAATATTTCAATCAAATGTGAGCAGTGGATGAGGGCTGCATCGTGGTATAAGTCCATTATGGGGCGTATAAACTGCCCCCGGTGGGGCAGTGCCGTGATTAAGGTAATGCTGTTGCGGCGCGCGCGTCGAGCCTGCAAACCACGACGATTCCCACCGCACGCCGCGCGTGTTGTCACTATCACGTGCGTCAATTAATATTAAAATCAAACATTTAGCTTACATAATAAATATTCGGAACTCTACATCATGTTGATTTGGAATTAAGAATCCAGGAGGCATATCTATTTTACAATAATCTATTATGTTATCTTTGAGTTTGTTTTAATTATTACAGTTAACCTCTATCTAATTATCTGTAGGTATATATCACTCATGCAATTTCCATCAAATAATACTAAATTTGAAATACCTTTTTTGCTCTACTTAAATGCATAGAAGAAGTCCATATGAGTTTGACAGTATAACATAAGACTGTATAAAGAAACTAGACCGCGCGCTAACACGTTTCTTCGAAAGCAAATAGAATAAGTAAGCATACGAGAGAGATTTCCCCGCTTCAGCAACTAAAGGAAAACTTGACGCTGAAAGATAAACTGAACACAGAAATGCATTTGCAGCCAACTGCAAACAAGAATGGTATTAACAAATTAATAATGCGACTGCAGACACTGTTTCAGTATATCCTTTGACTGTACACACAGCAAGACTCAACAATAGATATGGCAATGATTATGAAAGTCTACCTTTTAATAACTTCTATTTATAATACAATGTATTTATAACACATTCACGCGAGTGAGGTCGCATTTTGTAATAATAACGGAGTAGCTAGGTCTATCAAATGTAAAGCCATCTAATTTAACAAGGTATTACTTGCGTTAACACAACAAGCAAACCAAACCTTTTACAAAAACATGCCACATAATTAGGCTTTATATTTTTTCATATAACCATTGAGTCAGAGGCCGATAATTGCTACATAGTTAACAATGAGTTATTAGTTTTCGCAGAAAATCTTTTGTGCTCTTTTTTCGGTATCAGTAACTCATGTTACACAAAACAAAAACCTTCGTTACAACATCTTATAAGTAGCCCGAGGCAAATATTTCTCTTTGTAATTATAAATTGGCTAGTGTAATGGACAGAAAGGGGAATATCGCTGCAAGGAAATGAAATTGCGTCAAAGAAGCGTCCGTAGTCTTTACCAGAGCTCAGGGAAAATTAATGATTATTGGTTAGCGGAGGGAAGCCGGACTCTGCTGGACTTGAAGAGAACTAATACCGCGAACACAGCTACTGTTTGTATGAAACATAGCTTTACAAAAACACTAAATACATTGAATTGAGTGTAGTCGGGAATGCGAACATTTTTTTTAGGCGCTATCGAAGAAAATATCCGACAGTAAATGATTTTTGTAGTTACTAGTAATTACAGCAAACAGTTATGTAATTATTTGCTGTTATTACTAAAGTAAGTGCATACAGAAAATAATTTGGTAAAAAATACACATCCCAAAACACGACCATAACGGAAAATATGTATACCATCCGATAGATAGTACAGGTGAATGGTAGAGCAAGTGACTGAATCAAAGGTCAGCTGTTAGAAATAAACCCATTAGATTATCTTTTTGTGGTGATTACGTATGTACTATGGCGCCTACCAAAATATCATGCGTTATTGAAACTAGACCTTATATACTTATTATAATGTACTTATATAACGATGGCCACTTGGCCCAAATTTTGAAATCCAAGGCAATGACTGAGGTACTAAAGCAAATTCATTTATGGAAATTGATATAACTAGGCACATACATACAGTTCAAATTGCCACAAACTCGGTATATTTACTTGATTACCTTATTAAACCTAACTGTTATTGTGTAGGCACGCTTTAACCTGGTTATTACACCTTTGGATAATATGGCCTATTATATCCAAATACGTACGTACATGTATGGAAGGAGCCTTCCAAAATTCGAACTCGAACTTTAGCGTTTTGTTTTTCATGTGTTATTTTTTATTATTAAAAAATTACTTCCAAACTGAAAGTACCGCTGTAATTTTGGTATCAAGTATGAAAATTGCACTATAGCGCTTATTCATTTGACCTATTGTGCCCGCTTAACCTACATTATACTTTATAACTCAGTCCTATGGTGGGATACGATCAAATTCATTATATTATCATAATTGTATAGGTAGCTCATTTTGTTGACTGTACCTACTTCATAAGCAATAAACACAAAAAATTATGACAACATAATAATATTTGTAGTTTCTACTATTCTTTTAGTATTTTATAACAAAGATTTTGTAATTACAGCAAATAATAAAAAATATATACGAATACGAGTACAAAATACGAGTATACATTACAAAAATATTTTCCTTACAACTTTACAAAACGTTTAGTAAATGATTATAAAGAATACAAGGCACTACAACAATATTTTTGTTTCAGTGCACAGGCTATTTAGGGTGGAGTTCATACCAGTGTTCATAGGCTGTGTTGGTGTTCAAAATTTTGTTGGTTGCAAACGGGATAGTAGGTATAACAAGCTTTCCGTCCGTATCTCCGTTCTACGCTGGTTTCTGCTTCTGAGCTGAGCTGCCGCAGACTAGCCGCTTAATTGGGAACGTTTACAGCTCGCAGCGGACGCTCGTGGTTTTCAATTCAGATGTTCACTTGTAAGCGCCTCTTCAATTTACCAGATAGGTATAGTACTCAGTTTGAGTAATTTTTGGGTACTAACTCTCTTTTGTATCATTTGTGCATTGTTGTCGGCTGTCAATATTTTATTACATATATTCTGTTAGGTACCCGTTAGCCGTTAGGTATATCTGTACCTACGTAACTAGGATAATATAATTCAGTCATTTATAATTAGGTTTTCTGAAATGTTCACTGAATTAAAAAGTAGTAAGTGCCTATTCTGTAAAGGTGAGTTGAGCAAGAATTGATTGGCAGAAAAGTTGACAAATTGCGACCATGTGTCGCTTAAGAACCGCAAGCAACGTTTTAAACGAAGATTGCTTAAACAATTTGCAATAAGTGGCCGCCGTGGTCTGTTGTGATCGTTACGCAAAGCTTTGTTTTGTTGATGTCGCGCCGCACCGTCCCGGTTCACGCCGCCGACGCACTTGCAACAAATACCACTTAACTTTAAGCGCCCTCGATTTACTTTTATTTGAAAAAAGGGAGAGTGCGATTTATTACGTAATTTTCTGACACTATTTTAAGGAGAGACGATAAAAAATGTAATAATAACAGATTATTTCTACAATTTCTTTGGGAACGACTTTTGTCAAAATTGGGGGACAAAATACTTTTAAGGTAACTTCCTATTAGAGTTATGCAATGAGGTATCGAAGGCTGATAACATAAATTGTCTGGCTTGGATTTAACTACAAAGAAATTCGTGCCCGTGGTAAAGCGGCATATTATTTAATTATAAATTGCGAATTATACTAAAATAGACTGGACAAGAGTTTGAATATTCAACCAAACTCGATCGGTAACGATAGTAGAAAACGTGTAAGGATTCACTTACATTGCTCAAAGATTATACATTATTCTTCGCGGTACTCCATACGGAACGAACTTTTTATAACATATCTATCTACTTAATTCCCTTTTTACGACCAGATTTGGAAGGCTTTTAAAGGAGAGCTTTTAAAACAGGTAATCTTATTTGAACATCAAGTAGAGCTACTAAAATGCTTTTTTAAATGTATAAACATTTACGCAAATTGAAGATCTAATGGAATTTGATATTGATTGGGTCGAGTATTTCTTAGAATCTCTTTAATGCTCTAGTAGATCATTAACTTGAAGAGGTATTTTCCACCCACTGGGGTTATTAAAATTTAGTTTATTTTTTACTTTTTAAGTAGGTAAGGTAACTATGATGAGTGAGTTTGTTCAATAACTCTAGCTACACTATTTTTCAAGTTACCTGTTCAAATTTACTGGAAAATTACGGTTCTTCCTCAATAACTCTTAATACAAAACGAGGATTGCGAACGTGCCATAAGGCTTGAATTACCCCATTGATATTTGCAATGGAAAATAACCCAGTTTTATGAACACACTGTTGGCACATAGTACATCGATGTTGTTTGATAAAGCGGTCCCAGAGAAGAATTACCTCGTACCTAAGCCTCTTATAGAACAGTATTGGTCAATGAAGGAAATGTTTTATTACCTTGCATCGTACGCGAGTAAATATGTGTTCAAAGTATTACTGCAAAAGGAGTGGAGTGAAACTTTTTTAATTCAAGCGAAGACAATAAAGCGGCGAAGTTGGCCGTAGCTCGCGGAATCAGAGTCGCATGCCGCTCTACAAAACATTATTTAAAAACTATTGCAATTTCTTTATAATTACCGTGTGTGACTTAAATATGAGTTCTTTATTATTAAATAGGTACATATCTTCTTTTAAAATTAATATATGTATTAGGTAGGTATCTACCAATGTAGAAGTATTGACACGAGTCATAAAAAATTCTGCTTATTTGCAAATAATGTTTTATATAACTCTAAATTGAAAATTTAAAAACCCCCGATGCGATGACCTGTTCATCAATTGTATAATTTACCTAGTTCTTCCAAATAATGATGTTAGCGCGATTTGCGTAGCTCCCGTAGCTCAGTATCCATAGCTCATCTCGCAAATTCATCTGGTACAACTAGTTTCGATGCCAGATTATGAAAGCGCCATTAAATCATTTGTTTTGGCTTCCTCATTTATATTCTAAGATGTACAATAATCAACAGAAAATCTGTGTAAAAGTATGAGACATTATTTTGTTATGACATTATAATAATTGACATTAGAATAGACAACGAATCTAAATATTGATGCCACGGAGGTTTAATTCCTAGTAAAATATTATCAATTATAATTCAATTTCATGTAATAACTCTGGTTGAAGTGGACGGGAGCAGCCCAGGGAAAGAATTTTCAATAACGCTAAAATTATTTTAATTTAGATTTGTTTTTTTATATTTTTTCTCAATGGCGGAGCAGCGCCCTCTAGAATTATTATAACGTGACCATTAACAAAACAAACAAAATTTAACGCATGCGCGTATCCATCATTTGACACGTGACTGATGGAACGTCTTTAGTTCATACACAAATCTCATATAAAAATTGATAAAATATACATTTTTTCCAGAATCAGGGAAACTTTTCATATTTATAATATTGTAAAAAGCCAGTTCAGACTATTACGATCATTTAAAAATAGAATAAATCTAAATCCAATAATCTTAAATTTCGATCGGATTCGAGCCGTGGAAGTTGGTTTTGGCCGTGAATGTGGCTTTTTAACCTACAAAAGAGCTGATGATCTTCAAACGGCTGAACCGATTTTCATGAAACATAGCTAAGAACACTCTCGATCAGAATACCTATCTAACAAAAGAAACACAATTGAAATCGGTTCATCAGCTTGGGCGCTACGTTGCCACAGACAGACACACAGATACACAGATACACATGTAAAACTTATAACACCCCTCGTTTTTCGTCGGGGGTTAAAAAGTAATACCTCTAGGTAATACTTATACAACTAGATACAGTTTTATTTTTATTATGTTGATTACGAACAGCGATTACTTACATTACATTATACATGTTATATACTAAGGTTGCAAAAAGGGTTATACACAGCACCATTCATGGGTTCATAAATGTACATTAGAATAACGTCGCAAAGAGCCGCTGACTTACAAAAGTTACATCATTTCAATAGGAATCAAAAGGTAGATACGATTATGTACAAAACAAAAATAGATACATTTACTACTTAGGTTCCTACTTATGGTTTTACTACCACTAAAAATATATATTGATATGTATTTTTGGGTAGATATACTATAAATTAAGCCTTAACAAAATCCGAAGTCTACTCGTTGGGTTGATAAAAAGAAAAATACGGATTAGTTAAGATTAGTCGTAGTCTGATTTACTACTAAACTTTGACAACAAGTAAAAGCCAATGGGCAAAGTTTCCGTTTGAGCTGATTGTTCGCGCCTGATACAGTAACTTACATAAAAAAGGTAAAAATATAATAATAATCAATATCACGGAAAAAATTAAGTAAGTAGATACCTTAGTTGAAAGCGTGTGAATTGATAGATTGGCACAGTTAGAGAAATTCTTGAATAATATCATAGAGGTGGATTAAATCTTCACTACCTGTTTGGGAGAATAAAAAGAAAGCCACGCTATACACTGAGGAAAACAATAAAAGTAAAATAAAACCTCGGAGGTATTATTTAGTATTTTGTACAAAAAGTTTTTGTAATTACAGCAATATTTTATGCAATGTATAAATAATGTAATCATTCATGAAATATTTTTTAGAATTACATAACGTTTAGTAGAAATTAAAAAGGGGAATAGGAACTACAATAATTTGCTGTCGTTATTCCTTCTCTCGGGGTATTATTAACTTTCTCTATCCATGGCGTAATTGCTACCTCACGAACACACGGTCCTACGAGACTGAACAATGTTCCCGCTGCCCTAACGGCTACTAAACTTAATAACATAGCCAGTGGAAAGAGTGTATTTCAGTAATTCCGCGTTCTCCCCGCAGCATCTAATAGCCACCGACGGCAATGTTTAAACGCCTTCCTTAGCTTCGTTTCTTTTGTGTAATTACTGTGTGTGTGTGGTTCATATAAGTAACAGAAGTAACCGGGCGCTATCTGGGTGTAAGACTACGGGTGTGGAATTTAAGTGATCTTATTTCGGTGGCCGGCGGCCGGTTCGCGCGGGCCGCGCGCCCTGCGCGTGCTTGGCATCCACAACTCCTACCTACCTGCCCGATCTTTTTGTCTAATTATTACTTGGAAGTCTATATTCAGCTTTATTTAATTCTCCGAGTTGTACGCTGCTGAAATTTATAATTGCGTGCCAACTTCTCGGTCTGTTCTGCTAACCGACTCCGAACTGTGTTATTTTACAAATTTGGCAGATTAAGCAAACGTGTTTTTCATTGAATAAATATTCTACGCCGGATATGAGATACGGAGGATAGGATATTTTAATGTATAAGTCGTTATTTCAATATGAATTGTGAATCCCACAACGCTCTAATTGGTTGGGGTCAAACATGAGCATCAAAGTTTATTCGTATTGGCAAATAGGTAGTTACTTAACTAATTGATTTTCTGTGTGTTTCTATATTTACTGGGTGAAACTAAGGGATTATTGGAACACAGTGTACCTACCTAACTAAATAGATGTGTACGCACAAATTATTAATTAATGGTAGGTAGTATGATTGTCAATCCTCTTGCGCACGCTATTAAAACTCATAAAACTAAATGCTATTTTTCTTGTAAATTTAAAAAATACCTAGGTAGGTACCTACTTACTTGTGTTATTAAAAAAAACAAAATACCAACCTAATTATACGTCCAAAGATCAAACCAAAATGACTCCTCACCAATCCCATAAAGTATCCGTAACGTATTAGGGTTGTCCAGCCTAAGAAATGAAATAAGTAAACCCGAGCGACATTTGCGTCAATAGCGCTGGGTACAGTCAGGTAGGCAAGTTATTGATATAGAGCGTCGGCGCGCGGACATTGCTAGGTCGTCAAGTCAGTTGATTTTATTTCGCCACTGTACGAGTTTGCGGGCAACCGTCGTTACCCGGGGAAACTTTAGCTATCGGGATCTTCCATTATTAAAGTTTTATCCAACTGGGCCACGCGAGAACCCGCATAGCCATACGAATTTTGCAGCCGATTCTAGTTCCATTTGCGTTCGATACAACCTTCTTCATAAGAGGAGTGCTGTTTGGTAAAGTTAAAATTTTAAAAATCAAAATAACATGCAATAATTAATTACCTATACTAAGGCCCATTTCTTAACTTACCATGGTCATGCCAAAAGGGTTACTGGGCCAGCAACTAGTTCATCTCCCGCCTCCTCCGTCATCATCAATTAATTTTATGAAATAAATGATCGAACAACAACTCCTTTTCAATAATATTCGCATTTATTCAACAACCCTCTTCGCGTCTGTTCCTGCTGCCTATTACCTAACCACTGTTTAGAGAGCGGTTTTAGGATAAGCTCATTGTATAATAGAGGATCACGTGCGGCGGTGCAAGGCGCCTTCGCTGCCGGCTTATTGCTGAACTTCTTCCATCGTGTTCACGACAAACAACACGTCCGTTATATCTACCGCGCTATTACCTGTTTGACTTTCGAATTATTATTATTTATGCAAATGGGTAATACAATAGGCATAACATTGACGACCGCTTGGCGCAGTGGTTCGAGCGTAGGCCGCTCGGCTCTCTGCACATGGTGTTTGCGATTTCGATTCCCGCCGGGGCAAATTACGGAAAAGGCCTTTTCGTAATTTTCCCAGGTCTGGGTGTCACTGGGATCGACCCAGTCCATTATACGGTACCCATAGTACAAGCATTACTTAGTTTGGGAATAGTCCCAAACTAAGTAATGCTTGTGTGACCACTGTATGTAATGTATAGACATACAGTGGTCAGTTTGGCTATATTTGAGGAGTAACAGATCAAAATATATTAACTCCAGCCACCCAAAATTATGCCTTTATGTCAAAAGTTTTTATTTTTTTGTTTTATATTAATGGCCTCTTACAATTGGGTCAAACCCACAATGATTCTGCCAATGTCGAGTAACGAATAGCAATACCAAACACAATTAATAGCAATACAATACAAAAATGTGAAAAGCCCCCATCTAAAAAGTTACATTGACGTAGTTAAGGTGAAGGCGCCTGTCTAGCCCGCGAAATTCAAAATTTTCGAGTATTTTTATAGTTTACCCAAAATCTGAAAACATTTAAGATAACTTTTTGTGATTTGCGACAAACACAGTATACAGTGCGTTTATTAATACATTTATTTTACTCTAAATATTATCACGGTGGATATGATACTACTAAATCACTAAATATACAAAAATTGCCAGATTATCTGGATAGCTGTCGTTCTTGAAATGTTTTAGAGTAAGTTGGATATATTAATAAATGCACTGCACACGGTCTTTGTCGCGAATTGCAAAATGTGCCTTTTATTATTATCAGATTTAGAATAATTTCTAAAATACCTCAAGAAATTTGAACTTCGCGGGCTAGATGGGCGCTTTAGCCTTAATACACTTTGATATGTTACTCCTCATTTGTTGTCAAAGTCGGCGAACACAGTGGCTTATAGATGCTTGCAATACTAAATGCATTGCGCGCACGTTGCCTGCCCGAAGGGGAGTGGAAGTGAGGAAGGGAAAGGGAGGGGGCGAGGCTTCCGGGTGTATCACTCATACTACGAAACGCAGCGATAATGGTTACTTTAGGCCAATATTCTGCAAGAACGTAATGTAGTAACGCTGTAGTCGATTAGCCAACTGTAGTTGGCTCTACCACTAACAACATATTCTTATTATTCAGCATGAAAAGTATCCATGAAATATAACTAGATAAATACACACTATGTCTGTGTATTAAATATTTTATCAGACGTTCCCTTCTAATTAATACCGCGGAAGATTCAGCTATGCCCGCACTAAAGATACCTACTAAAACTTTAACTATATCATCTCGGGTGAAATATTATCGAAGTGCAGTTGGTACCAAAAGTTCCCAAGGCACTTGTGTAAAGCGGCATTATCCGGGAGGGTCCTGGCATCTAAGTGTTTAATTACTCCGCCTTTGTTGTTGTAAACAGTGGTGCGGGCCGGCAAGCGGCCGGCGTTAGGCCACCGACCACATCTGCGGCGGCGCGCAGACATAAATTGCTGGCCGAACCCGCCTAAGCAAATTCACCCTCGCCCCTCTAATCTGACACTTTTAAATGGATTACTTCCAAACTTGGAGTGAACACAAACAGGCGATATAGCTTAACGCCGAGATTCCGAGATACTTGCGACTTGTCAGTTTATAATGTCGGAGTAGACGACAGCGGCGAAAGCGACAAGTTTGTCTATCACGTATGTATCCAGCTACTGAGTTTCGTGAAAACTTTGTATTCAACAAATAACCGGTACGTATAGATGTAGTGCTATGAGCACTCGTCTGCTGTATTATTATTTTGTTTTGAGCTACGGAACTTGGAAACTTATAAAAGTGTGTTCAATGTTTTCCACAGGAAAACTATGCAAACTGAAATTCATATAGGGGTATATGGATTGGTAGATCTATTATGTTTTGTGCATTTGCTATCTCCCTGGTGGCGGCAATGAGGATCGAGTGGAAAATACCTATGTGTTGAATCATCCAACAGAAAATCAATACTATGTATACGCTTTAATCTGGATCTTGTATGTTAAAAAACAAAATAAAACACCTGACATCTTTTCTTGGCTTAAGCTCATTATGTTGAATCTATAAAATTACAAATTATTTTCCTTTCCCCAATTTATTCCGAAAAGAATTTTCCAATAAGTACCTTCCTATAATCGAACATCCACGCATGTGTGAGATAAGAATTTGAAAGCTTTGTTTGTGGTATAATAAAATTGCGTTAGTTATTAGTTTATCATTATTGTGCTTGCTTTATTTCAAATGTATAATAAGTACCTACTTAATATTCTTAATATATTCAACTCATTAGTAACTAAACAGGTCATATTGATTTTCTATTTCTCATTCTGTGCCATACAAACATTAGTCTTCGGTTGCATGATAACATAATTCGTTTGTACGTTCGTTTTCCCTAAGAGATAAGACATTTTGGCAGTTCAGCAAAACAAACAAAATGATAGACAGCTCTAATACACCCCCAGGAACAAAAAATAGGGAAACATTCGACGCGCTATCCGAGTCGTCCGCGTGAAAGCTGTGCGTAATGTGTGTAAGGCAAAAAAGTTACGGATGTCAGAGCGGCGCTCCCGGAATTTGGCCGGATCACGGGCCGAGTGCGCCGACTAACGAGACTTAACCAGATAATCCTATGATTAGGGAAGGTCGACACCGTTTCGATCTCACACTCAGCCTGTTTGCAGATGCTTTGGTGTTATGTTTATGACTATAATTATGTTTGAATAAATTTACGTAAGTTTAGTAAAGTTTCAACATCAAGAAGGAAGAGTTCCGTTTACTTTAGTTAAAGGAAGTTTAATAAAACATGAGGCGACCAAAATGTCTTCGATGAATTGTGATAAAACTCGTAAGTAATGTGATAACACTCGTTTTAATTAAACTTAATTAATACACGACTATAAACATCGGAAGGAAGTGAGATAGCTATAAGACAGTAAAATTTGGTCCAGAACACTGGAACTGGTCCCAATAAACGCCAATATTGTAATATTTCCAAAAGTAACTCTAACTGCAACATTACCGATAGACAATGCGGTAGAGTTTTATCAACAATCTCAACTCGTTAAAACAATCGTAAAACAAAGTTGAATTTGAACCGTTACGTTTTACTGTAATTCTTTATTAAACACGGAAATTATTGAATTAATGCACGCGTAGTTCCAATTGATTTATGAGATAGTTACTGGGCATTATAATATTATTTAAAGTTGGAAATAAATAAAAAAATCTGAACAAATTACGCTTCCGTGAATAGTAACTATAGGGTGGTATATTGTACCTACGGATTAAAATATATTCAACATTGATTGAAACAATTTTAATAAAAGTCACAAACTTCTGCATGAGACGGCAGACGACAGCCGCAATCGAACTATTCATTACTTCTGTTGTTTCACTTTTCAACGAGAGCCGATTTAAATCTGCAAAAGCTTTGATTGGCTACCGCCACAACGGAAATAAATCCGACGGACACCTACCGCACTCAAAGCTCGACCAAGCTACAGTTAAAATTGAACATTCAAAAGAATTCAATTCTTTTGCACTGTGTCAAAAACGCCGCTATTCCGCTGGCAACGGGATCCCTTTTAAACCGAAAGTGACGAATCGTTTTAGAATGTAACAGATTACTTATAACAGTTGCTAAACTGAAAGCAAAGTTGAACAAAGAACTTTATTTCGTTTTATATTGACAATAAAATTGAATTAGCTGACACGCGCAGGCTTTCTAGGTCTGTCGGTATAATCCTATTTGCGGTGGTGGAGCGGCTCCAGTTGGGAAAAGTTGGCGCGCGTTGCCAACAAAACACTCCAAACGCCTCGGCAGCTTCACTTAATGCACTCACTATATTTTATATTAACAAAATATACGATACCCTAAATTCGTTACGAGACAATTTATTTATTATTTCAGAATCTAATATCTCATTATTTTCTTATAAGTAGGCTTCAATAAAACTTAACTTGAATTTAATAGAGATTTAAAAGATAGTAGTAGAGATTTATCATCGGATGTCGAACTTTATTACTGTGCTTAAGTCTCAGATCGCTTCAACGAACGTGTTATAGCAACAACGTATCTAGGATAGCACTAAAACTATATAAATACAATTACGTAGAGTTAGGTAGAGTATGGGTTCTACTAACCTTAATTCTTTCTTCGTGTAGGTATCTGCGAACTTCCGCTGTAAATCTATTTTACAAAACTACTCATACCGTCCTTTGCAAATTACTTTTTTCTACACAGATAACTTTTATTACCAATTCCCTTTCCCACGTTCGGAAACAAGATGAAATCCCTGAAGAGGGTGAGCACCGAATGGTGCAGCGTCACTTCGTCTCGCATTATAAAATATGCAGATAAGTTACGGGAATTGATTCAAGGCACAAAGGAGCCGAGCGAACTGTCTATAGGCGGGCGGAGAGATTTCGGCAGTAATTTCCCGGGAGGAAACTCTATCTCATGACACTGAAAATATTTTAAATAACATACGCTTAAATAAATGTTAATTAAGTTAATTTCGCCAATCACTATAATCGTGATGCAAATTATTTCTATTATTTTTGGCTCTCCTGCAAGAAAATATAAAAATGATTGAAAAAGGCATATTAGAATATCTTACTAAATCACCCCAAAGAGGTAGACTGGTTCGAATGTAATAGGGGGCGGGCTTATTGCTATCATATCCAGTATACTGTATATCAATGATCCGAACAGTCAGGCACCGGAAATAAATAAAAGTTATATTCTTGAGGATTTCCTTATAACAGAACTCACCTAACTAAATACCCACATACATTACAAATACCTATGTGTACGTAAAACTTACTTACAATGCAGTGACCCTGGGTACTTAGGAAAACCACCATTAACGCATACCTCTACCTTTATATATAAAGTCCAGGGCAATATTATGCCACCCTTAAAAGTTCCAGCAAGTAATTTGCATGGTATAGGTGTCAATCAGGTGGTTGTTTATTCTGGGGCGCGGGGTGTGCGGTGCAGGGCGCTGGGGTAGGGGGGCATTCGTTTGCCAAAACAAGGCCGAAACCGACGAGCGCTTGCGGAACTCAAACACGGCGCACTATAATGAATTAAGTTAGCGACTCTCTCCGAGGTGAACCCTCCTCGTGTCACACTTACGTGGACCGCCTTTTAGGTAATGTGGACTGAATACTTAGGACATGATTATAGAGCAACGGTAAAGTGATTTTCCAAAGAAACATTGTAAAATAAATTATTTTTAAGATTCGATCCTTGCGAACATATTTGAAAGCTGCCTACCAGAATGATCATTTTAAGTCCTCCCTTACATTAAAATTTGCATCATATCCTTTGACAGTAAAAAAAACAATAATTTAGGTCATCCCGGCTCTTTTGTCACAACCTGTATCTCAAACAGGATTTATTTCACAGGTCAGGGGAAAAACATTGGCTTTTCAGAGAAGATAACTCGAAATATAACGGATTTGCGTAAAATATATGAAACCTTTTGTATGCTAATACGATTCCATTGTTCGGAGATTGAATTTTCGGGTTTTCATGCTTAAGAATTATTCATGACAGATAGCTTATTATTGTTATGATTTCTCGATGCTGCAAGGTTACGAGATTCATCATTGTTTATTTCTGAGGGCTGCATTTCACATGTTTTATGAATATATATATATAGAATCTATATCCATATTATATATCAAATCAAAGCATATTCTATTATATATTACTCAGCGCATATTTATTTTTTACAAAAAATCTCATAAGAAATTGACGCGTTTTCTTTTGTTAAAAGAAAATGCAGCGAAAAGGCATCATAAGAGCGAATAAATTCCGCATCCCAGGAATGGAAAATTTCTACGCCGGTTGAAATGGCGCTCTAAATATTTTTCCTGTAGAGGACTTCGCTGAAATTAATAGAAAACATTACTGTTTGAAAATACCTATACAGAGATTATTAAATATATCCTCTGTAAAGGCCACCTTGATTGCAGATTTGTATAACCTAAGATCGCTTAATTAAAATCGGTCTTGGGTAGGTTTTAAGAAGGTAGCTTAAATTAAGAATGTGATGTGTAAAAAAGCATCCCGCGGTCAGCTGATGAAATATAAACTTTACATTTGAGCGCACTTTATCTGACCGACGAACCTTGAAGCACTCTAGCGAGAAACCTTGGTAGAAATAAAACGAAACACGAACGAGTTTTCGCAATACTCCCTACTACTGGACCACTGTGCAGATCGCTCTCTGCAATTTTGTGATGTATTTATTTTCGGTATTATTCCTTGACCTTTGACCCACTGTTCGCCTATTTTGCTGAATGCACCATGCAACTACTAGAGGCATCCCGCTCTGGGTATGGGCACAAACTCATTTAATATTATTATCTCCATGCCCATAATGGAGTTTCTTTCCTAAGCGAGGAAGACTCTGGTCAAGGCTTGTTGAACGAGGTCAAAAACTATACTACACGTATTTTATAGTTAGAGCCACAGATATAGATTTACATAGATAACGCAAAATTATGTACTTAGCGTGTCTGAAAACCCCGACCAAGCGTCAAAGTTGGTCGCCGATAACTTACAGTCCTCGCGAGTACAGATATAAAAATATGAGTATGGGCGAGATAATCACTCGAGAGAATCGTAGCGGGCGGAGGGGCATCGGCGGCACCGGTGTCTTTGAATCGGTTTGGATTTCCCGCCATCTGTGACGTCATAGGTGGGTGTTAAAAATTTGGTACGCTTGGTTTCAATACAAATCGTAATACTTGCGTTATCTATGCAAATCTATATCTGTGGTTAGAGCCATACTGTAGCCATCGGGGTAGTATCCTCTCATAGGAGATCGTCGTTAAGTAGGTAATTATTAAAGCTGTATTTCGTACCTTACCCTCCCTCTGTCCCACGCCCCTTTAGTGCGACAACGTGAGGTCAATGCCTTTGGTATTATAAGCATCTATAAGCTACGGTTACTGCTTAACATCAGACGGTCGTACGTTTGTTTGCCAACTTTGTTTTGTAACAAAAATAATATATTGTTTTTTTTATTTTAAGGATAATAATAATAAATAATATATATCGCCAGACGAACACACCAACTGTATGGTCCCAAACTAAGCAACGCTTGTACTATGGATACCGTACAATGGACTGGGGGCGATCCCAGTGACACCCAGACCTGGACAAATTACGAAAAGGCCATTTCAGAATTTTGCTCCGGCGGGAATCGAACCCGCAACCACCATGTGCAGTGAGCAGAGCGGCCTACGCTCGCACCACTGCGCAAAGCGGTTGTCGGATGAATGTGAAGTTATGACTTAACTTGTAGCCCCATTAGCTTTCCAACGAAACTAAATGCCTGTGCTTCAGGTACAAAAGTATTGTACCTAACAAATAAGTCTCAGCTATTTATGTACGTTCACTCGTTCAGTCAACGAGCCGACATCAACCCATTTATCGGAATTACACTAAGGAGATATCCTTTATTATGATTTCGCATAGAACATAATGAACTCAACTTCTCAATAACAATCTCCGCCCTTTGTGAATGGTGCTATCTAATTTGAAGAGCAATTAAAGTTCAAAATCTGTACACAGAGTGTGACGGTGACATTTTCATAAAACAATTTCATTTGTACTCACAATGTAATTAAAAATAATAATAACTTTTTTATTTCATATTATTCATTCGAATAAACTGAGTTGCTGTCCATGATTTTATAACTAGCTCCATGACATTGTTGCGTAGGTTACAGCAAAAAGCTACAAGATATAGATTCCCGTTCAGCATTATAAAAAAGCAGTATGATAACAGAAATCAGCGTGCTCCGGTAACGAGTCGAGAGTAATGCGATAACCATCAATTATGGACATGTTGAACGAATGATTGGTCCGCGTTCAAACCTGATTGAGACTCCGCCAAACGTGAAATTAAATAACTGCTGAAAACATTCACGGAAATCATTCATATTATTATAGCAATTTTTTTTGTGTTTTACTTTTCTAAAGATGAAAAAGCGTGGTAAACATTGGTGAATTATTTTATTAATTATTTAAACTATAATACAATTACACTATATGCAATAACACTACAATTACCTAAACCTAACAGCATATATGCTAATAGGATTAGTAATTTATCAGTAACTACTAACTACTTAGTTAACTACTTTATTTTAGTAATTTAACAAACAATCACAGATGTGTAATAATTTTAAGCATATTTATTTGATTACATTTTTCCTTAATAAAAGCAGGTAGGTAACATACAATTTCGCAAAATAAATTGTAAATGTTGAAAGCGCGTGGTGATATGTCGGCACATTCAAATAGGGTGTGGGAGCAAGACACGTTGACAGCGGGACAATGTGAGCCGCGTGGCGGAGTGCGGATCCCATAGCTGAGATTCCGAGAGATTTGTGCAAACACTTGCTGATACAAAACAACCTGAGCACATATAGGTAAAGAAAAATGTTAAGGAGATCTGAGAAATAAATGTAGATGGTCACGTAACTGCAAACCTATGTCGGTGCCTACTTTAATTACATTATTTTAGATGTTTAGACTAAATTATTGAAATATCTATGTGGTATGTCATATATAACCAGCATTTTTTGCCCCATAAAATTAGGGCAAAAAATTGATCATCCAAAATAATATTTTGTTTGTCCAATTTCCTCGCAGCCTGTTGTGTGCTTGCTCAATTATAAAATAACATTACGATGCTACCTAGAGATGCCTTACTATGTTGCGGATAAAAATCTCACTGACTCACAGGTCAAAGGAGAAACGAAAACATCGCCTCTCTGCGAAGAGATAACTCACCACCACTAACACCAACGGATTTACGTAAAATACGGGAAAACCTTTTGTTCACTAATAGAAATCCATTATTATCCATCATTCTTAAGAACTTATTGCCGATATATATACTTACTCAATATGTTTTATTCCCCATAATAATAATAACAACTTATTCTTGTTGCTTCCAGATTCCATTTTCTGTAAAACCTGTAACTAAATATAATAGTTGATGTATTCTTTGTAGAAATATTGTCAATTAACAAAATACGTGTATATTTTGGGGACAAAGAGTAATAAATATTATGTTATTTTATTTTAAAGCACAACCTTTTTATCAATTTCAAATCCGTAAACAATACTAGCAAGGCAGTAAAGGATTGCAAATAAGTGTTCCGTACACCCTAATTTCTTATTAGCGCATTGACAAAGCTATGTTAAGGGACATTTTGTATGAAAAGATAGTCATTTGAGGAAGCATAGCACGTTCCACGATCGGCGGGGAAATTGAAACTTTATATTTGAGCGCGCTTTATCTGGTTGAGGAGCTTCGAGGCTCTCTAGCGGAAAATCCTTGGTCGAAATAAAACGACACCTGAACGAATTTCCTCAATGCTTTCTACAACTGAAACATGGTTCGCGTGTTCAATGCGATTTGTAAAAGGTAAGTATTTTTTTTCTATACTTCGACAGTGTCTCATCATGTATGTATCACCTATAGTTTAATGATAGTTTTATTTTCGTGTGATTCTGAATAATCATCACGGCCAAGAGTTGTTGAAACCACTAAGAGCTGAGTGTGGCGTTACGACACTGCCCTCTCATTAGATTATGTTAAGTATTATGCGTTCCAAGTTTGTACCTAATTGTTATATAGTTCTGTCACGACGCATTATTTAACCAATTGAAATCTTGCATATGTATAGGTAAGGATGCCAGTTCCGTTGTCGTTATATCACTAATTAACTAAACTATATTTCACACATTTTTTTTTCTATATTTACCTACTGCTCACACATTATACCACCATAGGAACGGAAATAGGTTAGTTTAGCTCGTTTTTGTCAAGTTGAATTGTGTGCCAACCGAATCGGCACCAATGTGGATAAATAAGTAAAACTTAGCAATTTCACCTATCATAAAAGAGATAAATGTCAGGCGATTTAACGCAACGTCAACATTTAACAATTGTTGTTTTATTTCCAGGATACGATTAGAACGTGCTAGCTACAGCAACGTGGCTGAGAAAGCTAATTCCAGAACGAGCACCGCCCCGTCTCGGATATAATTGGGTTATATCTGGATGTAGGTGACCACTTACCGGTTTATACCGTGTTTTGAAGTAAGACGTGTTCAATAAATATATTTAATTCGCTTAGTACAACATAATGATAGTAGTGATAGCCGAATGGCTGAGCACGCGTCTTGCGGGCACCAGGTCTTGGGTTCAAACCCTGCCTCGCACCTGTGAGTTATTCGAAATCTATGTGCGAGTCACAATTACAATAATATATGATTATCACTTGTTTACGGTGAAGGGAAACATCGTGAGGAAACCTACGTCTTAGAAAATCTAACCAATTTCGACAGACATGTGAAATCCGCCAACCCGCACTGGGCCAGGGTACGATAACGGCCTGAATCCCCCTCATAGATAGGGGAGGCCGTGCCCAGGAGTGGGACGTCACAAGGTCTAATTTATTATTATTATTAGTGCATAATTAGTGTTTTTGTTTTGTCGGTCCCAATATAACACATAGCAATTAGTAATATTCAAAGTGTACTCCGACGCATTTAAGATAGAAAATTCACAAGACTCATGGGATGTTTCTTTGTACCCAGATTCTAGCCAAATAATAATTTACCTACGCGTCGAAATAACATGTTACAAGTTGTGTCTCTAGTTCAGATGTAGTTACACACAAAATCATTGCATACAATGCATGTGAACAACTACCGGCTGACAGCAAGACAGTGGGTGTCACGGCTGAGCGCGGCTCAGCTGCGCGCGCTCTGATTGCGGACTCTAGCTTGTGGAAAATAACTCACTGATTCCATGCTCTGTAAAACTAACTTTGCTTCGTAATCATTGTACAGTCCATCATATAGCACTTTATAATGATACAAGAATAATATTGAAACTGAGCATCAGACTTTTAAATATTTATATTCAAAACATTTCGACGCAATCTTTACTCAGACATTATAAATAATATATAAAGTCTCGGCATCTACGCGTCGTTTTTCAGAATTTTGTATTTTCTGAAATATATAACAATTGGTTGACTGACTCATATTTTATAATACGAAGCTAAGATGTATATTATTATGCCGGTAAATAAATAAGGAGAAGATACAAAGCAAAAGTACTATTCGCTGCAACCAGTCTTACTGTGCGTATACAGTGCTCAATTAAAAATTAATAATTCAAAGCATCCAACCTCTGCTTGCTAACCTGTCTTGGATGAAATTTATTTCATATGTCAGAGAAAAATCCAAGGCCCTTTGTGACGAGCTAGCTCAAAATATAAAGGATCTGCGTAAAATATGTGAAACCTTTTGTATGCTAATACGATCCCATTGTTCGTGGATTGAATTTTCGTGTTATCATGCTTAAGAATTATTTATGAAAGATAGCTTACGATTGTAGGTTTTCGTGACAGTGATCTCAAGATGCAAGGTGGTAATATGGAAACTCTTAAAACGTAGGTACACTTATTGGTATCAATGAAAAGCAATTTTAGCATTTGGTATACAAACTTTTAAATAAGCATACCTAAAGTAAAATTTTGAAAAGTAATGGTCCGTGGAGGTACTGAAAGGTGTGCATGTGCACGTCTGACGGCATGTGAAAAGATTGAAACTGTAAGATTACCAAGCGCCAATAAGAATGGCCGGGCTCGCCAACTTGCAGGCGAATTATAAATTGACCGTGTGTCTGAATTCTGAAACTGTAATATTTGTTAAAAATAAATGAAGGCAAAACGTGAAATACTACAAATTTATTAAAATAATCTATATAATTCTTTTATCGCTCCTCGTTCGCCGTAGTAGATATAGATACGTACAACAATTAAACCTCGAACACCAAACTATACGTAAATAGAAAATTACAAAGTAGCCAGTACCCTATAAACACAGTATGTAGGTAATCAGATTGTTGCAGGATGTCCCTGATATTTGGATTAAGGTCAAACCCTAGCAGACAAATATAACGAAGTTATTACTGGTTCTTCTAGACACTGCTACGTTTTCGTGGATTTCGGATTGTTGCATAGTGTTGTGTTTCTACTGAATGAAATAAACTTAGGTACATCATGTCTGAGTCGTTATTTTAGAATATACGTCTGAATGTAATCAAATGTTTTGTAGTTTTATTTTTAGATTTTACTTTAATTTAGATTATAAGTATTGTTTTAATGTTTTTTTTATTAGTTAGTTAAAATACCTATACCTGCGTTGAATTTGAGCATTAGGTACCTAATAAAGGTACGTATATTATAAATATATCAAATGTTATATTATCCCTACACGTTTCAAATTAATTTGAAAGAACCTTATGCATATTCATATTAAAATGTAAATGTATTGGAGGACACCTCATAACATTGGGGTACAACATCATGCAAGGGTATAAAACATCCTACAGCCAACGCTATCTGAAGACGGGAGGGGTAATGTTACGAAAACGGCGGTAAGAGGCAGTACATCAGCTGCGTTCGCGTATATCACTTGATCACTCTAATTAAGTACCGTTGTTGTGGCCTTACCTTCATACTTGACCGCACACTAACCTTATTGCGGGCGGCGGTGTCTTTACCAGGAATTCTTTTGTCGTACTTGCTAAATAAACAACTTTTAACGCTGGTAGGTAATTCACTTACGAGCGATATAAAAAGCCACTAACTTATCTTGAAATACTTTCATTATTAAAAAGAAATAATTTAGCCCTTTTAACGTCCCACTTATGGGCACGGGCCTCCCCATATACGAGGGGATTCAGGCCATAATCCACCACGCTGGCCCTGTGCGGGGTCGCGGATTTGACATGTCTTTCGAAATTTGGTTAGATTTTCTAAGACAGGTTTCCTCACGAGGTTGTCCGTCACCGGAAGCAAGTGATAATCATATATAAATTTATGATCCGCAAATAGATTTTGAAAAACCCAGAGGTGCGTGGCAGGGTTTGTACCCAGAACCTTGTGCCCGCAAGACGCGTGCTTAACCAATCGGCTATCACTGCTTCCATTTTGTCATTTCACTATTATCATTCAATATAACAAAGCTTTTTTCTATCCATGACTTCAAACAAGCCATGAATGTTAAAAGGTTCTTATATGCAATTAGTATAAAACTGTTTTCAAGATTTTTCAGACCTAATGAAGCTTATTTGTATGGTTGAGGAGGTTTAAATTTTTTGCGCACTTTGTGGATTATTTATATTACTCGTCAGTGTATTTATTGTTATTCTTAACGGCAATTTCTGGTGATCATAGTTTTCTGTAGTTTCTAGGCCGCCTGACGGCCACCGACATGGCTTAGCGACTGCGACAAGCGGGACCGACGGCTTAACGTGAACTTCGAAGCATGTAAAGAAGCGCTTATTCCTAAATGCCACTAGCGGTCAACAATTCAGGGCCCTTATTACGTTAGCTACTTCAATCGCAATAGAAATTCACCTTCTCCTGCGCTTCTGTTTTGGGAACGTGGTATAAGCACTTACCCTATCTATATATATATAACTCAAAGGTGACTGATATAGTGATCTATCAACGCACAGCCCAAACCACTGGACGGATCTGGCTGAAATTTGGCATGCAGGTAGATGTTATGACGTAGGCATCCGCTAAGAAAATATTTTGATTAATTCTACCCCCAAGGGGATAAAATAGGGGATGAAAGTTTGTATGAAACTATGTCAATTTTAAACGCTCGGTTTAAAATTGGCTGAGACTTTGCATGCATAAAGCTACTATGACGTAGACATCCCCTAAGAAAGGATTTTGAGATGCAGGCTATATAAAATTAAATTTTTGTTAAGTTAATTTCCACGCGGACGAAGTCGCGGGCTCAGCTAGTTATTAATAAGCGTGGTATAGTGGGCGAATAGTTACACATCGAATTATCTCTTTCAGTCATCAATACTTTGACATTCCAAAGAAGAAGACAAAGCATGGTGTAACTACACTACCGCTAAACCACGTTTATTAAAAAGGGGGATAGAATTTTCGTGAGAAAAAAATATTAAAATAATGTTGTTAACGTATATTGGATGGCAAACAAATACGAAATGTACAGGCGCTCGTATAGGCGTGTGTTTGCCCTGTAATAATTTTTTATGAGTCAGCATTTCTATAGTAGGTACGCAGTAACGGCTGAACAAAACCAGATTGGACACTCGCATTTTAGTAAATGACAAGCATAATATATTTACATAATAATAACAAAGAAACCTGTTGCCTGTTATCATACAATATAAGTTGTATTCCTAGGGATTAGGGTCTTATTTAGTAAACTTCATTTCCATAGTTCAGGTAATGCTTGAACAAAAAATTTACTTAAGACTTGACGATTAATTAGGGCAGGCGCACTACAGGCAATTCACTTCACGAAAACTCGTGAATTATTTCAAATTTGCCCATATGCCAGTGCCACAAGATTCACAGAACGCGTCTTCGTGAAATGAACGTACTGTACACGAAATCATCCACGCTCTAGACATTATTGACATAAAAAAGTTTGGGCTTTGCTCGTGACAAGCATTGTGATACTCTATAAATATTTACGCGAAATTTACGAATGTGTGCGGGGATCCGTGGCCCGGCCCCGGTCTCCGGTGACCACACATAATTAGATATTTCAGAAACGAGTCCCAGGAACTAATTGGGGACCGAAGGACTAAACCGGCTCCGAGGATGTTGAATTCAATTTATAACTACCGTTGAAACTATGTAGAGCTATGCTTGTATGGAAATGGGTAATTACAGATTTGAGACAATATCTTATAGAGTTACTAGCGACCCGCCACGGCTTCGCACGGTTATTTTTTATCAGTGTTTCTCTTCTATATCATGCATGTATTATACATATAAACCTAGCTTTTGAATCACTCTATCTAGGTATTAAAAAACGCATCAAAATCCGTTGCGTAGTTTTAAAGATCTAAGCATACATAGGGAGAGACAGACAGCGGGAAGGGACTTTGTTTTATACTATGTAGTGATGCAGTCAGATTTATAAAACAAATGATACCTGCTGAAATCCCTGATAGGCAGTAGGCGAGTAGCTTTGCTAAAGGAAAGGTAAATATATTAGAAAACGAACTAATAAAATTTAAAATATTGTACCTAAAGTACCTTCTAGTAAGGTCATAGTATCAATAACTATTGTTAGACTTGGTGTTTATCGCTTGTTTACACAATCAAAGTTGCCCATCGTAAAAATTCAATGCAGAATATTTTGTTACCTCGAATAAAGAGGAATATTAACTCTCACCCCCTCCAACGAGTAAACACTCGTCAAACGATCATTTCATCGGCGGGAGCTCGCACACCTCCATTATCTATGTAGAACTGTAACTGAATGTCTGTAACAATATTTAACAATAAAAAAAAATCTTAAAGAACCAAATCCATTAAACAAGTTTTCAGACTTATATTCACACTACACTACACACACTTCATCCGCGTAGTATTTAACGTAACAAAAATTTCGGGATTATCGGGATAAAAAGTATCCTATATGTTAATCCCGGTTATAAACTATCTGTATTCCAAATTTCATCCAAATCCGATCAGTAGTTTTTGCGTGAAGGAGTAACAAACATACATCCACACTCACAAACTTTCACATTTATAATATTATAGTAGGATGATAAAATGCCTTTTCGGTAAATCTGATTATGATATAGATGATTTAAGAGGACAACATTCTGGAAATGTTATTATCTTGATAACTACAGAATGAAACGCTACAGTCAATGAAATCCGTTGATCAAGTTACGCAAGCGAAGCCACGGTACAAGCCAGTACTTCATAAACTGGCAGCTATTGTATCAGCGTTCAGAGCAGTCGGATATTTCATTACCTGGGGCCCAACTCTGTTAATCGCTGGCATCTCGGTCGCCGACTCGCAATACGTCAAAACTGATGTATCGTATTTTTTTTTTATAGGAAAACTGACGTAGTATTGCGTATCTAAATACATTTACCATAGGAAAGCTCACGTATGGCATATCTAAATACGTCAGTTTTGTCAAATGTTGTATAAGAAAACTGATGTATCGCGTATCTGAATACGTAACGACGTAATACGAATACGTAAACAGATTTTCTATAGGAAAACTGTAAAAACTGACGTATTCACTAACGCGATACGTCAGTTTTGACGTATCGCGCGTCGGTCGAGATCGAGATGCCAGCGGTTAACAGACTTGGGCCCCTGGCCGGTGTAGGTCGGACGGCGCTCGTGACCCGGAGCGAGCTCCACAAACATCAGACAGAAACTCGTTAGGCATCGTCCCGAGCGCACCGCGCCCCATCTCGCACCCTTGCTAAATAAATAGCTCACTCCAATTGCTGCTAGCTGATTGGCACCTGCAACTTCTTTAACACATATAGCTTCAGACTTTGTATTTGCTTCCTGTCTCCAGCATGTGTCAATTAACTTAATTCATACCCCTTATTAATAAACGTGATTTAGCGGTTGTATAGTTAACCCAGTTAAGCTAGCAGTGATAGCCGATTGGTTAAGCACGCGTCTTGCGGCTACCAGGTCTCGGGTTCAAACCCCGGCTCGAACCTCTGGATTTTTCGAAATCTATGTGCGAATCATTATTTCTATATGATTATCACTTGCTTACGGTGAAGGAAAACATCGTGATGAAACCTGCATATCTTAGAAGATTTAACCAATTTTCGAATGACATGTGAAATCCGCCAACTCTCACTGGGCCAGCGTGGTGGATTATGGCCTGAATCCCCCTCGTGTTGAGAGGAGGCCCGTGCCCAGGAGTGGGACGTCAAAAGGGCTATTTTTTTTATTTTTATAGTTAACCCATGCTTTGTCTTCTTCTTTGGAATGTCAAATGACTGATGACAGAACGAGATAATTTGGTGTGTAACTATTCACCCGCCATACCACGTTTATTTTTTATTTTTTTATTTAAATGCCTATTCTATGAATAAACATCCTATACTTTGGTGAATTTAGAAATAGTGCGCGGCTTTTCTTTTGGTATTAGAGAGTTTAAATGCTTTTTTTATGAACAAAGGAAATGCTCAACTATATTTTTCGCTGAAGTAAATTATAACTCGACATGTACAGTGATGTTGCCATAAAAATGTATTGTATAAGATTTTTTTTGTTTCATGTGAGCCAGTTCGATTAATTGTATATTGCGTAGGTATGCAAAGCATATACGCATAAAGCATCAAGGAACACACACAACATTTGCTTAGCATAATCTAAGCTTTACATTCAAAAATAAGCATTGAATTTAATGTTTTATTCAGTAACAAATATCCGGGTGAGGTTATTAGCACAGCACGAGTCCGACAGTTCGCTCGTAAAATTATAATTGGCAAAGTTTATTGCGCCTGTCTTCGTCACTCACTGCACCGTGTACGAAATGAAAAATAATAAAAAACTACTGTAAATTTGAACCCATGCTTAGTGTAAAGGCGCCAACCAAAAAAAGGTTTATCTTATTCTCAGTAACCATAAGAAAACATAAATTATATACTTATTCAAAATATGTTTTGGTTAAATTAATTAAAAGTTTAGACTTTGTAACCCACCTATGTTATATCAATAAAAAAAACATGAAAGAATAATGTAATCGGTACGAAATCGCTGTTCGTAGCGATATCAGTCAGAGTTATTTTACAATTATAATTTATACGGCTGAACTGTTTTAATTTTAATTAATAAATGCTTTGTTTAAAACGGGTCGTAGCCAAGTATCCCTTGAGAATACATAAGCCATAGGAAGTTAATAAAATCGTCCAAAGTTTTGATCCGCCCGCCCTAATCCGCCCAGTGTCTCCCGGAATTTTACACAACTTCCCTGAGATATGATCTTGTGCCACCTAAGCCTTAGAAATAATCACAGCGTTAATACAGTAATAATTCCTGAGTAAGCTCTAGTTTAGATTAATTTCGATCAATGCATTGGATCTTATTTGTTTGGGTTAGAACGTATTTTATACAGCTGTATACGAGCGCTTGGCGTAGTGGTTCGAGCGTAGGCCGCTCGGCTCACTGCACATGGTGGCCTTGCGGGTTCGATTCCCGCCGGGGCAAATTTCGGAAATGGCCTTTTCGTAATTTGCCCATGTCTGGGTGTCACTGGGATCGCCCCCAGTCCATTGTACTTATAGTACAAGCGTTGCTTAGTTCGGGACCATACAGTTGGTGTGTTAGTCTGGCGATATTATTATTAATATTATTCTGTATCTTCTCTTATACGTAGCAACTTGAATCAATGTACTTACGTTAACACAGGTTCAAATTGATTCACAGCTAACAACAATTTCGCACGAACAAAATACGCAGCAACGAATCTTCTTTGTATAGGGTCTTACTAACCGAATCCAGATTCCAGGTGTCGACGGAACAATGGAATTCTGGAATAAATCGCGTCGCCGTCGCCGCCCTGGCACGCCGCCTTGGCCTCGCGCACTAGGGTTGCCTGTAAGCTAGGCCGATTCCTCACCAACGAGGACGGTTTTATGCATACTAGTGTGATGAATTCACATTGATAGTAATCTTCAAAAAAACAATCATAATTGAACTATTTTTGCAATAATTACTATGATTTTTTGCTTAAGTTTTTGAAACCACCAATGCATTTGAAACCCGTGGTTAAGTATAAGCTAGTTGCTCAAAAATTGTACTGGCTTTGTAAATTTTTTAAACCCCTACGCTTGCAATACCCGGATCCTTGACCAACGTGATATATACTCATGAGTAAGCAGCAAATATATTGTGATAATACAATTTATTTGGTAAGCAAGCAGTCTCGTGTCTCAGAAGTGTGACATCCCTATCTTACTCTGTTTCGACGGCTGCACGTATATACCGTTGTTCGACTGACAGCCAACTAATGTCCGACTTGTGAGCATCGAATATCTAAGTACTGGGATCATTCGCATATCATCGTAGTGTGAGTGGATTTATTTAATACAAACCACCAATTTACTTTCTTAAAATTGTTTTTTTTATTTAGTGTACGTTCTCTCGTCTGTCGAATTTCCTTCGTTCTCCCATTTACTGCTTCCTTTTATTCCTTAATTCGTCCCTAACTTTCCACCAATCCACACTGTTCAAATACACCGTTCCCTTTCACGCTGTCTCATTACGTTTCAATCCCACACTCGGCCATCCTACATTACTGTCTGACCAAAGTAGGTAGCAACCTCAATTATAGATCACTTTTAGTGCGGTTCCGGTGTTAAAGTCAATCACGTAAGTATATTACTGTATCTTAAAACTCTTCGAGCCTCCCGGTTCGCTGACTCGCTCACATTGAATATCATCCTTTCATTTTAATGAGCCGAAAAAAATGTAGCTATTCTATCCCTTAGGGTGATTTCACAACAATCGATCAACCGTCGGTCAACCATCAATTGGTGGTAACACCCGTAGAGTCAGGAAACGTCCCTGCAAAATACCTACCAATACAGCCGTTTATCCCATAGATCCAAGTTGTTCTTAATATAGGGAGAACACTCCAGCGTCAAATATTGTGCTACGCCTGGCCACAGGAAATGTTACCTTATTGGCTAGGATAATATGGTCTTAAGGGATTAATCTATAACCATAACTGTCTTTTTATTATTGATGATGATGCCAAAGATTTTATTCTTAATATTCTCATAACGGAACTTTAAGGATACTTATAATTAAATTGAGGTATCCCTAGATAAACGATCCTTTTTATGACGGTTTGAACGATTATCTATGTCCTCTCCCTAATAAGAAAGTGGACCTATATCTCTATCATCTTGCGGTGGCCATATGATTTTATGTTTACCGCGTGATATTAATACAACAAAATGTTGCGTTATCTCCTGAAAAAGGGCAATTTTCCACAATACATTTTGCGACTGCCTCATTCTGTAAGTAAATATAGCCCCATAGTCCAGCCTGACAACTTTCTTGAAAAGAAATCCGCTGCAAAAGGGAAAAAGAAATAAAACTGTTGGCTGACGAATTCGACAGAGATTTATCACCTTCGCGAGGTTTTAGCGGTTCCTAATTTACCTACCGAGACAGCTGAAGGGCGATAATTCATTTTTACTTTTTATTTCCATTATACCTACTAGGAAAGTCTCTAAAGGGCTGAGAGTGAGAAATAGGAGTTCCAAAACTTATAATATACGTGAAGCTCTTATAAATAAATCGATCTCATGACTGAGAGCGAATATTATTGTAGATATATAATTTTTTAGCCCTTTTTGACGTCCCACTCCTGGGCACGGGCTTCCCCTCAACACGAGGGGGATTCAGGCCATAATCAGGCCATGTAGATATATACATATTTTAAAAAGATAAACTTGCCAAAGTGTTTAGAAAAGCAAGTCAAGTCAAATTCTAAATCAAATCGTTTATTTTGTTAATGCCTACGGGGTACTTACAAATTGACAATTTAAAAAAAAAATCTTATATCTACAACCGGATCGGAACGCGATATCGACTGAGAAGATCCGGCAAGAAACTCAGCGGACTAACTTTTTTTACATTTCCTTTTTTTTATATATCCCAGGTGTTTATACAATTAATAATTACAAAGGGTAGTAGATATTAATATAAATTAATAGCTAGTCTTTAGCTGCTTCATTCACACGGTCAATTCGACACCGATAATTTCCGTACAATTTACTGAATCCGAGTGATACGGCTATTATCTCTCAAGTATCTATGGAAAAAACGGTGACATGATCATCTGCACCTACTACTCTTCTCAAATAAATCCTGACTATAAATTAAACCAGCTCACTAGATACTCTGTTTACTGTAAGTTGATAATCAATATTTCCCATTTCGCAATACCACGATTTCAATCTTTGGGAAATCAACAAAAATTTGCATACAAAAAGCGCTATCTGTTTTGCATAAATCGATTTACCTATCCTCTTTCAAAAAGCTTTTTCCTTCCCAATTCCGGCGGCAAGTATATTTGTAAACAAAGTAGGAATTGCTCTGGGGTATTACCAAATAAAAGTTTCGGATGTGGCGGAGAATTATTCCAAATTTAAGTTTTTTTATGTGCGGCAATAAATACCTACGAACGGGAAGGTAACACGACATTTGGTTATTTTCAGAAATATTTGGCACAATCAACGTTTACGACTCACTGGTAATAAACACGTATTGATCAAATATCTACACCACGACGGCAAATGATAAACTATATGAAATAATAAATAAATACCTAAATAAATATCGCCAGACGAACACACCAACTGTATAGTCCCAAACTAAGCAACGCTTGTACTATAGGTACCGTACAATGGAGGCGATCCCAGTGACACCCAGACCAGGGCAAATTACGAAAAGGCCATTTCCGAAATTTACCCTGACGGGAATCGAACCCGTATCCACCCGGTGTAGTCAGCCGAGCGGCCTACGCTCGAACCACTGCGCCAAGCGGTCGTCAAATGGCAATATTGTTGTAGAAGTCCGCCATTTTATGAATTCGTGGTTAATTCTGCATCGGAAGCCCTATATTATTATTAAAAATAAACGAAGGTAAAACGTTAAAAACACTTAGTTTTAATAAAATATACCATTCATTTTCATATCGCTACTCGTTGGCTATGATATATACAAGACTGGGTACCTACTTCGGTTATTATAATAAGCAAGGTAACTAACAAGTAACTTTATACTAGGGGTTTTTATATAATTCGCAAATCCATCGGTATGTTGTGTAGTAACAGCCTAATGTACCAAATGAATTTAGGCGCCTACATAATAAAAACAATTTTGAGTTAAAAAAAAAATTGAATACCTCACTCCTGTTATCCAGATTAACATATAGGACGGTAAAACAATACTAGACACACCACACAGGCGAGTGTAACAGAGACGACTATCAAAGTCATGGAACAGTCACAAACAGGGTATATGAAAGATTGAATCGTTTTTTAGGATTCCGCGATCGAAGTGTTCAAATGAAACACTTTTTCAGTAGGGTTCTATGTTCGAAGACCGAAAATACGCGTGATAAAATAGTAGTATAGCTGTAGTTACAGCGTTATTATAATAAAGCTATAGTTATAGACTTATTATATTAATATTACCGAACCGGCGCTCGCGACGCCTAACTGTCACTCAGTCGCGGCGCGGTACCAGCGCGGGCACGAATGCGAGCCGAACGCCGACGCAGCTCCTGTGGCGGTGGGTGCGGGGAGCATCGTCAGGTATGCACACTACCTATAGTAGGTACCTACTTAACCTACACGTATTAAGTAGATTCTCACGTAAAGCATCTTCTAAACACTTGACCGTCAAGCTCTGGGTCTTTAAGCTGATCAGTACCGGGTCACATATCTATTGACTTGCAAGAATTTAAAAAAGGAAATGCTTCAAACAGCAACTTGTTATGTTTATCAACATCCGCTCAATTTTCGAGCTCGATACCTACAGAACCACGCAGTGTGAATAGAGTTCGCGCCTAGCAGATTTTTTCTCTCTTTGCTAACGAATGGCCAAGCTCATGGGGCTTTCAGCGTCGCGCTCGTAACGGCTATTGTTTCGTGCCAGTTAGTGTTCTTTTTTATTTGTTTTGTCTGTATCGTTTTTTTATTCTAACAAGTACCTACGTATCGATCTTTTTAATATCGGATATCGAGGATCGAGTGACACTTTAGATTTATTTTTTATTTCTGACTCCACTATAGGCACATGCCACAAGCCTAATAAATTTTCAAATTGTTAAATTGGTATATATTTAGGTAAACATGAATTTAAAATGAAATCATTTGTGTCTGGTGTCATTGGCTGGTAGGTAAAAACAAAAAAACGATCACTACCTATAAATAAAACATTTTAAATAGATATATAAGTACCTTAATACCTTTACCTATCGATGTGATAATATTTTTAGGCACATTCATAACCCGTACGTGTGTCTTAGTTTATTCTAACTTAAGAAAATAAACTTCGATACAAAATTAAATATTCAAATAGCTTTAAGGCAGGGGACGGAACGAGGACGTGAACTATTCACACTTGACCTATTACTTTTTGTATTCGCACGACGCCCGGAGTCTTATGGGACATGATTGATTGCCCGCAACTTCGGCATGTTTTCAACTTCTTGTGTATTTATTTATACACAGTTTGATCAATAAATGTCATACGTGAGCTGAATAAATATTGGGCGAGAAAAACAAACGGCGATCGATAAAATTTTAGTTACAAGCCCCGTCAGTAATTTCTGACGGCTAGCTTGAATAATGCTCACATAAGTACCTATTTACGAGAAGCTGGTCGCAGTCCTAGGGCTCCATCTCGCTCGACTCGCACTCAATTCGCAATACGTCAAAATGACGTATCGCGTATCTGAATACATCAGTTTTGACCGTTTTCCGATAGAAAATCTGTCAAAAATGACGTGTTTTGATACGCTATACGTCAGATTTGACGATTTACGAGTCGAGTGCAAGTCAATCGAGATGCCAGTGGTAAGAGAGTTGGGCCTCTTGTCCGAAGTAGTAGGTACTTTACTATAGTCTTAGACCATTTATTTATCTATGGACTCGACTTACATGATCATTCCCCTCTGCCAAGGTATAAGAACAATAAGGTCTAACACGTTTATACAAAGTGTTTATGGAATCGATTTAATCAAAGTCAGTATCGTTTTCGATGTGAAAGGTGCTCCATAAAAAATGCCGACCTGCGCTTTAAACCATTGCAAGAAGAGGTCAAACACCTCGAATCTACAAAAAAACGGAGTAACGTTTGATATGTAAGTGTTTTTGGTGTAAATAATCCCTTATTTCTAACCAAAATAAATAAAATATAAAATGTCATAAAATCGAAAACATTATCGATTAAACAATCGAGTACGAAATAATTGAAAAGTGTAGTATGGTATCTCGAGTTCGCCATTTTGAATAGTGTTGCGGCAGTGATCAATTTATGATTGTGGATGTGTATCGATAAAATTATATTTTTTGGAGTTTTTATTATATTTTACTTTAAATTATATATAGTAAAAATATAATTACTTATTGTTATTTTTTTACTTTGGGAAATCTGGAAAAATAGTGGACTATTTTTCCAGATTTCCCAAAGACCCTCAATTAAAACCAAATGGGAAAAATCTTGCAATAGAAAGAGGGGTTGGGAACCTACTCGCACAAGTATTCTTTGTTCAGTACACTTTGATTCGTCGCAATTCCAATGTTTATCTAATAAACGACGAAAAAATAGTAGATAATGCCGTACCAATATTATTTTTTAGCTGATATTTTATGAGTATTTTATTTATACTTCTACTGACATGAATCTAAGAAAATATTTCACTGATATATACACGTGAAGTATATAAGTGATGCAGTAGAAGTTTCACCTTGTAAGTATATTGTCGTAAAATTTTATTTTTTTAAATGTTTCATTACCACAGCGAGGGATTTTTTTAAAGTAATGCATAAACGATAAATCATCGTACTGTATAAGATACCATAATATACAAAATAAATCATATTTTGTATTAGATGAAGAAATGCACACGTCTATGCAATATTTTTGTGATGATGAGCAAGTAAAACTATCGATATATCTAATTAGAAATATCGATATTGGTTTCTCCCTATTGCACTTAGTGTCTTACACTCGTAAATTCTTGCATGTTGACGTATTTGACCGATTAGTGTGCGTAAAAGTTACTAGTGTTGAATATTTATTTAAGTGTGCATTCATAATGACACAAGTTTTTTTTAGTAATTGTGCATCATTTCTTTGTAGTGGTTACCTCGTCCCCCCCAAAATCTGACAGAATTTTTTATTAGTAAAATGAAGCACGTCACGCCTCCTTTAGTTAACACCTCTCTGACTATAGTAGATAACCCGTAAACGACATTTCTATAGTAATTATGTATGAAAGCAACATTTAAAAGAACCGCTAGGTTATTTCATCACTTCTAATTATATTTTTCAGTTTTCAGGCGAACCATTTTTCTATTTTCTCCATAAGTCTCGAAATCTTCATAATGAAGAATTTTAAAAATATAATAACGTATTTTTAAATAACAAAGGAGAACGTTATATATTCTGATTGATGCTGATTGTCCTCATTGCTATGCGTTCATTTCTTGCAATATCTTGTGAGTGAAATCCTACCTTTACATACATAGAAAAATATTATATTTTAGGGCATGTCTACAATAACTCGCTCTCTTTAAGAAAGTAAGACATGAGGGCCATTCAGTCACTATAATATATCACATATCTTTAAAGTATTTCACGTGGGCAATACTTTCCCTTTTAGAATTTTTATTTAGGTAGAAGTTCATAATTCATTCATTGGGAACCAGACCAATATCGCTTGAGTAGGTACGCCGTATAGAGAGTTGCTTTTAAAATGTGCACTTTACTTACTTAACGTATTGGTATTATTTTTACCAAAAATATATTCCGTCGACTCATTGAAAATTATATTTTTACTCCCGGAGCGAGTTTCCTTGTTTTTGTACATGAATGCCGGTTTATATTGGATGTTGAATATTTTATTACCCTTTATTGTATGGATACCTACATATTGTTTTTTTTTATAGGTAGTAGCAGTTTTCTTTACCCAATTTAATGGATGTATCATGTTAGAGTTTAACGTATAAGTAGCCTAAATTGTGACCTAGTCGTGATAGTGTTACTTTAATGTATTTTATTACGATATCCACATACCTTTTGATACCATATGTATATGATATCCTATACAGTTTTAAGACTATACAAACTTTACAACCCAAAGCAACCGCAGCCAATCAATTCCCATCTAAATAACTGAAATAATACAGTAAATGAAGCGTCAATAGCCTAGTGGTTGGAGGGGCCGTCCTCGTAGCTGAGAGGTTCCGGGTTCGATCCCCATCCTGGCTATTAAACTATTGACGTGAGCCCACTCCTAGCACAAGCATTAGCTTAGTTGGAGGGGCTAAAGGGAATACTAGTAATGTGATAAACACACATTGCTAGTAATCTTTAAAAAAATAGATATATAATACTAGCTGAGCCCGCAACTTCGTGCGCGAGGAATTTAACTTAACAAAAAAGCCCGCTCCCGCGTTCTGGGCCCGGGCGGCAGAATCCATTTTTTTTCATTTAGTTTTTTCTAAAATAAAAGTACTGCTTATAACAACAGCTATCTACCAGTGAAAGTCAGACAGACAGACATACAGAAAGGCAGACAGACAAAAAAAAATTAAATCGCGTTTTTGTTATAGGTGTCGTATGTATTTTCATATGAATTTAGTGAAAAGGTGTTATTTTGATATTACAAACAGACACTCCAATTTTATTTATTTGTATAGATATATATCTTCCAACGTATACACACAAGTTTTTTCAGATTCACAAAATATTTCAAAATAGTGTACACGCACCAACATAATATGTAGACTTGTGGTAACATACACACAACGAGCGATGTGAAGCGCCCTAAAACGCTATGAATAATGTCCGCAATTTTGTCACCCTCATTCCCACCCGGGACGCTCGCTTTTTATTTCAATAAATGCCGAATGTCTATCATCCTTGATGTATAACCTCATTATATACCTTGTAGCTTAATGAAGTATCTTTTTATTCCTCTGTGACATACTCTTGGCTACCGATTGGCGAGTTCAAACAGCGATTGTGTTCTTAAATTAATTAACTGGAGTCTTGCGAGATTATAAGCTCGTTTTATTCACACTATTGTTATCATTCTTGCGGCATCTATTCCATGAATGTATTTAGACTTTGATTAATAGAGTCTCAGAGCTTAATATCCACAAAATATTGGAAAATTATGGTTTGGCTCACCTATAGGTATTGGCTTTCATATTTTAGTTTCTGTTACGGAATATAAAAATAAATATAATTATCGCCAGACTGAGACACCAAGTGTATGGTCCCAAACTAAGCAACACTTGTACTATGGGTTCCGTACAATGGACTCAGGGCGATCCCACTGACACCCAGAACTGGGCAAATTAAGAAAAGGCCGTTTCAGAAATTTTCCCCGACGGCAATCGAACCCGCAACCACCATGTGCAGTGAGCCGAAAGGCCTACGCTCGTACCACTGCGCCAGTCAAAAATGAAAATTTATTTATATCATAAAATTACATGTCTTAATGACTTCACGAAATAATAACTAACTAATGACGTACTTAATTGAAACAAAACTATTCCAGTAATAAATAGCTATGCAAAGATTATAGTTTTTTCTATTAAAGTTGGTTGAATAATGCACGGTTCAATGCAGTCATCGAAATGTAGATGTATGTATTACGTAAAATAATATAATATGTCAATTAATTTGGTTAATTCCACTCGTCGACTGCAGGCTTTCGAAATGAAGAGCCATTGGACCCTTAACGTACGCGCTCCCTACAGATAATTCAATTTGCCGGGGTGACTCACCCAATTATATATCAGCACCAACTCATTTTAAAGGCTACCCGCCTCTAATTTACTGTAATTTCATTCCGGGTCCAGGTTTTCTTTCGACGTAAGTATAATAAAGTAGAAAGTCGTTCTTCGCTTTCGACTACCTACCATCATTTGTGTAACTTGGAAATAATTGAAAAGTATTTTTTTTCTATCCCCGGTAGGCACGAGTTGACCAATCATGAATTCAGGATGCTGAAACCATAGCGGTGAAGATATTTTTGCTCTGAAATAGGTTTTTCGTTACGAAACGAAGTTAGAAACAGGTGGGTATGTCGCCATCAAAAAAGTCATATTTTGTAAAAAGTTCCAGTATTTAATTTCGTACAGTATTTCTTCACCGTGTATAAAATTGGAAATGGAATAGTCTGCCAGAACCTACCTAGGTACCTAGACATACTTTTTGGTCACACACAGTGATTTAAAACTAACAGTACCTGGGTACAGAATTGAATCAATTAAATCACCTTGAAAATTAAAATAAGCAACGGACAATTCAAATTCAAGCAAAGATATTTCTCACTACGCCTTTTCCCACTCGCTTAATACTGAAATATCAACGTTCAGAGCCATCTATAACACAAACACAGTAGATTACGTACGTATATATATAATATATAACTCAAAGGTGACTGACTGACATAGTGATCTATCAACGCACAGCTCAAACCACCGTCCAGTGGTCTCGGGCTGAAATTTGGCATGCAGGTAGATGTTATGACGTAGGCATCCGCTAAGAAAGGATTTTGATTAATTCTACCCCCAAAGAAATTAAATAGGGAATGAAAGTTTGTTAAGTTAAACTCCACGCGGACAAAGTCTCGGGCACAGCTAGTTATTTCTATAATATACTTGTTTCGCGTAATATTCACACATACGCATAGATTTTATTACCAATTTATATGCGCATTCACATTTTATGTTGTGCAAACAGGACATCTGTATTAATTAAAATACATTGCACTTGTTCTGTTATTCGTATACAGCTTAACCAACAAAAGGTATGTGTTTTTCTGCCTTACTTAATATTTATATACTTTCGTGGCCCGAAGTACATTGAGTATTTAGAAAACTATTGGAAGTAAGTACGGATCGATATACTGGGGATAAGATGGGACAAACGAGGATTCAATAGTTTCTTATAATGATTACGGAACCCTAAACATCCCTTCATGACCGTGGATATCTATATAATAGTTTGAATCAGCTTGCGAACCTCCAAAATTATAAACCAAATAAGTTATTGATTTATAATAGAAGATACCAACAGACTGAACCTCGTTATTCAAGAGGCTGTCTGTCATATGTGTCAGGTACCTAAATAATATGTGATTTAAGTCGCACAAAGCGAGCTAAAATGATAATACGACACTAATTTCGCCTCTAATCGAGACATCCTTAGAATAGTTGGGCTGCGACTGAGCATTTTACAATGAACTTCGGAAATGGAATCTATTATCCTTTATGGAATCTATTTTTAAATCGAATAATAATAAGTAGGGATCGAAATGCGTAAAGAAGATATACATTCATTCAGGTACTCCTACTTATCATTAGCAACAACTTCCCCGCAGTAAAAACTTCCTCCCCTTTCGTTTTACCCTTCTCAACATGGATTTATTGTTTGAAGGTCACTTTTGATCTTTATCTGTTTTTGTAATCGATTCTGTTACCGGTTGGAGTGTTTGTGATTATGTTCAAAAACTCTTCATCGTTTAAGTATGCTAATAAGTTCTCTTCTTTATACCGCATAAAACAACGGCGCTATCCGCGTGGTTGTCCACTTAGTTCGCAACGAATTTTGATTCAGTTGAATATATTGTAGAAGGTTCATTATAAAAATATATTCTAATTACATTTATAAATAATATAGAAAATACCAGGAATAGAGCATGCCGTGATGCTAGTTAAAAAAAATAAAAAATTGATATTCTATATTCTTAGCTAAATTAATTGATTCTTTCTACTTTTAGAATTTTAAAATAAATAAATTTGATAATCGGAAGTCACAATCACTTTAACCGATATTATTTAATTACTAATACTATAATTTTCCTCATAATGTTATTACTAACATTATTATAAAACTCATGTAACTGATTTATAATTGAACAGTAAATACTGCCACTCGAAAATACTCCGCGTATAGCTTATTTTGTAATTATCGTCCTTTGTAACTTCTAGTAAATTGTTCTCGAGTGGCGAATTAGGCCTTACATACCTAATTGTTAGGGTTCAGACGATAAGGTTTACTTTATTACTTTTGCTATTGCTCAGTTTCATTATTTACTTTTACTTTTTGTCCAACACTTTAGGTGCAAAAGGTACTTTCTCTTATTAGTACCTAGCATACTACCTACAATTTCATCTCGTGATTCATTTCATTCGACATTGTCACTAAATTTTCCCCTTAGGAGCAACTTATTTCGAGAATATAAAATAAATATCGAGATACTTGGCATCGGAAATAAAGAATCATCACAGTCATAATATTTTCTTTTATTCAGCCCCTTTTTCATAGCCGTCAGGTGCAGGTAGGCAAGTCATTAGGGGGCTCGTAGTCCCGCTACGCCGTAGCCCCGGACCCGCTACGTCGTAGCGCTCTAATCACACCGTCTCACAATCAACACCAATGACAAGACTTATTTTATTTACTTTGAAGTGGAATGAAAAACGATTCATGATGCTACACGATGAATCAATATATAATAATAGGACAGAGCTAAATATGAAATATTATATAATTGAATGATTCATGTACGGAACACAAACCCTATGTTAAAATCATTACCGTGTTATTACAAAAAAGTTATAGGTAAACCCTAGGGCAACCCCAGTAATTTAAGAAGTTAATATTTATACAAACACGTGTTGAACTTTATACAATCACGTGTTGAACTTTTTGATAATGACAATTGTAAAGTTACCTTGAAAAGATCTCATCCAAAAAGTCTATGTACAAATCACAGATAAAGCAAAACGACTTAAGTAAATTAAACTAAATCGCGGAATTGTTGCGCGAAATCGGAAAAACCTTGTATCGCCAACAAAAGATCTCAGAAACTTTGCTCCTTCTTTGGGCATTCACAATGGTATTACAGGCGGGATCCAATGAAATGGGACGGAAAATCGTTCTGATGCGTAAATAATTGAAAGTTAGATGTAAAATTGGAAGCCGATTGTTGGTTTGGAATCTCGACAATGACGGTAGGAGTCTATCCTAACGCCGCAGTACGAGACCTTAAGGGAACATTTACTCGAACAAAAGGAATTTCATTGAAATAGAGATTCTGAAATGTTATGGTTTCTTGACAATCGGTACTATGAGGGTGTCAGGGTGAAACAATATTAAATAATAAAACAAATTTTTCAAGGAATCCACTATAGTGGACAAACCCACAAAAATGTTGAGAAAGTAAGCATTTTGGGAATGTGATCATTTATGCAATGGAACCATTTTGGATATAAAGGAAGAAATCGCCCGTAGATACCTAAGTATTTTTTATTTTAATCCTTTAGTTTTGTTATTCCAGATCTACAACAAATTTAACCAAGACTATGAGCTAGCAGTTTACTCTAATATGTGCGGATCCGCGATAATAACCAACCAGTTACGGTCCATTACCCGCAATTTCCCCAGTACGCTCATTGCTAACTTCGAATGGTTCAGCATCTACCACTAAACAAGTATCATACCACTCTTATACAGGCAGCCTAAGGCACTTAGGGTTGTTAATCGTACCGGCGGGAGAGCTCTCTCGGGCATCCGGCTCGTCCCGTCCGATCGATGGAGCACTAATGAGTCGTAACGCGCTGTCGACAATGGACGTGTGCCGTAAGCGATGCACGCAGCACGCACTGCTCTATTGTGTCGGACATGGCCTAGTTTCAGGGTTGACACATATATGAATTGCAAAAGAATGTGATTGTAGATAGTTTATCCAAAATCTGAAAACATTTAAGACAACATTTTGTGATTTGCGACAAACACAGTATGCACTGCGTTTATTAATACATTTATTTTACTCTAAATATTATCACGGTGGATATGATACTAGAAAATCACTAAATATACAAAAATTGCCAGATTATCTGGATAGCTGTCGTTCTTGAAATGTTTTAGAGTAAGTTAGATATATTAATAAATGCACTGCACACGGTCTTTGTCGCGAATTACAAAACGTGCCTTTCACTATAGTCAGACTTTGAAAAATATCTTAAAAATCTCAAAAAATTTGAACTTCGCGGCCTTAAGGGAGCTGTTTCTCGATATACTTATCGGATTTTAAGACGATTGAAGTACCTCTTCACAGAAAAAGAATCGGCTGAATAGATTACCCCTAAAATTATAGAATATTGTAATTATCTATTTTCAGTGGCATTACGTAAAAAAATGTTGCGAGAAATGTTTTGTGAAGCAATTATAAATGGATTCATATGTCTATAAATTTGAAGGTTAGTCTGTAAAGACCTTTTCAACTTATTTGGTTAGGTCTACAAGTTACTACAGATCATCCTATAGGTAGGCTACATTCTTCTGTTTTGTATTTTACGCCAACGATAAGGTTCTCGCAGGCAACCCTACTCACAATACTCTCCACGCCAGTACGCATACCAATAAGCTGCTTCACGCAAAAAATAATCCCATTCCGATTTCGGAGGCTGACGTGTCAACTATGCCGTTGGATGTAAACGTGAACGTTATGTGAACATAAACGTGGGTATTGTAGATAAATTGCCAACTACACAACTATTGTACCATTTTATGTATGTACAACTCTACACACAATCACCCGTCAGATCAAAAATGACCAATTTCTCGAAATGAATACTCGTATACTTTCCAAACAACTTTTATTTTTAGTGGGAGGGAAGAATAATTAAGAAATGTTTATTATATACTACTTTTTCCGATAGCAGTATTAATATAATTAGTTATAATCGTCACAATGATTACCACATATTACCAACCTACTTTTTACCGCTACGTACCTACAATGTCCTCCAACGTTTTTCGCAACGACCAGCATAAAATTCGATTTTCGCGTCCTCCTCGAGTTATTCGCATTAGTCTAGTGAGGGGCAAGCGATATTCGACTATCTAGAGAGCAGCGCCGTCCCGCCACACCCTCCGACCGACGCGGAACATTACTCAGCCGCTATCTGATGTCGTCTGCTAATTGACTAGAAATACAGATAAACGCTATTTTTACTCGCACATAAATCTTCAAATACCCAACCGTGTTATGCGGATCGATAGGTTCCAAATTTCGTGCTCAGTGAGGAGCGCGCCTAATTGTGTTTACATAAATTGAAACTCGTTTCATTTCATACTGATGTGCGTGTTTATTTTTTCAGTAAACACCTAACCTACCTACTTCTAAAGTTTTAATATAAGAGATTAATTAGTGCATGTACATCTGAGCACAATAATGTATGGATATGTCTTGAGGTGAAATTTAATATTTAATTTGTCCGGATAATTTGTAGTAAGAAAACAAATTAATATTTCCAAAGGCAAATTTTATTCATGGTCCAACGTATACACAATGAACGGACCCTTTCAATGTAAAATTTCGCATTATTATACATACTCGTATATATTACAATATTTACAAAATGGATACATACATCACACTTAATTGAACACCGAGGGCGGCTAGCTACTCGCGAATTTTACGAAAAAGAGGTTAGCCGCGACTAGCGCCAGCCGTGGCGAGGAAAGAGCGTCGCCGGCGCCGGCCGCGGCGCGCGCCCGGGCGCTGCCGCCCGCCTCGCCGCGGCACCCCGCCCCGCCCGCGCCCACACTCGCCAGACTTCGACCCCGCACCTTCAGTGGCGATATGCAAAAATTTTCATCCGCGAACTCCCGTGTAAGCGCCAGCGGATTGGCGAGGGGGTCCCGGCCACACTCGCACGGTAAATGATTTCCACGTATCATTAAATTCTCCACCTCCAGGATAACAGACTCTGGTGTCTCCAGCATGTGGTTGCCTGTCAGTTTGAATGTATTCACACTATTGTTTTGCACTAGAGATAGCTCCTCGACGCGATCGACTTTGTTGTTGCAGATTTCTAGAGTATCTACTCGTTGCAGCCCGTCGAAGGCGCCGACTCGAACGACGCCGAGATCGGACTCTCGTAGAGCCAGCCGGCCGACGCGTACAAGGCCACGAAACGTATCCGCTACCACTGCCGGTAAGTCCATATATGCCAACTCCAACACTCCGATGCCTTCCAACCCCGCAAAAGCCAGGGGCTCTATAGTTCTTATTCCCGAGGGGAGCTCTATCTGGGCAACGTCATTGAGGCCGGAGAACGCGTGCGCTAATATTCGCTTTACGGGATTATTCCGGAGGGAGATGAGCTTTATGAAATTGGTTCCCGCGAAGGCGTATCCCTCAATTTGTGCTATCCTGTTGTGTGTTAGCACGATGGAGGTGATGTTCTGCAAGGCGGCGAAGGCGAAAGCGTCGACGGTAGCGAGAGGGGTGTGTTGGATGTATAGTTCGCGGAGACGCGGGAGTCCTCGGAAGGCGAAGGGGCGGATGCGTGTGAGGTTGCAGGCGTCGAGCGCGAGTCGGCGCAGTTGGCGCAAATGCGCGAACGCGTCGGAACGCAGCACGCGCAGGTCTGCGCGTGACAGTGACAGCTGCGTCACACCGGGGCTCAGCGCCGAGGGCACGCCGCGCAGCGTCGCGCTGTTGCACACCACCTGCGACAAAACGCATCTATATAAATAAAATAAATAAATAAATATCGCCAGACGAACACGCCAACTGTATGGTCCCAAACTAAGCAAGGATTGTACTATGGGTACCGTGCAATGGACTGGCGACAATGGACTGGCGGCGACCCCAGTGACACCCAGACCTGGGCAAATTACGAAAAGGCCATTTCCGAAATTTACCCTGACGGGAATCGACCTGCAACCACCTAGTGAGCCGATCGGCCTATGTTCAAACCACTGCGCCAAGCGGTCGTCATAAATATAAGAAAGATCTCCTGTATTCAACCTTATATCTTCTATCGGTGGCCGAGCTAAGCTGTTATCAATTGGCTACAGCTCATAAGTATACAGGATGGCTTAACCAGTGTAGTACCACCCTCTCACAGAAGATCGGCGTAAAGTAGGTATTATTATTGCTGCGTTTTATGTGATGATTGAGAGAGTCAGAAGCTTAACCTTTCCCTGCCTCTCCTCTGTGTCACTCGGTCAAGTCGGCAAAGTACGAGCAATGCCTTTAGAATTGTGCCAGTAGACTATAAGCGACTATAGTACAGGGCCCTAACTACACTAGCTACTCAAATTGTAATAGAAAAGCCATACCATATCAATGTCAGTAGAAATCGTGAAGCTCGTCTCAGCAAAACGTCAAAAGCGGAGCGTTTGAAACGTAATCGCTAGCTTTTGCCTTTCTATTACGATTTGAGTAGCTAGCGTGTTAGGGCCCTGTTGAAGGACAACGTTGTTCTACAAAAAAACTCAAATATTTTCCGATGCTTCCAGGACAAATACCAATCCTCTAAAAATGATTGAATTATCAGTTGCGCTGTGTCACGGCTTAAGCCTTATTCCCCCTGTTTGCCCGGTCAATAAAATTAATCCTTCCCGAAATATCGTCATCGCCGCACGCCAGACCGGGCCGTGCCTATATTTTGATTGGATTGTTCCAACCTTAAGCTTCGCAAATAATCGACCAAAACAAATATCAATTTAATTCAGTTCTGTAGGTGTAGGCCAACAATCATACTGTACTTCTGGCTATAGGGTGAACGCGTCGATGTGGAAGTTTCACTTCAATTTAGTACTAGTATTTTTGCAACTTATGTCATATTCGGTAGAACGTAGAATACGCGTCTAACACATTACCTATACGAGTATTTTTCATTAAGATAGAGCTCACAGAAACCAATACAACAATAATCTGTACTAAATAAATTATGTACATATTTAGCATTGAAACACGAACAACCGCCAAAAATCCATCTCTTTTCAATTATAAACTTTTATGAAAAAAAAACAATGGCCCAAAATACAAGTGCCACCGTTTGGGTTTGTAAATTGAATAAATAAATTGGAGGCTTTGAAATTATACCTGCCAAGGCAAAGAAAAACAGTGAATTATCTGCTGCAAAAACGGCGACAAACTCCCAACTTCAATCGTAAAGATTACAGTATCTAATTTCAATTCAAAGCAGTAAATCAAGGTATCTTCTTACCCACTTCCGGCTGCGTAATCTAATTGTGTAGGGCCCAGTAAATTACGTGACCGACTTCAAATACTATTTCATTGTAAATATAGAATTGAAATATCAATTGTCTGATGTGTGTAACCGAGACAACTTGACGATTTTACTTTAATTCTCATCCAAATTAAAAGACACACATTAAAAAAAGAATGAAGGGATATAGATGACACATAGACCAACGTAAGAATATATATAATACAAATTTTGAATATAACGGCATGCTGCATAGAATCACGGAGAAGTGGGGCTCTTAAGTGCATAACAATTGCAACCATGTTTCAAATGGTTTCAGTCATCTCGTGTTGCTAAAAGAAATGTATATTGCAACTTGTCAATTGAAACTGAATGAATTTACTCAGTTTCAATAAATTTAAAATGAAATTATTTTAGCATGAACCAATCTATATTGATAATAGTTTTATTCTGAAGGTGGTTGGTGGCTGGTTCACTAATTTGCGTGTACCTGTGACTGTGATAAGCAGATGCAGTGTGCGGGACAGGGCGGCGTGAGCGGCGGCGTGAGCGGGGGCGTGAGCGGCGGCGTGAGCGCCTGCCCGCCGCCCAGGACGCCCCACGATGCCGCCGTCATTAGCCAACACACCACCCATCTAAAAAAAATATTATTTTAAACTAGCTGAGCCCGCGACTTCGTCCGCGTGGAATTTAACGTAACAAAAACGCCCGCACCCGCGTTCTGAGTACGCGCGGCAGGACCCATTTCGTTAATTTTGTTTTTCTAAATTAAAATTAGTCTAAGTTACTGCTTATAATATCAGCTATCTACCAGTGAAAGTCCCGTCAAAATCGGTCCAGCCGTTTCGGAGATACTCTTTGATTTCAAGTGTTTTTATTTTTTTAGGCGGAACCCTAATTGTTTTTCTAAAATTAAAGTAGCCTAAGTTACTCCTTATAACATCAGCTATCTGCCAGTTATAGTTCCGTCAAAATCGGTCCAGCCGTTTCGGAGATTACCCGGAACAAACACACAGACAGACAGACAAAAAAAAATTCAATCGCGTTTTTGCTATAGGTGTCTTATGTACTTTCATTTATGCATTTAGTGAAAAGGTGTTATTTTGATATTACAAACAGACACTGCAATTTTATTTATTTGTATAGATATAGAAGACTGAGTAATATTCACAGGTTTTTTATTGTCTAAGTAAGCACAGTACAAGCGTTCCACCTCATGGTAAGTGATAACAGGCGCCCAGCATCTGCAACTTAAGGAGAGCAGACAGACCTAGACTTGTCTTTTGTTGAACCCAAGAGCAACTACATTAGTCTTAATTTATTTATTAAAATGATGATCACCACGCTCCCTAACAGGCGGTATACGATAACTCTCAAATACCTATGTAATACCAACTTAGCTGAATGTTGTTCGTAACTCGATGCGGTCAGGACCTCAAGATGAAGCTTAACGCAAAACTTGGGACTAGGAAGTGGCGAGGGTAATCTCTCATTAATTTGCACAATAAGGTTGTTAAAGATGTCAGTTATTATTATGTTACCTAACAATAGATACAGTAGTTACGAAGAATGATGATAGAGTTATTTGTCAAATCATGTAAGTATAGTATTTTTCCTCTATAAAAATAGTAATATGTATAACAATAAGTAAATTTCTATTTTTGAAGCGGTGCTTATACGGACGTTCGGGGCGCTCGCCGCGCGGCCACTCTATCCGTGCTAAGCGTCAGACGCCAGTAGCGTTACACGATATATATAGGTATACAGAATTGACGTCGATTTGTGGGCACCGCCCGCAGAAGATGAAGATGTCAAAATAGGTATATACAGAGCGGTTTTTAACGCTTAGTTCCTACCCTTTATACCATAAAGCTTCGCTTCTTTCGGGGGTCCCTTGACGACACTGTTTTAGGTACTTATTTTTACAAACAGAATAAATAGTCCATAACAGTTCGGGTGTTGATCTGTATTCGTAGATTTTAATTGAACGAAAACACCGTGGAATTGAGTTCGGAGCAAGATAGTCAACAGCTTTGATGTTACGCGGTAGAGAACGCAACTGCCCCACAGTTTCTTGAGTCAATATTTAGTGAGCGCTTTTGACTGTCTCAAGCGAATATACACCACTGCGAAGATAATTGGAACAAAGTAACTCTGTGATGAAGATATTTTAAATAATACTATTAAATTGGCGTAGCAAAACGCGAGAGCTCCGGTTGCAGTTGCTATAAAACGAATGTGGACGAGAGGTATGACAGGTTTTATAACAGACTATAAACGTCAGGATATATTGCTGGCTTCTTTCAATGGCACTATTATCATTGCGAGCCGGTGGTAGATTAAAGTGATTCCATGGCTTACATGAACAAAAAGAAATCTGATCCGATTCAAAAAGAAGAGTTTATTCTTATTGTATTTTATCTTTAATGTTATTATAAAATTCCGGTATTCAAACGGATTGACAGGTTCTTTTCTTGTACTTTTTGTGTCACCTGGATGGTTCTTAGCTTTATTCATTGAAAACAGTAACCATTGATTTTATTGCCGGATCTTCTCAGTGGAAGCAGGATTCCGAACCGGTGGTAGATTCTGACTATTCATAAATGCTTTGTTGGCTTACATTGGCTTACATTAATAAAATCAATTACGAGTTTGAGATTTTTGAGTTTGGACCCGGTAGATGGCGCTGTTGTCATCCATAAAATCAGATCTACGCTGCGGAGCTACGAGCACAACCTAGTTGTATACCTATATATTTATTTATCTACTATTGGCTTAAGTAAAACTTTCATAGTTAGAATTTTCAGCCTCTCTCGGGTTTTCACGATCAATACAGCCTGTGACTTCAGCCTCGATAAACGTGGCGGGCTTAACGTCATGATAGCGCGTGAGTCAGATTAAATGTCACAAAACGGTTACACTAACACGGCTAGTTGGCTGAATAACTGCAACATAGTTAACCAAAGGCTTGTAAGATGCAAACTTAAATGTGCTAATTCCATTGGCCACAAATTTAGACTTAATTACATTTCTCATGCGCTACGACCATGGAAAAAACGGCGACATATCTAGTTCAATGAATTTTAGTTTGTGTAACAGCGAAATAACAATCAATTTAAAACAAATATTTAAATTGCGAAAGGATTAAATCAGTCTATCCCAGATGGTTGGGGTCATTGATCTGAGCGATCTGAGAGGTGCCTACAATACCTTTGATAGTCGTATACCTATTTATAGCTTTCCTTTCTATGAATAATAGTACATACCTACTTATTTATGTGGTTTTATAAATAGAATTCCTGAAAATTTATATTAGTAGTCCTAGGCTACATTCAAAGGCCAAAGACGACGTTTTATTTCATACATTTCGGCACAAGAATACTGTAAAAATATTACCTAGTATGGAAAATTCAATACTTATCTATCTATCACATAAAAAACATCCACTTTTAGTAAGCGAATATGTATATTCGTACAAAGAGATGTCTGGCCGATATTTTATGTTAAGAAAATCCTGAGTAGATTCAATTCTATGTATCGATTTCTATATAAGAAGGTCTATTTTACCTTAATCTGAAAGCAGGGGCCATGGGCGGACGGCGGCGGGGCGCCGCGCCCCCCGCGCGTCCTCACCTGCACCCCTCCATCGCACCAAACAGACCTGTTAACAAATAATTTTACATTTGAGTACCTATTTAATTTTATTTAATTTTAGTTCCTTGTTTTCTAATCGTTGTTACGTCGTCCACAATTTAATGTACCTACCTATGCACTTATCTATTACATGGAATATGTTAGGGTGTTTTATTCAAACGGAAACCAAGAATGATAAACATATAAATAAGGGAGCCATTTAATTAAGTCGAACCTTAACATCGTTAACTAATGTTCTATCGCATTAAAAGCTACAATTACTTATTTGTAATTATGATTTCTAACTATTGTCAAATTTAATATCGTTATTAGATTTGAAAATATATTAAATATATCATATATTTATCTTTTAAATATTTTCACATACTGACATTAACATTATATTCAAGATTCAATTATTTCCAAACGGAAATTGAAAACGTAGAGTCGATAGGGCGGGCGGGCCGCCTCGCCGCCGCCGCGGCCGCCGTCACTCCCGCGGGAACCGATCCTGTTCAACTAGCAGTTTCAACTGTCTCCTGACTCCTCACATTTCTGTAACGTGTTGCACAGTTTCCCACTAGTATTCTTGCTGGCATTTTCTACAGTTTCAACAATGTTATAACTCCTAACTCTCCCTAGGACCAACAACCCTCTGGAATTTTATGATAAACGTTTCCGAAATAAGATATACGATCGACCTGGACACTGGAGCTATTATATTAATATTAATATCTACTACACTTTGTAATTATTGATCATTAGCAACTGGCGATAAAAAAAAAAACTAATGTATAAAAGACAAGCCCGCTGAGTTTCTTGCCGGATCTTCTCAGTCGAGGTCGCGTTCCGATCCGGTTGTAGATATAAGAGAAAAAATTGACAATTTGTAAGTGCCCCCGTAGGCCTAAACAAAATAAATTAATTGAATTATGATTTTTTTTTATATTACATTCCAATATTATTTGCGATAAACTAATCACAGAGCGTTGCCTCTGCGCCCGACCAATCACAATAGCGTAGGCTGATACTTTTTTTTAACACTCCTAGAAAATAAAAGCAGCGAAAACATTGAAAGAACTATACTGTGATAAAGGCATACACGTCGCGGGCTGCCGGCAGCGCTTCCTTGTGATACAAAATGCTTTGAATAATGTACGAGAGCCTGCCAAAAACTTAAAATTGTAGGAGAATATGTTTTGTGCCGTAATGTGGAGATCTCCCGAGATATTGTTCCCAGGAGCGCCATTTTCCCGCAACCCGACCACGCTTACGCTTTTAAACTAAACCACGTTTAAATTGCTACAAAACAATTTTTTTAACCATTTGTGCAGCAAAGTATGGCTGCCAACGCCGTAGGAATTAACCCGACGATGAAAAGTATGTCCTAGCTTTATGCCGTGGCCATAAATTAATAAGCCGCATTGAAATTGCGAAAACAAACCATGAGTTCTTGAGACATAAAGTCGATACTAAATTTGGTGTTACGTAGGTTAAAAAATTTGGTCCTGCATTTTTAAGCTTAATTATATGGTCTTATTTTAATAATGCATGATATTTTTCTTGGCGTCTTAATGAAGTCTACTTACCTACCTACTACAAAAGATAATCTGATGGTGTAAATCATATCATTTAGTTGGTACAACTGATTGGTAGCATGTGATTTAGTCAAAGGTCAGCTGTTAGACAGAGACCCATTATTATTTGTGGTAAGTACATCGTTAGTATGTACTAAAACGCCATGCAAAATATCGTGTATTATTAAAATAAACCCTTGTAAAATATTTCTTAAGATATCATCTTTCAGTACCTATTAATTTATTAAATCATAATTCACAGTAGATCTGCCCTATATTTTAAACATTAATGAATTATCTTCACTTCAAATATTAATAAATTCGACACCTAATTTGGAACAACCCTAGTTTTAAAATAACGAAGACCCACCTCTGGGATATAAAACTAATTAAGGACCCAAACTAGTTAAGATTCTCTCACGTGGCTTCAATTTGCACGTTTAATCCAAATGTTAAAATTACAGTTCAAATAACTTAGTTTAATTTTTACCAATTTCAGATAAGAGTGGCTGGACGTCTACGGCGAAGGTGGTATCAGGAACTTTACGAACTTAACTCTTATTTTATCGACGTATTTATCCCATTTATTGCATGATAACAAGTTAGGGGATTTTAAAACTCCTCATAAAATATGAAAGCACTGTAATCGTAACATTTCAGATAGGTATTATGTTACCTCTCGTCATTTTTATATATATAATTCTTAAGTACGTATGTTTGTCTCTAAACTAACCCTTTATGTTGACGGTTGTACCGATTTTGAAAAGGTTTTGTTAGTGTTTGTGTGGGTCCCTTGGTGGATTACATTCAAATTGGATGCAGTAAGCGGTGCTTCAATCAGGTTCTAGATAGGACAGGACAACGTCTGTACCTATATCTTGACTAACCTTATGCCAGTAGGTATTTAGATTTCTATACCTACCGTGGTATCGGATCGGATCGCAACCACATCATAGTAAAAACAGGTGGAGAGGAAGGTTACCATTACAAATTGAGAAGAAACTAGGTTGAAGATGTTGTATTTTCTTCAGACATACGAAATCTGATCATGTAGATAGTATTCATGTATTTTGATTGTATAACAAAACGTTGCATTGCCAATGCCAATGCCATGTATTAACAAAACGTTGCATTGCCAATATATGGTGTAAACTATGACCAACTCTGTTCAGCTAACTGCCGCAAATTCAATTAGTTCCCAATACAGTTTACTTACAGTTAGGCAAACGTTTAGCCAGTATATCTTAGTAAATTTTATATGGCCCAGTGTAGTGGACAAGTTTAATTGGTTTCCGGCGGCATGCGATCAATCATAGAGCAGTGGCGGGCCGTGTCATCGCTCCGAGAGCGTCTCTCCCTATGATATGCGAGCCTTTATGGCCTATATTGCTGTGCACCCACAAATACAAATATATCTTGCACTCTGAGTAATTTGTAGTTGAAGATAGCTTGCGAATAGTGGTATCGAATAACGAAATAAACACCCGGTCACTCTCAGTCCTTTGACGACACACAGGTACGCTCTTCAATGCACATTGACATTTGCCGACACAGGGTGACTTTGCAAATTGAAATCGTTGCTGGAAATATCTATACTAAGAATAAATATAAATGTACAAACATGAATATAATAATAATACACAAACACAGACCTACACGCACACACATATGAATACAATTCAAATTATTTTGAGAGCATTAATCACATAAAATGGTTTGAATAATAAAATAAAGTTTTCATTACTCATACTCTGAAAGTAGATCTGAAGTTGCCTGAGGAGCGGGTGGAAAGTAATACTTTTCCGGCCCGGGAGAATCGCTTTCAACTGACAGATGTCAAATTATAACAAAATAACTAGTTCCATTTTCACATTTCTATGGAACCATGTTTAAACATTTTCTACAGTCACTCAAATACAGCACGATGTAAAATTGAAATAACATAAAGTTAAGTATTAATTAAAGAATATATATTTTCAAATTACTTAATTATAATTTAGATTCAACAATTTCTTTAAAATAACATAGATTTGGGCAAAATATTTAAAGATGAAAATTAAAAATAATGGCTAAATAATGAAGTTGGCCGGCCAACGAAAAAAAAAAACAAAATAGGCGGCAATCCGATCTTTATTTATTTTTTTAAGTTGTAGAGTATTGTTCATACTTCCTTGTATTATTTCTTTAGCCAATTCCTGTTTCTATTTTTACTTTCCTTGTATTCGTAATGAAAAGCACAGTGTTTACCTCGGGTGAAAGACTTATTTTGTCCCTCGAACTATTAGCGCCCTCGCTACGCTCGGGCGCCAAACCCCGTCTCGGGACTAAATAAGTCACTTTCACCACTCGTGTAACAATGTACTATTGAATTTATTGTGAAGTACGTACTACGTATCTTATTGCAAATTCCTCTTCATCATAATAGGGTTATCGTTTAAAATATTGTCAAAGCTATCGCAGACGTGTATTCCATAACTTATGCATAAGCAACTAGGTAGACCCCGATAGCCTAAAACGTTCACAAAGTGGAATTCAAAGTACAAAAGAATATTAACGTATGAAACGTTAAAAACATACAAACATAATGAAGGTATAGGCTTTGTAGAACGGCCCCAGCTTTATAAACAAAGGGGAATTATTCCAATAATGACATCGGCGTAGGTAGGTATCACAAACAGAACAAAGTGGCTTCAATGTACACATTTCCTTTTTATGTTGTATTCAATATTGTGTGGCGCCCTAATCCGCAGACACCGCCCCAAGCCCGAGAAGGAAGTAATCAACGTAATTCAAGATCCAACTGGAGTATCAATCAGTCTCATACGAGTGCCATCAAATGAAGACGAATTCTCCAATAAAGAGATCGCATATGTGACATATCCAATGTTCTCGTTAGATGAAAAGTGTTTATAAGTACCACGGCCAACGAGAAGCGATACGAAATGGAAATAATGATCAAGTTCAAGTCGGCTACCGCCGGGCTCGCCGACTTCGGCCAGCCTTTTTTAAACTTACACCTTATATTTACACCTTACGAAAAGTTAAATAAAAAACAGAATGTATTTTTATCACAATGATACCTATGTATGTGCCTCAGCTAGTAACATACATTATGTACAGTCAACAAAAAAAAATTGTATAACATTTTACTACAGAGACCTTATGGTATGATACTATTGTGACATGTTTGGCAATGTGATTTTCTTTTGGATATTTCAGATACCGAGCTACTTTTGTTGTTGACTGTACCTAGAGTGCACACAGAACCCGCGCCGGTGGCTAGAGAGAAACCAGGACACTTGACAAAGTTTGGTAGTAGTGGTCTGCCCACTTTGTAATTTACGAGTTTGGTATTATGGCATAGTCTGAAAATTGCTTTGTAATTTATAATCCAACAACATCCGCAACAGCAAAAGCCGTTCTTATGTCTTACAATGCTTTTAAATCCTAACAAATATTGTATGTTTGTTGCCTTGTGTTATTTGAACGAAATCTTATTTATAGGAGCGGGAGCGGGATGAAAATATATTATGTTTTGACGTATACTTGTTCAATACAAACAAGGAAGGTAAAGCTTGTTACAGTTTTGCTGGAGGCATATTACGGGAGTTATTTAGCTACCATTTCGTATTCAAAAGCTGCTATCTATAGGAAATCAGGTGTAAGTATATATTCTAAGTAACTAAGTATCACCTACAAATAGCGAAAATTTCAAAAAGGTATTTGCTCGCAAAGCTGGAGTTTTTGGGTTTGATTCTTGTACACTTGACGTGAGTATGTTAGCTTAGTTGGAGGGACTAAGCTCAAAAATATATTCGGACTAGCCCGCAACTTCGTCCGCGTTTAATTTAACTAACCAAAAATTTCGGGATTATTCATCCCCTATTTTATCCCCTTGGGGGTAGAATTAATCAAAATCCTTTCTTAGCGGATGCCTACGTCATAACAATCTACCTGCATGCCAAATTTCAGCCCGATCCGTCCAGTGGTTTGAGCTGTGCGTTGATACATCACTATGTCAGTCAATCAGTCAGTCAGTCACCTTTGAGTTATATATATTAAGATTTCTGAAAATCTTCACACAAATGGGAATGCCGATATTATTTTACGATGGCATATACATATCTACTATGCACATACCTGTATTTAAATAGATATAAGTGAGATTGTAATAATGTAAGGTCTCTTTTTGTGAGGAGAAATAAATAAATATTATTATTATTATTATATATTTTATCTACGGACTGGCTCGACTGAGATAGTACTACCCTCTCACAGAATATTGGCGTAAAGTAGCAATATTAGCTGCGTTTCGTACGACAAGTGAGAGAGCCAGAAGCCCAACCCCCTTCCCCTTCCTCTATCCGTACTCCTACTCCCCGTCAGGTTGGCATCGTGCGAGTTATCCAATTGGTATTACAAGAATCTACGGTCTCCGGTAACTGCTTAACATCAGCATGGTCGAACGCTTGCTTGCCGACTTTGTTACCTATAAGTATATAAAAAAATAAGAATTTAATAATCCAGCTACTGCATGTAGACTAATTTAACTACTGCATAACAACTACTAACTAACAGCATTCCCTTAAAAATAATTCTTACATCACCTACTCTTACTAACGATTGTTTTCCTACCATTAATAACAATTATATATATACATTAACTTGAAATATTTATACACGAATACGCGTCTCTAATGCCATGCCCCCGGCATAATTACCGCATAATTATCTGTTGTCAAACGATAGCAATTACCGTCGCCCACAAGGTAGGTAAATGCCCGACAGAAACAATTTACTCGTTATGCTATATGCAGGTACCTATAGATATACTCGTATATCTCACAATACAAAAGGTGGAATTGGGTAAAATTGTTTATGTTAGCACGAACCAAGGGATATTTTCCATTATCCCGAGATAAACGAGGTGGTGTATGTTGACATGTGTAATCTTATACACGACGAGTATGAGATTACATGTGTCAGCTAATATCTCCAGCATCTGCTTGTGTATAATGTCGTATAATATAATAAAATAAAAGAAATCACTGCGCGCTTTTGTGGGTCCTTTACTTAGCAGTGCTCGGCTTCGTTTGAGGTATTGTTTATGGGTCCTGCGTTTACTTTATGGTATATCTTATTATCTACAGCAGTGGTCCGTATGATGAAAATACTGGAAACATTAATATAGGACCACAAGTTTTATTATTGTTTGTAATATTGGGTGATATAGTTAAAAAAAAACAGTGCCATCTAGGGACGCTCGAAAGAAGCGAAGTTTTATAGTATAAAGCGTAGGACGCCGCAGCTGCCACTGTACCAAAATAGCTATACCTATATATATCGTGTAACGCTACTGACGCTTAGCACGGATAGGGTGGCCGCGTGGCGAGCGCCCCGAACGTCCGTATAGAAACGTCGCATCAAAAATGTTACCACAAATACAATGTTTAGTAACACTACATTTAGGTACCTACGCTGTTGTATCTTTCCAAAATAATGCAGACTACCGACAAACGTGGCACTTAAAAAAATAAAGTTGTCGCTTTATAAAAATATTTTTCTTGAAACGTCGCGAAAGTTGACACTTTACGCCCCCCTATATTTATGCGGAGCTCAATTTTATCCGCGTGCAGGGGTGTGGCACATGAAGAACGGCGAACAACGCCAGTTTACGACGTATTGTCGCGAACACAACACAAATCGTCCCCAGGGTGTAGTGTGCCCACCTCGGAATCGCACCGCCCCGCGCTAGTGTAGGTACGCTCCCCATGATTATTCAGCCCTGAAAAGCTTTTAAAGCATTCTTTAATATTATTAAATTTTATAAATTATGGTCCCGTTTATTGAACTTTTTTATGTTCTCACAGTATTCGTCTCCAGAAAACTTATTTCACATTTAACATTTGTAACATAGGCGAGCTGTAGAATTCCAGAAATCAGTATTTGAAAAAGCAACCTTAAGTTGTAACTAATATTGGGTACAGTAATAGTAGGTACAGATTACAACTAGTTCGCTCCGCGGTGGCTAACTTAGTTGTTAAACTCCTCAAAGTAGCATTCCCTGTTACTAACTGTCGTTCTTAGTGCGTAAAGTCGGTTAAATGTGGACGGTCTATTTCATCACAAATAAGTAATTACATACTCTGAAATTAAATTGGAAATTAAATTAAGTCATACTTGACGTGACTGCGGACGACGGCCGGCTGGAGTGGCCTACCACCCGATATTAACACAGCAAAGGCTGTAGGCGACGGCCGCTAAAAGAGTTCCGACACAGAAATCGTTATGACATGAATAACTGATGGACGTCGTCCTCTTCATCACTTGATTAACATTCAGAGTGGCTTCCGACTTCGTCCCGGCATTTTTGTAACAATGCCGGAGTACGAAATAAAAGCTCTGCACGTACACTCGCTGAAAGGCGGACATCCCCAACTTACGTCATTCCAGTTTCTCGTGCAGCGGAACTTTATCGAAAACAAAACACACCTATTGTCACAATAGGAACTCTCATTCATACTTTGCGAATATTTTTAACCGGGACGCGCGGATCGAGTTGTTTATCAGATGTTGCTGCAAAGTTGGAGCGAAATCAGATTTATTACAAGGAAGCCGGCGTCGTCGCGAGACCTCGTTGCGTGGTGGCGCATCAAGTTGTTTCAAAACGCTAACTTTCTTGCATTCTGAGCGAAAATAAGCTCCGGAAAAGGGAATTTTGTTCTTTTAAACGGTTAGGGAAAGTGTGAAATTTTTTCTATATTTTTTACACACACAAAATAAAGAAACCCCTTAAGAAATCCATTAAAACATTTCTCTATTCTCTTTGGCTCCAAAATTTAAGTTTGGTATTTAATTTCTGCCCTACATTTTACCCCGAACATTTAACCTATGACGCAGGAATCATAAATTTCGTTATTGCCTATCCCCTTCCCCTAAATTTTCGTGCGTTGACTTGCCATTGTCACCCCAAAGCTTATTAGGCGCCATTACTTTTCTCTGTCTGCTCCTTTATATTTTAATTAAACGCTCCAAAAAATTGAGGCAATAAAAAAGAGTGTTTATATAACACTTTGTACGTATTGAACTTAACTGTCGGCTTCTCTTTGTAAATGCTATGGGGCACCTTATTTGTCTACAAGACAAAATTTGTAACGGCAATCTTAATAGCAAGGCTGGATATATATAGTACTAGTTTATGCCCGCGACTTCGTCCGCGTAGACTTAAGTAAATTATTCTATGTGTTAATCCAGGTTATAAACTATCTGTGTTTCAAATTTCATCCAAATCCGTTCAGTAGTTTTTGGGTGAAAGAGTAACAAACATCCACACTCACAAACATTCGCATTTATAATATTAGTAGGATATATGTGAGAATTAAATATGATGATAATATTACAATTTGAAAAGGTACTAAACATTAGTCTAGTAACTTCTTGTATAAAAAATACTTATACATTGAATTTGTCCCTAAAAATTACAAACACGACAGTCATTTAGAAAGCGTCTAAATGGAATTGAAATGCAAATTACAGAGACGAATTGAGTTAACGACTCAATTTTTCCTTCTCAGTAATAAATTAAGATAAAGTAATCCAAGGAGAGATAGTGCTCACATACACCTCGGAAACACAATAGAACTTGTTGTAATATTTAGTACCCACTAGTCTGGTTACCATTCTCTCACGTTCTAGCTTAATTTGCTGTAGGTATACTTGATACCTCGTGTGTTCTTTGCTTTACCTCCCTGAAAATAAAATGGCTCCTATTCGGGAAGTTCTGCTCCCTTTCCTGAGACTCAAATAGTTATTGATTAACCGCCCAATTCTTGTCGTGAAGCAATGGCGTCATTTAGTTTAATAAGCACCTACTTCAACATTATTACGAACATAAAACTGCGAGGTTATTATATTACCTTCAAACATAGTGTGTAGGCTTTATAAACACCTGTTTAGTTCCATCATTATTCAGATTCAATCGTTGTCGTTATCTATCTGTAAATAAATATCGCTAGACTTGCACACCAACTGTATGGTCCCGAATTAAAGAACGCTTGTACTATGGGTACCGTACAATGGACTGGGGGCGATCCCAGTGACACCCAGAACCCGCAACCACCATATGCAGTGAGCAGAGCGGCCTGCGGTCGAACCACTGCGCCAAGCGGTCATCATTATAGGGAAATTACTAAATGCAACTGCATATTGAAAGCTCATATACGAGCAGACTCTTCAGGGGTCAGTACCACGCTCTCACAAAATATTGGTGTAAAATAACTATTAAATATTGTTTTCTTATATTTACGCGAATACTACACATTGAAATAAAACTATTTTACGGATAAAGTTAATAAACGCGATAAAATCCCTAAAATAGTTTTATTTCAATAGCTATTAAAGTTGCGTTTCGTAGGAAGACTTACCCTCCCTCTATCTCTTTCCTCTCTAGGTCAGTAATATTGCCAGCATCTATCTATCTTATACACTAGTTAAATCTTACCATGGGGACCAGAGTTCATCAGCACACTGCAACTTTTAAGCGCCTACATATTTGTATTTCGAATTTAGTGTAAATTACATTGTAAGTTAAATATTTTTGGGTAAATAAAGTTTATTATTATTATAACTAGGCGCAAGCTTATCTACCGACTATAAGACTTCATTCACAGTGGCTTTGCCTTATGAAAGTGGTCTCAATCAAGCGCTCAAAACTGAAGGTTTACAAGCAAGTGAAGTTAAAAAAAATGCACCGAATGATAAATGGAGACGTGCTTTTAAAGAAATGCTATGCACATAGACCAGCTCCGTTAAAGTTACACAGAAATAAAACTCGTTTAGTGTTGATTGATACAGAGTACTTATATAGTAAATACCTACCTACTGCGAGGCTAGTTCAAAGGCGCGTCTTTACTTGCACATATAAGTGTATCGTTACGCTTTCAGAATTAGACGAACGCGTTAGAGCGCTTGTTTTAATTAGCAGCCGTACTCCTGGTCTCGAGTGTGTACACAGTAAAGTTTACACGTGTAGAGTCGTGTAGAGCTCAATTTGTAGAGTCCCATTTACTGGTTCCACCAATTAATTAGATTTAGTATACGAACTTAAAGGAAACTCCGATATATTCATCATATTTCCATCACCTCATCACCTCCCTTACACAAAATCATGACACATAAACTGTTGAAACCTACGTTGTATATCATCAAAGCACTGGCCTGTTTAATAATTACTTTATTTAAATTCCGTGTAATTTGTATTGGCAATTGTTTTTATATTGAATTATTTCCCGTCTGTCAAAATACGCGAAGTACATAAACATCTTGTTAACTTTCAATTTGATACAAAGTGTCTGAATTTTGTGAAAATTGGTTACATGTTTCGGGAAATTAGTTAATGAAATTTTAGTTACATTCGCAGTTTAGTTTAGGTATGTACCTAGATTGCGTTTGGAACTAAAATTTCAGCGGAAACGTTAATTAATGTGAATAAAAAGCTGGCCATTTGGGATGAAACAACGGAACTGCGCGTTCGCTGCATAACCTCGTTTAACTCGGCGTTTAGTTAGTCATGAATACACCCGAGCTCTTTAATTACGCTCACTGTAATCAAATTCGCGAATCGTTTTAGTTCACAATTTGTGCACAGAGGCGTAACAATAGTTTTACTGGTAAATAAAATTTAACGATGTCCGTGTACAAATAACACCTAGTATCTATATAGATGAAAATGAATTGCTGTTCGTTAGTCTCGCTAAAACTCGAGAACGACTGGACCGATTTGGCTAATTTTGGTCTTGAATTATTTGTGGAAGTCCAGAGAAGGTTTAAAAGACGAATAAATATGAAAGTCCACGCGGACGAAGTAGCGGGCACAGCTAGTATAAAATAATACCTAGCTACAAATAGACGCCTTGAGATATAGGTATATCCATTAGAAAATAATTATATAGTTCTAGATATACGTTGGCTAGGTAATATAAAAGCTTCTGTACGCACTACCCGCGCTAAGCGTCAGTAGCGTTACACGATATACAGAGTGGCAGCTGCGGCGCCCTACGTTTTAAACTATAAAGCTTTGTTCCAACGATTTGTTTGGAATAAGCACAGAACTGAAAGAAAATATTAAATATTGCATATTAGGTTTTTGTAACATCAGCCCCTCTAGCCAAGTTGCTTCGTCTGCATTCGTTTCTACAAATCGCTACGCTTCATGTATGGAAATGACATAAGTCACGTGATCTACTTATCGACTTGTAATGTCATCTCCATACATTTAAGCGTAGCGTTTTGTAGAAACGCTTGTAGACGTAGCCACTTGGCTAGGGGGCCAGAGCAGACAGATCTTAGGTGATGTTTGCATGGTCGTTTGTTCAAAAGAAAAACTACCAAATTAATCTATACAAATAAATAAAATTGGAGGGTCTGTTTGTAATATCAAAATAACACCTTTTCACTAAATGCATATGAAAGTACATACGACAACTATAACAAAAACGCGATTTAAAAAAATTTTGTCTGTCTTTCTGTCTGTCTGTCTGTCTGTGTGTTTGTTCCGGGTAATCTCCGAAACGGCTGGACCGATTTTGACGGGACTTTCACTGGCAGATAGCTGTTGTTATAAACAGTAACTTAGACTACTTTTACATTAGAAAAACAAAGTTTAAAAAAATGGGTCCTGTCGCGCGGGCCTAGAACGCGGGAGCGGGCATTTTTTTAAGTTAAATTCCACGCGGATGAAGTCGCGGGCTCAGCTAGTCTATTTAATAACTCTGCGGAATTATTAATTCGTTTATCGCAGGCCCGCACGGGCGAGACCGCAGGCAAATGCTATTATGAAATAATACAATACACATCTCATTTATCTAAAGTACATTATGCTCAGTTATCGATTGTGGGGAATTTGTTAAAATGTTGGTCAGTAGATGCGTTTGTATTGCAAAATCAATGTTACGTATTCGCATCTAGTACTAAATTTCCAGTGACCCGAACTTTTGTATATTTGCCTGTCTTTTTACAATTTCAGCATTATTAATTCATGAATATACTAATATTAGTTTTTAATAATTATTATTTTAGTAAATGTAATTTCTACATTAAACCAGACTTACCGAAAGTTAGGTATAGCTAATAACATCGTAAATTTAAACACATTAATTAAATTCATTGGAATGTCTATTCTATAAAAAAATCCTGACACATATTTGCTAACTATAAATCAATGTAGGTTATACTTTCTTATTCCAAATTTTCCTCTAATTAGTTATAATAATGTATTATTTACAATAAGAAAGAAGTTGGTAATCTATTATTTTATACCACTTTCTATCGTATAACAAATGTTGTAACCTCTGAATCATATTATTTAGTACCCTAAGAGTTCGGTCGTTGATTCGTAACTGTTCAAACAGTAACTAGAATATAATATAGATATATAGGTAATCTATTTGAATTACCATAATATTAAAAATGGAAAATCCCATGAGATAATCGTTAAAAACATAAATAATAATAATACATGCTACATTCCCTTTCATGTTACATACACAGAGTAAGCGGAAGCCATTATTTAAGCTTTGTCTACAGGAATATATGAAGCCCATAGTTAAATGGCTATAAAAAATCCGCATATATATCATCCACGAGTGACCGCGCGCCCTCCCCGCGCATCCGACGACACGGTAATCCTTTCCAAATCTCATTATTGACTCCACTTTGTGTGGAATTAATTTACACATGACTAATAAAAATATAAAGGTCGCCATGGCAAGGAGGCATCAGCATCGATTAGAATTGCTTTCAACAATTAAATTCCAAATGGATAATTCTATATTTCTTATAATCGAGCAAAAATTAAATATAAGTATCCATGTATCTAAATATTAAAAAAGCGACGCCACGCATTCAAATTCAAACGATTCGTTTGAAGTAGTATTTAACTGAAATATAAAATGTATCTAGTTTACTTCTGAAAGGATATTTGAAATATGTTGAGGGTATGCCTCGGCAGATTCTAAGGATTATCTTCACAAAGTTGTGCACGAAATTTTTAAAGTTTCATCGGTTCGGAAACCTTTTAATATAGATAATGGAAACCTTTGTAGTCCTTTATAAAAAACGTAGGTATATTAACTCGTTTGAACATAGGCATAAAAACGGACATACCGTTTCTATTCACAGTAATATCCGGGTTAAATTATGCCGACGCTATAAAGGTTAGCCGGTGGATTCTCGCAATTAGGGAGACGCGAATTTTTTACTGTCCTGCGTAATGGGAGAGGTGCAAAAACTGTAACGCGGCTTTTGTAGCACGCCACTATTAAACTGAGAGCACTATAGTGGCGCCTCCTGGGGCTCAGTATACGATTAATGTGCATGTCCCACATGTAAATCTCGGCGAGCACAGCAAATAAATGTTTTGTAAAATGTTTGCCCCAGACGTAATACAACACCTGATAAATGATAGCTACGGGCGTTTTATGAATATGTGGAACGATAAAATGTTGCCGACGTCACCTGCCGGGACAGGTTTCACTGAAAATACGAGCACGCCCCGCCACTTACAAATCTATTACTGAATTATTTTTAGTACCTATACTATAAAGAATTCAGTAGTGCTGTTGTGTCAATACCTATATTGACACTACAACAACAGTGGTCTATATTCCATATTTTCTTATCAGAACAACCTAAATACAGCCTTATTTTTGCATGGCAGGGGGTAGTAATTTCTAAGATGATGTACCTACCAGCAAAAAAATTAGATCTTGTATATACCTATATGTAAATATTAGGTAACAGATCTTAAATCATCTAAATTCCTATATCCGTTACGTTAACTCTTTGTTTTGGCCAACACATTCCATCTTACGTCTTAATAATACAGACTCTTTTAATCGTGAATTATGATTTTTTAACAATTCTAACACCACAATGTTACCAAAGTTTCCCCAAATCAAGTTCAAAGGAGTCAGCTAACTTGAAGACTCATTTTTTTCCGTGTCCTCCTTCAGAAACAAACCTCCCTGATGCCTGTAAAAACAGGAAGAGGAAGGTCAAACGGCAAAAAGTTTCAGTTTCAAACTGTCTGCCTACAAAGATAATATATTTAATGGACGTGAGAATTTTAATTAAATCACAGTGAACACGGGCTCCGTCATTAGGGACATGTTTGTTCAACACATTAGATGCCTGCGCTAATGACAATTTACTCTAATAGATGCTATGGGGATAAACATAGTAATACATTTAACAATGTTTGTTAGGAGAAGTTTTCCAAGTTTGTTAACGAATAACATAACTGTGGTATACCTTTTTTTTTTCTTTTATCGTTGGAAAACCCTTTATGGGTCCCCTCACGCCTCGGGGGAGACGAGAGGGGTATGTGGGAGTCCCTGCGCCTGAAGGGCGCAGTATACCCACTAAAAACCAACGTACCACCCTCCGCCATGCAGAGGGGCGCCCCGGGTCCACTGAAATGCTCCAAGACGCCCCGGCGGACGGCCCGGCAATGGCTTGCCGGGCCACAGGCGCTAAAAGGGGGACGACCTGGTACCACCCCAGTCATCCCCCAGACGGCCGAAATCGTGCAATAGGTAATGGGTACCCCGACTACTGTGGTATACCTACTTTAATATAATTTTGCATTTATAAACGAAAAGATAAAGAAGAAGATAATTAATTAAGCAACACCTATTCCTTTTTTATAGTACCTATCGTAAAATAGTACATTGTTACATGAGTGGTGAAAGTTACTTATTTTGTCCCGAGACGGGGTTTGGCGCCCGAGCGTAGCGAGGGCGCTAATAGTTCGAGGGACAAAATAAATCTTTCACCCGAGGTAAACACTGTGCTTTTCATTACGAATACAAGGAAAATAAAAATAAAAACAGGAATTGGCTAAAGAAATAATACAATGAAGTATAAACAATACTCTACAACTCGAAAAAAAAAATCGGATTGCCGCCTATTTTGTTTTTTTTTTCGTTGGCCGGCCAACTTCATTATTTAGCCATTATTTTTCATTTTCATCTTTAAATATTTTGCCCAAATCTATGTTATTTTAAAGAAATTGTTGAAACTAAATTATAATTAAGTCATTTAAAAAATATATTCTTTAATTAATACTTAACTTTATGTTTATTTCAATTTTACATCGTGCTGTAATTGAGTGACTGTAGAAAAAGTTTGAACATGGTTCCATAGAAATGTGAAAATTGAACTAGTTTTTTTTTTATAATTTGACAGCTGTCAGTTGAAAGCGAAACCCCGGGCCTGAAAAGTATTACTTTCAACCCGCTTCTCAGGCAACTTCAGACCTACTTTCAGAGTATGAGTAATGAAATGTAGATATACCTACCGCAATATTTATAAGTAACACTCAGGCCCAAGCAAATTACTTACCTACTTACTTCCAAATAAAATATAGGTAATTAAAAAAACGATTCTTTTGAAAAATCCAAACCTTATAAAAGAACCTCTATGTAGGTAAAGTAATGACGCTAATTATATATAAGGTACCTACTAAGGTTTCAGAAAATCACAAAGCAGCAGTCTATTAGGTGTCCTGAACCTGAATGTGAAACCCCTGAATGAAAACGCTAACAAATTACGTAGTTCTCTTTGTTGTAACGTGAAAATTAATATCGAACATAATTTATATATAGGGCCGGAATAACGATAGGTCGTAAACCACATACATAAATTACTTACACCAATTACATTTAAACGACACATTCTATCGATGAACCAAACCCTGCAGTTAACCAAATTAGGAGAATATCGATGGAACGGAAAATTGTTTAAAGTTTTGCGACAATGGTGATTTAATGAATAAACAGAGATGCGTTGTAGATTTGAACTATCACGAATTCATAACATTTCAGCCAATTTTAAAATGCGTTACGTTGCGTCGGTGTTCGTGCTCCCACCTTTTGGCACAACACAAAATTTGATAATTCGTGAATTAGCCATAGTAAGAGTTTTAGTTAAAACTTCTACTAAAATAGCAAATTCTATTCTGAATCGCGGTTGCCAAGGGTACTCAATTTCTCGCAGACATAAGAGTATTTAAATAAAGACTTTGGATTAATATAAAGTTAAAGCAAACTCGTCGTAAAGTTTGGGACTTTATTTAATTTAGTCCGGTGAGAATACTGTTTAAATCACAAAAACTTCAAATATATAATCTTAAAGATTTTAATCTGGACCACTGGGGACTTTGGATGAACTAAAGATGTGGTAAAAAGTATGTTATCTTAAACAAACTGATGCTGAGCATAAATCTTGTTGCAGCAATAATTGCAATTTTAGCGCTTCATAATTATTATTTTTCTTCCCTTGCACTAAGGATAGAAGCAAACAAAATCTTCACTGTCTACACAATATCTATACCTATTTACAGGCAACATTCTAATTAACCCGACGGGTAACAAAAAACGAGAGTAAATTTATTTGCCAGCTTCGTGAAGAATGAAGTGGCCAGCGCCAAAATAAATTTAGCCAACAATTCAAGGTAATGAGTGGCGACAATTCCAAGAAGGCGGCGAAAGGGCGGCCGACGCATAAGTCACTGTCACAGCCCGCCTCCAACGACACTTTTTTGTCCACCCGGGCGGTTCGTGCTTGCAACAATGATTAAATAGGTATGTGAAGGTACTATATGACAGTAATTTTGAGCCATATCTTAGGATTCTTACAAGAGTGTACCCAGCAAGCGGCGCGCATAACAGTATGGCTGTTCTGCAGCTCAACTCCTTTATAGATAGCCTATTATGTCATAACCAGGGCCGGATTAACCATATCGGGGCCCAAAGGTAATGCAGGTCTCGGGGCCCCTTTACCCTTTACTAACTTACTACAGTAGGTTTATTTTTCTGACGCAACACAATTTTAATCATAACTAGCTGACCCGACAGACCTGCCCTAACCTGCCCTGTCTTAACTTTGAATATTGAATTCGAATTGTCCCGCTTATCTTTCTTATTTTTTTTTATTTCAGAAGTACCTTTTTCTGACAATAATAACCGCAATTGAAAGAATTAGGGAAATCGATTCATCCGTTCACGCGTGATGCGATGACCAAGGAAATAGAGATTAATTTTGATACATATAGATTATACTGTTTATTACTAAAATACGAAGTTATGCCATAACCCTATAAAAAAGTAGAAAAAATACATAAAAGGAAAATATATATGCTTTTCTCTTGAAGCACGGGGCCCCTAGCCGATGCGGGCCTACACTGCCTAATAGATAATTCGGCCCTGGTCATAGTATTGCAGTTATGATTTTAATACCATCTACCTATGTCGGTATGTCATGAAAAGCTTCATGCAATAGAACAATCACGATTTAACTGCATGCTTACTATTCAATTGAAATAGGTTATACACGCCCATGGTAGTTGAGGGAACGAGGAAACCTTTTCAATTTCAGCGGCAAAATGTTAGTAGGTACCTAAATACCTAGCAGTGTACTTTTTCTTACCCCTTCGGGGAATACAGGCCCGATTATGTATTAATTGTGAACAGTTAGTAGCATGAAGTGCAGCTCAAAATAGTCAGTAAATATTTAAATCCACCACTAATTACTTAAATTATTATGTAGGTACCACTCAATGGGTAACACCTTTAAAGTGCTGAAATAATTTACTTTCTGATCCCAGAGACTTGTCATTGTCGAAGACTGATCCAGATCAACTGCCTTCAAAAGGAGCTTTACCACAGATAGATACATAGACAAGCAAGGGCGTCGCGTATAAAACCAACATCCCATACTGCTCGGAAGCGATAACCCGTCAATCTTCAGTAAGGCTTAGCAACGGTCCTTAGAACAACCCTCTACCTTCCGTGACATAAAAAGGTCTGTGAATTATGTAAGACGACAGCGGTCATCGTAACTCATTCAGTCATTTTACCGCGAGATTAAAGAAAAAAACCGCGTTTTATGTTCAGCACGAATAATGCTACTGAAACAACGTATTCTTTACATAGGCCGTTGTACCTATTAGTATAGATAATAAGGAGAAAACTAGGTAAGGAAACGCAGGATGACTGTGGAGCGAATAGGTATGTTTGCGCATGAATACAGTCGCGCACGAAAGTTCTTGCCTATTATCCTACTATATTATAAATGTGAAAGTTTGTGAGTGTGGATGTATGTATGTATGTATGTTTGTTACTCCTTCACGCAAAAACTACTGAATGGATTTGGATGAAATTTGGAACACAGATAGTTTATAACCGGGATTAACATATAGGATACTTTTTATTCCGATAATCCCGAAATTTTTGTTACGTTAAATACTACGCGGACGAAGTCCGTGGGCACAGCTAGTTTTCTATATTTGTAGCTATATTATATTTATCGCCTAATTGCAATACGCAAAATAATCCCCCCTTTCTTCAGCCAGCAAGTAATATGTGCACATATGTAATTGCACAAATGGAATCCTGACTAATCCTTGCATCTTGATAACATAATTCAGCTATCTCATTACTCACAGGTGTCGTGGTATCAAACATAAATCAAGATCTATTTTGCATTAGATATCCCTTTCGAATTTACACACAGCTTACATCTGTAACAAGGTACTAGTAGTATTGATACATTCTAAGGTGACTTACCTAAAACTAAAGTATACCAAAGGTGCTAATTATCTACTTGTTTTTAATTAGGTATGTGCTTAAGCACTAACATTTGACATTAGGTATATATATTCTAACAAGTCTAATAAGACTTGTGCCCATTAGACTTAGACTACCCATTAGTACCTACCTCATTCATTAAGTCTAGGCTATTGCATGTACTTTTAGGGTTCCGAAGTTTGATTGAAGGGTTAAATTATTGAATTTTAAAACTTCCTAATATCTTTTGCTTTTTCTTGGATATGATCACAATTTTAAAATAGTGCCAAAAAACGTAGCATATATATAAGTATCTACTGCTGAAAAGAATTCGACAACATTACTCATGCAACAAAACCATCGCAAAGAAACATCGCCACGATTACGTCGAAAAGTTGACAAATAACAGTCGTACAGATACCAAAACTTCGATTCCCACGGGACTGAAATTTCTATTAAAGAAAGTGCTGCCCTTCGAGCTACGCGAAACATCCACAGTGGCAAGGTAACAAAACAAAGTTCACCTGTTTCAGTGTTAATATTAATCACTTGGGCTGTCACTGTTAAATAGCAGTAATCATGCAATCACGCGTGTGTGAACATTACGCGTTCGCGGGCGGCACGTACGGGGCGGCGGCCACTCGGCTGTGGGTCGCGCGGGAGCCGCGGGAAGCAACTGCCGAGTTCCCCTGCTACGAAACACTCGCTGCGATCCTCCACTCCGCGCAGCCGCAACTCTTACAAATGCTAGTACCGGAGTAACGTATATTCTGGGAGCAAACACCTTCCCGCAAATAATGTGCAAAGACAACTCACATAACAATAGCAACTGCACGAGAATGCAACGAGTATTTTGCATCCAGAGTTCATTTGAGTGGTTACCTACTAGTTAAGGTAAGTACCAAATAACAGATCAATAGTACATTGTTACACGAGTGGTGAAAGTGACTTATTTTGTCCTGAGACGGGGTTTGGCGCCCGAGCGTGGCGAGGGCGCTAATAGTTCGAGGGACAAAATAAGTCTTTCACCCGAGGTAAACACTGTGCTTTTCATTACGAATACAAGGAAAGTAAAAATAAAAACAGGAATTAGTTAAAGAAATAATACAAGGAAGTATGAACAATACTCTACAACTCGAAAAAAATAATAAAGATCGGATTGCCGCCTATTATTATTTTTTTCGTTGGCCGGCCAACTTCATTATTTAGCCATTACTTTTCATTTTCATCTTTAAATATTTTGCCCAAATCTATGTTATTTTAAAGAAATTGTTGAAACTAAATTATAATTAAGTCATCTAAAAATATATATTCTTTAATTAATACTTAACTTTATGTTATTTCAATTTTACATCGTGCTGTAATTATTTATTTATTTAGTGACTGTAGAAAAAGTTTGAACATGCTTCCATAGAAATGTGAAAATGGAACTAGTTTTTTTTTTATAATTTGACAGCTGTCAGTTGAAAGCGATTCTCCCGGGCCGGAAAAGTATTACTTTCAACCCGCTCCTCAGGCAACTTCAGACCTACTTTCAGAGTATGAGTAATGAAAAATATATTTACTCCACCTACCCAAAATTATGCCTTTATCCTTTGACTATTAAGCATAAGTTTTTTTTTTTTATATAGGTATATTAATGGCATCTTACAATTAGGTTAAGCCTTGGTCAAGCCCAATATGATTCAGCCAATGTCGAGTAACGAATAGATAGATACAAAGATGTGAACAGCCCCCATCTCAAAAGTTACCTACATTGACGGAGTTAATAGTTTAATACACTTTGACCTGTTATTCCTCAAATGATGTTGTCGATTAAGTTCCTTGAAAACTTTTTATTGATTAGAATTCCAGACGTAGTTTGTATTTCCATTGTTTTTGTTGGTGGTACTGACTACCAGCTCTTATACGGGTATAAGGGCTGGATCGAGTGGGCTTGTACGATGTTCCACCCTCTCCCAGAAGATCGACGTAAAGTAGGTATTATAACCGAAATTCATACGGTGAGTGAGTGAGCTGGAAGATCAAGTCCCCTCTCTTCCCTGCACTCTGTCCCACTCTCCTTCAGTGGAGGTATTCACAATTGACGGCGAGTTTCCGTGTAGGAAACGACGACTACGGTAACTGCACAAAAAGATATTTTAAATAAATAAAAACGTTTACAAAACTGTCACCCGACTTCGCTGTTACACGAATTATATTCAGAACAGCCGATGGCTAGTGCCAGTAGTACCTACCTATTCATAATCGCTGAAACATAGTATAAAATTGGTTTTCTCTTTCATTTGACATTCCACAAACAAAACCATTAAGAGTCAATTGACGCCTCATTCATCAAAATCTGATAAGTAGTTTAGGCGCTACGGAGGAAAATAAAATTGTGACATGCATAAATATTCTGCAAAAAACATCATCCTTCCTTTTGGCTTTGTCGTAATCGCGTGAAAACCTAGCTAAATCGATGTCTAGTGCATCTATGAACCTATTATACTGAAAAATTCCTCGCCCACATCAAAAAGGCGCTGATTGTGATTGAGCGCGACATATAAATGTCTGTGGAATTGAAGAAGTAGGTAGGTAAGTAGAAATAGAAAATGTTAATCTTTAGTTGTTGTTATTACTTTATTGTACAAGTAGGTAATTAAGGTATTTTGACAACACATTAATTAAACGGCTACCCATTTATGTGTTCTAGCAATATGCATAATAAACCAAACACGTTTCCCAATATGCCTATGCTTATCCGTTTGACGAAAACAGGTGTGATAATCGTTATTTTGGCTTAATAAATACTTGATTGAAATACTTGACGCAAAAAAAAACACTTTATTTACAAGTGTTAACTAAATGTCAATGTTATCGTGACATATTGACATAACAAACAACTTTGCTTTGTTTCTCCCTTTTTCACTTCAGTATTGTATTCTCTTTGTTTCACTTCACACTCGCTATTCACTTTTGCCGGTTTCTCTTAAAGATCTATCGCTTTATTTAGTGAATTTATATATTTTACGCAATTTATTCTCAATATGCGACCTAAAACTGGCTTGACACGGTTTCACAACTGTCTCATTCTGCGCAATAATAAAATAATTAAAGAGGACTTATGGATACGAGACGGCAAAATCGAGAATCCAGAACAAGTATTTTATGTGGAACAACATCAAGCAGATGTAACTGTAAATTGCGAAGGCCTGCTGATTGCACCTGGGTTCATTGACTTACAGATAAATGGTATGTATTGAGATTTTATTAGGTACTTATTACTCATCTTGTAGTGTTAGGTATTCGGATAATTTAAATATGCAATGATCGTATTTGTCTTCGGTTACATGTTCCTAATTATTTTGTAAAATACACCATAAACCACCATACTACAAGGAATTATTCATAATAATATCAGGAAGCCTATTATTATAAATGTCTTATGTTGTTATTTTTATATTTCTTCCTGTCTATATTTTACACGGCGCCTTTGTAAATGGGAAAGATGATGTACCTACCTATCTTAAAAATAAGCTAATGGTATTATTATTATATGGTACCTACATATTAATATTTTCTGTTGGTTGATTACAGCTGATTGGTAGTAAGTGATTAAAAAGGTTAGCTGTTAGACAGAAACTCATCTTTTTTTGGTACATCATCTTGAGCATTTTCTAAGGATGTCTTAGCATTTTCATGCTTTAATATTTATTAATAATATAAGACGGATGTATCGAGTTTACTTTTCAAAATTACTTAGCTAAAGTAATTTTTAGGTGGTTGGGGAGTCGATTTCTCATATGATTCAGAAAATGTTGAAGAGGGTCTTACAAAAGTGGCAAAGCATCTCCTGGCTCATGGAGTCACTTCATTCTGTCCAACAATGGTGACCTCAGATATTGAGAAATACCACAAAATCCTGCCACAAATAAAAAAGACTCAAGGGAGCAAAGATGGAGCCACTGTGCTGGGTGTACATGTGGAGGGACCTTTTATAAGCTTGGCTAAAAAAGGGGCACACATGGAGGAATATATAAGAGTTCCAGAGAAGGTTTGTGGAATTTGTTATTTAAGCTAGTTCAGGGTGTTTCTACATCACTTGTGTAGTGGTGGTAAGTACCCTGCCAATAATGAGGTCCCAGCCTTGAGTATTGGGAATTGCATAGGTTTTTAAAAATTAAGGAACTCCTTCAGTCTATAAATATTTAAATAGCAATAGATTTATCCTTGAGACCTAATAGTATTAGCTAAATATGGGTGTAAAAATTATGTCCCTGTCAGAGTTAAACTACAAAGAAACCACAAAGAAAGGAACATTACATGCCAAGTTAAACAAGATAATGTTTACAAATGTAGATATACAAGGTGAAACAAAAAGGGTATACTAATTTTTTTGCAACTTTACTTTGTAAATCTAAAACTATCGGTTTTGTGGGACAGTTGATGTACTAAAGGTTTTGTAGACTTGTGAAATATGTCAACAGCAACACCTTTTGTTATTCAAGTTTCCTCCAAAGCTGATAGTTTTAGAATTACAAAGTTAAGTTTTGTTAAAAAAAGTATACCCTTTCTGTTTCAGCCTGTATATCATAGCATTATTTATTATCATAAGTACAATAATGTAAACATGTAGCAATTGACTTGTCAATTTATCATTGACATACATTCGAGAAGTTGGAAAACATAGCCATTGAACGGTTAATATGTTGTTGAACTTTTATCATTCGTACTTTCATTTTATAATAATTAGCACACATTATTTATAACATAAGTGTTGTAACTAGGTATCTATATATTAATATGGGATGGTTATAACTTGTCTTGTAAATTGTAGGAAATAGAAGTTGAAATTAGTTATCTAAACAAAGCATAAAATTAATTATGTCATAGGAAACTAAAACCACAAAATAATGATGTAGTTAATTTACCACGAGACCAGCATGTTACATGATAATAAAATCATTAAATATATTTAATTTGTGTTGTGTAACTATCTTATAGGTATATGCATAGGTAATAGTTTGTCACAATGATACTGATAAATGGAGTTATACCTATTGTTTTGTTGTTTTTTCAGGGCATTGCAACTATTAAAGAAGTTTACGGTTCTCTAGATAATGTCGTTTTAATCACAATCGCACCAGAGCTGCCCGGTGCGACAGAAGCCATCAAAGACCTCACTGGACTCGGCATCAAAGTAGCGCTCGGACACTCGACCGCAAGTCTAGCAGAGGGAGAAAAAGCTGTTGAATGTGGTGCTAATTTAATCACCCATTTATTTAATGCTATGCTTCCAGTAAGTGTTGGTAATGGCGCATAGGGTGTAACAGCAGTCGAGCCCAACTATTACAAAAACATTGATAATGCGATGTTAAACATCTGACGATCGGGAAAAATATTTGAGATTTTCTGCTTCTGATTCGGCTCATGCCTATCACCACCATAATAATGCTATAAAGATATCCAGCTCATATTTCCAGATAAAAATATGAGAATAAAAACTTAGTGAGCAAGTACGAACCTAGGTAAAGTTAAAGTCAAATCGTTTATTTTGTATAGGCCTATGTACTTACAGATATTTACATTTATTTCTTAATTCTACAACCATATTGAAAGGCTACGCGTTAATCTGTCACGACTCATGTCGGAATTATTCTGAAAGGAGGCTATATATAAAAAATAGGGAGATTTATATATTACTTATATATTTCAGTTCCACCACCGTGATCCTGGTTTAGTTGGTTTACTGGCTTCGTCGACGAAAAAACAAGTGTATTATGGAATCATATCTGATGGTATCCATACTCATCCAGCCGCGCTCAGAATCGCGAGCAGAACTAGTCCTGAAGGTATGATATATATCTATTTACTTTTTATTAAGATAGCTTATACATGTAACGGACCTTACAAAATCGTATAAATAATAACAAACTTTTTTTATTTTCTAGGCTTAGTGCTTGTGAGTGATGCAGTGGCAGCCCAGGGCCTCGCTGACGGGAACTATCGGATAGGGCCGCAATTGGTGACCGTAGAAGGTGGTCGCGCATACGTCACTGGCACCAAAGTACTGTGCGGGAGTACTACTGCCCTTGACGCGTGTGTTCTCACTTTTAAGAAGGCCATAGGTAACTATACAATACCTTTGTAAGACAAACACGTAAGCCAGGCTTACAAGTAATAGTTTCTTACAATGCATAATTTGTATATGTATTGACAAATACGATATTTATAAAAGTTGATAAATATGATATTCGTACTGAAAGTTTCTTAAAATGATCATGGGATTCGTCTACAAATATTTATTGTTCTATATTATTTTTAAAAATATTATTTTATTATATTACAGCACGACGACTTGTACACTCACGAAACAATGTCGTCGTGTACCTTATACCAGGACCGTGGCATTATGTAATTAAATATGTTTTTACAGAATGTTCGTTAGAGTATGCGATAGAAGCGGCATCCTTACACCCTGCTAAGGCTTTGGGCATTGACAACAGAAAGGGTAAACTGGACTTCGGGTTCGACGCTGACTTCGTCATCGTTCAACCGGAAACACTGAAAGTCCTTTCCACATGGATCGCCGGGGAATGTGTTTATAAATGTGATAATCACAAGTAGTTCGTAGAGTATTTATTTTAAAAATGTTAATCTAATGAATTTGACTGTTCCCAGTAGAACTAATGGGAATTATACTTGTACATTCGTTATACTGTGTTATGAAAATAATAAGTCTAAGATGTAATTTTTTGGAACAAAGTTCCTTTACGCGACTGGCGGTAGGAGAGCTTGAAAAGCGTTATGCCCCTCATGCCAAGCATGTTAGTAATTTTGTATACTACTTTGTAACAGCCACTGTGATAAAGTTCCCTCAAAATGAATCGGATATCGCAAGTGAGTTATTCAGGTGACTGGATAGTGCGACATCCAAATGCTTAAAATGTCCTGCGTGCAATACACTTAAACAGTGAAATTCATTCTCCCGACCGCACAATTTATTTTTATACGTGTAACTTATCCTTGCTTTACTTAAACGCAAGTTCACGCGGATCGCGAAAATGATCAAATTTTTATCACAAATTATGTCGATAAAGTGGCGATGCCACTCTTGAGATGTATACTTTTTATGTGTATTTTATCATCACCCACAATACATTTTGTTACCAGTGGTTATGATACTTAACTACCGCATTTCTTACACAAATCGAGTAGATTTTATTGCCTTTTGTGAATTTTCGAAACATTTTTTAAATAAAGTTACCTATTTACTCGTTTGAAGTTTTTTTTCGGAGTTCATACATAATTTACCATTAAAATTTCATAACTAGGTTTTTCCTCATACGCATGCTCGGAACTATGCTTTCGACTTTCAATATTGCAATCTGTACTTTAGATTTCAGTAAACCTATAGTACATTGTTACACGAGTGGTGAAAGTGACTTATTTAGTCCTGAGACGGGGTTTGGCGCCCGAGCGTAACGAGGGCGCTAATAGTTCGAGGGACAAAATAAGTCTTTCACCCGAGGTAAACACTTTTCATTACGAATACAAGGAAAGTAAAAATAAAAAAACAGGATTTGGCTAAAGAAATAATACAAGGAAGTATGAACCACAGATTAGAGATATGTAGCAAGCTATGTATGAACGATACGCTACAACTCGAAAAAAAAATAAAGATCGGATTGCCGCCTATTTTGATTTATTTTCGTTGGCCGGCCAACTTCATTATTTAGCCATTATTTTTCATTTTCATCTTTAAATAGTTTGCCCAAATCTATGTTATTTAAAAGAAATTGTTGAAACTAAATTATAATTAAGTCATTTAAAAATATATATTAATACTTAACTTTTTTATTTCCAGTTCCATAGAATAGAAATGTGAAAATGCATAGATTAACTTAAATGGTCTAAGGTGAAAATGGAACTAGTTTTTTTTTATAATTTGACAGCTGTCAGTTGAAAGCGATTCTCCTGGGCCGGAAAAGTATTACTTTCAACCCGCTCCTCAGGCAACTTCAGACCTACTTTCAGAGTATGAGTAATGAAGAACTTATTTGAATGTATAGGGGTGTGTATAGTTCTGTAGGTAGGTATGTAATAAAGTAGGAATAAATAAAAGCTTAATTTAGTGGCATGGAAAATCTTTATTGAAGTAAATATATTTATAAAGTCAGTACAATTTAAGTTCAATAGTTTCCAAAAATATTAAAGTGCAGGTTGCTGATCACCTGGCAATGTTAAATATGATTATTTCTTAATTAAAATACAAGCTAATATTGAGAAAACTGTAATATGTGAATAATAACATGTATATACCTAAATAAAATCATGACAAAAATATATTTTAGGCAGGCTCTGAATTACACTGCTCTGTGCTGTTGTTATCCTGGCCACAGTTCACGTTAATAAACTTATAATTATTAGTAACCCGCCAATGTCACGTGAAAACTTGCACTCGCGGTAAAAAAAACGGTAAAAGAAAGAGTGCAAAAGACAATCGTCCAAATTCTCAAGTAACTCAGCGGTAAAAAAAATTGGTCAAAGTAAGATGTGCAACCAGTTAAAAACAATGAAACTCTACTTCTGTCCACAAGTAAACACCGAAACTATTCCTCGGCTGCGCTGAGTAAACTAAGTTTATAATTATCCAATACACTCAATTCCTCCACATTCCTATGCGTGGACAGACAACCAGTTGGGCATCTTAATTTTACAATAAAATAATTAAACATCAAGTTACAAACCACGCAATGTATATTCATATTGTATACAATATTACTAAGTGTATGTATATAATGTAAATACATTTTCATGAAAAACAAAATAATATCATGGAATATTCAAAGAGCCAAAATATTTGAGATTAACTCTACCTTGATACCATTTACTTCTAAGATCTAGGCACAATGCAGCAGAGACTCCTGTATGGATTACATAACAATTTCGTTGACTGTGGGGCAAAATACTATAATTACAGTCAACACCATCACACAAGGTATACTGAAGACATTATATAAACTGCTATACGAGTACTTTACATTTATGGAAAATATTTTATGAGAAAGATATGTCGGATAAAACTGGCCTATGCGGACAAAGCTTGTGTGTATCGTGCTGTAACATGACGAGCAGTAAAGTATAATGGTTTCAGAGCCAGTGGCGATCCCATGTGCTGATGCTGCCGGCGCCCCTTGTAGCTTGCGCTCGCGGCGAGCCGCCGTCAAGGCAAACAACTACATCTAATAAAACTAACTTTACTTTTTTCAAATGTTTACGGAGGGTATTGTCTGTTAGATATAATTTCGTGTCTGGAGTCCACACCCATACAAACACGTGGTGGACTACACCTAAGTTTAAAATACTTTTAACAGAATTAAATTATTGAGCAATATATTCTTAAGAGAATATAGTAGAGATTTGCTCGGCTGCACCAACTCTACTGAATAATATTCACGTTAATTCTAGTGTCAAATACCAATGCACACTCCACAAATGTCATTTTTGCAAAAACGAGAATTAATCATAATTAAATAATAAGGAATTAATGAAATCTTTGGATCAAAAATTAAAATATGCATTTGGAACTTGCACCATTCACACTATTACAATAAATTTCACATTTTCAACATAAAATGACAAGAAATAAGACAGTGTAACTTAGAATACAGGTACCTACTTAATTCTAAAAATTTGAAAACAAAAGAAATAGCCATTTTAACATACATCTAAACCAACGAAGATAATTAAATCACGGGAGTTGCAGATTTCTATGAGAACTAAATTGATTCGGTATGATATGTTTTGTTGTTTACTGAATAATTTGTGAGATGAGAGAAATATCTAAATGGCCGCTTATGAGAAAAAAATTATGCTTATAGTTATAGAATCAATTAAAAAATAAGATCACTACAATACGTAAATACCAAGATTGTATATTAAAATATTTGTACTTTTACTGACTAAAGGAAAAACATTGGCAACTGCTAATAATCCTAAAATTGTAAAAAAAAAATAATTTGTATAATGTAGACTGAAAACGGTCATCTCAAATTCGTTCACTCTAAGATGTGGAATGCAATTAGAATTCTTTAACAATATTAAAAGGTATAATAATATATTAAATTTTTAATCAGCTCAACAATGTATATAATCTATAATAATTTAAAAGCCTAGATCCAAACTGTGATATTTATTGCACAAGCACACATGTGGCTTAGCATTCCAATGGGAATAGAGCTCACAACCTTTTTATTATTTATGTTGGTTTCAGAACAGTGGAGAGTAAACCGGTAAGGTGGGGGGTGAAAGTAAATTAAATTATTTTAATCTTTTGAGCACGCCGTCTTTCAATTATCTAAAAGTAATGGAATTATTTTGAAATAAAAGTTATCTTATAATCCCACCCACAGTCAAGTAATACGGTGCATAGTGGTACACAGAACTGAATTGTAATGCCACAACACTCCACCGGAACCATAGAGCTGTGCTTGGTGCCACTAATAGGCAATACGCCCACCTCCAATAGGGAGGGTCACATAGAGCTCACCTTGTGCGCTGCGAACCCTACTACTACCACGTCACTGGCACCCACCACGCGACCGCGAGCGCGCGGCGCTTGCGACGCCGCCGGGGAGAACCGCGTTCGTCAGTGCCAAGTGAAGTGATACTACACAACTACTGAAGTAATTTATTGCTGGATACATAAGGGAATATAGATTCAAGAGAAATATATTTACCAAAATTGCTTTTAAGTGTATATAGGTAACTTTTAAGATTCCCGAGAAAGGCTACTGTAATGTACTCTAATGATACAATTATTATCAAGTAATGTCAACTGGACAATAGATACCATTTGACTGCCCCTCATCCGTGACATAGTGCTTACTCGCTACGGCAAATTATACAGCCAAGCAGACGCGGCGAATAACCGCCGCGGCCCGCGCCAACCACTAACAAACATCTCTAAACAACACCACCATATAGGCAAACTTGTGATACTGTATGTGTATATTAATTGAAAAATACTAGTACATACCTACTCAAATTTTCTACGCTGATCCCTACATAAGATACATGGCAAGAAAAGAGGAAACAGTGTTGGATATCACCAAAATTATTATACAAGGAATTAACCGCTAAGATAATACTTTAGCACATAAATAGACATGTACAAGGTTTATGCTCGTTGCTGGGAATAATAAGGGATCTTGTATGTGTGTCAATTGCGACTCGAGAATTTTTAATATTGGAATCACACACAAAATAGTACAATTTGTAAAATTATCCAAAACTTATCACACCACTTTTTAATATTTTTTTGCAACCCTAAAGCAATATTATTAATAGCGTCAAACGCTCCCTTTGGGGCAATATTAAGTTCTATTTCGGTTAATTTTACCTCACTAACACACAATAATTTTGATCAATGACAACGAATTAAAAATTGAACATCGTAATATTAAAACCCTGAATATTAATAAAACAAAAATTGGCAACAATTAATAACTAATTTTTACAAATATTATACAATAAAATAATTACTATGTGCATGCACAAATATCGTAAGAAAATAATTTGGCAGTAAAAATTCGTAACCCTACAGGCCTAAACACACTGGCCAAAAATACTATTCATATATAGGCCCAGAACATATAATTAAACAAAACAATAAAAAACGAGAGTATTATTACACCTGCTCATCCGCGAGGGTATGTAGACTCATTTTAAACCTAGTTAAAATAAAGAAAATAAAATTCCCTAATACTATGGGGACAAAAAATCCTGAAACAAATAACTTAAAAACAATATGAAAAATAAACCAAAGTTACTCACTAATCAATAGAGGATTCAGACTCAAAATGTCAAAATTAAACTTATCACTGGCTTTTAGATAAAGACCGACACTACTCCTTCGCCCATGTCGCGGCCTTTACGTGTGTGTCTTTCAAATGATGAGACGTCTTAAATGTTGGTTCATGTCTCGCTATTATTGCTTATATCACATCTAATTTTGCGTATCGAATATTATTGTAAACCTGCTTCAATACACAAATACATAAAATAAAATACCTATTACTAATTAAGTACATATAATATTTATACATGTTACTCATCAATTATGTGTTATTGATCATTATAAATTACATGGCTCAGCAATACGAAGAGTGTGCCTGACTATATCGATTAATTTTAACAATTTTTTATTTATTTAACATTTAGTAACATTTAGTAACATGAGGATGTATTTCTAAGTATGTTGACTTCAAGGGAGGTGATCCTTGACACGTATATACTTACGTAGCCCAACAACGCAACTTAAACGTCCGTTGGATTTAAATGAAGCGTGCAAACGGACTCGGTTATGACGCGACATTTATGGATGAACGAATGAACGCCAAGCAAGCGCCCCGTGTATGCGCTACGTTTATATGTACACTAAGAAACCTCTGCCTCTAGTTATTTTGAATTGAAAACACTAGGGAACCAAATAAAACTTAGAGAGCAATTAAAATTAAATTGATATTAACAATATTGACAAAATATCACACTTAATTTAGGTGGTCTGGTTAAGTACTATTACCAAAATAAATATTTTGTTTCAGAACAAAATAATGGTCATACACAACAATGGTTTAATCGTATAATTTTATTTTTATATTTATTTCGGTATTTTTAATATGGCGAAAAATGTGAGAGAATTATATTTTATGGCGGTCAATTTCAATTTTCTGAATCTTCTAAAAGCCTAATTGTACCTGGAAGACCGCGGATTTGTGAAATTTAAATTGTATGTGACCATTACTTGTATACTTCAATTTCCATACCTACCATCAATGTTTTATTTTATGCCCGAGTCCTATTTTGTAAATTTAGAAGACCTGTGCGGGACATAATGTATGATGTGTATTTTTGTGAAGATAATCTTAATAATGGCATCGCCTAAACCGCTTTTTGTACCAACTATCTAAAAACTATGAAATTTGAATTTGGAATATACATGTGGATAGTTATAAAAATATATAATTTGGCGACTGTATACACATCGAACATAAGTAGAAATATAGTGGCACATTCATGTACACAACAAGTAGGTATATAAACAAATCTGTAATTACTTTCAATATTAATATTTTTAGTCGAGTTCAAAAAAGTGAGGTACTCAATTCAGAAAGTATGTTTTTTTTTTCTCTAACAAGGAAAGTACAGAATATCGATATTAATCACTACAGTGCACGATCAATGGCACTGAGAAGTTGATGACTCCATAGGATCAGTTATCGAGTGACCGAATTGATCATGAACTTGAATGAAAATATCGATAATGTCGAGCACAGATATCGTTTTCCTGTCCCCTCTAAATTAATAGCATTCGACTTAGACTGCGTCCAATGATTACCAATATCTATTGACCATAGTCAAGAGAATAGTTTTTAAATTAAATACGCGATGACACAGTCGCTTTTTTTGTAATTTGACATTTAATGATAAATATTTGGATTGATGACGGAAGTTATGATGATACTCTATTGAGTGCCCTTATAGAATTATGATAACTAGACTCGTAATATACAAGAAAATGCCAAATAAACTATTTTTCTACATTTAATTTTTAACTATCCAAATTACGTTGTAAAAATTATTGCAAAGTTAATTTACAGCGGTTTTATAATTATACATTACAATGTTTCATCATTAAGATAATAATAAACCCAAATCTTAATCATGTATACTGTAATGTCTACTCGTGAAAAATCTTTCAAATATGTAATAGGCTCTCAAAACAAGAGTACATGAAAAACATTTTGTATAGACACAAGAATTCTGTAAATGGTAAATATATTTTAACGGACAATATATAATATTGTATACGAGATTAACCTAAACTAGATGGCACGTTACTATGGTGTCGCCTCCTTTGGTCATGATAAGACTAATTTTGTTGCATAAAAAACTCAATTGTGCGTTAACACCTATTTGTTCGTTTTCAAAGAGAAACACTGATCTCAAAGTTGAGACAATTTCGAAATGACGTACGTATATCGGGCAAACAATTTGAACAAATTAAATATTTTTGAGGCGACACTCTCATGCAGACCCCTAATTGACATATTTAAAACTTCACTCGAACTAGGAACCATACCAGCTGCTAAATTTAGAAGTAATAGTCCTGTCGATGGGAATCCTTTAGTTAAATTTGGTTATGGTAATAATAATTAACTTGCCTTTGGCAGGAAGTTTCGGACACCTACACTTTAGCTGGCTACATAAGGATTATAATCAATTCTACACCTTCTATTAAACAAATACCAGTGATAAATTGTTCCATATGATCAGCGTGCATTCTGCAACTATTCTAGTATTACGGTCAAATACAGCAGAAATCCGAAACTTTTATTCTCCATGACCAAACATAACAAAATTGTTGGTTTATGAACCGGACTAAACAAACATAAAAGAAGTTGAATATTATATACTAACCTTTGGATTTAACATTACTATAACTAAATGCAATCATAAAATAATAATAAAAATGAGAAATGAAAACCCAAAAACAATACGCAAGTATTCAGTACTTTGGAAATAATGACTCTAGTCTATCCATATCAGTGAATAATAAAGGAGTGCTTCTCTAGATTCTATAATGCCACCAAATAATAATCACGAAGCACACAAAATGTAGAATCACTACAATTCACTGCATACGGACAGAGTGTTAAAATCAGACTAACATGAAATTTAACACAAAATAACGAAATAAGTAGTCAAATACTGGTTTAGCAAAAAATGTTAAGCTTTGTAAAAACAGCAATTAATATAAAATATAGGGAATAAATGTGAGATCTTGTAGTATGCAGACTTACAGCCATCGAGTTGCTCCTCAGACAATATAAAGGGTGTTGAGGACTAGAACATGATGATTATTCTTAGCCAGGGTGACAATGTAGCCTTCAGATGTGATTTTCAGACCGCAGCAACGAGACACCTGTAACAAAATATAAACATCTTTTACTATCCAGCTGATGAATAGACATTGGGAAAATCAAACCAGCTATACTAGAAAAGCTTTCATAAAATAAATGATTTTAATTGAAATTAAATTAAACTATGCCAGCAGCGGCGAAGGAGCGCGATACCTGGCGCAACGAGGCGAAAGTCAGGACTGTGGAAGACCCATGAGCATATCGAGGTTTAGCTGCTCCCCTGGCGCTATAGGTAACTTAAGATTGTCATTCAGTGTCGGTTCATATTTTTATTTTTTTACAGACTGACACACCCACTTTATGGTCTCAAACTAAGCAACGCTCATACTATGGGTACCGTACAATGGACTGGGGGCGATCCCAGTGACACCCAGACCAGGGCAAATTACGAAAAGGCCATTTCCGAAATTCGCCACAGCGAATCGAACCCACAACCGCCATGTGCAGTGAGCCGATCGGCCTACGCTCGAGCCACTGCGCCAAGCAGTCGCCAAAGTCGATTCGGAACTCATATTTTGATTTCTATTTAGGGGCCATTCATAAATTACGTCACACGTTAAGGGGGAGGCAGGGGGTCGACGAAGTGTGAAATTGTGTGACAAGGGGTGGGGAGGAATCCCAAATTTTGTGACATCACATTTTTTTGACGTTCATTTTATTGATAAATAATTTTTAATGGAAATAAAAATAATTTCCGAAATGCTGTTTTAATTTCTAAATGTAAAATTGCAAAATATGTGACGTCACACTAGGTAGGGGGGTCTCACATATGTGACCAACTGTGACAAGGACGGGGGGGGGGATAGAAAAATCATGAAATTGGAGTGACGTAATTTATGGATGGCCCCTTAGCAATGAATTTATATCCAACCTTGACATAAGGGCACTCGAACTCGGTGACCAGCACGCCGTCTCGTGAGAACACGGCGACGTGAAACTTGTTGCCGTGCGAGTCTCCGATGAGCACGTCGCCGGCATCAGACACATCGATGCCGTTCGGGAAGTTGGTCACGTTCTCGCATCCGATGCGGCGCAAGAATCGCCCCTCGTCGTCGAACACGACCACGCAATGCCCCTTGAAATCGCAGACGTAGAACTCTTTGCCTAGAGAAACAAATATTATGAATGTTATCCCACAATTACTAAGTAAATCCTACTAATATTATAAATGTGAAAGTTTGTGAGTGTGGATGTATGTATGTATGTATGTTTGTTACTCCTTCACGAAAAAACAACTGAACGGATTTGGATGAAATTTGGAACACAGAGAGTTTATAACCGGGATTAACATATAGGATACTTTTTATCCCGATAATCCCGAAATTTTTGTTACGTTAAATACTACGCGGACGAAGTCGGGGGGCACAGCTAGTATATAATAAACTAGCTTACTAACTTAACAAAAATTTCGGGATTGTCGGGATAAAAAGTATCCTATGTGTTAATCCCGGTTATAAACTATCTGTGTTCCAAATTTCATCCAAATCCGTTCAATAGTTTTTGCGTGAAGGAGTAACAAACATACATCCACACTCACAAACTTACACATTTATAATATTAGTAGGAAGTAGGATATCGCCAGACTGACACACCAACTGTATGGTAAACTAAGCAACGCTTGTACCACAGACTTTACCGTACATTGGACTGGGGGCGATCCCAGTGACACTCAGACCTGGGAAAATTACGATAAGGCCATTTCCGAAATTTGCCCCGGCGGAAATCGAACCCGCAACCACCATGTGCAGTGAGCTGAGCGGCCTACGCTCGAATCACTAAACAAGAGGTCGTGGAAGTATTCAAAGATGTAATTAAAATTGTATTTAATGAACGCTTTTTCGGTACTTCCAGAACAAACTGATAAGGTATTTATTTATCACACTAACGAAGGCATGTTACATTTGGATACAGGAAATACTGTAGCAAAATGAACTTTGTTGCTTAATCAACTATTTCACTGTTCGATACTAGGTATTCATAATGTTTATCGTAACCCTATGAGATTACACAAAGGAAGTAGATGCGTCACTCACATTTTTGGTACACCACATTGTAATAGGCCGAGAAATGTATTAGAGCGAGCTTAGAGCGGCTTGAGAACAAATGCAAAAAAAAACGTATAAAAATATATTTGAATATGCCTCTCACCACTGATAGCAATGTCAGATGGCTCCCTCATGCACTCGCTGCAATCGAACCAGCTCATTAGATCCCCCTCCTCAGACAATATGAAGACGGTGGGAGTCACGCTGTCCACAGCAACGATGAGGCCTTCAGCTGTCACAGCCAATCCAGCGACAATGTCGATGAAACGTACCTACAATCAACAAACATTCCTAATAATACACGCGCCGGTACTTCGATCCTCGATTATCCTGTTGGAGCGCTTCGAATTCTCGAGATAGGTCAAGTATCCTATAAGATTAATAGTACATTGTTACCCAAGAGATGAAAGTAAGCTTGTCCCTCGAACTATTGGCGAGGTCTCGAGACTAAATAAGTCTTTCACCCGAGGTAAACAGTGCTTTTCATTACGAATACAAGGAAAGTAAAAATGAAAGCAATTAGCTAAAGAAATAATACAAGGAAGTATGAACAAATACTCTACAACTTGAATAAACAAATGAATATCGGATTGCCGCCTATTTCGATTTTTTTCCGTTGTCCGGCCTGGTTCAATAGAAATGTGAAAATAGAACTAGTTTATTTTTAATAATTTGACAGCTATCAGTTGAAAGGGCTGAAAAGTAGCCGCTCCTCAGGCAACTTCAAACCTACTTTCCAACTATGAGTAATGAGAAGTTTGTTCAGCGTAACACATGCACAATTTTATTGCAATATACTTTCAGAATAAGAAAACTTACGGCGATTTTCTTCAAGAAATGACCATTTTTGGTAAAAATTTGCATGCGCGATCTCTCGTTGCCGCGGTCGCAAACCACGAATTTCCCAGTGGCGCGGACGACCGCTACCTTCCTAGGGTACCACAGCTGACCCTCCTCCTTACCGGCAGTTCCAAAATTAAATTTGTGTGTGCCAGACTTATCGAACACCTAGAAAGTTTAAAAACAATAAATAAGAAAGGCTGTAGCAAACGACGCGATACATTTCATAATGATAGAATAAGACACGTTCATCAGTTTCATCCAAAATAATAAAAAACAGCAACTATTTACCGTGATGCGATGATTGTTCGTATCAGCAACGATGATATCTTCGTCGTTTCCAAGACAGAATCCATGAGGCGAATTGAACTGGCCCTTGCCACTGCCGAGTTGCCCGAACTTGAATCTAATATGCATCGGTGTTGCTTTGGTAGCGCGCACGAGGGGGGAAGGGGGTGGTATGAGGCCGGACTCATCAGCGGCAGTCAATAAGGGCCTCCCTGGAGACACGCCGCGAGGACCCACACCACCGAGACCACCAACACCACCAAAGCCATTTACTTCTAAAAAAAATCAATTACCAGAATGTGTCAAAGACGAAAACAAGGAAAATATATAAATAAAAATGAGACTAACAACTTACCAGTATTCAATCCAAGTTTAGCAAGAGCTTGCAAATTGTTGTATGCCTGAGGTGAGTTGAGATCACCAGCGAGCAATTCAGCGAGCGTGAATGGGGGCGCGGGAGACGCATGTGGAGGCGCCGGCACGTCTTTTTCAGCAATGCTAGCCAACTGCTGCAGGTTGTATTCCACCATGGATGGTAGAGATGACACGCCCCCTACGCCAGTAACTCCAACTCCCGATACACTATTGATATTCACGCCACCGGGAAGCACGCCGGTGTTAGTGACGCCCACGCCAGGGACTGCGACCACTCCTGGCACGCCAATAGCGGGGACCCCACCCACTCCGGGCACACCCACCAAGCTTCCGACTCCAGTCACCCCGGTCACCCGGCGAACGCCAGCCATTGGGTAATCATCAAACACCGGGGCATTGGTCACTGACACAGCCGGAGAATGAGAGTTGGATGTCACCGATACTATGGCTGACGACTCGCTTGCGCGTTTTCTCTCCTCGGCTCGAGTAGCTTCAGTGCGGAATATTCCAAAAGTATCTTCAGTTATGGCTTCGATTTTTTCCATCTTGGTAACGAATTCCACGGAATAATCAACATCAAACTCCGGGGCTCCTTCCAATAAACGAGCGAACTGAGACCCGACGGTCTTTTTCAACATGACAATTTCAGTACCATCACCACGGCGCAGGAGCCTAGCCGCGAATTTACAAGCGCAATCAATACGTAGGACTGTTTTATCAACGCGGTCGAAGAGATCCATGACTTTCAGTTCCCTTTCCTTGTGCAAATGCTCAAGTTCCTGAAGGGCCTTTTCACGGCATCTCTCCAGCGCTGCTTTGTAAGCAAGAAATGCATCGTTGATCACTCCTTCGGCTTCATCGCGCTGGCGTTGCAAATCTCCAAGCGCATCGTCAAGCCTAGCCGAAGCGCTACCAGCTGTTGCCGCACGAGCATTGGCCTCCACGATGAAATTCCGCAATTCGGCACGCAGGTTGGGTTCCACATCAACAATTCGCTCGCAGCGGTGTTCGCCGACTTTATGATCCACGGTAAGACATTCAGTACAAGCACCGACTTCGCACTCGCAGCAATAAAATTTGAGACTTTCTCCAGCATGCCGAGCGCAGAAAATTGGTTTATGCACAGCAGATTTCTCCTTGGAGGACCTCAGAGCATCAAATGGTACTACTCGGTGATTCTCGAAACACCTCATAAACTCATGGGCAGAATTGCAGTTGGAACACAAAAAATGAGAGCAATCAGTGCACCTGGCGACGGCAGGTTCCTTGCTCTTGCAGCAAGTGCACACAACAGACTGATCCATGGCAGAAACATCCAAGATGTTGGTAAGGACATAATCGGAAGGAAGGGATGCGGCACCACCTCCAGGTATCTAAGAACAAATTACAATGTTTGAAATAAATAACGCTCAATACAAGGCCAAAAGATGTGTGATTAATAATTATTATTAAAATCACCTTGGTTTCTTGTTTGCATATTGGGCACTCCACTGCCAAATCAAATTTTAGAGAATCCCCAGCTTCATTAACCATCAATTTGTCAATGCAGGCTTCACAAAACACATGAAGGCAAGACAACACCCTAGGACTGCACAGCTTATTGCTGAAATAAAATTCATAGATCAATTATTCAGAAAGTTAGGACGTAAATTTTCTAAATTATTGTGATATAAATATGTCAACTTACTCGCAAATTTTACAACTTTGCTCTTGTTTCCCATTATCAGTTGACTCCAAAGAACCCTCATCTCCAAGACTAACTAAACCATCCCCATAAAGATCCCCGTTTATTTCTTCCATTTTAACTTACAATTATGTTGCTGTATAATGAATATATCCTCCACTTCACTCAACAAGAATCTGAAACAATTGGAAATATTGTTCGTACCATTATTGCTACAAAAATTTAAATTTACGTACTTATATTCCATGGTTTTCAAAAAGACAGCATCATTGTCCAAGTTATTTTTATTATACATAGAGAAAAAATGTAGCCTACTCTATTAAAGGCTAAAGGCATCCCGAGACAGAGAAAGGCCCAGGGACGAAATTAGGAAGAAATATATCGCGGGGCTTTGCTGTACCGGCAAAAATATATCTAATTAACCCGACATAACACTTAATTAACATAGCAGAAAGATTACGTAGAAAACAAGAATTATTTTCATAACATTGTTCCTAATTAAAAGATCAGATCAACACCCAATGTAGGTACACCTGTCAAAATCATGACCAAAGTGATTTATACAATTTATTTTGTTCGTAACCAACTAAAATGTACCGGATTTTAGTAATTCCTACATATCATTACTTAAATTCATTGGTTCATACCTCCACCTCACATTCACATTAAGACCTCACATAGCGAAAAAGATTTCTAGACATCGAACTTAGCTTATGAGCAAACCTAACAATTCTTTCGATTTCCCTGACATGCAGCTCCGTATTTCTAGTTTGTTTAGCATTTAGCAAGAATTTCTAAAGAGTGGGGAGACTGGGGATGACCCTGAATCGCCTCGTGTGTAAGCAGGGACAAAACTTCAATTGAAAAAACGTCATAGTAGTCGTCCGAGTAATCCTATGATCCGATCATAATGGTGCGGCGTGTCTTCGGAAGGCGAGCGAAGGATCGGCTATCGCCCCGATTAGCCTTACGAAAATTTCAGAAATGAACTAATAATTAAGTATGGAATAAATTTTTGATCACTTATTTTATACCTACCCAGGTAAGTAGCTTTTTATATTTCGAAAAAGAGAGAACTTGCTAGTTAAAAGATACCTATCCCCAATCTAATCAAAAGATAAATAATAGGTAGACAGTTCCATCACGAAATCCTACTAATATTATAAATGCGAAAGTTTGTGAGTTTAGATGTATGTTTGTTACTCTTTCACGCAAAAACTACTGAACGGATTTCAATGAAATTTGGAACACAGATAGTTTATAACCGGGATTAACATATAGGATACTTTTTATCCCGATAATCCCGAAATCTTTGCTAAGTTAAATACTACGCGGACGAAGTCGCGGGCATAAACTAGTAAGTAATAAAGGTAAGTACCTAGTAAACAACTACTTACCTATGTTGAAATGAATGTTTGGCTGGTGCAGAGCGAATTCTACAACCGACAGGACGTAATTTCAAGGACAAAACAATATCAAAGTAAGATACTTACTATTAAATGTAACTGCTTTTAAGGTATGTAATCAAACTGCAAGAATAACTCGCTATGACGTGACCTTCATAATATATACTCACTTCGACCTTCAAAGGCCGCTAGTGAAGGTGGTTGCAAATCAATACATTAATACAATTTATTTAAACAAAACTATAGCTGTTTGTTTACAAGCCCTGCCTATAACTATATTCATAGGCTGCTTTATAGGTACCTATTAGCGTAGCTTAGGGAGTCTAGCAGACAAAACATGAAGACATTGTGGTATTGGCCTCTGTCAATACAAAATTTACTGCCTGGTGTCCATTACAAAGCGTCAAGCTGAAACTAAATTGCCCACAATTTGCTTTCATATGTTAGCTGTAAAACTTTGTTAGTAACCCACAAAGAATTTGTAATAATAAGACATTAGAAGTGGTATTGACGTATTATTTCATACAAAACCAGTGTCGCCACTTCGCGCCGCTTTCGCACTGCGCAGACAGCAATTTATTTGACGTAGAGTAGTTTCGGGAATATAGCATACTATAAGCCTTTTTGTAAATTTTATTCGAACTATTTGAGATCAATTTTTATTGTTTACAGGCAGCACTTGTGATAATTTTTTTTTGCCGTTCTAAAATAAGTTACTCCATATAACATCAGTTTCTGCCAGTCAAAATCGGTCCAGCCATTCAACAGACGATTTTTTTAAAATAGCGTTATTTTATAAGTTCCTACATATGCATTTAATGAAAGCGTATTATTTTGATATTACAAACAGACATTCCAATTTAATTTATTTTATACATTAATTCGTTTAAAATATCGGTAATCAATAACTAGGAGCTTAAGGCAATATTAAATACAGTAAAACCCGTTTAATACGATTTCACAGGGAACCAACCAAAAACGCGTCTTAAGCGAGAAAGCGTAATATGCGGGATACGGAAAATTAAAGCTACTATTATTATGTCTGTATTATGTTCTAATTTCGTATATGTATTAGGTAGGTATTAAATGAAACATTTATAAATTACATTAAATACATAGTGTAATAATAATTACGTTATTTAAAGTAATCACTTATTTTGGTTTAAAGATTTTCAACAGGTGACAAGAGAGCTGGCTCTATCCTCGTTCAAAAAATCAGCCTATCCATAGAACGAGAAATGCAGCCAGCATTCTTGGCACCATCACACGCAGGCAGGGCTTATTTTAATGTAATTTTATTTTTAAAGTTTTTCTGTTCTAACATTTATAATAAACGAAGGTACAAAGTAAATAACTAGATCTTTAATTTATTGAATTTCGTACGGTGCCACATTGTAATCAATGGAAGAATATCCAGGAAAACCCTGCAGTATTATGGGTTCACCTTCTTCTTCCAACACGATGTCAACCACTTGTGAGCCATATTGGCCACTAGAAAATACTGATACAAATAAATTACCTATACGTCTTCAGCATTGTGTCAACCTGGACTGGAAATTGACTTACTTGGAGCCGTTGAAAAATTATAATAGGATAATACAATTGACACTAATTCAGCCAATATTGCCTACCAGGTTAATAACGCAGTGTTCGTTAAGTTATATATATCTCAAAATATTTGAACAATGTCTCTACAAATCTATCACCACACTACAGATAAAGGTTTTTTTGAACCCGAGACTTGGTAGCCCGCAAGACGCGTGCTTAACCAATCGGCTATCACTGCTTTTCCAATCGGCTATCACTGCTTTTGTACTTACTAATAATTTTAAAATATTTGGAAATACCCAATTTCAGTTCGTTGCCTGCCAAGGACACACGCGCAGTCACAGCGGTAGGCAGTGCAGAGAGTGTAGACCAACTAGGAATGTTAAACGCTAAGAGTTGGTTTGTTTCGGAGAAATAGTAGTGGGCCATATTGGCGAGCTAGGTTATAAATACCCGAACATACTCTAAATAGCTAGTGATTGAATCAAATATAAAGTTATCGATTTGGTATCGATATTATGGTAATAAGTATGATATATGTTATAGCTAATTATATTCATAACCTGACGTACCAAAAATAGTTTATTTTCATATTTTTATTTAAATGAGGAGATTGTAAAGTGTGTTTAAGTAAAGGCTTTAATGAAGTATAGAATGTGGATTCGTGAGTGGATGTTATTGGTATAGTGTGCCCCGATGGCATACTATCTGTTGACAAAAAATATGCTCATGTCATAATTTAGCAAATAACAACATCGTAATTTATCTATTGAAATCCTACGTCTGTAGTGCGTAAATTCCACACATTAATCGTGAGTATGGCTGATTTAATCAAAAACCGTATTTTTGGCGTGGGATTTGAATTATCTTCTTTATTGTGGACTGAAAAAATCGACTATAATTTGTAGGAAACCAGTTCTCTTTGTCTGTCATTGTTATCATTTTTTCCTTGATATCTGAATTTGAAGGGAAACTAAAAATCATTACGTAAATAAGTATATAGTAAGAAGGTAACAGGGAGGGCATAACATTAAAAAATCGCTTTTATTCAACACAGATGATACACTAGAAGATATTTATGGGCGGGAACAATAAAACCGTTCCTTTTTTTATTTTTTATTTAGTGGTCCTACTGCTTTAAGGCTGAGGAATTGGAACCAAGAGTTACAGCAAAATTTTTGTTTGATACGGACAATACTTCTTTAAAATCAGCAGTAGCCACAGACTCACGGTTTAGGTGGGCAGTACTTGCAGTATCAGGATTTAAAGATCGGAGGTTTAAATTATGGTAAAATTTTACTGTTATGGGAAGCCGAATACTATAGAAGAAGTGGTTGAAGAAATCACTGCAAGATTTAAAGCAAATAAATAAACAAATATACGAAGTGAAGCCAAATAAACTGTTTAAAAAAGCTTTTTAATTGTTGGTGGCTTTTAATTACTAGTGGAAATTATATTAAATAAATAAAGTCAATATTTCTTACAAAAATATCGATACAATACAAACATTGTAACATCACTCACTCCCGTCTGATGTTGTCACAATGACACCGCCGTACTAGTCAAAATTCATACGCACAAGGATGTCGTAGGTTTCGCATTACATTGATTTTTACGGTTCGTCGCTATGCCGTACGTGTGATTACGCAAGCAGCAATGGAAATGGGGCTAGTGAGATCATAGTAAATATTGATATTCTTGTGGTAAAGTATACATGTTGGTTTAAATTAGCAAAAAACCTGATTATTACCATATATATCTACTTACCGATGAAATGTTATCCCTTTATTTGTATAATTGCAAGTTTCTGAAGAATTTCCGCAACTAAGGATGCTGCAACGCACCATTTTTACGACATGTGTCTCGTACAAGGTCTGGTGACGTACTGACATGATGTGTGTCCAAGTGGACATACAATTAGTGCCAAAATTACGCGGATATGCCACTTCTAATGTCTTATTATTACAAATTCTTTGGTAACCCATAACAAGTCTTATATGTATCTACCTAGGTACCTACTGTAAATTAGGTTTAAGATAGTTTAATTGGATTGAAAGAAAGGGCTTAATGTAATATAATTTTACTACATAGACATAGACCAGTAAAAAAAATATTTAATAAAAAACAAAACAAATGAAGGAAGCAAATTAATTTCTATAATTGAATTATTTGCTCCATATTTTTTCTATATTTGAATTATTCCAGAATAATAAAAATTATACATTTATTTACAAACTGTATGCTAACAACTATGCCAAAACACCAAAACGCCAATAAAGAATACTGATTATTGGAAATGGTATCTGTCAATAAGTCTGTTTGCTGTAGATTCATCAACTGGGTCCTAAAATTGAAATCACCACTGGCCTGGCTTGATACTAATACTGCCCCTCCACAAGCCCATTAGAATGTCAGCTGGCCCGGGTTGTTTTGGTGGAAAGTTGTTTCAGTGAAAATTCACTTGGATAAAATCATTGAAAAAACATTCACAGTTCAATAGTGAGGAAATAATTAATTTTCTTGCAATTACTGCCCCTAGTTAGCATATGTCCTGAATCACACTTGTAATGAAGGAACACCCATGCCCAGAAGTGAGATGTTAAAAATTGCTAAATTACTTATTACTATTTCTAGTAGACACAATGAACCTTTATGAATGAACTAGGCACTTACTTCATAAATTAACTCCTGCCAAAGAACAAGTTCTTCCTTGGTTTTACCCATCACCTAAGTAAGGAAAAAATATATCCTTACAAAATATTATGTAGGTATTTTAAAGGTAGGTAGTACCTATACATATCCATATAATTGCCGTAATTATATAAAACACAGGCTAATGTACCGGGTGGTTGAATATTATAAATGTAATAAGCTTATAGGTATTGTTTTCTTATATTTAGGTGAATACTACACATTGAAATAAAACTATTTTACGGATAAAATCCGATAAACGCGATAAAATCCGTAAAATAGTTTTATTTCAAAGCTTATAGGTAGTTAAAAAAACTTAACAGGAAGGTTAGTGTACCTACTCATAACACAGGAAGGTAGGTACTTAGATCACGTATGGATTATAATGATAGCAAAGCCAGGTAGGTAGATATTTTAACTATACGTGCCTATGCCATGTAGGTAGGTACCTGAAGACTTTTTTTAATATCTCCAATCATCGTACACTGCAGTTTTCGACAACTAAGTAAAGGTAAGCTTTAAAAAATACATCAAGTAAAATCGGCAAAATGGCTTCATATAATGCAAGATCTATCCGATCTATCTATATAGTGTATCTACCTTCGCACAATAAACGCAATGCACCATGCAGACAATGGCGAAGGTCGATAGTTCGTTTGAACACGTTTTTAGCCAAAAATGAACCAAATTTTCCACAAACGGATAGATTTTATGAAAGAAGTCAATTGAAAATGGTTTACTAACCTTTAAACAGTTTAAAATTTGAAGAATAAGCTGATAATCTACGCGCAGAATGTTCTACCACGCCGTAACTATGAGAATACTCATCACTTTGTAAATAAATAAAAAATGAGCATCAAGTCTCAACAGATATTTTTTTAAATAAAAGAGGTTTCTTCGATGAATTAAATTAATGTTTTGTCACGTTCTCATTTTAAAAAGACGAATACATCACGGTGTATTGATTTTCTGCGTAGTTCGTTGCGCTGTCTGTGGCAAGTTGGTAACAGTGGTGGAGTGACTAGGGTTGTAAAATCGTAAAAATATAAGTACGGTATTAATTACGTAACGGGTACATTGACAGGTTCGAACTACAAGGTACCTACTGAATGAATTGGTACGTTCAATATGTAATATAACTGTATTGTACCTACCTGTTTAAATAACATGGAAATATACTTTTACTTACAATGATTTCCATGCGCCATGCGAATTAAAAGAGGCGAATTTACTATAATTTCTCTGGAACAAAACAAATCCCCATATAAGGAGGGAATATCTCAAATCTGGCACTCTGTCCATGCTAAGCGTCAGTAGTGTTACACGACATAATATATACATAGGTATACAGAGTATCAGCTGCGGCACGCGTGCCGCGCCAAAGCTGTTTTTAATGCTTAGTTCCTAGTATATGTACTATAAAGCTTCGCTTCTTTCGGGTTTAATTACGATTATATCTTTGTGACTGTATATGGAAACACATACGAGTAAAAAAAGTTTAATTACTGAGGATGCAAAGATCAATACCTACGTAATATCGGTATTTCTGCAGAAGTGACAGCACTATTTAATTTCTTACACACATGGCAGCACTCGAATTATTCTGGAAATTCTTGGTATATACCTAAGATAAAGATCCTATGTCGTTGGTATATACCTTGCCCGGGTAAAGGAAACTGTCAAGTCTCTGGGTTGGTAGTACTTTATTCTTTTCCTGGAACCCTAGACCCTAGAACCACCCGGTAACCAACCAAATAATAAAAAAACCGGCCAAGTGTGTGTCGGACGCCCACGATAAGGTTCTATCCAACATAGTTATCCGTAAAAAGGTTTATTTTCTGTTGTATTATAGTTGTATTGGCATTTTATTTTTCCGTCACTACGTAATTCATTCAGTAAATTATTAAATCATCAGAAAGGTATCTTATCTTATGAAGTTAGTTCTAACTCAAATTATAAACTAACTTCATAATATAAGATACCTATTTCATTGCCTTGTATAGCTCTCCATTAATTGTCACTCTTGTGATTAAAATTGGTTATCCTGTTTATTTAGCGGAGGTCGTGAATAAAATTCTTTTGTGAAACGCAAGTATGTACTTTCTCTACTAAGGACAGAACCCTAAAAAACATGCCCTGGCAATTGACTTTCTTGAAATGCTTCATTGTTTGTTGCACAGAACCGTATAGTAGTGTTTCTATGTCTGTGGTTTGTTGACATCGAGGGTGACATTACGATTGACAAAACCCACTTGTCGTTTGTTCTGTCAAACTATTAATCGACAGAAAAATACCAACTTGGCAACAAAATCGGCAACGTTTAACTACTTTTATTATTGTCACGTTGTGTAGTTATTATTCAGAGCCATACATTTAAATTTATATTATGACTTTCATACCTAATTGGGAAGAATTTGAAAAATCTGCAGAGATGCTGTACATAAGGGATCCTATCCACACTCGATACAGCATAAAGTATTCACATTCGAAAGGTGTATTTGTTGTTAAAATTACTGATAACAAGAAGGTAAATGTATAATCATTGAGCTCTTTCAGTGGTAAATAAGTGTGTAGTTCCCTACTCCCAACAGCCTGCTGGCAGTGGACACACTGAAGGCCCAGCAGTATTGTCTATCCCTTGCTTTAAGGCCATCTAGATTAGTTCTAGTAAATTGGCAATAAGCTTGTGCTCCCTATACAATGGGACCTTCTACCATAGCCTGTATTCACAACATTACTATGAGGTCTCACAGTGCATGCAAACACAGCCCGTTGTGAAATGTTAAACATTCTATAGAGTTGGCAAGTTATTTAGATGAGTATTGTTTATGAATATGGCCGTAAACTTACCTACCCTATTAGGCGATATGAAAGTGATTTGGTACTATGGACTTTGGACCACCAATATTGGGTGGATGGGGCCAAAAAATACCACAGTGGAGTGCTATGCCTACCCCTTTCAGGAAACATTGACCCAGGGGGGTATTCACAATTGGCGTAAAGTTTCTGATATCAGAAACAACAGTTTATATTGTCACCAGTCCTTAGCACTAATACAATGGCTGTTTAGCTTAGTACCTTACATTGTGTGATCATATGTTTACTTTAAGTATTTACATAGTAGACTCATTAAGTAGGTATAATAGTTTTTCTTTTATTTACAGTGTCTCCAATATAAAACCGAAGTGCAACAAGATGTCAGGAAAATTGATAAATTTATATCAAATTTGATCAGGCATATGGCATCAAATGATAATTGATTGTTTTACTTAAGTAATACATTTATAATGTAATTTAAGATAAATATAATAAGACTTCACTACATATTATATATTTTTTATAGTTTCCGTTTCGTTCTGACCTGCTTTAAAAGTTGTTATATGGAGGAATTCTTATAATTTTTCATGGAACTAGATACAAAATAGTCTGTGGAACTAGTCTAGATAGGTACCTAACCTACCTGGCAGACCTATAAATAAAATAGGTTATTTATTTTCCTAGAAAAATAATGCCATAGAAGTGCAGTGATAGATACAGCCGTAAGGGACAGCTATAGTACACATAAATACCAATTAAAGCAAAGCCAGCCCATTGTAGATGACTTTTACAGCACATTGCCAAACAATCGACGTCGGTGTCACCTCACTTTGGTTACTTTTATGCAAATCAATGCGAATAATGCAACCTTTAAAACTAATTTCCATTTTATACCACAAAAACGGTGCCGGGTGGACGTAATTACATACTCTTTGGGTTGAACTAAACACAGATACGCTGAGCGAGACAAAATATGCTCTTTACTTTCCATTAACTTTAATGCAAAGATGTATCATGCATCTGTGTACCTATCTCATTTGCACAGTTGTAAAATGTTTACAGCGACTCTATCGGGACCAAAAAAATCCTTACTCTACAGGTCAGTCCACTTCTTGTTGATTTTCGTTCAGAAACACATTTCATAAAATCTGTGGGGCTATTTTATAATTATGATGCTAACAGCGTCTGGTTAGCAACAGAAAAATTTTGCCGCAAAAAATTGGTATCATGTAATTCATTTTTATCGAATTTCTATCGATAACTTGCAGTGTGAAGTTAGGCCCATGTCCTAGTAAACCCGACATATTTAAAAAGTACTATTCTTCTATAACAAACATTTTTCGACGTAACCATTTTTATTTAACCGCATAATACTCTTCTTTACATAAACTATGACTATTAGCAACGGCAATTGTCAAAATATTCTTGTGTAATTTGTAGGTTATAATCTTCGAGTAATTAAATTAATATTTTTTTGGAATAATAGGGAAGGTAAACGAATTTAATTATGTATTCTCTTTTCGTCTAAATCGCATCAGTAATAATTATTGTGTCTGCTTGCCTTTATGAGTGTTTTTGTTAAAACTCCCGCCCATTGATGTTTAGGTTACTGTGTAATTGAACCATTTTCTTTCTAGATGGCTCCTAAAAACAAGTAGGGCATCGGCAATTGGAGTTGTTGCTACAATTTGTGGAGACCAACGTGGCCGCGGGGCTTAATAGTCCGGCGAGAAACGGGCCACTAGGCCACCAAGCGGTCATCAAATTGTGGGAAGGGTTTGCTCTGCGAGCAAACTCTATTGGAGAAGGCGTCCAGAAAACCCCTGAAGCCTGGAGAAAAGTGAGTTCTGTTTATATTTAACAGCATGGAATTTTTTCTGCCGAATGAGAAAATATGCAAGTCTGGAGTTGGATTATAAGAATCATGTCAATTAATAAACTTATACAAATATTGACTAGAAAATTGTACTAATATGGCTAAATCCTTTATTTTCGTTTATTTCCTGTCCATTATACTTTTTGTATTGTGTTATTTAAATATTGTGAGTGTACACAATGATTTAATAAGTGTATGTGCAATGGTCTATGTGTTTTTATTGCCTCTGGAAATGCTTGCATTTACATGTTCCATATCCAAAATAATAGACACAGAAGTTGTGGTAACAGTGCATTGGATTTATACATATCCATAGGCTACATTTCAGGCATACAAATATTCACAATTATCTTCTTCACTTAATATGTGCGTATCACCTCCGCACTTTTCCTGGCTTTGCAGCACTATCCAGTAAGAGCAATAATCACAGTTTTCCAGTATGAGAGTATAAACATTCAAACATTGTGTTATAATCGGATTTTTGTTACAAGCTTCTCTACAATCTTCGCTATCGCTGCCATATGCTGTAGCGCCGCCGCGACGCCAGTGCGTCAGGCTGATCGTCGACCAGTCGCTTCGCCAGTTGGCTCCTGAGCCAGTGAGGTCTGCTGTGGAACCACCTCTTCTGGAGCAGGCTGTTTCGCCAGCACACGGTAAGAGCAAGGAAAACGATTTAATTATTACGAAAAAAAAAACCTAAAAACAGCAAATTACCTAGTCCTGCAGCAGTAAAAACTCAGACCAATGGTAGCAGGCATAACTACTAGACCTCGGGCCAATCGGTAGCCAGTATTACACGCATACATATCTACAAGTAGTGCACAGGTATTACTACTAAAAGTAGTAGTAAGGTTGAAACTGTTTCAGATTAATGGATATTTTCACCAACCCTGAGTTTAGCGGCCGCCTAAATAAGGTCAAATCATAAAAATCTATTAATTGTTAAATGTATTAGGGAATTACTATGCCAAGAATCAGTTGGTGAAACTGGAACTTGTAAAACCTTCAATTCCGAACTGTGAAAATATAATTTTAATAAAACTATGTATTTATTTTTCTAGTCCCAACCGAGGCCAATGCATGTGTTCGTCCTCCATTGCCGCACGGCGTATACGTCATAGGTTAAGTAAGTGACTTTTTACAAATAATCAACAAACCACATATTTTGACCACTTTTCATCAGGTGGACCGCATGCTCATGTGCTGGGCCTAGATTATATATAAAACAAAAACACCTGAAATTACTCACACTACTCACATTAATCGCAACATATTGCTCTTAATTGAACTGACAGTAACAATTAGAATCAGTAAGTACGTATAGGTAAGAATAGATACATCAAAATTGACCATATTCTTTCTTAGTTCATGCCAATAATAATGATATATTTTCAGATCGCGAAGACATACCTGCATGGGCCGCACAAATAGAGGAGAGGCCAGTAGCCGCTGAGGAAGAACTGGCGGCGGTGGTTACTGGCATCAAACTATTATTGGAACAGCTGGTAGAGGTGCTGCGAAACCCGCCACAACATGATCCACCAACTTAAGGGATAAAATACAGAGCGCCGTTATCTCTATAAGATATTTTTTTAATATGTTGGCAGGGTTTTTCAAGTTTAATTGTTGTAAGCAGGCATAAATCTACATATACCTATCTTCTATTATTTTTTCTTACGTTTATTTTCTCTGCTTTAGAAATAAGTGCATAACAATTTCATTACAAAACACAAGTATAATGCCGAATGTGGATTAGCCGGGCTGGTCTGAAGGTATATTCTGTGCTGGGAATTGCTATCATACTCGTAAATATTTCCGCCATTAAATTTTATTGGCTTGATTTCATTAGATAAGTATTTTTTTTATATTATTTTAATTAGCATTTTTTATTAATAATCTTGTTGTTTTATACTTGGTATAATATCTAATTTTACCTAATGTACACTTTCCTAACTCTATTTTTTATGTACATAATTGTCACCCATGTGGCATGGCCGTGGGACAGCCTGTATACCACGCAAACTACTCCATCCTGCGATATAACTGTGTGAATGTAATTCAAAAAAATAATAAAATTAAGTTTAATGTGATTAATACAAGTGTAAGTTTGTATGGAAAATATAATTATTTTGTTACATATTTCAATTGTTGTTCTTATTTCATAAACACGAGTTATTTCATATGAAATTGGCGTTTTTTTGGGAGGAATAAAAAGTTAATTTTTTTTGTAAAATATATTTAATTAATCAAAGTATGCACCTTTGTTATCTATAATAATAATAATAATAATAATAATCTTTATTGCCAAACACAAGAATTATTCTTAATCCTAGAATATGGTGCCACCCAAACTAGGCAAATGCCTGTATCTTGGGTGTCAAGTTAAATTTATAGATACGTTTAAAATTAACATTTGATGTAGGCAAACTAAAGTAATACAAAAATTGAAAGAAAAAGGGACAATCCAGTTATGTAAATCAATGTTAAAATACAAATTTAAAAATAGTAATTATTTTGAAACAAAAAAAAAATATTTAAATCTCATTAAAATGTTGTAACAAGAGTACTACAATTTAAAGAAAAACTAAAAATAAAAATAAATTCTACAAATAAGAAAGACGAAATAAAGTAAGATTTGAATGTTTGTATGACAGTGTATGTGTGCAGGGTGTATTTTGTGAATATGCGTGAGTGTGTGTGTGTGTGTGTAAGGGGTGTGTTTGTATGAGTATTTGTGTGATTTTGCGCTAATATAAAGTTAATAATGTTACTGATGTGATGGAACTACATTAAGTTTTCTGTGTCGTTGTATGATAGATCATAGAGCCAGTTTTTAACTAATTTTGAGCAGATGAAATTGTTACAATTCTTTATCGGTATTCGTTTGATTACTTGATTATAAATATGTGATAAAGAGAAAAATGGACTTCGGCGGGCGATTTCAGAGATAGTTCTGGGAAGAGGAATATTAAAGGATCTCTTAGCTATAAGCTCTTGGTAGTCTGACCGCAATTTTACCTGCCTATGCGTTTTGACAGTTGCATTTAGAATGAATAATTGACGGACACGAAGAACCTTAAATTCTTTGTATAGGTCGTCAGTGGGGAATCTGAAAGGTTTTCTTAGTGTGACTTTTAAGAGGGCACGTTGGGCTCTTTCAATTTGCATGAAATAACTTTTTCCCGCACTACCCCACACCGTAATACAATATTGTATTATGGATTGGCACAGAGAGATGTAGACAAGCCTTAGGATTTCAACAGGAGTGCAGTCGCGAAGCTTTTTCATCACATATATGAGTTTTCTTACTCTTGCCGACAAGTCAATGATATGTTGTTTATAGTTTAAATTTGCGTCAATTGTTACACCTAAGTATTTTATTGTCTGAGAATGTTGTATTAGATCGCAGTTGCAGACAGAATTGTTTTTAATGCCTAGTGTGCAGCAGTGGAATTTGATGTTCATGTTAGAAGGCGGATTGGAAGCAGCAGTCTTTGTGAAGGTAATAAATTTTGATTTTTTGATGTTAAGAGTTAAAAGGTTTTTGTGTAGAGCTTCACCGATCAATGATAGTCCTGCCTCAGCGTGGGCTCTTGCTTCATCCCAGTTTCTACCATAAAACAAAACTGCCGTATCATCGGCATAAGCTATAGTATCAGAGTTTTGTAGAGGAAGTTTAATAATATCATTGAGGTACAGTATGAACAACGTTGGACCTAGCACACTGCCTTGAGGCACCCCAAATTCAATTGGGAGTTCAGAACTAAGGTGGTTGTCAATTTTTATGCGCTGTTTTCGGTTAGTGAGGTAACTTTGAAACCATTCTAGTGAAATGCCTCTGATGCCGAATGAATTTAGCTTCCTTAAGAGCAAGCCCACCGAGATAGTATCGAATGCCTTTGCCAAATCGAGAAAGGTACCAATACATCGCTCTCCATTTTCAATATGGCTGGAAACGAGATTGGCAAGGAGCGAAACTGCATCTTCGGTCGACTTGCCCCGTCTAAAGCCAAATTGATTGGTTGAGACAAGGCTATTTTTTTCTATAAAAGAAACTAAACGGTAGTTTACTATTTTTTCGAGTGCTTTGGCTAGTATACTGAGTAGAGCAATAGGTCTATAATTATCAGGGGATTTTTTAAGGCCACTTTTGAATATTGGGGATATGACTGCTACTTTCCAACAATTTGGGAAGACCCCTGTTTCGATACTTTTATTAAAAATATGGTTTATGGGAGTGAGAAGACAGGGAAGGGCTTTCTTAAGTAAGGGAACTGTTACATTATCTAAGCCAGGGGAGCTGTCATTTTTCATGTTTAGTATAACTCTGCGTATTTCTATTGGGTCTGTAGGAGATATAAAAAAGGAGTGTGCTGAGTTTTCATGAGGTCTATATTCTTTTATTAATGCTTCTTCAGATTGCTGAAGATTATTAAGAATTTTGCTGGAGAGCGATTTGCCTATTGTAGTAAAATGAGTATTGCAGAAATTAAGGGAGCTATCAATGCTATGTCTAGATTTTAATAATTCCAAAGGTGCGCTATTTCGAGTAGATGTTTGGCTTATGTTTTTAATTGTTTTCCATAATTTTTTTGGGTCTCTTTTGTTGTCCTCTATCAAGTTATTATTGTATTGTAGTTTGAGTTTGCGGAGAAGCGTACAACAAAAATTTCTATATCTGGTGTAAATTTTACGACGAACAATATCGATTGGATGGGATTTGGCATCACGGTGTAGCTTATCACGATGTCGCATGCATCTTATTAATCCGGGAGTAATCCAAGGCTTCAAAATTAGGTTTTTACGGCTAATTGTTTGTGTTGTTGTGTATTTTTGGACAGTATTAGTCAAGATTTCATTAAATAAATAAGTTGCTCTATTAACATTCTGTTCGTTTGTAATTGGTGTCCAGTCAACAAGATTAAGGTTGTTTACAACAGATTCAGTATCAAGTTTAGTTCGTGTTCGAGATCGACATAAGCACTCTTTTATTATAGGTATTCCAGCTATCACAACGTCATGATCAGTAATGGATAAGTGGCACACAGCCCCGATAGGCTTCGTGTTTGACTTTATAAAAATGTGGTCAAGGCATGCCATTCCTCTAGTAGCTTTTGTAATGGCCGGTAGAAAACTATGTGAAGCCATAATACAAAGGTATTCTGATAGTTGGTGGTAAGTAGGTTTACAGAGATCAATGTTCAAATCACCAGCTATTACAGCCATCGTCTTACTATTTAAAGTGTTTAATAGGGCATCTAATGAAGTAAGAAAAGGTTCAATTAATGTGACAGACGGGGACCGGTAGAGACCAAGAACAGCAATGTTGTTATTGATGTATACTAAAAGACTATCAGCATCATGTAAGTCTGATTCCTGTATAATCGTTTCGTAGGTTTCTTTGACATACATTACAACGCCACCACATTTGTTGACTTGTTTAACAGAGCGATACGTATTATAGCCAGAGATGTGGTCGATTATTAGATCATCTGTCAACCAGCACTCAGTTAAAACAATAACATCAATTTCTTTACCAATGTCGTTCAAAGCTACTACAAAATCATCAAAGTTTCTCTGAATACTTCTGATATTAAAAGAAAGAATTGTAAAATCATACTTATTAATTTTAAAGAAGCTTTGACACTCTTTTATGTCTTGATAAGAATGACAATCAATGACAGCGATTTCATCTAATTCATTTCCTACATTAAATAAAGTCATATTGATAAGGCAGGTAAAAATATATATTTTTTTGTAGTTTGTACCAAGGCGTCATTCTTAAAAACATATAAAATAGTATGAATAAGTAGCTTAGTTTATTACGTGAGTATAAGTTGATGCGTTTGAAGAGCACATTTAAAGGTGTAGGTATATGTTTGTGTGAGTGTATATGTGTGTGTTGTGTGTTGTGTGTATGATTATTGCATGAAATAGCATAATTGCTATTAAGTAGTAATAATGGTTTACAGTAGTGAAAGAAATAAAATAGAGTGAGAATTTTAAAGTAGAGTAGGTAAACAGACACACTTGTTATATAACATGTGTGGATGTGTATGAATATTAATGAAATTGTTTTATTATGGAAAAATCTGACCAGTTTGTTTAGCAGAGGTTGAGTGTAAATTGTGTTGAAGATCTTCCAGACTCTTGATCGCAATTGCGGGATGTCCGTCCTGCTTGCGAATATGTACTGTGCCATTTTTAATCCAACAGTATTTGTATCCAGTTTCTTTTGAGCTCTGACGAGCAGCCCGAAATAAATGGCGATTTTCCTGAGTAAGGCGTTCATTGATGTAGATTTTGAATTCTTTTTGCCCTGTTGTGTCTATTCCGATGTCAGAGCAACTTAGGTTGCGCTGCTTCATTTTTCCGGCTCTTAAGAGTTCATCACGTTTTTGACGCCTCAAAAATCTAACAATTAACGGGCGGGGTAATGAGGATGTGGAATCGCCACCTGACTTTATGTTTTGAGCAGTTCGTCTCAGGGGACCGACACGTGATGCGTAATCTATGTCTGAATCTTCTACATCTATGCCGAGTTTTTGACCAATTACAAGAGCAATATGGATTGGGTTTTCATTCGCACCTTCAGTTATTCCCGCAATTTCTACCTCATTTCGGAGGTGAGCCTGTGTCTGAGAGTTTAATTGTTCTTTTAATTGGGCTACAGTGTTTTGCAGCACAAGAGTGCTGGCTGCTCGCTCTTCCAGGTCGTGTAGTTTTATTTCTTGTTGAGACAGCTTATTTTCGTAATCATCAAGACGGGAGTTACATTTTGTTATGTGTTCCGTAAGGGATTTCATTTGAGCCTTGATTACTCCAACATCTTCGCGAATCAGTCTCATTTCATGTGCAAGATCACTCATTGACTCAGTGGATGTGTGGCTGGCAGCTGGAGCCATTACTTTGCGCGCTGGTTCACGGAAAGTTGTGTTATCGTCAGCGCACGTAGTTGCAGAACGCACCGGCGTGTTAGTGTTATCTAATTTAGGAATCTTAGTTTGGCACAGTGGACATACCCATGATAGTTTGGTTTCTTCAGTTAATTTCTTTATGTCTGGTAAATTTACACATATTGGGTGGTAGTTAGAACCGCATTTGCCACATTTTATGTGATGGTTAACTTTCGTTACCTTACTGCAAGCAGCACAGTTATTTACCATTTTTATGTAGGTACGAATAGGATCTGAACGCACCTTATCTTCTAACACTGCTGACTTTCCAAGCGGTTAGCGTTACGGTATCGAAGACGGGTCTCGGTTATAGGATTGTGTTGCGACAACGACGTCGAGCGGTGAGCGGGAGGCGCGGGTGTGCGCGCGCAAAAGCAAGCGGGACTGCCGGGTTCAAGCGCGAGCCAACCGCGAGTTGTCGTAGGTCATGGTATTAAAGTTTTGAAAAATTTAAACTGATATAACTTTTTAAATATTGTGTGTATCACTAAACAGTTTTCACAATTAGACAGGAGTTGGCTTTAATTTTGACACTGTTATAAAATAAACACTGAACTACAACATTTTACTATGAAATCTTAATTTAAAGTGAAGAGCAAACTAAAGTACGTTTACTCCGTACAAGATCCCGTCGCTCACTCTTCTATGCACTTTTGCCATCTCATAGGTAGTTGTAGGCCCTTTACAGAAAACCAAGGGGCCGATAATCAATAAACTCTTTGAAGGCGTTTTGGACTGCCGCATCGGAGTTGAATTTTTTTCCTTGTAAGAAGTTGTCCAAATTCCGGAAAAATGGTAATCTGTTGAAGCAAGGTCCGGGGAGTATGGTGCATGTCGCAGACATTCCAATTGTAGCTCATCCAACTTGGTGGTTGTTTGTTGTGCAGTGTGTGGTCTTGCGTTGTCATGAAGCAGCAGTGGCCTAGAGCGATTGACCAATCTCGGTTGTTTAGCAGCTAGTTCTTCCTTCATGGTTTGCAGTTGCTGACAATAGATATCTGCCATAATCGTTTGGCCAGATTTTAGAAAGCTGTAGTGAGCGACACCGGCGCTAGTCCACCAAACACTCACAAGTAAATTTTTCTGAGTCAATTTTCGTTTAGGGCAGGATTTGCTTGGGTCTCCAGGGTTCAGCCATTGCGACAGGCGCTTCCGATTATCATACAGTATCCACTTTTCATTACAAGGAATGATTCGATTTGTATTTACTGGTATCGCGGATACCTCGTCTCACTTTGGAAAGGGCCTGCTTTCGGCGCCGATCGTCCATGAGTGCCAAAAGAATTGCTCGTGCCATAGCCGCTCTAAAATTTAGATAAAATAATTTTATAAATCGCGATGGAATCACTGTAGTCTTTTTCACGACGCATAATCATCACATATTTACCTTATCTCTATATATAAAAAATTCACAGCCAAATTAAGCTGAAAAACTTCAAATAACAAGGATAGATTATAACTTGAAAAATAAAGTATGTCGGTATACTTTTCTTTCGACCAATCACAAGTTGCAATGGCCTTTAGAAACACCTCTCGACTTGTTTCTTACTTTCAAAGTATTTGTTAGCAACACACTCTGTCATTTCAATCGAGATTAAAATACGTGATCGCTATTTTCATACAAAACTAGTTTATCGATAGTCTAGAAATTGCTATCAAATCATGTGTTGCTAACACGAAGTTACATGATCGCATTACTGTCATTTTTGACACTTCATTGCAATTTTATGTTAGCAATCGAATTATAAAATAGCACCGCTGTAATTACACGATAAATATCGACACAATAAGTGTAATGGTGAAGCGATGTCACCACTTTCTTTACATTATTTTATCACAGATTACAACTCTGTGTATTTTATACTTTTGCTTTTACAGCGGTGCTATTTTATAATTCGATTGCTAACATAAAATTGCAATGAAGTGTCAAAAATGACAGTAATGCGATCATGTAACTTCGTGTTAGCAACACATGATTTGATAGCAATTTCTAGACTATCGATAAACTAGTTTTGTATGAAAATAGCGATCACGTATTTTAATCTCGATTGAAATGACAGAGTGTGTTGCTAACAAATACTTTGAAAGTAAGAAACAAGTCGAGAGGTGTTTCTAAAGGCCATTGCAACTTGTGATTGGTCGAAAGAAAAGTATACCGACATACTTTATTTTTCAAGTTATAATCTATCCTTGTTATTTGAAGTTTTTCAGCTTAATTTGGCTGTGAAATTTTTATATATAGAGATAAGGTAAATATGTGATGATTATGCGTCGTGAAAAAGACTACAGTGATTCCATCGCGATTTATAAAATTGTTTTATCTAAATTTTAGAGCGGCTATGGCACGAGCAATTCTTTTGGCACTCATGGACGATCGGCGCCGAAAGCAGGCCCTTTCCAAAGTGAGACGAGGTATCCGCGATACCAGTAAATACAAATCGAATCATTCCTTGTAATGAAAAGTGGATACTGTATGATAATCGGAAGCGCCTGTCGCAATGGCTGAACCCTGGAGACCCAAGCAAATCCTGCCCTAAACGAAAATTTACTCAGAAAAATTTACTTGTGAGTGTTTGGTGGACTAGCGCCGGTGTCGTTCACTACAGCTTTCTAAAATCTGGCCAAACGATTATGGCAGATATCTATTGTCAGCAACTGCAAACCATGAAGGAAGAACTAGCTGCTAAACAACCGAGATTGGTCAATCGCTCTAGGCCACTGCTGCTTCATGACAACGCAAGACCACACACTGCACAACAAACAACCACCAAGTTGGATGAGCTACAATTGGAATGTCTGCGACATCCACCATACTCCCCGGACCTTGCTTCAACAGATTACCATTTTTCCGGAATTTGGACAACTTCTTACAAGGAAAAAAATTCAACTCCGATGCGGCAGTCCAAAACGCCTTCAAAGAGTTTATTGATTATCGGCCCCTTGGTTTTCTGTAAAGGGCCTACAACTACCTATGAGATGGCAAAAGTGCATAGATAACAAAGGTGCATACTTTGATTAATTAAATATATTTTACAAAAAAAATTAACTTTTTATTCCTCCCAAAAAAACGCCAATTTCATATGAAATAACTAGTGTTTATGAAATAAGAACAACAATTGAAATATGTAACAAAATAATTATATTTTCCATACAAACTTACACTTGTATTAATCACATTAAACTTAATTTTATTATTTTTTTGAATTACATTCACACAGTTATATCGCAGGATGGAGTAGTTTGCGTGGTATACAGGCTGTCCCACGGCCATGCCACATGGGTGACAATTATGTACATAAAAAAATAGAGTTAGGAAAGTGTACATTAGGTAAAATTAGATATTATACCAAGTATAAAACAACAAGATTATTAATAAAAAATGCTAATTAAAATAATATAAAAAAATACTTATCTAATGAAATCAAGCCAATAAAATTTAATGGCGGAAATATTTACGAGTATGATAGCAATTCCCAGCACAGAATATACCTTCGGACCAGCCCGGCTAATCCACATTCGGCATTATACTTGTGTTTTGTAATGAAATTGTTATGCACTTATTTCTAAAGCAGAGAAAATAAACGTAAGAAAAAATAATAGAAGATAGGTATATGTAGATTTATGCCTGCTTACAACAATTAAACTTGAAAAACCCTGCCAACATATTAAAAAAATATCTTATCGAGATAACGGCGCTCTGTATCTTATCCCTTAAGTTGGTGGATCATGTTGTGGCGGGTTTCGCAGCACCTCTACCAGCTGTTCCAATAATAGTTTGATGCCAGTAACCACCGCCGCCAGTTCTTCCTCAGCGGCTACTCGCCTCTCCTCGATTTGTGCGGCCCATGCAGGTATGTCTTCGCGATCTGAAAATATATCATTATTATTGGCATGAACTAAGAAAGAATATGGTCAATTTTGATGTATATATTCTTACCTATACGTACTTACTGATTCTAATTGTTACTGTCAGTTCAATTAAGAGCAATATGTTGCGATTAATGTGAGTAGTGTGAGTAATTTCAGGTGTTTTTATTTTATATATAATCTAGGCCCAGCACATGAGCATGCGGTCCACCTGATGAAAAGTGGTCAAAATATGTGGTTTGTTGATTATTTGTAAAAAGTCACTTACTTAACCTATGACGTATACGCCGTGCGGCAATGGAGGACGAACACATGCAGTGGCCTCGGTTGGGACTAGAAAAATAAATACATAGTTTTATTAAAATTATATTTTCACAGTTCGGAATTGAAGGTTTTACAAGTTCCAGTTTCACCAACTGATTCTTGGCATAGTAATTCCCTAATACATTTAACAATTAATAGATTTCTATGATTTGACCTTATTTAGGCGGCCTCTAAACTCAAGGTTGGTGAAAATATCCATTAATCTGAAACTGTTTCAACCTTACTACTACTTTTAGTAGTAATACCTGTGCACTACTTGTAGATATGTATGCGTGTAATACTGGCTACCGATTGGCCCGAGGTCTAGTAGTTATGCCTGCTACCATTGGACTGAGTTTTTACTGCTGCAGGACTAGGTAATTTGCTATTATTAGGTATTTTTTTTCGTAATAATTAATCGTTTTCCTTGCTCTTACCGTGTGCTGGCGAAACAGCCTGCTCCAGAAGAGGTGGTTCCACAGCAGACCTCACTGGCTCAGGAACCAACTGGCGAAGCGACTGGTCGACGATCAGCCTGACGCACTGGCGTCGCGGCGGCGCTACAGCATATGGCAGCGATAGCGAAGATTGTAGAGAAGCTTTTAACAAAAATCCGATTATAACACAATGTTTGAATGTTTATACTCTCATACTGGAAAACTGTGATTATTGCTCTTACTGGATAGTGCTGCAAAGCCAGGAAAAGTGCGGAGGTGATACGCACATATTAAGTGAAGAAGATAATTGTGAATATTTGTATGCCTGAAATGTAGCCTATGGATATGTATAAATCCAATGCACCACAACTTCTGTCTATTATTTTGGATATGGAACATGTAAATGCAAGCATTTCCAGAGGCAATAAAAACACATAGACCATTGCACATACACTTATTAAATCATTGTGTACACTCACAATATTTAAATACCACAATACAAAAAGTATAATGGACAGGAAATAAACGAAAATAAAGGATTTAGCCATATTAGTACAATTTTCTAGTCAATATTTGTATAAGTTTATTAATTGACATGATTCTTATAATCCAACTCCAGACTTGCATATTTTCTCATTCGGCAGAAAAAATTCCATGCTGTTAAATATAAACAGAACTCACTTTTCTCCAGGCTTCAGGGGTTTTCTGGACGCCTTCTCCAATAGAGTTTGCTCGCAGAGCAAACCCTTCCCACAATTTGATGACCGCTTGGTGGCCAAGTGGCCCGTTTCTCGCCGGACTATTAAGCCCCGCGGCCACGTTGGTCTCCACAAATTGTAGCAACAACTCCAATTGCCGATGCCCTACTTGTTTTTAGGAGCCATCTAGAAAGAAAATGGTTCAATTACACAGTAACCTAAACATCAATGGGCGGGAGTTATAACAAAAACACTCATAAAGGCAAGCAGACACAATAATTATTACTGATGCGATTTAGACGAAAAGAGAATACATAATTAAATTCGTTTACCTTCCCTATTATTCCAAAAAAATATTAATTTAATTACTCGAAGATTATAACCTACAAATTACACAAGAATATTTTGACAATTGCCGTTGCTAATAGTCATAGTTTATGTAAAGAAGAGTATTATGCGGTTAAATAAAAATGGTTACGTCGAAAAATGTTTGTTATAGAAGAATAGTACTTTTTAAATATGTCGGGTTTACTAGGACATGGGCCTAACTTCACACTGCAAGTTATCGATAGAAATTCGATAAAAATGAATTACATGATACCAATTTTTTGCGGCAAAATTTTTCTGTTGCTAACCAGACGCTGTTAGCATCATAATTATAAAATAGCCCCACAGGTTTATGTTCATTCTTTTACCTCGCCCCGTAGACCACAGACTTATATATATAATGTAGTGTTGCCTGACTATCGATTGCCTATCGATAGGTTGTCAATACTATAGTGACCTCGAAAAATAGTCATAATATCGATAGGCCTATCGATACTATTGAAATTTTACAATGCTATCGATAGTTTTACTACAACGATATTTACCCTCAGTTCAATAGTATTGCACCGGAATTTTAGTCAACATTATTAGTTCATTAGTATATTTTAAATAGTTGTATCTAGTAACTTCCCTTTACTCACTTAATTTATGCGTCTGCGATTAGTTTAACCAAGAGTGCAGGGTAATTCCTAAGGTTTGAATTCATCACGATACTATCGAATTTTGGTAAAATATCGATGTAGTAAAACAATCGATAGTATCGACAGTGATTGAAGTAAAATACGCCATAATAGTGATAGTATCGATACTATCGATAGTATTGCACTTTATCAATAGTATTGCTCAATTTCTTGGATAGATACTATCGATAGTATTGTAAAATTTCAATAGTATCGATAGGCCTATCGATATTATGACTATTTTTCGAGGTCAACTATCGACACATCAATTATCGATAGTTAAGCAACGCTAATATAGTGCTACAAGGATCTTTTGGCAATGGAGAGCGTCGCTAGTGTCGTCGATAAAAGACTGTCAAAATGAGTTATTTTTCTAAAGAATATTTTTAGTTCCTCTTTTGGCCACCGGCCTAAACACTACGTTTAAACCGTAGACAGATTTTCCCCACTAGGAATAAAAATCAATCCTAATGTCTATGATTTCCTGCTTATCAATCACATTCTCTGAAGCCTTATTCATGATCCTTCTTGCTGGATGTGCTTGATGTTGATTTTGCATCCAACTAGATAGCCTCGATAGATTTCTTTAACATTTCTAAGATTACCTATAGTAAGAAAGAATCCCCGACTGGTCAGGGGCGCACCTTACTATAGATATAACTCGATGTCATATATGATGGATGCGCACACAGTACTAAGTTTCCCGCACACGAGCCAGATACATGCCGCCGCAGGCCGCGGCATGTGGTGCTGGACCCCCCCGACCCACTCACCGCTCTCCTAGACTCAGATGTCGAGGAGAACGACACACGCACACTCCCCGCCAGACACCGACCTCGCCGGCGAGGTCGACGAACTCCCGCTTCCGCTAGAAGGTGCATCTACTTACCTAGACGCACCTTGGCACCCGACAAGCCCGCTGAGTTTCTTGCCGGATCTTCTCAGTCGAGGTCGCGTTCCGATCCGGTGGTAGATTTACCCTCGCCACCTCTCCTGGCAGCGGCCCAAGCCGAGGTCGTGTCCCTAGTGACGCCCTTGAGCTAGCTGCCCCCCTGCCCCTATGGCTGGAGCGCACTTGCGCTCGCCTTCTGTCCGGGTGAAGTTGTTATGGCCACTCTGGCCAACAACATATAGTCAATTCAAAAAAAAAAAAAAGTACTGAGTCAGTACCTAATCTTAACTCAGAATAAAGTACACCTCACTACAACATAAGACCTTGAACAGACAGACACGGCAGGATGGATCATGAATAACTTGAATAAGGCTAAAGGGGCTCATAGGCCCATTGCATTCATAACCATTGATCTATATTATTAATTATCTACGACTTTTTTGTTATCTGTGTATGACAGCAAGCAACAGAATGCAGAAACTGTCAAAAATTGTTGATGGACATTGGACATGTTATTTTACTGTCATGCAGTGTGAAACATAAATAAAGCATATTAGTTTTTGTAAAAATCATGACTTAATACTCAGGCCTAATCTGTTAATATGAAATAATATATTTAATTTAATAACTGCCACTCACATATTTGTTTTAATTAATGACATTATGGATGGTTTAATTCACGCGGCATTGGAAGCTGAGGTATTTCATTGCTTTTCTTTATTTATTTTGAGAGCTCTACCAGACGAAATATGCCTGTTTTTATATTAACTAACAACTGCGTATTGATATTTCAGGTAATACTTAACCGGGCGAAACATGTGAACACAAATTTATCACAATTCAGGAGTGGTGTCCAAGACCATAAAATGACTTGGACTCATGATAAGATGCACCTTGCTGAATCTGTCGATGAGTCGAGAATGAAGTTTCAACGTAATTCGTCCGGATCTGCTTCCAAGGCTACGGAGAAGTTTGATTTATTTAAAAAACTTCAAGAACTTTATAATGAGCTGAGCAGAGATGAAACACAGCAGGCCAACTATGTAAGTCTTATGTGAATCAATTTACATGTAATTCAGTGATTTTTTCATATATTATTGGCATTTAAAGTAAAATATTGAAGTCTGTTTATTATTCTGGCATTATACCGTCCACTGCCTAAAGTGCAGTATTATTGCTTTATGATTTAACCTGTGTTGTTTCACGATAAAATGTTCAACTTGTGATTTTATTTGCTACTCAGATGTTGGTATAATTTATTAAAAATAGGTACTTCCTACAGCATTATAATTCTGATCGGTTACACAATAAAAATATTCTCAATCATTATTTGCAGCAAGGGCTGAAGACAACATCATATTTATTGGAAAAGTTATTAGCAATATATAATCTTAATACACTGATTATCAACTTGTATCCGGGCAATAAGGGATATTCCTTGTCATTGAAAGTAAACGGCAACTCACAGTATCTTCATCCACCGGATGGACATGTAAGTACATAATATATTGTCCACAGCTCTAACAGAGACAATAAACAAGCTTCTGATGTGATATTATAACTCAGTTACAAGCAAACTGCATCCACTATCTCATTATAAATATAGTAATTTTTATATTGGTTCCTATACTTATTTACTTTAATTAAACATTTTTCTATGTGGTGAACCCACTGTGCTATTTCAAATGAAATTGTTCATACATATATATGTATACTCAAGCTTGTATGCTATGGTGTTATGCATATACCGCTAATTGCCCCATGCTAGAATCCTGATACACCTTTGGCTACATTCATAGATCTATTCATTGCCATCGGTTAAGCAAGCTAAAGACTTGACCTTTTTGAAGAGACCATTAACTTGGCCATGAAATGTTCTTCTTGGGCACGCTTTTCCAACACTGCCTTCTTGGTTCCTCTGTGTAATTCTTATGTCCATCCCTGCATGGCAAAATTATTTTGGCATCCCATATTACTTACTAGTTATTTGATTACTTTATAATTATCTTAATATCCACGTACATGAGGTCCACATTAATATATTGTTATTGCTAGTCATCAACAAATCAAGAGGATACACTAATAGAAACACCGAGATGGCCGTATGAAGAAGAGGAGCTATTGAGTTACATTGACAACGAAGAGTTGCCAGTTGTGTTGCTGGACCTGCTGGAGTCAGAACACTCTTGCCTCTTCTACTCTGGATGTATAATCGCTCAAATAAGAGACTACAGACAGGCATATCCTAGTTTTCTATGTGATACTCATCATGTACTATTGAGACCCACCAATCAGGTATGTACAACAAAGCATTTTTTGTGTTCTTATTAGTTATTAGATATATTAGGCAAGGCAAAGGTCTATCCTAGCAAATTGATACTTCATTTAATTCTTATTAATGCTATTCCTATATTTGGAGCATACATATTTAGTTTAAAAGTTTACATAATTTATTGATTTGAGTATCACTGACTCACTTCTGGCTTAATAATATAAAATAGGAAATTGATCAGAAGCTTAATGCGTTGGACAGCTTTAACTAAAGTATAATTATCAATACTTCAAAATACTTTTTTAATGTTTGCTTTTTTTGGTAGCATTTCACATATTTAAATGTCAAGCAATACTCACCAATGTATGCACAATTTTATGTTGACTACTTTAATTTCCTCCAAATGCAATGGAGATGTAACTGCAGTTATCAATCTTGGAGCCAACCATTAACTTCTATGATTAAATTTTATTTTATAAATATATTTGCCATGAATCACTAATAAGTGATATCCATATCAATAAAATTACATACACATTTCTTGTGCTTAAACACATCTGACACCATTATGTAATCTAAGAGATTGGAGAAAAATAACAAAAATTGAAAAAAATGGAAATGCCAATTTTGATTAGATTTATTTAATTATGAATTTAATAAAACACACATAAGTTACATTCTGCAATTACCTTTTGTAAATTATGCTTGTATAATTTTCAATATACACGTAAGGTACTGTTGGATGTTGGATATCTTATTACAATATAATTAACAATACATAATTAAAAAGTCAATTTCGTTGATCGCATAATATATTCTGCAGAGCATAATAACAGACGCGATGTGCATCGGCGGCCGTTGCGGCTGGGCTGGCGAAGAACGCGGTGCTCTAGAAGCAGTGGAAGCCGCACTAGTCCATGCTGCTGCGCCGCCACTCTGCTTAGACCCGCGACCGGCCGTGGGGCTACTGGCAGCCAGGCTACACGCCGCACCTAGACTGTTCAATACTCCAAGAATTAGGCGACAAGCAAAGAGATTCTCACAGGTTCAAAATATTAATCCTACTAATATTATAAATGCGAAACTTTGTGAGTGTGGATGTATGTATGTTACTCTTTCACGCAAAAACTACTGAACGGATTTGAATGACATTTGAAACACAGATAGTTTATAACCTGGATTAACACATAGAATAATTTACTTAAGTCTACGCGGACAAAGTCGCTTGCATAACCTAGTAATTAATATTTGTGTAGTTTGCAATAGAAATATAATATTATTTCCAACAGCTTTTTAGGATTTTTTTATAGGTTCCACGACAAGTTAATGTTTCCCTTGTACTTGATAAGAGTCAAATATCCAATCTCTAGAGACCATGGTCTTACTGTGTGTCTACTGTAGACGCTGGCTTACAGGAGTAACGGTGGAGTGTGTATCCAAGGTGTTCTCATATTCTGAGCTAATTTCATTACCACAAAATATATTGACTTATTTTAAAATATCTGACGCTGAATAAATACACACTTTGTTTCTTAGATCAATGTGTACATAAAAAAGTTTCATCCTTTTAGGTGGCAGTAAATAGAAAAAGGAAATTGGATCAGTTCACACATTACCACGGTTTGGAATTGTTGGATTTGATTCATCGCCAGCGAGCGAAGAATAGTAGGCAATCGGTACCGCACACAAGGCTCACATCAAAGTACCCTAAGAAACCACCAGAGGTAAGTGAAGTTACAGCGCCACCATATTATCTATTGCCAGGTGGCCAAAACTGGAACTAGCGTATCCATCATGAAAGTCGAACTGTGAAATACAGTGGCGACGCTGTCACCTGAACAGATAAAGTTGGTGTTAATCTCCATGGTACTCAACCTGTTTCTATTGTTATATCATGGCTTAGTATATCCTTTTTGACTTCTATCAGATATTAAAATTTAAGTAACGCTTCCCAAAATGTGTTTTTAACATAATCATAAAAATTAATTTATAGATAATATCAGACAGACCGAGCGTAGGCCGCTCGGCTCACTGCACCGGGTGATTGCGGGTTCGATTCCCGTCAGGGTAAACTTCGGAAATGGCCGTTTCGTAATTTTCCCTGGTCTGGGTGTCATCGCGATCGCTCCTCGTCCATTGTACGGAACCCATAGTAAAAGCGATGCTTAGTTTGGGACCAGACAGATTGGTGTGTTCGTCTGGCGATAATAGTACATTGTTACACAAGGGGTGAATGTAACCCTCGGTCTATTGGCGCCCTCGCTACGCTCAGGCGCCAAACCACGTCTCGGGCCAAAATAAGTCTTTCACCCGAGGTAAACACTGTGCTTTTCATTACGAATACAAGGAAAGTAAAAATAAAAACAGGAATTGGCTAAAGAAATAATACAAGTCAGTATGAACAATACTTTACAACTCGAAAAAAAAATATGCCGCCTATTTTGTTTCTTTTTTCGTTGGCCGGCCAACTTCATTATTTAGCCATTATTTTTCATTTTCATCTTTAAATATTTTGCCCAAATCTATGTTATTTTAAAGAAATTGTTGAAACTAAATTATAATTTTTATATACATTTATAAATATATATTTTTTAATTAATACTTCACTTTATGTTATTTCAATTTAACATCGCGCTGTAATTGAGTGACTGTAGAAAAAAGTTGGAACATGGTTCCATAGAAATGTGAAAATGGAACTAGTTTTTTTTTAATAATTTTACAGCTGTCAGTTGAAAGCTATTCTCCCTAGGGCGGAAAAGTATTAATTTCAACCCGCTCCGCAGGCAACTTCAGACCTACTTTCCGAGTATGAGTAATGAAATAATTATTATTTTTACAGGTATTCAAACCAATAGAACCACCGAAAATGGATCCATTACCGCTAGCAGTGCCCTCGGAATCGAACGGTCCGCTGCGACTCGCGCGCGCGTACGAGCGGCCGCGCGCCACGCCCGACTGCCAGCCGCAGCTGGTCGAGGAGTACATCCTGGAGACCGAGAAGACGTCGCCGCACGCCGGCGCTGGCTTTTTCCACATTAAACTGTCGATATTGCAGAGGCCGTCCGACCAAGAGTTCCTCGGGGAGTTGTATGTGGATAGAGATCACGTGGAAGGCGAGAGGAATGGCGCTGCGTGCCGGTTTACGTTAGGTAAAAATAATTAAACCGTTACCTTTTTTTAAGTCAGGAAAACCCATCATGGGTCCCAGTCTACCACGAGGAGGCAGACTGGGTATGTGAGACTCCTACTCATTAAAACCTGACGGTGTTCCACCGCTGCGCTTGTTGGTGGTCCACGGGGAGGTAGAAATTCTTCCGCATCCCACCAGCGGCTGTCCACTTGCGCGAATTAAACCCTAACCTAACGTCTCACTTCATAGGCACGGGCCTCCCCTCAGTAATAGGGCGATTCGGGCCATAATCATATGTCTTTCGAAAATTAGTCAGATTTTCTAAGACATGCAGGTTTCCTCACGATGTTTTTCTTTACCGTGAGCATGTGACGTCACACCTATGTTGAGCTTGAATTGAGCTGGATATATATAAATTTTATTATTCTCATCTCAGGGTCAAGACTCCAAGCTAATAAATACATACAACAGTTTACGGAGATATTCACAGAGGAGGGACGCAAGTCTGTTAGGATAAAACACATTGTGCCTGGACAACTGCCGCGTGTGTCTTTCACAGGTGGAATGAGGGAATTGGTGAGATATATATATTATTTAACTTATTACTAACTACAACTAGTTTCAAACGTTGTTCTGCTATATAAATTATACTATAGTACGCATGCATTATACATATACCCCTTCCTCTCAAATCACTCTATCTATTAAAAACACTGCATCAAAATCCGTTGCGTAGTTTTAAAGATCTAATCATATATAGGAACAGACAGACAGCTACAAATAACAAACATCAGGTCACTGTAGTTTATAAGAAAATTTATGAAAAATAAAATAATTACTATAATCTGATCTAATAACTATTGACATATCGATAGAACCTCACTGGGCGATCACTGTTGAGACGATTTCCCTTCCCTATATTGATATTGACAAGAGTATTATAATGTAGGCTGATGAAAAAAAGGGTTGTTGATGGATTGACATTGGTTTACGAAAGTTAATAATAAGTGGTTTGACCCGTTTGGCACTAAGGGTGTGAGTGACTACACCGATCAATCGACTATCGATCGAACCATCAATCGTTGTTAGGATGAGATGAGTCGATCGACGGTATATCGATTACTGTGATAACCTAACAATATTCTATTGGAACAGGGTCAGCAACTGTTGCTGCAACAGCGTTCGGCGGCTGCAACAAGTTCTACAGTTCAAACGCACGCCACCACTGTGCCTGTCGTGTAAGTTACACAATATGACGTTATAAAGCAATATAAATAAGAGTGTTTATTGATTATTTATTATATTTTTTGGTGAACAGTACTTCAGCAATAGCAGCAACACCGAACAGTCATACGAACACTCGACAGCTACCTATACTTGTGAGTACACAGTTGTTCTACAGTGCTTGAGACCATAGTACACGACGAAACGAGCTTGCCTGCTGCTGGTAAATGACATGCTGTTTTACTGCCTTGTGTATTGTACCTCTTATATGTCATATGCTTACGTGAGTGTGGGTCTTTGTGCTAGACAATACAGTTCCTATTTCAAATCCAATTCGTTGATTGGTCTATAATAAATAGATGTGCACGCACATTAAATTGATTCCAAATTTGGAAATCGACATCGTTGATTGGTCGGATACACGCACACAATTATAATCTGTAAGCTAACAACTTATCATAATTTCTATATGATTGTGGCGACCTCACATTCACGTCGCCCACAGAATCCGTTCATTGTATTGAGGCACTGCATTTAGCGCCTCAATACAATGTACGGATTCTGTCGGCGACGTGAATGCGAGGTCGCCACATGATTATCACTTGCTTAAGGTGAAGGAAAACATCGTGAGGGAACCGGCATCTCTTAGAAAATCTAACAAATTTTCGAAAGACATGTGAAATCAGGGAAACCGCAAGCTGGGTGGATTACGGCCTGAATCCCCCTCGTAGTGAGGGGAGGCCCGTGCCCAGAAGTAGGACGTCAAAAGGAGCTAAATTATTATTATTATAACCACTTACCAAAATAACGGGCACGCATGTCTTACTTTTGATTTTAGATATATTACCTTATTGTTTATGCCAGGCGCAATTACAGCAAGTGGGTAGCGTCACGGCGGTGGGCAGCGTCGTGGGGAGCGTGGGCAACGTGGGCGCAGTCGTGGGCAGCGTTGTGGGAAGCGTGGGCAACGTGGGCGGAGTCGTGGGCAGCGTTGTGGGGAGCGGGGCAGCTACACCCGACAATGCTCTGAAACAACAGCCTTCGCCCACGACACCGAGGCTATCGCCTCAGGTATGTTTAACATAGAATAGACAGTATAATATTTTTCATTACTCATACTCTGAAAGTGGGTCTGAAGTTGCCTGAGAAGCGGGTTGAAAGTAATACTTTTCAGGCCCGGGAGTTTCGCTTTTAACTGACAGCTGTCAAATTATAAAAAAAAAACTAGTTCCATTTTCACATTTCTATGGAACCATGTTCAAACTTTTTCTACAGTCACTCAATTACAGCACGATGTAAAATTGAAATAACATAAAGTTAAGTATTAATTCAAGAATATATTTTTTTAAATGACTTAATTATAATTTAGTTCCAACAATTTTTTTAAAATAACATAGATTTGGGCTAATTATTTAAAGATGAAAATGAAAAATAATGGCTAAATAATGAAGTTGGCCGGCCAACGAAAAAAAAAACAAAATAGGCGGCAATCCGATTTTTTTTTTCGAGTTGTAGAGTATTGTTCATACTTCCTTGTATTATTTCTTTAGCCAATTCCTGTTTTTATTTTTACTTTCCTTGTATTCGTAATGAAAAGCACAGTGTTTACCTCGGGTGAAAGACTTATTTTGTCCCTCCAACTATTAGCGCCCTCGCTACGCTCGGGCGCCAAACCCCGTCTCGGGACAAAATAAGTAACTTTCACCACTCATGTAACAATGTACTATTTCATTCCTCATACTCGGAAAGTAGGTCTGAAGTTGCCTGAGGAGCGGGTTGAAAGTAATCCTTTTCCGCCGTGGGAGAATCACTTTCGACTGACAGCTGTCAAATTATTAAAAGAAAGTTCCATTTTCACATTTCTATGGAACCATGTTCCAACTTTTTCTACAATTACAGCGCGATGTAAAGTTGAAATAACATAAAGTTAAGTATTAATTAAAGAATTTATATTTTTAAATGACTTAATTATAATTTAGTTTCAAAAAATTCTTTAAAATTACATAGATTTGGGAAAAATATTTAAAGATGAAAATGAAAAATAATGGCTAAATAATGAAATTGACCGGCCAACGAAAAAAAAGAAAAATAGGCGGCAATCCGACCTTCATTTTGTTTTTCGAGTTGTAGAGTATTGTTTATGCTTCCTTGTATTATTTCTTTAGCCAATTCCTGTTTGTATTTTTACTTTCCTTGTATTCGTAATGAAAAGCACAGTGTTTACCTCGGGTGAAAGACTTATTTTGGCCCGAGACGTGGTTTGGCGCCTGAGCGTAGGGAGGGCGCCAATAGTTCGAGGGATTCACCCCTTGTGTAACAATGTACTATTATAGTATCGTATTTTTATTTATTACTATCGACTTTGTCCGCGTAGAATAGTGTCTTTGGATATTTCCATACAAACTTTCATCCCCTATTCCTTATTGTTATTTTACATCCTTGAGGGTAAAACTTTTGCAAACTTTGAATTTCATGGTTATTTATGTCGAATCAACAGCCTAAATAGTACATTGTTACACGAGTGGTGAAAGTGACTTATTTTTCCCGAGACGGGGTATGGCGCCCGAGCGTAGCGAGGGCGCTAATAGTTCGAGGGACAAAATAAGCCTTTCACCCGAGGTAAACACTGTGCTTTTCATTACGAATACAAGGAAAGTAAAAATAAAAACAGGAATTGGCTAAAGAAATAATACAAGGAAGTAAGAACAATACTCTACACCTCGAAAAAAAAAGATCGGATTGACGCCTATTTTGTTTTATTTTCGTTGGCCGGCCAACTTCATTATTTAGCCATTATTTATCATTTTCATCTTTAAATATTTTGCCCAAATCTATGCTATTTTAAAGAAATTGTTGAAACTAAATGATAATTAAGTCATTTAAAAATATATATTCTTTAATTAATACTTAACTTTATGTTATTTCAATTTTACATCGTGCTGTAATTGAGTGACTGTAGAAAAAGTTTGAACATGGTTCCATAGAAATGTGAAAATGGAACTAGTTTGTTTTTTTTATAATTTGACAGCTGTCAGTTGAAAGCGATTGTCCCGGGCCGGAAAAGTATTACTTTCAACCCGCTCCTCAGGCAACTTCAGACCTACTTTCAGAGTATGAGTAATGAAAAATAAGTTTCAAGCTTATAGCACTAAAAATGATATTTCCATAAAAATTTTCATCCCCCCTTTCAACCTCTTACAACCCGAAGGTACAAGTTACAAGATTAGGATTATTAACAGTGGTAGAGATGTCGCAGCCAACTAGCTTAATTCGCCGTTCAATTAACAGCCTAGCCACTTTGCTAAATAATAATAAATATTTGACGACCGCTTGGCTTAGTGGTTCGAGCGTAGGGCGCTCGGCTCACTGCATCGGGTGGTTGCGGGTTTGATTCCCGTCAGGGTAAATTTCGGAAATGGCCTTTTTGTAATTTTCTCTGGTCTGGGTGTCACTGGGATGGCCCCCAGTCCATTATATGGTGCCCATAATACAAACATTGCTTAGTTTGGGACTATACAGTTGGTGTGTTCGTCTGGCGATATTTATTTATTAATACTTCAGTTATATTATTCTCTATTAAATATTAAGCCGCCACCTGAGTCTTAAAGGCATTACATTTTGCTAGGCATCAACGAATCAGTTGTTAGCGCAACAACTGACCAACCCACCGCAGCCGCTCAACCCTCAAAAGATGCAGTCAGCCATCATTCATATACAACGTCCATTGCTGTCTTCCGCCGGCACCTCACAGGTATATATAAATCTATATTCTATATATCGACGGAAGAAAGCGGAATTGTCGTAACTTGAAAAACACAACTTTACACCAGAGCCAAAAAACTATTTCAAAAATTCATAACTAATATATTTATTGAGATAGAAAGTTGAAAATTGGTATGTATTTATATTAATCTAAGGCCTATCTGATGCTTTTATCTAAATTGTCGTAAAGTGTGTGTATCAAGGATTTTGCACAAGTTACGCCAATTCATGTTTCAATTTTAGGCTGCAAAAATGTTTATCTATGTATCCTGTTTGCGGATTATTATTGAAAGCAAACTACCATTTTGCTAGTACACGTTTAATGCTCGGCAACAGACTGCCCGATCTACCAGTATATTCGACTACCCTCAATAGTACAAACATTACATCCCTCTACCACTAGATACAAAAATAAACAAAACTATTCCTAAATTTTATAATTGACTGTTCTTAATCTGGCTTTCCGTATTGGATATCTTCGAATAGAACTTTGCTCTGGAACATCGGTTCCATCCTCAGAACGTTGCTGATCAGCCTTTCTAGCTTCTTCCTCTCCGGTTTCTTCCACGCTTTCCACCGCATCTGCATATATTTCTCCCTCTGTCTCTTCACGAGCCTCCAAAACTACTGGCAACGCCGTTGATGTTGATTCAAACCTGGGTGGTTGGCACTCTTCCTTCTCCATGTTGCCTTCCGCTTGTGGAAGGTTATCCCCATCCATTACCTCAAACGAACTCTGCTCCGTGGTCGAGCTGATATCTTCCTTATAGTCTCCAATGCTCCCATTATCATCGTTTCCAAATTCATCTCCTTTATACTTCAATAGCTGATCAACATGTTTCCTCACCGTTTTATTCATATCCCGTGGTAATACGATAAACATTTTACGTCCTAACTTTCCCTTAATTATTCCTATTTTCCAAGTGTGTTTATTTCCATTCTGGAAATAATATTTGTATAAAACTTTATCTCCAATTTTAAATTTAATATTTCTCAATCCTCCATAGTTAATTTGCTGTGAGATCTGTTTAGAACAAACATTTTTATTAGCTGCGAATGTCGACGAATTAGGATTATTATCTAGGCTTGTATTTCGCAACAAGTCGAACCGACAGCGCAGTGGTCGCCCCAACAACAACTGAGCTGGTGAGAAACCGGTTGTGCAGTGAACCGAATTCCTATAATCAAATAAGAATTTATTTAGTTTTTCTAATATTACTTTATAGTTTTTATTTATTGACATTATAATTTTTAGGGCTCTTTTCACCGTTTTTACACAATTTTCAGCTTGCCCATTAGAAGCCGGGTGATAAGGGGCAATTGTAATATGCTTGATTCCCTGACTGTCACAAAAATCTTGAAATTCCTGAGAGCAAAAATTTGTTGCATTATCTGTAACCAAAAACCGGACTAAACCAAATCTACTGAATATTTCATTAAGTTTATCAATAATAGATCTCGTGTCCGAACTACTCATTAAACAACATTCCACCCATTTCGAATGGGCGTCAATCGCAATTAAAAATTGTCTACCCTCCAAGCTAAACATATCCAGATGAACGCGGTCCCACGCGCGGTCTGGGTATGGCCACGAAGCGAGTGGCGCTCGAGGCGGGTTACTTCGAAGGGTGTTACATACACTACATGCGCCTATTTTTTGTTCTATATGTTTGTCTATATCCGGCCACCACATACGCGCTCTTGCTTCTGTTTTCGTTTTAACCACCCCAAAATGTGTGTTATGCAACTCTTCTAACAGTTGTTCCCGAAATTTAGCTGGAATAACAATTTTATGCCCTCGTAAAATACAATCATTTTCCAGAGTTAGTTCAAGGCGACACAAGAAATAAGGTCTTAGTTCTGGATTTAACATTTTTCGTGGCCAACCATTTTTTATATAATTCCACACTTGTCGTAGAACCTTATCGCGAGCAATCTCGGCTTTAACATTTTCAACCGATATAGGCTTAAGTAAGGTATTTGATATAAAATTGAAACTTAACGATTCCTCTGAATTATTCGTGATTAATTCCTCCCCTGTACAAGTTGAATCAACCGACCTTGAAAGAAAATCGGCTACGTTACTTTCGCTTTTTACATATTGGATCGTAAAATTATAAGCGGACAAAAATATCGCATAACGCTGTAGACGATTTGCCGCTAACTCAGGCACCCCCTTTTTGTTTCCAAATATCGTAATGAGTGGTTTGTGATCCGTACGCAATATAAATGGTGATAGGCGTCCGTACAGATAATGGTGGAATTTCTTAATAGCAAAAATAATAGAAGTAGCTTCTTTTTGTATTTGGGCGTAGTTTTGTTCCGCTTTGGACAGTGACCGGGAAGCATACGCGACGACTCGCTCCGCTCCGTTCGGTTCCCGCTGCGCGAGCACTGCGCCTAGCCCGTCCGGTCCCGCGTCCGCCGTTACTATAGTTTCGTAGTTAGGATTGTAATGCGCTAACGTACGCTCGGATGCTAATTCATCTTTTATTTTACAAAAGGCCGCTTTTTGTTCCTCCCGCCATATCCATGTCACATCTTTTTTTAATAATTCATGTAACGGTTTTAACGTACTAGAAGTATGTTGTACAAAACACCTATAGTAATTAACCATCCCTAAAAAAGATTTTAATTCCTTCACATTTTTCGGGGGGTTGCAGTTCAAAATAGCTTCTACTTTCTTTTCGGATTTATGTAATCCGTCCTTATCTATAATAAAACCCAAATATTCTACGGATTCCTTAAACAGTTCACATTTTGACGGTTTTAATCGCAACCCGGCTTGTTGCAATCGCCCTAAAACCTCCTCTAATCTTTCCACATGTAAAACACGATTGGGAGCCGTTATCAATATATCATCTAAAAAAATGCAGATGCCTTCTATATCGCCTAATAATTGCTCCATCGTGCGTTGGAAAATAAACGGGGCATTTGCTAATCCAAACACGAGTCTATTATAACGAAATAATCCTTTATGTGTGTTTATGCAAGTCCATTTCTTTGATTCATCCAGTTCTAGTTGTAAGTACGCTCGTGACAGGTCCAACTTTGAAAATTCCACCCCTCCATGTAATTTAGCAAATAATTCCTCGATACGCGGAATTGGGTAATTTTCAATAAACAACACTTTGTTTAGTGTTACTGAGAAATCCCCACAGATTCGTACTTCACCATTGGGGCGTAAAACCGGTACAATCGGAGTAGCTACTTCCGAATGATCCACCTTTTCTAAAATACCTAATTTTAGTAACCTCTCTAATTCCCTTTCTACTTTTGGTTTGATGGCAAAAGGTACCGGTCGGGGTTTAAAAAATTTTAGTTGTGCCTGAGGTTTGATCTTTAAATTAATTTTATATTTATTAAACCTACCCATTTCGTCAGAAAACAATTTAGAAAATTTTTTTATTAATCGGTCCTCCTCATTATTAGTGTGTAAATGATTTAAATGCTTACTGCGCAGCTGTAAATTAAACGCGCTAATAAAATCGCGCCCTAAAAGAGTATGTTGTTTAATAGTAGAACCGACTACAAAAAACATTAGTTTTTTTGTGTTATTTTCATATGTCACGGGTAAAACAATATATCCCATAGGATAAATTTTATTGCCATCGTAACAATTCAATACTACCTTGCATGAACTCAATTTGCCCTTATCTTTAAAACTGGAATCATAAATCTCCTTAGGTAAAACGGACACTGCACTACCGCTGTCGACCTCGCACAATATGTTCTTATCTGCTATCGGGACGGTTTGCCGCATCGGTTTGCCATTAATACAATCGATATTAAATAAATCATAAATACCTTCTATCAGATCGTCCTCATTCGCGGCTAGAAAATTGTTTTGTTTATTGTTTGATTTACACATACGCTTCAAATGGCCTTTTTTGTTACATATTTGGCACGACCAATTTGCAAAACGACACTTTTCTTTTGTGTGATTATTGTAACCGCACACCGCACAACACTTAGTAAACCGGTTTGATGAACGTAACTTCGCTGCGTTGTCGGTTCGCATGGCGAAAATCGGCTGCGTCGGCGGTTGCGCCGACTCGGCGACTCCCTCGCTGCGTGACTTCTGCACTGCCAATCGTGCGCACCGTACACTTTCTGCCAGTTCCAATGCTTTGCTGAATGTTAAGCTGTCAATGCTCTCCGCGAATAATTTTTCCTTTTCTTTGGAATTTTCTAATCCCAGGACGAAACGATCTCTTAACGCCATGTCAAGTTCGGTCTTAAAACCACAATGCTGTGCGAGATTACGTACTCGCGCAGCCCATTCCGCTAATTCTTCCCCGGGTCGTTGTTCTGCTTTATAAAACTGGTATCTTTCGGCGAACGAGCTCTTCTTAGACACAAAGTGATTGCTGAGTTTTGCTACTAATGTTTTTAATTCAACCTTCTCCAAATCTTCCGGAAACACCAAATCTCGTGCAATACGGTAGGTATCTTCTACTAATGCAGTTAACAACACGGCTCGGCGCTTCATACCAGCTTTATCCGATGTCTCACTGATATCGTTTGCCATACAATATTGGTTAAAACGGCTTTTGAATATATCCCAATCTTGGATCCTGTGGTCGAAAATGAGACTGCCACCGAACATCGCCCCACCGTAGTTTGCTTGACCTCGCTCGCTTGCCATTTTTATTTTAACACTTGCTATCCTTTACTAAAAATGACTAGCTACACGTGAATACGTAGTCCAACGTACTCGTCGCCACTTTTATCCTGTTTGCGGATTATTATTGAAAGCAAACTACCATTTTGCTAGTACACGTTTAATGCTCGGCAACAGACTGCCCGATCTACCAGTATATTCGACTACCCTCAATAGTACAAACATTACACTATGAGATATAATGTATGGACAACTTAGACAAAAATGTTTTTTTAGCTACGGATTTGCTGTATCTTATATATAAAACCTTCGATATACGTTTCATTTAGATGTTTTTTTGGCTGCGGATTTGTTGTATCTTAAATATAAACCTTCGATACACGTTTCATAAAGCTGTATGTCATTTATTTTATGTATGGTATCGATAAAAAATTTAATGGTAGGAAAACGAGACCCAGACCATTCGAAGCAGTATTTTTTTTTATGCAAGAATATGGTAAAAAGTGAATTAGCCCAAATTGCAAGTTACGACATTTCTACTTTCTCCCGTCGATATACTGAAACAGAAAGGGTATACTATTTTTTTTTAAACTTAACTTTGTACATCTAAACCTTCCGCTTTGTGGGACAGTTGACGTACTAAATGTTCTATAGACTAATGAAATCTGTCAACAGATGTATCCCTGTAACACCTTTCGTATGTCAAGTTTCCTCCAAAGCTGATAGTTTTAGATTTACAAAGTTAAGTTGCAAAAAAATAGTATACCCTTTATGTTTCAACTTGTATATATATATAAATGAATCTCTATTTCCTTGGTCATCGCATCACTCGTGAACGGATGGAACGATTTCGCTAATTCTTTTTTTGTTGTATTTATTATTGTCAGAAGTTTCTTATCCTACTAATATTATAAATGTGAAAGTTTGTGGGTGTGGATGTATGTATGTATGTATGTTTGTTACTCCTTCACGCAAAAACTACTGAACGGATTTGAATGAAATTTGGAACACAGATAGTTTATAACCGGGATTAACATATAGGATACTTTTTATCCCGATAATCCCGAAATTTTTGTCACGTAAAATACTACGCGCACGAAGTCCGTGGGCTCAGCTAGTGATAGAATAAATTAAGAAAGTTACCATTTAATTCTAAGCCCGATACTCATAAATATCCCTATGTATTACTTCGGACTCATGACACACCCTGTATTTTCCGGGTTTACTTTATTCAGAACGGTTGACAGTTAGTATTTCTTGGAAGACTTACGACTAAGTTTGACCTAGAAATTTAATGCACGAGTAATTGGCAAGCAGTATAATCGCTAAAGAGCATAGATATACTGCTATAATACAAACATATAACAAGCGGCCATGTGTTTCGTTGTATTGCGAATACAAAAGGGGACAAAATATTGTGAACGTTTATTCTAGGTACAAAATATCCAATACACGAACACATCGACGACCCAACAGAAGGCAACCATCACAAAGCCGAGGACGACGAACCCCGCCATCACCGCGCTCGTCACTAGTCTCATGAACTCGGCGCAACAGTTCCAACAAGGTAATCATTAACGCCCAAATTTAATAATGTACCTCAAATTCCAGATTAAAACTAATTGTGGATTGCTGCATATAGGTTGATCGATATTCTGCCCACGCGCCGATGCGAACACAAACTACGATTGGTTATTAACAAGCTTCACTAAAAAATGGATTATAATATCAAAAAACTTCATCAGGATTGATTATTAATATTCGGCGTAAGTCATCATAGTTGTGCCTATACAGGGTGAAATCTTAAATATAATTAATTTTGTATGAAATAATAATTTCCGAAGAGTTTATGTTAGAGACTAAATATTAATCTTATTACAAATTTGTCACAACGGCAGCCGCGAACCAGAATGCGGCGAAAGCGGCGGTGACGACGGCGAGCAGCAGCAACGCCACGATCCTGAACCTGCTGAACAGCGCGCCTGCCGCCATGACGCACGGCGCCGCGGCCGCCGCCGCCGCCGACGGCGACGCGCACAAGCTGCTGGGCCGCGTGGCGCTCGCCGGCGCGCGCCTCGTGGCCGCCACCACCGCGCCCCACACCGCGCCCACCTACACGCACCAGGTGACTAACTGACTGCTCACGAGCGAACCGATCCGCACAAGCTGCTGGGCCGCGTGGCGCTCGCCGGCGCGCGCCTCGTGGCCGCCACCACCGCGCCCCACACCGCGCCCACCTACACGCACCAGGTGACTAACTGACTGCTCACGAGCGAACCGATCCGCACAAGCTGCTGGGCCGCGTGGCGCTCGCCGGCGCGCGCCTCGTGGCCGCCACCACCGCGCCCCACACCGCGCCCACCTACACGCACCAGGTGACTAACTGACTGCTCACGAGCGAACCGATCCGCACAAGCTGCTGGGCCGCGTGGCGCTCGCCGGCGCGCGCCTCGTGGCCGCCACCACCGCGCCCCACACCGCGCCCACCTACACGCACCAGGTGACTAACTGACTGCTCACGAGCGAACCGATCCGCACAAGCTGCTGGGCCGCGTGGCGCTCGCCGGCGCGCGCCTCGTGGCCGCCACCACCGCGCCCCACACCGCGCCCACCTACACGCACCAGGTGACTAACTGACTGCTCACGAGCGAACCGATCCGCACAAGCTGCTGGGCCGCGTGGCGCTCGCCGGCGCGCGCCTCGTGGCCGCCACCACCGCGCCCCACACCGCGCCCACCTACACGCACCAGGTGACTAACTGACTGCTCACGAGCGAACCGATCCGCACAAGCTGCTGGGCCGCGTGGCGCTCGCCGGCGCGCGCCTCGTGGCCGCCACCACCGCGCCCCACACCGCGCCCCACACCGCGCCCACCTACACGCACCAGGTGACTAACTGACTGCTCACGAGCGAACCGATCCGCACAAGCTGCTGGGCCGCGTGGCGCTCGCCGGCGCGCGCCTCGTGGCCGCCACCACCGCGCCCCACACCGCGCCCACCTACACGCACCAGGTGACTAACTGACTGCTCACGAGCGAACCGATCCGCACAAGCTGCTGGGCCGCGTGGCGCTCGCCGGCGCGCGCCTCGTGGCCGCCACCACCGCGCCCCACACCGCGCCCACCTACACGCACCAGGTGACTAACTGACTGCTCACGAGCGAACCGATCCGCACAAGCTGCTGGGCCGCGTGGCGCTCGCCGGCGCGCGCCTCGTGGCCGCCACCACCGCGCCCCACACCGCGCCCACCTACACGCACCAGGTGACTAACTGACTGCTCACGAGCGAACCGATCCGCACAAGCTGCTGGGCCGCGTGGCGCTCGCCGGCGCGCGCCTCGTGGCCGCCACCACCGCGCCCCACACCGCGCCCACCTACACGCACCAGGTGACTAACTGACTGCTCACGAGCGAACCGATCCGCACAAGCTGCTGGGCCGCGTGGCGCTCGCCGGCGCGCGCCTCGTGGCCGCCACCACCGCGCCCCACACCGCGCCCACCTACACGCACCAGGTGACTAACTGACTGCTCACGAGCGAACCGATCCGCACAAGCTGCTGGGCCGCGTGGCGCTCGCCGGCGCGCGCCTCGTGGCCGCCACCACCGCGCCCCACACCGCGCCCACCTACACGCACCAGGTGACTAACTGACTGCTCACGAGCGAACCGATCCGCACAAGCTGCTGGGCCGCGTGGCGCTCGCCGGCGCGCGCCTCGTGGCCGCCACCACCGCGCCCCACACCGCGCCCACCTACACGCACCAGGTGACTAACTGACTGCTCACGAGCGAACCGATCCGCACAAGCTGCTGGGCCGCGTGGCGCTCGCCGGCGCGCGCCTCGTGGCCGCCACCACCGCGCCCCACACCGCGCCCACCTACACGCACCAGGTGACTAACTGACTGCTCACGAGCGAACCGATCCGCACAAGCTGCTGGGCCGCGTGGCGCTCGCCGGCGCGCGCCTCGTGGCCGCCACCACCGCGCCCCACACCGCGCCCACCTACACGCACCAGGTGACTAACTGACTGCAACCGATCCAAACAAGAAAAACAAAAAAAAACATCTCTTTCCATGTTCAGGGAAGTAACTCAAAAAATATAATTTTGCTGGATTTTATAATTGAGAAAGTGTTTCAAAGTGAGATCTATTCTTAACTGGGACTGGGACGGACGGATGGAAGGACGAACGGACTGGATGATACTCAAGAATGTCCAAGTACGCACAGCTACATATCAACCTATACATTTCCATTATAAGCTGACCTCTCATTGTACGAGAATCCTGTACAATGCGAGATCAGCTTATACTGGAAATGCGTAGCTTGATATGTAGCCGTGTGTCCTGTCGCGTAAAACCTAAAATGGCCCGATAAATATTAGAAACTTGAGTCGTGCGATCGTCCAGGGCGTCGGCGTGCAAGTGATGAGCGGGTTCGCGCGCGACAACGACGCGACGAACGTGTCGAGCAGCGAGAGCGCGCTGCTGGAGCGGCTCATGGGGCCCGACACCGCCGCGCCCGCCGCACAACCACCGCCAGTCTGCCATTTACAGGTAACCTAGACCCCTATTCATAAATCTATGTCAAGCCAGAGAGCGGTCTTGAGTACGATTTTGACATGGGATGACGTCAGGATGACATTTCCGAGATCGCTTTCAGACTTGAGATGGATTTATTAAAATGGGCCTAGCACACTTTTTACTACCAGCAATATAAAAATGCTCGCAATGGGGATGATGATTTTTTTATCTCAATTACTAGCAGTGAAGTACATTTAGAAAGAACTGTTAAAATTACAAGAATATAAATGTATGTTTAGACATTTATAATTCTGTTAAGAAAATAAAGATAACTATACAGACTAGGTACTAAAAGTTGAAACCTTCGCCATAAGCCAGCGCGAGTAAAACACGGAAAGAGTGCAACTCCATCCTTTCTCCACTACAGGATTATGAGTTTCATTGTAAAAACTGGCATATTGACACATTTTCGAAAAAAAAATTCACAAAATGTCAAGAAATGGTATTGAATTAGTAATTGAATAAAAAAAATAAGTTTGTATTAATCATCATCCCTATTTCTCTCTGTAGGCGCGGCAATAAAATGTATGAGCGTGGCCGCCTACTCATACTTATGCTCTCTCGCACTCATAGGGCTAAAGTAAGAGTAAGCGCGCACGCTCATACATTTTATCGCCGCGCCTGCAGTAAGAAATTGCGAATAGTATAGCGGATGGCATGACATGTTTTTTAAATAAAGAATAACATACCTTACCGTATTATATTAAAGTTCAATTTGCATTGCTTTGTTATTTAAATATTTTGTAGCAATGATAATTAAACTAATACTAATAATAACTAAGTATTTTTTGTCACACCATCCGTCATTATGCGCTGGACTCCAGTACCGTATGTGAATTAAAACCAATATACATGCTCATGATTAATACATTGTTGTTTTCTTCCGATAGTCAAAGAAGTTGATTGAGGTTATTTCCGTAAGTCACTTGTCAATACATAATTACTTAATTTAGTTGATGGTTTATTTTATGTTTTAACTTTTGATCGTGAAATAATTGGTGCCAATTCTGTTGTCATCATAATTATCATGACGACTAATCTAAATATTACATTCCTAAAAATGTTTAAGTCTTTCGTATGCGATACGATACGTTAGGACGCGGTAAAACTAACGTGGGAGCATGTGAAGCCGTCAATCCTGCGCTTGACCCACGGAACAACCACCCTTTTGACTTCGTTCTGTAGGATATATTATTTATGTAAGCCAACAAAGTAGTTATGAATGGTCAGAATCATCTACCACTGGTTCGTAATATTGCTTCCTCTGAGAAGATATGACAAGGTGTACATTTTCAAAAACCTATTGTAAACCTACTGTAGTGCGGAGTCCAAACTATGATTGGTGCGTGCGTCAGCACCATGGAAAGGAAGGATGGCAATAGTTTAGTGTATGTACAGAATCAGCATCCAAATTATCATGTATTTATTAATAAAAGCGCGTATGTACTTAACTTTGCTCTCAGATTTTCAATGATTTATTAATACAGGTCCTGGGTATTCAATAGGCCATCTGCGCCGACCTATATCTAATTGTTTTTTTATACGCTATTTATTTTGCATGTGACGAAACAGGATTCAATGTATGAGCTTAAAAAGTTGTGACCAAATCAACACTAACCCTTTCATTTCATCATTATGGGTCATCTGTTATTAAGTTTTGTGGTTGACTTCCAGTCTACCCAGATTTCGTGGGTCGATATTTACACGGAGCCATTTCTATCTACCCTCCAAGACCCAATTGATTATCGATAACCTAAGCCTCAGACTTTTTGGTCAGATTTTTTTAAGACTTGACTGATGACCAATATGAATACTGGAACAGCATGTTTAACGTTCCCTTTCAAAGTACGTTATCAATTTTTACTGCCACTCTTGACGCGGTTAACTGACTTGACAGGAAGTCAGTACCCATACTACGTGACTCCCCTACCCCCTTGGTGACCACCCGGATTCCAACACCCTTCCTCCCCCACTAGTTTTCACGTAGTAATTCATAAATAAGAAGCAGTGATAGCTGATTGGTTAAGCACGCGTCTTGCGGGCTACCACGTCTCGGGTTCAAACCCCGGCTCGAACCTCTGGATTTTCGAAACCTATGTGCGAATCATAATTTCTATATGATTATCACTTGCTTACGGTGAAGGAAAACATCGTGATGAAACCTGTATGTCTTAGAAGATTTAACCAATTTTCGAAAGACATGTGAAATCCGCCAACCCGCACTGGGCCAGCGTGGTGGATTATGGCCTGAATCCCCCTCGTGTTGAGGGGAGGCCCGTGCCCAGGAGTGGGACGTCAAAAGGGCTAAAATTATTATTATATTATAATTCATAATTACGGTTGTCAAACATTTTTGCAAACGCTGCTCCCCATATTTGAATATAGCTCGAAAAAGCGCGAGATTTCTCTAGAGGATATTGATAAACCAACCTAACCTAACCCCCCAGTGTGACCAAGCGTGGTCTTTTTTGAAGACCTCCCTCTGCCCCTGAACCTGTCACGTAGTACGGGTACGTTCCTCAACTTAGGTACTGTAGATTTTAAGACAGTTTAATCCACTCCCTTCGTTACAGGGGCTAAGTTTAGCGTCGCTACAAGGCATCCAGGGCTTGCAGAACGTGCAAGTGCAGATCCCAGGCCTGTCGGCGCCTATTTCCCTGTCGCTCAACGTGTCGGGCGCGCCCAGCGGGCTGCTCGTCTCCGTCCCGCCTACGACGTCAGTCGTGCTCACCAATCAACCCTCTGTGCTCTCTTTACCTATAGGTAAGTAGTATTTATAGAATTGCAGCTGAAATATATGTAATAAAATGGTATTCTGATATCGCAGTCAAGGTTTGACGTCTTAATTAGAATTCAGATTGTGAAATTTAATTAGGATTCCAGTGTGACATCCATATAAGTGTATATGTGTGCTAGAGCCAAACTCGATATGGAACATTTAGAAACAAACCTCGCCTTGTCATCGGTTTCTAGACGAAGATTAGCAATATTTAATTTTTAATAATTTACTATCTATACTAAATAAACATAAATAAAAATACCAACACATAACAATAATAACTCTAAATTGATAATTTAAAAAACCCCGATGCGACGGGTTTTTTTTTAGTATAAAATAGCTGTTAATTTTCAAACGGCTGAAGCGATTTTCATGAAACATAGCTAAGAACACTCCCGATCAGAATACTTGCAAACCAAAAAAAACTAAATTAAAATCGGTTCATCCGCTTGGGCGCTACGGTGCCACAGACAGACACACAGATACATAGATTCACATGTTAAACTTTTAACACCCCTCTTTTTTCTTTGGGGATTCAAATATAAAAAACTAAACAAAATATAAAGAAATATTGATATCCCATATCGAGTTTAGCTTCAAGGCTGAGTGTGATGTCGGTCCGCAGCGCAGCTGATGTCGGGGAGCGTGATGGGGGGGTCGCGGGGGGGGGGCGGCGCGGGCGGGGCGGGCGGCGCGGGCGGGGCGGGCGGCGCGGGCGGCGCGGCCGTGCAGGTGGTGCGCGGCGCGCGCCCCGCCCGCCCCGCCCCGCGCGCCGCGCCGCCACCCCTCGCGCAGCCGCCCCACCTCTCGCCCGCACAAGGTCAGTACACACACCCCGACACACTACACACTCACTGTGCTAATTGCATAATACATAATATGGCAAGTATAATATTTTTAGGATATTGCGAGTAGCGTAGCAAATTGTTTTCTATTGTAAACTGTGCCACGGGAATACATCAGTAGAAATAAAGAACCAAGCATATTGTGCGCACACAATCGTTAAGATTGCAACCGTGCCGGTAATACAGACATTTATTTTTATTCATCTCGCGAATTCTATTTATCACGATATTTTTTGCTTAATCACTAATCTAACTACAAACTTAAACGAGCGGACCAATCATCATTATAATGTGAGAGTTAAAACTACGCGGCGTTGTATTTCAGGAACGGCTCAGTTCATAACGCAGGCGCAGGCGCAAGCCCTGACGGCCCAGCAGGTGAGGCGGAAATCGAACACGGACAGTTCTTAGTGATTGGTGACCTCCTAACTTCCCTTCGTAGTGAATTATACTGTAAATATAGCATATTAGTTAAATTATTGTGTAAAGTTATAGTGACATGACGAGATGTGCCGTGTGCTGTTCACTGACTGTGATCCTACACGTATCATTAGCAGCCACGATTTTACCGGTACTTCGAAATATAATAAAAAATCACTTAGTTTTTATGGGCAGTGTCTATACGATTAATATTGGACTCAAAATTGAGTAAATACTCGATATTTCAGTTGATGATAACTTCTGTAATAAGTAACATTCTTGATACTTTATGTATGAAATTTTATAATGCATGTAAATTGTAGCAGTATTCTGTTTTTAGTGTGATCAATGTTGCTATATCAAAAAAGTATCATAGTAAGCACCGAAAAATTAGATTTGCACACAAAGCCAGATGAATTTAATATTTATGATAATAATTACACACACTGTGTAAACAGTATATAAAAATGGAATTATTTTTTTTTTGTTTAATTGTATTCCACACATTTTATTTGAATTATTTATCATAATAATAATTATTTTCAATCATGTATTTTAATTATTTGAATGTCACAAATTATTTAATATTATATTATGAAATGTAATTTAAACAGAACAATGGAAATGTTCCGATCATGACATGAATTTGTGTGAGGTTTCAACTGTTACGTATTAAAATAAGAATGTTAACGAATGGGGGATATTATTACGATAGTGGAGATTTTATTTGTTGTTGGTGCTGTTGGAGTCGACTGTATATAGATTATGTTGTTGATATTGGTTGAGTATAATTTTGAGGAGGCGCGTCTGCCAAAAAGGTACTTAGTTAAATATAAGGGCAGCTTAGTAGTATAAAGATTTGTACAGAGAGTTGCGTAATTTCCGTGTCATGTATCGATATCTATTTATGAACATTCTCTTGTAACAGAACATTGAATATTCTCTAACCGTGGCAACGAACAGTTAAGTAAACAAACGTTGCAACTACTCTATGAGAATGCTTGAGGGAATTCTCCAAAAAATGCGTCATAATTTTCGTTGACGCATTAAAATGCTTGTGAAAATGCGCTTGAGCATATTGTGCTGAAATCTGCCAACGCCTTAAGATCAAGAATACTACTAGATGCGGACTGACTAGTTTTTTATCTGTGGACGAAACATAAACTTATGATTTGCAAAACTCATAGTAAATAATGTTATGGCATTTTAAATCGTAATTATATTAAATAGGGTTGATTCTAGAATGAGTTATGTGTAAGATGCTCGTAAGGTTGTATCTAGTAGTATTATTTTGATCTACGTCTCCAATATTAATTTAAACGAATCACAGATTAGCATTCATAACATAGATTTCTGAGTTCAGAATTTTAAAATCAGTATTTAATGAAATACAAAATCACTGTTACCGTGTCAACTTGTGAAAGAACTGGTATGTAAAGGTATACGTTGTTAAACAGAGTTCAACGGATTTTGGTTTCCTTGTCGCATTCATAGAACGGTTTACACTAACGGCAATATCTCGTTATTTGTAGCAAAGCAATACGTGATATCCGTTGCGTCTCTTGCTCGCGTACCTAAACGGCCCTCCTACACTTTGCAAAATTTGTAGATGATATAAAATAGGATGTCATATATTTATGTTTACCTTCAAAATCGGCCACCGACTAGTCCATTGCCTACGGGGCAACACAATGAAGTACAACACTGTGCAGTGATTGGAGAATCTGTGTTAAGGCTAAAGCGCCCATCTAGCCCGCGATGTTCAAATTTTTTGAGGTTTTTTAGATTTTTTCAAAATCTGACCATAATAAAAGGCACATTTTGTAATTCGCGACAAAGACCGTGTGCAGTGCATTTATTAAAATATCCTAATTAATATATACTTACTCTAAAACATTTCAAGAACGACAGATAACCAGAATTTTTTTTTTTTTTTTTTTTTTCCTTTGTGCTTATCTACAATCAGTCCTGGACTATAAGCAGATTTGTTCTATGCCGTTATCGTTTCAAGGAGCTCCTCAGCAGGAGACCCCTCATCATTCACCATCTGTCACCAAGTTTCTGTATATCATGGCGTTTCAGTCGTTTAGTGTAGTTAATAGTTGCTAATGCGGTGGCTAGGTCATTTGGGTGATTTTCCAGTCGTGTTTTATATTTATTCCCTGTTAGCTTCAACTCCTCCTTAACAGTTCTTATGCTCAGAGCTTCATGGATCTCTGTGTTAGTGATGAACCATGGCGCATTTGAAATGGTTCTTAGTATGCCATTTTGCAGCCTTTGCATAATGTTTAAATTGGAGTCGCTAGCACTTCCCCACAGCTGTGCGCCATACATCCATATTGGTTTTAGTATCATTTTGTATATCAGCAGTTTGTTGTCGATCGAAAGTTTGGAGTTACGTGCCATCAGCCAGTAAATATTTCTGAACCGCATGTTCAGCTCGTCTCGTTTTGATTTGATGTGCTTTTTCCAGGTCAGCCTTTTGTCCAGATGCATACCGAGGTACCGGACAGAGTCACTCTGTGGCAGAGCATTGTCGCCCATTTTAACCGAAGCACAGCTTCCTCTCCTTAGCGTAAATGTGATGTGTACGGATTTGGTTGTGCTGGCTTTGATTCTCCATTTCTGGATCCATTCGTTGACCTTATCAATGCTATTCTGCAGTACAGCGGAAGCTTCGATCGGATCCTTGCTGCTTGCGAGAATTGCAGTGTCGTCAGCAAATGTAGCCGTAGTTACCCCTTGCGTTTCTGGGAGGTCAGCAGTGTAGATAGTATATAAAACGGGACCAAGGACAGATCCCTGTGGAACTCCCGCCATTATATCTTCGATAACGGAGAGCTCTCCGTCTTCTCTCACCTGAAAAATTCTGTTTGTGAGGTATGACTCCATCAAAAGGTAGTAACTATGCGGTAGAGACGATTTTATTTTGTAGAGGAGGCCCTTATGCCACACTTTATCAAAGGCTGCCTGAATATCCAGGAATACAGCGGAGCAGTATTCCTTTTTTTCAAAGGACTGTCTTATCTTATCACACACCCGATGCACTTGTTCTACCGTAGAATGCTGTTGTCTGAAGCCAAACTGGTGTTGAGGTATTACCAGGTTTTCGTTGAGTATGGGTAACATTCTGCTCAGGAGGATCCTTTCAAATATCTTGGACAGCAGAGGTAAGAGACTTATAGGTCTATACGATGACGCGTCTTCCGGGGGCTTTCCTGGCTTGTGTATCATTGTTACTATGGATACTTTCCATAATCTGGGGAAATATTGCACTCGAAGCACCCCATTAAAAAGGACGACTAGAAAGACCAATGCTTTCCTGGGGAGTTGCATAACAACTTCTTTTGTGATGAGGTCAAATCCAGGAGCTTTTTTGTTGTGCAGTCTTTTTATGTTTCTCTTCAGTTCCCCAACTGTGACTGGTCTTGGTGCGATGGACAGTTGTAGGTCCTGCCGCAGTGTACATTCGACTTCGTTTTCGAACTCTGCATTGTTGCCTTCATTAGGTGTAAAGATGGCGGCTAGGTGTTTTGCAAACGTGTTGGCTTTTTCTCTACTTGTCTTAGTCCAGCCAGACTGAGTTCTAACAGGGCATTTATATTGCTGTGGCCTATTTAACGCCTTTGTAAACTTCCAGAGAGAGTATTCTGTCGATTTTGTGGCAGTTAGATTTTCCAATTTACTTTGCAGTGTGGCATTATTTAAGCTATCTATTGAGTTTTTCAGTTCTCTGATAGCTTTGTTAAGTGCAGTCTTATCACATTTATGTCCAGTTTGGTGCCATATCCTACGTAATCTTCTCTTCTCTAGTATTTTCCGTTTTATCTCAAGAGGTACGTTCCCAACCGACTGGCATGTTTTTTCTTTTTTTAAAGGAGTATTGATCCAGCAAGCCTTTTGTATAAGGTTAGTAATGTATTGGGTTGCATCATCAATCTCCTCAGGTGTTTTCAAGGAGACATTTATCTCGATGCTTTTCTCAATGTACTCTCTGAAGCCTTCCCAATCAGTGAGATTATTGCACAAGGCATCAGGCCTCTCGTAGGAAATGATTGACATACTAATAGTTAGGAGGACAGGAGTGTGATCAGAGCTACTGTCTAGGCAGGATTCAGCCTTCATGTAATTGGTCGAAAGTCCCCTTATCATGAAGAAGTCTAACAAATCTGGTTTTTTATTTGGATCTGTGGGCCAGTAAGTTGGTTCTCCTGATGAGATACAGTTGAGATTGTTTTCATCAAGGCTTAGTTTTAGTTGCCTGCCTCTAGTTGTTGTTAACCTTGAGCCCCAGTATGTGTTTTTAGCGTTCCAGTCCCCACCGGCCACAAATCTTCCCCCCAATGTTGAGAAGTATTCTGTGAAATTTGCTGCACTAATTGTATGTCTCGGTGGACAGTATATTGCTGACAGGTTAAGATGTCCACAGCTGCTTTCTACCGCAATGGTTGTAGCCTGGATTTGGTTTGTCCTAAATTCTGGGAGGACTTGGTGTCTGATGGAGTTTCTTATTACAATGGCTGTTCCTGCATGGCCCGTTCCATCAGGATGATTAGTGACATAGGTGTTGCATCCTTTGATGATGATTTTGCTTTTATCTGTACAGTGTGCCTCGGATATTAGAACAACATCAAGTAGATTATTGTGTATCAGTAGTTCTAATTCAGCCTTGTTTGGGGCAAGACCATTGATGTTCCATGTGCCCACTCTCAGGGCGGTCATTTTGACATTTTTTCAACTAGGGTGACCATGAGGCTCATAAGAGTGCTCATCTGTTGTAGGATCATGTCGAATTTTTCAGACTGTTTGATTAATAGCTCTTCTATTTTGCTACTTATGCTGGTTGTGGTTGTTGGTTCGTTTTTTTTCTTTTTCACTGTATCAGAGTAGAGCTGTTGTTCCTGCGTTTCTTTGAGATAAGATCGGGTATCTATGGGAATAGTTTTACTTGGCACCTCTCGTGTTTTACCCTTGAACATTGGGTTTCTTGCCATACGTCTTTCCAGGATCTCTCTGTAGACTTCACAGCCTTTATAATTGGCCGGGTGTGCGCCTTGGCAAAGGGCGCATTGTGCTGGTGTGTTACGGTCTTTCTTTGGACAATCTGCGGTTCTATGTCCCTGAGCACATTTTACACATCGGTAAGGCCTCATGCAGTAATTTTTAGAATGACCGTACTGTTGGCACCTTTGACATTGTGGTAATGTTGTTCTCTTTTTTGGATCTTCAATTATTATCGACTGGTGATGGATATGTCTAATATCTTTCACTGCTGCGTTATTGTCTCCTGGTTCGATGTTAACAAAGAATGTGGAGGTTGGTTTTTTATCTGGCCCAAATTTTGAGTTTATAATTTCACCATAGACTTTGTTTCCAGTTTTTTCAATTGCTTCTATGATTGCACTATGTGGGGTTGTATGGTGTAGATTTTTTATGACTACTCTATAGCAGCGTTGGTCTTTCAAGTTAAAAGTGTGACCTATGAGACCTTTGCTTCGGACTAGAGTGATAACATTTTTGTATATTGCTGTGTCCACACAGGTTACTCTCAGTTGGTTTCTGTTGACAATTTTTATTGTATAGCTGTCCTTGTCTGCTGTAGACTGTAGCAGTTCTATAAGTTTATTAACGTCTACAATGCCGTATAGTATTATGGGTGGTGGTTTGCATGGTCGTTTTTCTGATTTCTTCACAGCTTCTTTGTGATCGAGAGGTAATCCGCTAAACCTATTGCTTGTTGTGATTTTTTCTGGCGAAGGGGACTGTAGTTTCTGTCTTTTACGCTTGTGGTTTCTGCTTTCAGGGACTCTTTGCCAGTCTGGTGGTTTCGGTGCTGGCACATCCGGGTTATTGTTCTGCAGCATTGTAGTAACAGCTTCTGACTGGGAAATACTTCCCATCGACGAGCTTCTAGTTCTTGCGAACAGATTAGGATGAAGTACCTGCTGAACAAATCGTTTTCCAGTAGTATTCACTGGTACAGGGGCCTGGTTACTCACCCCTACACAGTCTTCGGTAGCAGATTTCCCACCATGAGGCCCGGGTACCTCATGGCGCCGGGGGTTGGCCGGATCGCATGACAAATCGTATTCTTTATTTTCCATCATTTCATATTAAGAGAGTGGGAGGATAGTAGCAAGTGTTTCCCATGCACCTGCACTCGGTCTTTTTGAGGATATTTGGTCACTCATGGTCTCCGATGGCCAGATTGATGGGTTAATTAACCAGAATAACTTGCAATTTTTGTATATTTTGTGACCGTGATAATATTTAGAGTAAAATAAATGTATTAATAAACGCACTACATACTGTGTTTGTCGCAAATCACAAAATGTTGTCTTAAATGTTTTCAGATTTTGGATAAACTATAAAAATACTCGAAAATTTTGAATTTCGCGGGCTAGACAGGCGCCTTCACCTTAAATAAGTTGTAAATATGTATTATATTATAATAATGTACAGTTTCGTTTAAGCATCACAGATATGAATAAATGGTAAGAATGTTTTAATTTTTCAAATCATTTGAATGGTGTAGGATTATATTTAGAGGGTTCCGTAAAATGCTTTTGTAAAGCGTTAATGGACCTTTATTATTGCATAGTCAGTAAGAAAGAAAGAAAGTAGTACGTCCTAGTACCATTTAACATTTTATTAGGTCTTATTATTATTTAATGAATTTCCAATATCATTATTATTAATTACCAGCAATAATAGTATATGAATAAGAAACGCGTGCTTCGAAAGGTACCTGCCTATGTGAACTGGGCGGTCCCGGCTGTCTTTCTATTATGTAAAAATAGTTGTTTGAAAGACAGTAATAAAACAATCAATTACAATTGGTTTCTAATTGATAATTAAATAGTAGAACCAACGGTAGCACAAGAAAGGAAAAAGTTGTAATATTCGAGTTTAAGTCGGTCGCCAGGTTATCCAACATTCGTGCGGCCTTTTTATAGATTCACTAGCTGTGCCCGCGACTTCGTCCGCGTGGAATTTAATTGACAAAGTTTCATACAAACTTTCATCCCCTATTTTATCCCCTAGGGGTAGAATTAATCAAAATCCTTTCTTAGCGGATGCCTACGTCATAACATCTACCTGCATGCCAAATTTCAGCCCGATCCGTCCAGTGGTTTGGGCTGTGCGTTGATAGATCACTGTGTCAGTCAGTCACCTTTGAGTTATATATAGATAGATTGTTCATTCTGTGTGGGAAACCGTTACGTTAGTTAAAAATAAATGAAGGCGAAACGTTAAAAACAACACGTTTAATAAAATAATGTAATCATTCTGCTTGGCCATGGTGGTGTTAAGCCGCGTCTCAGCTTTCAGACGGCATGTCAGTCGGACTGTGTATAGACATATCAGTAACCAGGTCAAATCAGGATAAACTGAAAGAAGTCTTGTAAGAGAGAGATATTGAATATTCGTTAGAGAACCTATGTTATTTTACGTTTCTAACTAATCATCTAGACAAGTCCTCGGATATCGTTTGTTATAAATCTTGGGATGGTAACATTTATTTTCTATTAATATACGGAACCCCCTAAATATAAATTAGATTACGTTTGTTAGTTTGGCAATGCAACAATGCAATTTCATTGTACTGAGACGGGTGGCTTCTTCTCATTGCACTCTGAAAGAGCACATAAAGTCGATTTTATTTTATTTTTTTCCTCACGGTTATTATTATTGTGGGACTCCGTTCAAGTTTGCTGCAAATTAAAATTTATTGCCAGCTGTTCGAGTGAAATGTTGCGTAGCTCATGGCGATGAAAAAGGAAATCCAACAATAGGATCATTTCAGTTTTGTACAGTAAAAAAAAATTGATATTATTGGACATTTTGCTATTTTCTGTTCACTACGTCCAATCCTTCGCATCGCTACCATACCATATCAATGTCAGCAGAAATTGTGAAGCTCGTGTCAGCAAAACGTCAAAAGCTGAGCGTTTGAAACGTAATCGCGAGCGTTTGCTTTTTCATTACGATTTGAGTAGCTAGCGTGGTTAGGGCCCAGCCCCCTAGCCAAGTGGCTACGTCTACAAGCGTTTCTACAAACGCTACGCTTAAATGTATGGAGATGACATTACAAGTCGATAAGTAGATCACGTGACTTATGTCATTTTCATACATGAAGCGTAGCGATTTGTAGAAACGAATGCAGACGAAGCAACTTGGCTAGAGGGGCAGATGTTTAAGTGCGAAGGAAAGTTACACGCTGTAATAACCAACTAAATTTACTAAGACACGAAAGAACGGGAAGAAACCCCTGTCTTAGGTCTATTTTAAATCTCTTATTCTTTTCTCTGTGCACTCTCTGTCTATAGTTTAAGGTCAGATATCATTCGACATTGCATATAGACTAAACACATAGAGATTCGCGTATCTATGTACTCTATACTGCATAATGCGTTAATGAAATTGTACTTTATTGACCTAAGTTAGGGTCTATTTTACTTTAACGCTTCTGAGATAGAACATGAATCGAGTCTTTGGTGGTCGTGTGACTCTCACACTCCAAGTTGCCATGCCTAAATACCATTACCGTCCGCCCTCTTGTGGATAACCTAATAGAAAGGGACATACTCCCACCAAGAGCATCTCATTCCAACAGAAACGGAAATTTCAACTCTGTGGGGTCCAGAATCATGCGTTGAATCCATGGTATCAGATTTCGTTACGATGTATAATAGTTTGGACGAACGCGCGCGTTTCCTTATGAATGATATACGTTTTCATTAATCGTCATTACCTTCTACAACTAGAACTAGTGATTTATTGTTAAAGCAATTGCCACACGCACAATTATACGTTTATGTGTGTTTTAATAATATTTACGTTACCTGATGAACTGTAGCAATAGTATATACCAATACATTAAATAATAATTACCTAAAATATGTACATTGTTTGATGTACTCGTACGTAAGTAGTTGTGCCGCTGTATTTATATTTATTTTAGTTAACGAGATGTGTTCATATGGGCATTCTATGACATGCCTAGATAACAAGTGTAATGTTTTGTAGATAGCTAATGTATTAAAGATTGCCTAGGTGTATGATAGATTGCGTGGACATATTTTATTATTAACACAAAATGTTGCGTGAGGTTTTGTGAGCGTGTGAGCACGCTCACGTGACGCGCGCTGATCAAATGTTAATACGGACGTTTGCTCAGATCATGTTTAGTCAGGCGTTAGTGTGTGATCGGCTCTCTTCACTGAGCTGCGGCGCGTTCGTCTGAGCGTGCTCACGTGTCTACAAAGCCTGAATCGAAGCGTATAGTTGGATAATTGTGCGATTTGTTGATCTCATTCGTTTACGGACATGTAGCTCAATATGTAGATGATTGTAACATACATTTAATTTGAATGCGAATGCACCTATATTTTAAGAAATAATAAAATAATTATTGTATATATTTTCGAATGGAGATTTTTTATAAATAAACCAATATTACTTATTCAGTTGGAAGGCGAAGCTGCTGTGTCAACTAGTTTGATTTAAACCGCATTGTAAATATTGTTTTATTTTAGTTGACATGTGATAATGCATTCAGACGTTTATAAATAACATAATGGTGTACAATAAAATTTTTATGATTGCGTTGACATGGATTTTGTGTATAAAATTGATATTGTAAAATTAACTTGAATAAGTTGTTTCAAAGATTGACAGTTCGGACATAAATAAAAAAACTTTTACACGAATTTTGTTTTTAACTGATCCTAAAAACTAAAATGTTGAATGATGGGACCAGGGAATTTAAACTACAGTTTGGTTTGGTTAAAAAAGTATGCCTTTTTATTCTTTCAAATAGTCTTCATCTAATTTTATAAGAACATTGGACACAATGAAGCTTTTTTACCGATAAATAAGTATAAATAATTTCATATTCACATAAATCTTATTTATACATACATTACATTTATTTTTAATATCAGTCCTCTCAAAAGGTCCATTCTCTCCCTGCAAATTAAATTTAAATATTTACATAGCGATAGGGATTCGCGACTACCGTACATACATACATCAACAATTAACAATTAATAGAGACTATTTACAAAATATAATTTCCACAATCACTCGCGCGTTCATTCGTCACCGTTCGCACACACCGAATTCACATTCACACGATTTGGCATATGGATGGCGGCGCGTCACTAGCACAGACCGTCCGAGGCGAGCCACCAGGGCGCGCGGCACTCCTCGCGCTTCCGCCGCCGGCGCTCGGCGCGGTCGGCGCGCTTCTTCACGAAGCGGATGTTGTACGGGTCCTCGGCCAGCTCGGGGTAGCGCGCCACGTCGTGCACGTACTCGCCGTCGTAGCCCGCCGCCGAGCCCGCCTTCTGGATCTCGTCCAGTTCGGCGGCCGACCAGTCCAGCGAGCCGCCGAAGCCGCTCCGCAACGCTTCGCGCTCGCGATGCCACGCCTTGCGCACCGCTGCGGCGCGCGCGTGATGCAGCAGCCGCTGTCGCTCGCGTTCCGCGCTAGTTCCGTACCGCAGATTCACTATGCTGGTCTTTCCATGTATTTTTACGTCCGCGTACGAGCGTCCGCCTTCAGCTATTTCATGGAACGTAACGTTCAGCTTGCCCTGCATCCGTTTTAGTTGTTGTTTGTCGTCGGCAGCGCGCCATGTCTCCTCTTTCACGAAGTAGAAAACGTCTTGCTGGTCTCCATGGACGACGAATGAGAACGGTAGAAGATGCGATCGGTTGAACACCGAGGTGTACACGTCGCGGTAGATGGCGTTGGCGGAAGGCACAGTCGTGACGACGGCCCGGCCACGGGAGTTTCTCGACACCAGGATGCCTCTTCCGAACGGTGGTTCAGAGTCCGAACCTATGCGTTTCGGAGCCAGGTTCAATGCGTCAGTCTTTAACGCTGACATGGCTGGGATCGAGAGGCTTCTGAAGTCAGCTATCCTCTTGTTGGACATGTGTGATAAAAAGCCTGACTCGATTGTGACAGTTGGGAGTAATGACATGGCCGAGGGTAGGCCTGGGTTGCTGTCAGTAGGCGCGGCGCCCCACACTGGCCGGCCGAGGGGAATGCTGGGCAGAACCGACCCGCCGGGCAGTTCATCAGGATATAGCTGCGGTGCAAGACTCTTCGTGTCGTAGCCGAGCAGCTTCAGCCATGACAAATGATCTGGTGAGAAAACGTTTCAATTAATATACTTACTCATACACGTTATACTAGTATTTCTCAATCAGGTTGGTTTCCATTTACCTGTTGGTTTCTTGTTTTGCTGTCTAAAGTTTATGGGGTCGTTTCCATTGAATCTATAGAGATGCAACTGTGCTGGATCGTGGATCCTCTCAATGAGACTCTCCCACAGAGGAGACATCCATTGCCCTATCAGAGGGTCATAAACTTTACCATTAGCCATGTGAACCAATGACGTTACTTGGTCTAGAAGGCCACCGCAGTAGTCCACAGGCAGGTATAAATATGGATTAGAATCGTATACAATGTGGCCGTATGGTGATCTCATGATTTCTCTAATTCCTTCCCCGTATTGGTTGAATATCATCACCGGGGTGCCGCATTGGTCTGTGGCAATGTAGTATTTGTGTCGGGCAACCTAAAATGAACAAAATGAAAAGATTATCATTATTTAATTTAGTTTTGTTTATTTTCCTAAAATTTAAATTATATATTCAATTGGTTTGCTTACCTGTGTATAAATGAGGTGCCCTCTGTCGTCATAAACTAAAGTCATGAACCTGTTTTCACGTGGCGAGTAAATATGACTGACTTCGTGGGGCTTTTCCTTGTTGGTGTAGAAGAATTGCGTTACATTTCCAAAATTATCCTTCCTAGTAGAAAGTCTGAAAGCAATAATTGTTATTGGTTAATTTTAGAAGGAATCTTATGCTGAATGGTACTGACTACCGGCCGATAGATCAGTGGCTCTACATACCTGTCCAGATGATCGTAAAAGTAACGAACATCAAATCTCCCTCGTTTAGTGGCTCTTATTAAAAGACCCTTTGAGTTATACTGGAACTTTTCTTCTCTCGCGTTTTGGGATACGAGGCCACGACTATCGTACCTGTATTGACCCTCTCCAAATTTGATGATACGATCCATGTCGTTATATTCCATTGGAATTGTGTTACCTCTGTAGGTCAGTGATAGCATATTTCCGTTATCGTCGTACCTGAAGCCCCATGGCTCTTGAGCTTCAACTCCGGTCAGCTGACCGTCGCAATCCCACGTGTAATTCTTCATATTAGTGTAAGTGTTAACGCCGACGTTTCTCGTATGCGTACGCGTTTGAGATATCCGACCGTGCCTGTCGTAAGAGAACTCCATTCTGAACACTTCCATCCTATGGATATTCACAGTGACTTCGTTCTCGAGGAACTGGTCATTAAGCACCCGGGAGAACATTGCGATTCCGTCGTAAACTGAGGTTTCGTTCCACTTCTGCTTGGACACTGTAAACTGTCCGAGTATATCTGGAGCACCTGTCTTACTGTTGTACACAATGTGGTGTGGAATAAGAGTCTGTCCACCAATGCGACCTTGGACCGAGGTGATTCTGTAATTGTTGTCATATTCATAGATTATTTTTGCATTGCTTAGCCCTGTTTTGGCACCATAGTCCAATCTTTCCTCAGTTAGAAGACCGCCTGCGTATGTAGATTCCCATCGATAGTCGACGTCACGGTCTACGTGTAATATTTCCGATGGCAAGCCGCTAGTCTCTGCGTAATGTATTTGTGTTTGACCATCACCATGAATTACTTCAGAAACTTTATTGGTTGTGAAGTAGCGGTAAACTATTCTGGCTCCGTCACCTGGGAATACTGTCTGAAGTAGTTCACCTGTATGGGAATAATGTTGAAGGTACTTCTTGGAGGATCCGGGAGGCGTGTACGTTACCCTGAGGAATCCAATAGAGGGTTGTACGCTAAAGGAATGGTTCGACCCAGACGGAAGAATAACGTGAGTTAAACCGCCATCTCCGTCATACAAATATTTGAAACTCCTTTGACTTGCTAGTGTGATTTTAGACACCAGGTTGCCTTCATTGTAGAAAATAAACTTCGTACCATCTTGGGGGCTTGTTATCTCTGACAGCATTCCATGAGGATCATAACTGTAGGTTTCCTCGCTCTCGCCCCATTTCCATCCATTAATTCTATAGAATCTATCATATGAAATGTTAAGGGGCACTGCGGCACCGTGTGGAGTAAAGGATAGTGGGAGACCAGCGACGTCATAGGCAATCGTAAACAATGGATTCCTGTCTGCATTGAAGAACGTTTCACGGCTCTTGAACTGATCAAACTCTATTATAAGCACTCTAGAATCGTTGACCCATATTTCTCTATTCAGAGTTTGCTGTGGGTTCCTCACATCGCCTACTAGTGAGTATAGTGAATACATGTTGTTTACGAGTCCGTCTCCAAATGTGGTGGTTTGATGTGACCACATATGAAGCATTTCAGCTTCAATAGGTAGTGCCGCTTCTAGCAATGGATGCTTCGCAGCAGCAATGCTCTCGAATTTCCCTGCCCAAGGCGTTTCAAGCATCAAAGTGTTGTTTGAATAAATACGGCCTTCAGTGATTTGTTTGCCATTGTTTATAGTTATCTGTTTGAACGATTGTCCATGTAACACGTATTCGCATTTCTTCGCAACGCCCACGGGTATGGTGCTAGCTGGGTTTGATACTGTGACAGCTAATCCATAATTCTTGCCAAGACCAGATGTGATATGTACTTGCTCACCAGAGGGCATAATGATTTTAGTCACTCTTCCTAACTCGTCGTAATCGTAGATAACTGTATCGCCAGCCTGAAAAGAAAAAAAATAAATAAAATAATATTTTTTTATTTAAGAGGCTTAATTAATACTTCTGGTTCCAAATTATGATTAAATCAAATAGCTTACCCCTGATCGACTATTGAGTAAACCAGTGCCAGCATCATAATCGAATTCTATTTCAGTGGCACCTTTCTCTGCAATCTTTGCAAGATAACCAATGCCAGAGATTTTCAGTTCCAGTTTATGGTCTTGCGTATTTTCGATGGAGCTTACAATGTTACTGTAGTCCCTGAGCAGTTGTATTTTATTTCCAGATGCATCGGTCACAGTGGACAACTTGCCGAAACTAGTGTTCTTGGAGTACAAGAATGAATATCTTGTTTTTCCTGATGTCAAATCTTTTGTAGTTATGTGTTGTCCATAACGGTTGAAAACGTATATTTCTGAAGTAGGTGGATACGGTATTCTGAACTCTCCGTTTTCGTCATGTGTTGGCAAGTAGTGCTTCAATGCCAGTATGTGAAGTGATCCTGTAAAAATGAAATTTTTCATTATAAACTTGACGATTTTCACTTATTGCCTATTTCAAAGTAAAGATAACATAAGCTGTTGTTTTACCTTGGTCTACCACATTGAGAACGCCGTCTGGGGTTACTGCGAGAGCCGAAATCGTTTGGAATTTTGCGTTCGATGATAGCAAAGTTTCAGTGCTTGTAGGTGGTTCATCCCCTGCTGCCACACTAAGTCTGCACGGACAGCCAGCACCTTCATCACGAGAATTAATCGGTGAAGCCGTCACAGAGACAGACGAATTGCATTCACAGCTCAGTTCTTTGAGATTCTCTTGAACTTTACCAGCAAAGTGCATGATTTTTCCCGATGGATCAATTGACTTTATAGCATTCGTTTTCTTAGAATCGGCCTCAGCTACATATAGGATACCGGTCGGTGCAAACGCTATAGCTAAAATTGTTCCTAGGTTAGACTCTTCTCTGAAATCTGTTCTAGTCTTGTTCGTCGTAGTTTTGCTTATTGGTTTTCCATCGCTGCCTATACGGCAATGAGATGGTTGTCCCGCTACCACTTTGATCTTCATATCAACAGTTAGTTTCAATATTATTCTATCGTCTATGAAATACAAGGAACCATCTAATGGCGATAGAGCTACTCCTGTTGGCCATTGTAATTGAGCTTCATAAGGAGCTATAGCTCCATGGCAAGGGACTGGTGACCAGTGGTTGTGATGGCCATGATGTCCGACCAATGTGTGTATTATGCCATTGGGGTCGACTGCTCTGATATTAGTTCCATCAGCGATGTACATTGTCCTATCTGCCGCAATAGCGAGACCTGTAAAATAATTAATCATTATTATTCTTCTATCGCATTGCATCGCATTTGTAAATTACTATAGTATAACGTATATATCAAACGTACCTTTTGGATGCGCTAGTTTTGCTTTAATAGCAGGTCCTTCATCGCCGCAGTTGGAGTCGTCTCCTGGTACACAACGGTCACCGTTGCCAACCACAGGTTCAGAGTTTGAAGATGGGTCTCTTATTTTTTCCAAAGCAATCACTCTTCTGACTTGGTGTCTCTCCGAATCCGATATGTAGAGGTTTCCGTCAGCCGGGGATATGCAGATGTAATACTGGTATGCAACTTGTGTTGTTCTGGAAGAAAGAGTTGTATGTTCGTAAAGGAGTTACAGAAAGGTATATTAACAGTGAACACTAGCCCTATTTCCAACAACTTACTGCAATTGAAGTACTGTAGTTACGACGCCTTCAGGAGTGATACGACGTACGAGATTGAAATCACCAACGTATAATGATCCATCGGGGCCCGAGGTTAATGCCGTGGGTGTTAAAAGACGCGAATCGGCTGCCTTCCCATTACAATGATCAGGACATTCCAAGGACCTCTGAAGGCCTGTACCCATTACCACCTGAAAAATAATTAAAGGTTTGTTAAGCATTTAAAAATAATTGTAGATAGTAGGGAAATCGCAGTTAAGTCTTACAATATACCTGAACAGTCCGAGGGTATTGCTTCAAGTGCAGCAAAGCTCCATCGCCCTTCTGTAGAATGCCTTCATGGAAGTTGTAATGATGGTGTATGTCCAGTCCCCAGCCACCGATGTCTGATATATCTACATCGAATCCGGCCAGCGTTGCAGTCTGTGTCTCCCACACAATTGAAGAGCATGACGTGTACTCGTATCCAATGGATATTTTAGCATGTGCTTGACCATACACCTAAAAGAAGTGGCAATAAGTTATAAAATAAATAAATACCGCCAGATTAAAACACCAAATCTTATTCAAATACGTGGTTTAGAGGTTGTGCAGTTAAACCGTGCTTTGTCTTCTTCTTTTAAATGTCATATTACTGATGACGGTAAGGGTTAGTCAGTGTGTAACTATTCGCTCGCTATACCACGTTTATCAATAAGGGGGCAAGTGTATAGTTTTAAATAAAGTAACGTTTTTACCACGGGTATCGTACGAATTAATACGTCAAGCGGTCGTCAAAGAGTCATGTTTTCAGTGCGTTAAGTTTTAGGTAAAGTATTTCTGGTGATTTGATCTTACCTTCTGTTTGTAAACATTCCTCTTGTTCCAAGCGAATATATGAGTCAGGTCAGGGTCTGCCTCGTACGAATGTGTGTGTAGCGAGCCTTCTATCTCTACGCGTACGTGAACACGGATAAGAGAAGCGGGGACTATACGGCGAGTGAGTTGAACGTGTACGCAGGACAGATAACCAGCGGATTGGGACGAGCGGTAAGTCAGTTTCACTGATGATCCTGGGATGCCGATGGATTCACTGACAATCTGTGGAAATACACATACCATGTTAAAGAGAGAACAACTGTAATGTAAAAGCTGACGATTATTATTAACTACAGTAATCGTAGAATGGAAGTAAAACTGAAATGTGGCGTTATTCACCTGAGCCTCAGGATATATGACGGTGGTTGTGGTAGCAGACGAAGCGGCCGGTGCAGCTAATGGCGGTACTGCCACGACCTCAGGCCGCAGCCTTTCATGGTCGTGAGCTGCGCATGGTAGAGCTTCCGACTCCCACCATTGCGGAGATGGTGACCAGTCGAGGCGTGGGGGAGATCTGGAAGATTGTTCAAACATTTATTATTGAGATGAACGTGTTCAAGAGTGAAGAATTGATAATGCTGTCTCTTGCTTAAGCCCTTAAGGCCAAGTAGGTTAATGATAGTTAACAACAACAAGTTATAGTTAAGTTTCGGACAATGAGTGAGAGCGCCGGAAGCCGAATCCCTTTTTCATTACCATCACTCTGTCTCACTCCTCTTAAAAAAAAAACCTTTGGTATTGCATGCATCCATAGGCTAAGGTGACGGTTTAACATCAGGCAGGTCGTCCGCTTGATTGCCGACATTATTAGGTACATACCACAGATATAGATTTACATAGATAACGGAGGTATCACGATTTGTATTGAAACCAAGCGTGCCGAATTTTTAACACCTCCTGTGACGTCATTAGTGACGGGAAATCCAAACCGATTCAAAGACACCGATGTCGCCAATGCCCCTCCGCCGATTGCCTCGAGTGATTATCTCGCTCATACTCATATTGTTTTGCTCAGTAGTCGCGCGGACTGTATATTAGCGGCGACCAACCTTGACGCTTGGTCGGGGTTTCGGACACGCAAAGTACATGCACTTGCGCTATCTATGTAAATCTATATCTGTGGTACCTACTATATATAAATAAAATATCGAAATAAGTGTTTCCAAAAGCTCATTAATTACCTCGGCGTCGGCACTTTCACACTATCATCACTAAGATCCATCTGCACAGGCGGCAATACTACGATCTGATTCCACGGCACGAAGACCGTCTTCCTCAGGGGTTTGAACGGCGATCGCTGGAACTGCAGTGTCACAGCGCCTCCTCCATTCACGAGAACGTCGAACCTGAATGGCAAGAGCATTTTAAATCTAGTATTTTTCCAAAGTTTTATGGCACCAAGTGTCTTATAAAGTTCAGTATTAGGAATCAGCTGTAGTTTTTATCTAGTGTCTAATATACGTTATTTCGATATTTAAAAATGTTATCGGTTAGTGCCTAGCTATAGATTGCCTATCGATAGGTTGCCAATACTATGGTGACCTCGAAAACGATTCACGATATCAATAGCATTTTGATAGAGTCAGTACTATTGATGACGAACAATAGTATCACTACTCAATAGTATCGATACAATCAACACTAGGTATAGCTCGTCATTTATAGTATTGACACTATCGATAAGTTATGCAACTAGTTATGCAACAAGCCCGCTGAGTTTCTAGCCGGATCTTATCAGTCAAGGTCGCATACCGCTCCGGTTGTAGAAAAAAATATAAAATTGACAATTTGTAGGTACGTAGGCCTAAACAACATAAACGCTTTGAATTTTAATTTTGAACTATTATCGATGTTAAAATCTGCTATCCATATTGATCCAATATTTACTCTACTGAAATCTAAATTAAACATATCTACCTAATTGCTTTTCAATTAGTGAGGGAAAGGTAATTCCTCTGTTAAGAGAACACTGTGTTAATTTTTTCTCAAACAGTGAATCTTTATACTCCTACCTCCCGTTCGTTACCAACGTTTTGTGCCCTATCATACCTTTACAATATCGTAAAAACGCATCAATCTATGATAGATAGGTGCTACAACAGTGTAAAATTAGTGCCAATATAGCGTATATAGTATCTGAATACATCACTTTTGACAGATTGTTTATAGGAAAACTGTCAAAACTGGCGTAATTGATATCTACTCCGTTAACAAGTTTGACTGCGGGTGTTCTTGACTATTGGTCATTTGATAATCTCTTTGTACCGAGTAAACTTCTTGTACCTATACTAACTTTAATTAGAGAATTATGTCATAGCAGATGAGTACCCCTACAATCTAGCAAATAGTTAAGTAACGCGATTTTTTACTACTACAATAGTCAAAGTCAAAGCGTTAATTTTCTTTTTACAAATTGTCAATTTTACATTATTTTTCTTATATCTACAACCGGATGGGAACGCGACCTCGACTGAGAAGATCCGATAACAACACAGCGGGTTTGTTATTTACATTTTGTTTTTTTTTATTCGCCGCAGCTTATATATTATATTAGTTACGAAGTGTAGTATATTTTAAATAAACACATATATAAGCTCCAGTGTGTTGCCTTTTGAGGCTACCGAATACGCTTTGTGGCTTTGTGCTGAAGAAACACTATTAATTAATTTCCATAAATTAACCGGTATTTATTTTAATCTACGTCATCCCACTGCCGCTACGTTTATGTGATGACTGTATCTATTTTGTTTTTATTTCACGGTATATTTTACAAGTAACGCTCAAGCATTGATTGTATATTTTTTTAAAATCTGCGTGATACTCTGCAGCGGCGCCACCATGATAAAAAGTGACAAATCATAGTGGGAAAAAATGTACGATTAACGTATATAATGTACGTATATCGTATTTTAATGTACCTTTCCCAGGTACCGAGATAATTGACATTTTTAGTGGCGCCGCTGGGGAGTATGCTCTCCAGCGGCGCCACCTGGTTCTCATACTTATGAATGATATTGGCTGCTAAATTTTATTGGAAATAAATGTACCTATGCAGTCTACTATGTACATGTCAAAAAACATCAATATTATACAGTAGTTTAATTTATTTTGATCATTTATATTACCCTAAAAACGCCCGAACAGCATAGGTTCACATACCTAGCACCGACAAAGCTAATGGTATTAGCAACTATATTCTATTGGAAATAAATGTTTGGACGCTAAATAAGAAGTACATGTTAAAAGATATAATTATTAGACGGTAGTTTATTTTTTTCATTTATTTAAAGTTACCCTAAAAATGGCCGTTTACAGTTGATATTCACATGCCTGGTACTTACAAAGTATTATGGTTTAGCAACTATATTCTATTGAATATATATATACGAATCCTGTATATTATTTATAAGTTACAAATTATCATTATAAGACGATTGTTTAATTTATTTCAATTAATTAATTTTACCTTAAAACTCCCGTATACGGGTGAGGTTCACATACCTAGCACCGACAAAGCTAATCGTATTAGTAACTATATTCTATTGGAAATCAATGTTTGAACGCTATTTGAGAAGTACATGTTAAAACATATAATTATAAGACAGCAGTTTATTTAATTTTATTAAATTTAAAGCTACTTTGAAAACGTCCGTTTATAGCTGAGGTGCGACGCGCCGCCGTTCGTCCTGTGACCCTAGCGAAGATTTAAAAAAAATATTATGAAATTTATTATTTAAAATTAAAAGACAGCTTTTACATTATGACGATGTGAACAACGCACTCGCTAAAGTTGTAGATTGGTTCAATGGAAATAATCTTCTACTTAATGAGAATAAAACGAAATGTATAAAGTTCTCAACGCCAAATGTGAGACAAGTAGGAACCAATATACGACTAAATGGAGCAGAATTGGACCTTGTGGAGGAAACTGTCTTTCTAGGGATCTCTATAGATGCAAAATTGCAATGGGGCCCTCATATCAAAAAATTGTCGGGAAAACTCAGCAGTGCGGCATATGCTGTTAAAAAAATCAGGCACTTAACCGACGTTGAAACAGCTAGAATTGTTTATTTTAGTTATTTCCATAGCGTTATGTCATATGGCATACTGCTCTGGGGATGCTCTGCTGACTTAAACTCCATTTTTGTTCTGCAGAAAAGAGCTATACGAGCTATTTACAATCTAGCTCCAAGAATCTCCCTCAGAGAAAAAATTAAAGAAATAAATATTCTAACTGTTGTGTCACAATTTATCTATGAAAATCTCATGTACGTTAAAAAAAATGCAAATAATTTTGAGAAAAGGAGCGACGCTCATTCTATTAATACAAGGAATAAGCACAAGCTATCCGTACATGTAACTCGTCTCCACAGAATAAGTCATTCTTTTATGGGACAATGTATACGTTTTTACAATAAGCTTCCCAATGAAATCCGAGATTTACCTATCAATAAGTTTAAAACCCTAATTAAAACTAAACTCAGTGCAAAGGGTTATTACAAAATCTCGGATTATTTGGATGATAAATCAGCTTGGGAGTAAGCAGCTCAAATCTCGACAGTCAATAATAATGTCAAAGCGTAGCGTGTATTGCCCTACTAGTCCGAATTATTTGTGTAATTCTTGTTAACATCAAAAGGCAACACACTGGAGCTATTATAATATTTATGTTAATATCTACAACCCTTTGTAATTATTGAATATAAGCAACTGGCGATAAAAAAAAAAATATGACATGTAAAAAGACAAGCCCGGTGAGTTTCTTGCCGGATCTTCTCAGTCGAGGTCGCGTTCCATCCGGTTATAGATATAAGAAAAAAAAAATGTAAAATTGACAATTTGTAAGTGCCCCCGTAGGCCTAAACAAAATAAACGATTTGAATTGAATAATGATAATTTGTAACTTATAAATAACATACAGGATTCGTATATATATATTCAATAGAATATAGTTGCTAAACCATAATACTTTGTTCGTACCAGGCATGTGAACCTCAGCTGTATACGACCATTTTTAGGGGAACATTAAATTAATGAAAATAAATAAACTGCTGTCTTATAATTATATGTTTTAACATGTACTTCTCATATAGCGTTCAAACATTGATTTCCAATAGAATATAGTTACTAATACGATTAGCTTTGTCGGTGCTAGGTATGTGAACCTCACCCGTATACGGGAGTTTTAAGGTAAAATTAATTAATTGAAATAAATTAAACAATCGTCTTATAATGATAATTTGTAACTTATAAATAATATACAGGATTCGTATATATATATTCAATAGAATATAGTTGCTAAACCATAATACTTTGTAAGTACCAGGCATGTGAATATCAACTGTAAACGGCCATTTTTAGGGTAACTTTAAATAAATGAAAAAAATAAACTACCGTCTAATAATTATATCTTTTAACATGTACTTCTTATTTAGCGTCCAAACATTTATTTCCAATAGAATATAGTTGCTAATACCATTAGCTTTGTCGGTGCTAGGTATGTGAACCTATGCTGTTCGGGCGTTTTTAGGGTAATATAAATGATCAAAATAAATTAAACTACTGTATAATATTGATGTTTTTTGACATGTACATAGTAGACTGCATAGGTACATTTATTTCCAATAAAATTTAGCAGCCAATATCATTCATAAGTATGAGAACCAGGTGGCGCCGCTGGAGAGCATACTCCCCAGCGGCGCCACTAAAAATGTCAATTATCTCGGTACCTGGGAAAGGTACATTAAAATACGATATACGTACATTATATACGTTAATCGTACATTTTTTCCCACTATGATTTGTCACTTTTTATCATGGTGGCGCCGCTGCAGAGTATCACGCTAAAATCTATGCTCGCGTATAAATAAACACTTACTGATTTCCCGCAATCGATTTTGGAAAGCTTAAACGTGACGTTATTCGATTACATATTCACATGATGCTCGTTTCGTTCCACAAGCGAGTAACTCGATTTCATACTTGATGCGCTTGTTGTTTAACGTGCTAGGAATTTACTATGGGACCGTGTCTGAAACTTAATGATTGCACGGAACTTAATACAAATATTTGGTTTTACACTCGGAAATATAATTGCCGATTGCCACGCGATGAAAAATGTAAATATGTAGGTACCTACATAATCAAAAACATTTCCAAATCGCCGATGCGTTTGTTTTGTAAACTGCAAAATGGACCAAACCCAGCCACCACCTTGTTGATACCTTGTAAAACTAACAAAAGCTGTTTTGACATGGGTTCATTTGTTTTAAGCTACGATACGGATAGCAGCAGATGACATGTGTAGGTAAGTACGTACTTTTTATAAGTACCTATTAATAATATCAGACTGTAGTTATATTTTCACTGGTTTGTTATGTTCGCTAATTTCCCTTTCCATGTTATTTTTATTTATCTCCTTCTGGTGTATATAGGTTAAATACTAATTTAAAATTAGAACGTAATTTTATTAATATTATTTATGTATTTATCTACTCAAAATAACGTAGTAATTTTTTGTTTATATCTAACTTGTGTTTCTTTTTCGTCTCATTCCAGTTTGCCCAACTGAAAGCAGCGCGTTCCATCTACCGGCTATCGTTCCCTACCGTTTAATAGTTTATCTGTACTTTAACTTGTCCCATAAACTTGTCGTTGGCAGAATCATCGGTAGTCGATGGGGCCCTAAACTTTAATTGGAATTGGAAGTACATACTTATCAAAAGCTTACAAAAATTAAGAGTAGGTTAGAGGCCTACTTATTTCATTCTGTTAAACTTAAACTTGTCTAGTAGTAATCGAACAATATAAAACTTAGTTCGTAGAGTCAGTGCAGTGGAGATGTATGTATCAGGTACATTGACCCTTGCGATAGTAATTAGCATTTTGCATCCACTGCTCGTCTTAATTACAAAATTATTTGACTTCATGATTACATTTCCATACTTGGATAATTATGTGAACAAAACCAAGTTCATTTTACCAATTTATTGTAATTTATCCTCAAAGTTGTACGTTTTTATACTTACATGGGCCTTTAATTGATCAACGGCTGTACATATAATTGATTACAAACTGTTAATTAGCGTGGAAATAAACACAATTTTACGTAAAACGAGTTTGAGTGTAATGACTCGAGATTCGCCGTGACTAACGCGATTTTTCCATTTTTCCACGTGATGACATGATCACGTAACTGTGTTTTGACATGGTTATTAATTACTTGTGTATGTTTACAAAAGGAAAACGACGTTTGTAAATAGAATGTGATTCAGTTCAGATGAACCCAGCTATAGTTTAAATTTATTCCGTGGTGATGGCTACTTTTAATACGAAAGTTTTCGTTAAGGTTAAGGTGGTTGAGCCAACCATTAGACAATTGAATACAGCTCATACACGAACCGGCTCCACCAGGGGATACCACCCTATATGTATCCTATATCAGCCTATATCAACCATAATTTTGAAACTACATATTTGTCGTTCATATACTATGTGAAACAAAAAGAGTACACATTTTTTTTCAAAACTTAACTTTGTAATTCTAAAACTATCAGCTTTGGAGGAAACTTGAAAAACAAAAGGTGTTATAGGAATACAGATGTTGACATATTTCACAAGTCTACAAAACCTTTAGTACTTCAACTGTCCGACGAAGCCCATAGTGTTAGATTGACAAAGTAAAGTTGAAAAAAAAATTGTATACCCTTTTTGTTTCACCTTTTTAACCCCCGACGAAAAACGAGGGGTGTTATAAGTTTAACATGTGTATCTGTGTATCTGTGTATCTGTGGATCTGTGTGTCTGTCTGTGGCAACGTAGCGCCCAAGCTGATGAACCGATTTCAATTTTGTTTCTTTTGTTAGATAGGTATTCTGATCGAGAGTCTTCTTAGCTATGTTTCATGAAAATCGGTTCAGCCGTTTGAAGATCATCAGCTCTTTTGTAGGTTAAAAAAGCCACATTCACGGCCAAAACCAATTCCCTCGGCTCGAATCCAGTCGAAATTTGAGATGATTGGATTTAGGTTTATTATATTTTTAAATGATCGTAATAGTCTGAACTGGCTTTTTACAATATTATAAATTTGAAAAGTTTCCCTGATTCTGAAAAAAATGAATATTTTATCAATTTTATTGAGATTTGTGTATGAACTAAAGACGTTCCATAAGTCACGTTTCAAATGATGGATACGCGCATGCGTTAAATTTTGTTTGGTTTGTTAATGGTCATGGAATATTACGCTATAATAATTCTAGAGGGCGTTGCTCCGCCATTGACAAAGAATATAAAAAAACTAATCTAATTTAAAATAATTTTAGCGTTATTTAAAATTCTTCCCCTAGGCTGCTCCCGTCTACCTCAACCAGAGTTATTACATCAAATTGAATCATAATTGATAATATTTTACTAGGAATAAAACCTCCGTGACATCATTATTTAGATTCGTTGTCTATTCTAATGTCAATTATTATCATGTCATAACAAAATAATGTCTCATACTTTTACACAGAATTTCTGTTGATTATTGTACATCTTAGATTATAAATGAGGAAGCCAAAACAATGAATATATGAAGTAAACTATGGATACTGAGCTACGGGAGCTACGCAAATCGCGCTAACATCATTATTTGGAAGAACTAGGTAAATTATACATTTGATGAACAGGTCATCGCATCGGGGGTTTTTAAATTTTCAATTTAGAGTTATAAATAGTTGCCCACACTAAAGGGATTGCTTTAATTTGCAAAGTTCTCACAACTGTAGAGCAATCTCCACACAAAAGAGCTCTATAAGACACTTCACTGAAACTATTTCTACAGATAATTAGTACAAAAAGCCAATCCCTTGCTTAGTCGATTAATACCTAATCTCTTGTATGTACTTTACTTACTTATCTATGTCGCAACTACTAATACAAACGTGTCTCATTTATTATACCTAAGTAGTCAATTGTTTTAACTGTTATACCTACCTAATTAACTCTTGATGGCATTGCCGCGAGCGTAAAATGATTAATATTATCAATTACTTAACTAGAGCTTTAATCAATTGAATCAGAATGGTAAACCATTATGAATTGTTGTTGTTAGTATTTATTTTGGTAAGTATTCATATTGATAAAATACTCATTAAACCAAACCTCTATTTGTATACTGTTGGCACTTTACCAAATTATATATTCAGGCTCCAAACCCATTGTTTGATTTTAAACTTTATAATGACGGTTTTAACGTACAATTTAGTGTTAACACTAACCATCCGCCCTGCCTGGTGAGCGTGAATCCGAAGCGGGCCTCCCTGTCCACGGAGACCCTGATGCCGATGATGCCGAGCCCTTGCGGGGACACCACCTGCCCCCTCATCACGGCCACGCGGCTGCACAGACCAGCTGACGTCAGTTCGTGCCAGGGTTCACCAGCACATCACTCTGGGCGATACGATTCACACAGATTTATGAAAGAAAATAACTATGAGGACTTGAAAAAAATACAGATTTGAACAGCTTAAATTTCTGTCAGAAATTGGGTAGGTTAAATATTTTTATTAAGGTATCAATGTAGGTAATACCTTTAAGAATACCTATATTTTGATTGTAAAGAAATGCAAAAATTAAGTAAAACTTTTTTAATTTTAGCTTGTGTGAACCGTATCGCCCAATGTGAATCTTCTGCTACAAAACTTAGAGCGAAGTCTCGTGCTATGCTCCATGTTTCATAGAATCAACGCTGTGAGAGTGAAGTAAAGTATGAGAAATAATACAGAAAAATTAAATAAATAAGAAGTTTTTAGCATTGCACATTCTCGTATCAGGAACAGCTAAACATCTAGGATACATTTCAGTTTACATAATAAGTTAATACAATCAACATTTTTTTTAAAATATTCATTTTCCTACTTTAATAAAGTACAATACTTTAAAATTAACACTTGGTAGCTAGCTGTAAAAAAATCTTTAATATTAAACGTGAAATACTCTGAATATTGCACGTAAAATCTCATTCTAAAACGTACCTGAAAAATATAAACTGTGTCTTACTTATAAGTTATATCGTGAGCGTATATGGGTTTGTTCCTTGAAAAGAGTTATCCTACTTCAAACAATTTACTTTAGGTATAGGACCATCAGAAAATCTCACCTACCACTGAAGTGGTACAGAATCTCAACTAGAACAATAACTGGGTGACGATCTATTTTTCTCAATTACGAGGCTTTCCTAAAGAACTCTGTAGTGTGACCAGTTACATTTTCCTTTTCTAAGAATTAAATCAACATGTTAATTGTAGGTATATTGTTATCAGTGCCGTATTAAAGTAGGATCTTGTATCGTAAACGGAAATCTACCTAAAAAGGTGTTTTATGCATGTAACAGCTGCCACACAAACCATCATCTATCAATATCGTAATTTTCCATGTTTGAATGTAAATAATTATAGTAATGACCTAAATGCCTAATGAAATTGGTGCAAACAAATGTTGTGTAGCTCGCCAATTTGTGCGCAATAGTTAAACTAATATCGAGATTGTTACAATTGTATCGCAATTAAAATTAATGGACATACATACAATCTAGTTTGTAGTTTAATAATTAAGTAATTACATACGATACATATTTTTTAGATATATAAAAATATATCTGTGTGGTCAAAACCTAAATTATATTGGTTAACGTCGCGTCGTTTAGACATTGCGAACCTACTTCGACTAAGTATACTCACGAGTTTTGTAAATCAATTATTACTGTTGAATGTAACTTCTTTATATTACACTAGCTGTGCCCACCGACTTCGTCCGCGTAGTATTTAACGTAACAACAATTTCGGGATTATCAGGATAAAAAGTATCCTATATGTTAATCCCGGTTTTACTATCTGTGTTCCCAATTTCATCCAAATCCGTTCAGTAGTTTTTGCGTGAAGGAGTAACAAACATACATCCACACTCACAAACTTTCACATCTATACAAATATAAATAAAATTGGAGTGTCTGTTTGTAATGTCAAAATAACACCTTTTCACTAAATACATATGAAAGTACATACGACACCTATAACAAAAACGCGATTTTAATATTTTTTTCTGTCTGTCTGTTTGTGTGTTTGTTCCGGGTAATCTCCGAAACAGCTGGATCGATTTTGACGGGACTTCCACTGGTAGATAGCTGTTGTTATAAGCAGTAACTTATGCTACTATTATTTTAGAAAAACAAAATTTTAAAAAATGGGTCCTGTCGCGCGGGCGCAGAACGCGGGAGCGGGCTTTTTTGTTAAGTTAAATTCTCCGCGGACGAAGTCGCGGGCTCAGCTAGTTTATAATATTAGTAGGATTTCGCGCCTCTTAATAGTTTTTGGTCTATGTGGTTAGCTCTCTCTCTACTCTGTGACACGTTTAGTTCGATGTACTTTTTCTCTTTTTATAATCAAATAAAAGTAACCACTAATTATTAATAAGTGTTTCCGTAATAACCCATCAATTACTTATGTATCGCACCGTCAATTCCATCTAAATATGATATAAATATTATCGTTATTCTTTTCTAAATAAGGAATCTGGATATTTAATAAACATATCTTCGAGGTAAAACAAAACAGTTTCCCATATACTTGTTGATATAATGTTTAAAATTATTCTACTAGGATAACATTTTAATAAAATTTTAAAAATAAATAAACGCAAAGGTCCATCGCCTTTAGGTATATTTTATGTATAGGTACTGCGGAATATGACACTAAATTGTTCAGATAGAAATGGACTTGCCCCCATTCTTAAAGTACGTAACATATTCAACTGAAACTGGCGAAATACAAATAATCCAAATCCATTTATTATGCCGTGCCACTTCTGAGAATATGATACGATAAAACCTTTCACCTGCCTATACAAAGAGTTACAAAGAAAATCACATGTGCATTTTAATAGTATATAAACGTATGAAGACTTTAAAGTCTCCAAAACTTATTTACAACACGTTTGAACATTCAACATTGGAACGGTATACTCAGTACAATTTTATGATTCCGGTAAAGAAAATGCATCTGTGAAAAAAGTTTTTATTTAGTAATGTTATGACAATTAAAACGATGTGCTTTATCGATATTTAAATGTGTGAAACAATAGCAATATGACGGTAAAAATGTACGTATTAACTTAATTTAATTTTGAGAACGATACTTTGAGAAGTGTACTGCCCTTTTAATATCAAAATGCGGAAGATTCACTTCATGATAGATATTTTTTATTAGGTTAAGGGCAGACACTTCTGAAAGTCGTGAATCAAGATTTAAATAGCATTCGTTGCACCAATTTCGTAGTGTAATAAAATGTCGTCAACGGATGATTTATGGAAGCGGTGGTATAGTAATGTACAATGGTGACAACTCTGGTATCATCTTGCTGTGAAGTAAGTAGGAATACATTCAAATAAGTTGTGGTTTGGTTAGTTACAGGGGTAAGGATCTAAACACATAAAGAGCTCGGGTAAGGGTAGGGGGATTGGTTAACAGATGAAAGACGCAGACAAAGGGTAAGGAACACATAAAAGGGTAAGTTTATTTGAAGCTAAATTTGCGTGTTCGCTGAAATTTTGCTCGATTGATAATATACAATCCGCGTTTCGATTTGTATATCTTACAAGCCCTACGCCTACCGATTGTGTTTTAAACGTTTTGCGTGAAAGCGTAAATGATTTTCCTAAGTTTCATACAGTATAACAAAATTATTCCATATATAGTATATGTGAACTATTATATAAGCACAGTAGACGAGACAAATAAACAGTACAAAACACAGTTGTGACTGCGGCAAATCATATTCGGAACGAGATCCGGTGCCCGCGGACGGGCGCCTGATTTACGCTGGAGCAACGAGGATTTTGTCGCAGCCACGAGAACATTCAAGACAAACATACAGATGTTACATACACATAGAGAATGAAACGAATACAGACAAAGGATTGAACGAAAAGTGAAAAAGCAATAGTGGGTCCGCGCGTGCCCGTCATTGGACACGCGGCGGTCACTGGCATCACACATATATGCAGGAGTCGCAACAAAAGACAAGAGGTGAATAGATACTGAACACTGAGGGGCGAGGGCGGGCTGACTGACACTTACCATGGTGTAAAGGAATTCCAGAACTCGCTAGGAGTGGCGGACACACGGCGGCACAGGGACACAGAAAGACAGGACAGATTACTACACAAATACCTACATCCCTCAGTGCAACCCCACCCCGGCTTGCAACCACTCCGGCCGATTGCACACGTCTATACTGGTTACCTTGCGTTTAACACTTGATTTATCGGTAAAAATTTTGATAACAATCGATTAACAGACGAAGCCCGTTTGCATTAGAACAACACCACCACTATTGATCATGATCGCAATCGAAGCTCAATACTTTTAGGAAAACCTTGATTGGCAGGTTGCACCAAAGATAAAATGGAGAGAAATAAACATGCTGGATGGTGAATGTTACATTTTATCGTTTATACAAAGTTCTGATGGAACAAATGTCGGAACGCAATTTAACCACTCTAGACTTCGGAACTCAAATAAAATAGTGAAGCGGCTCGTGTTTTAATGCAAACAAACTTTTAGAGGCGCCTTTGCATATTAAGCGAGGTGGGTTGACTACTTTTGTTGTTCAGTTTTGCTTTGTCTTTTTATCAATAGATCGCTCGAAGTTTTTATCAACGCACACGATAAAAGTAGGGCAAACAAAAACTTTAAGAATTTCTTTTTAAACTTGGATCATGAAAACGCATATTTAAACTGTGAATTCTTAATTAAATATCTAGTTTTTTTTAACAAATACCTACTAATATTGCTTACCCTACTGTCTAAAATTTCAATGAATTTTACAAGCTGTGTTATTCTGTCATGATTCAAGTTCATTGAAGTCTTAATTTAAAATTAAATAAATTGTCAATCGAGAAGACAAACAAAACTGTTCGAAAGCTTTTGAGCGCTTGTATTAGGTATATCTAATATATTTTGTTGTAATCATTATGACGCTTTTGTTTTGTTTAGACAAACAGGTAGGGTTAGACACACACAAGGGATGAACATTAGACAATACACAACACATCGGATCTGGTGTGAAAAATAATATGACATAAAACATATGACTTAAATTAAAATCAATGATAAAACATAACCATGCTAGGATCGCAAACTATAAATCGATATTTTTTTTTGTACGCGAGAAAACACAGGAAAATCAAAACACTTCCACCAGACGATAAAATAAATCGTAATTCATAAAAGTATGTTACCAATTAAATTAAAATAACCACACCAAATCCTCGGAGAGGTTTAGGAAGATGAGCGGGAAATAATATGGTAAGGTGCTATAGATCCTAATTTAATTAATGTCATTATGAATTTTGTATCTTCTTCTTACGGATTTACATAACAGTATGGCGATGATATCACGGATCTAAAATCATTATAAAGTGCATATATATTCAATTTATGGGTTGTGCAAAATCGAAAGTCACTCTTAAACCAACTAGTCGCAAAAGACATCGTCGTCTCACATTGATAATGTTTGGCATGGTGTTAAAATTGTACGAATATGACGATATCTTTTACATTCATGAAGTGATTTGGTGTTCGTTGGATATGGAGATATAATTTGCTTAAAATACCCACTCACCTCTCTGAGTACTCGTCCATGTGCGCGTAGCTCTGTACCGAGTTTTCTTCTATGAGGAACTTGACGCGCTGGTAGAATGATGCGGTGACCGAGGGTGGTTGCTTCCTGAGGAGTACTTCTACTGGGTCGTTGGACGCTAAGCACATGATGTGCTCGGCGCATTCCGGCCGGCTGCAGCACTCCGAGTCCGAGCAATCCGTCATGCCATCTTCAAAAGTGCCATTGACAGGTGAGCCGATTTTTTTTATCTGTTTTATTTTTAGCATTTTCTGCAAGTGGAGTGGGACTTACCTTCGTCGTTATCTTCGTTATCATTGCAGGAAAGTTCGAGGGCAATGGAGCAGTCGGTGCCAGCCCAGCCGTCAGCGCAAGAACAGCGGTACACACCATCTTCCAGAAGACATTGTCCATGCCGGGAGCAGCCGTTAGGGCAACCAGCTGTGTGTATGAAAATTAATTTAGGTGAGTACATACTACTATTTATAGACATAGGACACGTTCTATATCGTTTAGTAGTTCATTGATACTTCTAAACCGACAGCATTACCATGGCGTAATTTTGACTTGGTGGCAGATAAGATTCCTTCAAAACTTACGTAATGTACAATGCCGGCCGTTCCATCCTTGGGTGCAAACGCAAGTGCCGTTCTTGCACTGACCGTGATCGTGGCATCGTAAGTCACAGGGTCTCTGGTCGCATATCGAGCCCGTCCAACCTTCGTCACAGCGGCACACGCCTTCAGCGCATACACCATGTGGTCCACAGTCCAATGAACATACCACTAAAAGTGTTACTTTAGGTAAGTATACAATTTAGAGTATAAATTAAAGTTAGGGTTAGAGGAAAATTCCTTACCTTGTGAGCAATCATCGCCAGTATAGAGCGGGTCGCATACGCATCTACCAGCGTCAAGGTCATAAACACCTCTCTGAGAGCACGCCGGAAGGCATCGTTGGACACGAGCGTCTCTCTCATTGCATGAGGACCCGCGCCAACCAGCTCGACATACACATCTGCCTCGCACACACGAACCGTGGTTCCCGCAAGTTGGGTCCAAGCAATCCTCTGAAGGTTACATAAAATAATTAGTAGCAACATTTAAAAACAAAAAAATATACATTCCAAATGATTGATTGATTGATTGTTGTAATTGAAGTCTACCTTCGTCACATTTCGGTCCTTTCCAACCAGCTTTGCAGTGGCAATGACCAGCGATACATTGACCTCTTCCGGAGCAATCGGCAGGTTCACAGTCGTGTGCCGGAACGTCACATTCCGCGCCTTTCCACCCTTCGGAACAATGACACACACCACCTGCGTACGCGCCGTGCCCCGAACATAACACTGGGCAAACACCTGCGAAAATAATTGTATTTTTTTAAATTTATTTGTATGATAAAAACTACGCGAACTTTAATCGAGTAATTTACTTACTTTTTGAACAGTCATGGCCTTCATAGCCGTCCATGCATTCACATTTTCCAAGGTAACAAGACCCGTGGCCAGAGCAATCGTCTGGACAAGAATTCGTAACCCCTTCAGCTTCAGACACGATCATCTCTACATTGTGAGGCTGGAGTTCGTCGTTGTATATCGAAATGAACCATCTCCCCGTATCGAGGTACTGTAATATACTAACGTTCACTCTCATATCTGTCGATCGCTTGCTTATCGTATGGTTCCATTTATATAACGGGCTAATCGTGCCCAATAATGCATCCCAGTCGTTAAGTGTGCGCTCAAATGGACTGTCTGTGTGCGGACTTCTTCTTCTCCTGAGTCTGTGATCCACCCTGCCGCCTCTAATGAACTCCACGAAGTCGTATTGTGTTACACTGGGAGCGACATTCCGCCTCCCATATACGGCAAAATTGGCTCCCCACGGCACGGTGAAATTAAGGCTTACGTAGGCGGGTTGTTTGTTACGGAATTCTGAACTCCAAAATTGGTAGGCCGGTATGGTGGCGCTGTGTAACTCGTCGAATTCCCTAACTTCTAGTGCGGGAGACCAGGGCGGCGGAGCGGCTTGTTGTGCTTGCTGCGGTATGATTGCTGATTCTAATGCTGCTTCTGCCGTCGTTGTCCATCCACCCAGTGACGACGTTGATATAGATTCTATGGGGAAAATTACACAGTTAAACATTTTGTGAAACTAATGATATCACCTACCAATAAGTTAAATTGTTTCACCATACCGTCTGAAGGCGATGATGTTGATAAGGCATCCCTGACTCCTTGTGCATGTGTTACTGCTTTTACATCTTGTACGAGGATGCAATTTGGATTGTCTATATTATTTTTAATTGACGATAACGCTGCAACAAATATAAAAATATTTTTAGGATAGAAATTTACAGCCGCTTTCTCCTACAACAGCTACGAAAATACGGCAACAAGAATATAAATCATATTGCATTTCACCAATACAAAATTATGTTTTAAGATCTAAATCTTTCGATCTCGAGCATCCAATTAAGTTTCTGTTAAGTTTAGTTCTTATCGATGCCTCACATCGATAATACCCAGTAGTTGAGCTGTAATTCTATTACCGTTCACACGGGTGTCGTTCCGTGCGACACGTATTACGAAACGCTACACAATAAGAGTTGTCGTTTGGAAGCTTGAGAGGTGCACTAGGGTAGGGTAGACGAGACGTGATGTCCCGTCGAGTTTTAATTAAGCGAAGCACGGCGATGCCGCTTTCGTGGCAGTGTGACGGAGCGATCGGTTCCGCTCCCGGCCGGGCCTCGGAGCGGCGGCACGTAGGTGGCTCGCCGACACCCAACCATTTCTTGCTCGGGGAATGCCGTTGTCTCCTCATTATGTGACAGTTGCAGGCCATCGAATCGATCATAAAATGCCGCGCTACGCAGCCTAATTGGATAATTCTTCACGGTACTAACTAAGAAGAGCACGGGCGCTCGTGACACGAGTCTGGCTTCCTAATTGACATCGTTGTTTTTTTATATTAAAACTACTGAAGCGACAAATAACATCTCATCAATTTAAATTCGTACGGCAATCGTTAAAATGTAAATTTTATATTTATGCACATTCCTCTTTCTGAATAGTTCAATAAAATCTAAGTACAAAGACTGCGAGGGAGCGATTGAATTGTCGCTGGTAATGTAAGGAGAATTTATTGCATTCATTTATTAGTTTCGTAGGAACCTCACGATCGTCCAGGATTTGTGCTCGGATAGGGATGCGACTTTTATTTGTATCGGAGCGTGCGCAGGATGTGCGCCTAATACGTCGCGCTGCCTGCATCCGAAGCGATATATCAATCCTTATGGACTTAATTGGTGCAACCCAGATTCTGTTCCGGCTAATTAGCATGTTCTCTAATTTGTCGAAAGATTTGAGGTGGAATGTTCCTATAGTCTATAAATTTTATGCACATTATTTATTGACATGGTCGAATGTGGGCGGTTTATTCCATAATTCCTGCGGATACTTTGGTGTCGAAGCAATTAAGTTATCTCCCAGCCCCAGCCACTGATCTATCCCCAAGATTGTCTCTCAGATAAGATCGCGAAACGTTGACGCCATTTGGCCGTTCGCGTTTAGAATTGGACAATTTAACTTTACTATAACCGCGTAGAGGGTAGATAGTTCGACGACAATAACCTTTATCGGCTTAACAACCGATAGTTAAGCAGGCGATTTATATTCACTGTTAATTCTACATGCGTATGTCGTGTTGGCTTTAAAATCATTCAGTTCAAAATAAGATATATTGAGTTCAAATACATAAAGTAGTAAAACATGTCTGGCGCATTGCCCCTCGCCGAATATTGAAGTAATCGATTTAAAAATACATATCGGATACATTCGGATTGTCGTAAAATTAATCAGACATTGACGGGGTATCGATTGTTAATTTTTATATCCTAAGTGAATAAAATAATTAACATTTATCTCAATATATATTGTCTGAATGCATATACCTATTTATCTAGACAATAATGTATTTGTTATATCATTTTGTATGTATAGGTAGGTACAATTCAAAACAAAAACAAATCGCCCGCCATAAACAATGTCAACGTTCGCAGATAAACGAACAAAAACGACGCAATTTCCGGTGCATAAAATAAAATATGGCAATGTGGTATGTCGCGAGTTTTTGCGATGATCCCTCGTAAAATCTATAAATTTCGGCTATTGAGCGGCGCGGGCGGTAGGAAGCGGAGGGTGCTTCAGTTGCCGAGGCCGGTCGCGACGTATGCGACGATTGTGTGCAGATGGACGACGTTTGCTATCTCCACTATTTTTCGAGTTAATACAATTTATTGTAATACGATTCAGCATAGATTGCATCGTGCGTTGGGGGAGAGAAACTCGTTTGATGGAGTCCCGGGGGATAGCGCGCGCCATCGCAGGCTCGTATTAGTCACGTGATAAATCTTCCTGTTCGTGCGCTCTCTCCCCTTTCATTATACGCGGCTTCTAATATCCTCGTCCTTGTTACTTGCGCATATTAACTACGTTCGCACGAGGTCGCGGTATGTTTGTCCCATTTTCACTGGATAAACAAATCCGAATTGTGATTACACGTTGTAATAGACTGCGCTTACTATTTACTTATATGTATATCTAAGAAAATACAGGCAATGAATGTAATAAAAAATAATGAGAATGTCATATCTTTTCCTCAAAATGGCTTCATATGGAGCACACCTAAAAATGTATTATTATACAGTCACCATATGCGGTGGAGATACGGATGGACTTAATTAAGTAGTTAGGTACAAACACAATAGAGCAAGCAGTTGATGAGTGTTGATTTTGTGAATGTGAATTATTTTTTATCACACACGTTGAACGTGCTCGTCGACCACTTCAAAAGCGTTAATGCACAACACCGAGCGAACTTTAATAAAACATTTGGGGTCCTCACAATTTCAATTACATTAAAAAGTTGACGGTGTTGCATTTGGCCCCATTCATCGCGCACCATACACGTAATGAAGGGTGCAACAGATGGTTCATATTTTTTCATTACAAAACTAAAACTAGCAGCACAAACCGGCAGGATTTATGTCGGATTAAACTACAGAACCGCTTTTTATTTGATACATATCCGGAACGGGAGGCGTGTCCGAAATATATTGTGTTACTGAAATACGATCATAATGGGGCACTTAATGAAAGATCGGCAACCGAACTGGAAATCCCACAGAAATATATAAATAGGTAGCGTTTAACGGATTCATTGGTTCTGATATTATCTTACGGAAATCTAAATGTGGTAATTTAGAGTCGTTGCGCCGGAAAAAAACTGACATCGTTTTGGTGCGGACGGGCGGCCGCGGCTATCGATATGCAACATGCTCTCTTATCTACTGTCTATAATTTAACGGGTATCTAAATGAAGTGAGATCCGATACGATAAGCCCCATTGACCAGAGACACCTTACATCGACCGGGTTCATTACATTGCTTTAAAGAAGCACGGGGATTTATTTTATTATGCGTTTATAACGTACTCCGTATTAGGATTATCTTTCGGAACGTGTACAGTTCTGTCGTAAGAAATAGCAGTTATTACGTAATATATAGTGTGAGATAGTTATGTCTTGGTCGTGTGCGTGGGACGTTGGATTAACACGGTTAGCTTCTGTGGTATCGATACTATAGTGTAGTAATATTTAATTATCTTTGCTGTGTGAGAAACCCACTTATTCGAAATGTAACCTGTGGTATCCCTGAACCTTACTTCAGTTTCGCTCACTCTCTTTCTACTCTGTGGTTCGTTACTATCGAAAATATCGTTCAACAATAAACTAGTAGTTAATTAATTTACGTGGTTTTGTTAAATACTTATATATTAATGGCGACAAGGATGGGATGTAAACTCTCTACACCTAATGATAAAACCTATCTACATATTCTCTAACCTCTTAAACAACTGACTATGCATTATTATCTATACAAAATTACTATATTTTTTTTAATATTTGATAACTCTCTGTCGAAACTGGTGAATTTGAAGTTAGTTTTGATAGCGTGCTCGCAGTGTATTATTATTTAGTGTTTGCTAAAACTGCTTCCACGGGCGGGTTAAGTTAAATTGAAAAGTTTGAATTGTCCGCATAAAAGCGTTTATACTTATTAATTAAAAGTCGGTAGTTTGATAAATAATAGCACTATGTTTCAAGTCTATTTTAATATTAAATACCTCCATCATGTTCAGATTTCATGCAATACTTGTTTGAGTCTTTAATTGGTAAAAAAACCTATGATATGTATTCAGCTAGACATCAAATCCTTAATATTTCATGTGAGAGTTCGTTCACTACTTAATTTACCGCTTCTTCTGTATAAGCTAACTTAGGAGATTAGGCAATCAAGTTACTATAGCCAATTGCAATTTGACCTTACAATTACTGTTAGGTTGAAGTCCAAACACAAAACACTCAAATCAAGCCATTTCCTATGCGGTTATTTTGCCACTTTAAATAGACGTCGATGTTTGAAAGGAAATAAACAAAAGTAATTTCCCGACATTACGTGGAGCGAACGCTTTCAGGGGAAATGGGTGTGTGCAGACTACACATTGTTTCTGCGAATGTTCCGCGGCAGTGCGGGACTCGCGAGACATAGCCGCCGAGTACCAACTCTACTATGAATACGTACTTCACTCGAATCATTTCAACTTTATAGTGGACTGACTCTTGTGATTCTAGTTTTTCAAACATATTGTTATTTACCGTGATAAAAGATGTATGTATGCAGCTGTGATTTTGGATGATTTTCCAATGCTCTCACCTCGGCTCTACTTATTTTAAAGATTCTAATAAAACGGAAATCAAAGGGTCAAAAAGGGTAATCGTTTCCAAAGCGAAGGTACATCTCAGAATACTTTGGTTCTAGATACAGCTGTTTCTTTGCGTACTAAGCCTATTTTATTAGGCCAGCAATTAGAATGAAAGTAAGAGACTCGGGTCGCTACATTTAAGGACACTTTAGCTACCTACGCGTTTCCTTTTCTTATTATTCTGCCAGGCAACCCCACGGTACTCACCGTCCTAATATTTTTTCTCACCCTCTACGGGGTCGAATTTCGGAAATAGCTTCTTGCAGAGTGCTTACGTCATGGTGAAAATTGACTGGCTTGAATCTTTGGCTCTAATTTCAGTGGCTTGATAGTCAGCAAAGAAGTTTACATTATGATTATTTAGGTACTGAATATATGAATCTTATAGTTTAGTTTTGTTTTATTATTGTTTTGAAATGTAATAGAGCTCACAGAAAGAAGATCTATATAAAAACTTGTGGTTAGTTGTTATTGAGTCTTAAAATCAACCACAAACTACTTACACTATAGGTTTACATTGTGCAGTTAAATGCATTGTAACATTACTTGTTTTTGTAACATTGCAAGGAATGCACAGTGGCTATGTCTCGAGTTGCTGTAGTAAGTGCGAGGGCTCGGCTGGGGGTAAATACACGATCCAATGTAGGTCAGAAGTACGGCACCGGCGACCCGCAAACACTTTGATGTTATTTTCGTACATCTCATGTGTCTGCGGTCGGAGTTATGGCCCGTCATTCGTTCGCTGATTACACCGGCCTATTCTCTGATTGAGTTTAGAATAACTGTATAAATAATGGTCGCTTCCCTCGTACGTGCCTTTTTGTTGTTGTGCGATAATGAGGATCGAATAAATGGCAATCATCGCTCATTTTCTTTTAATGAACGCAATTTATTCTACAACTGTTACTATGTAACTTGCAACGACGCGCAAAGCGCCACACCCTTCATTTTGTTCCGTGTCTTTCCATCGTTAGCGGGAAATGCTTTCGCTATATGTTCAGTGTAGCAATAAGCATTACATGCAGTCAAGAGAAAGTGCCATTCCATTAGATATAAAAGGTAATGTATTGTTTTATTATACCAAAAGGAAAGGATTAGTTAGTCCGCGTTAAATCAACCGGGGATTTACTTTTGCGATTTATGAAGCATTCCGTATACATATATAAGTAAATTATGATTGGTCGTTTGGTGGATACGCCGGGATTGTCGGCTGATGTATTCGGAGTGTAATAATACGGGACGCAGAGTGTAAGATAATTTATAACGAAGCTAACACGGGCGCGCCGGTCCGAGGCACGCTGCGCGCGTTCCCTTAGGTTAGGCGCATCATTTATATTTTTCCGATGTTTGTTTAGTTTTTTTTATGATCCTCTCTGTGGGCACCGGTCGCGAGATCTAAACAAAGAATGATACAAGACTAATGGCCGACGTCTGTTTTCGTCGGCGCATCAATGTTTAATCGACTCATTTGCATGCACCGAGTGGACATTTGAATTTATCACCTTTCGTAATTGAGTTTTGATGTGATGATGGGAATATATTTCTATTACGATTCGTCTGTATAACGATAAATGAATAAAAGTATGTTTACGGATGTTTCTCGATATCGTCAGTCAAGACATAACATAAAATTGTATTCTGTTGATGGGAAATGGCATCTTCGTGTCTGTTGGTGGCTTCCAATCAAATTATAATCATTATTATTACAATTTGTTCGGTGGCTTCGAACGCTTTTACATTTTTACAACCACACATTGTGATGGTTATGACTTCAGTTCAGAAACCACCTATTATGATTTAAATTACTCACATTAAAATAAATGATCCCTCATCATACCTATAAATACATGTGCATTCTTTTCCCCAGCCACAAATAATAGGCATTCATTTGCAAAAGTCTTGGAGGTTATTTTGCTACTGTTACATTATAAAATTGCGCCCTCGGGGCCATGTGTAATCTACTGTGGCTCAGAGGCCATCCTTTGACGTTTTCCAATCATACAATACAAGAACTAGTGCCTTAATTGGATGGAATCCCGCTTCGGGCACGATCCCGCATTAAAGGATAAAGCATGCGAGTGCAATTTTACATCGCTTTGTAATCTACCGAAACAATCTGATTGGAAGCTCTCTTGGATTAGGCTCAGACGTGTAATAAAGCTAATGGATTAACTTTTCAGATGCGGAGTAAATTAATGAATTAAGTTTTCATGGCGTAGAAGTTTAAAGCGAGGTAGTGAAAAATCAACATTTTAATCACCTAAAATACCAATAAGCCATCAATACAACATTATTTCCATTTCTTTCTGACAATATGTTAATTATACGGGAAAAAACAAGTAACACGATACTTATGGGCCTCCAGTGATTTATGGTATTTCTATAACACCGAAACCGGCGTAACGCGACATGACGTCATTATACCAACAATAAACTTTTGTCTCTACCATCAAACGAGTTTCGTGCCAACCTTAATACTTTGTTAGGGTTGTCATGCTCTGATTTGATCGTCTTTTTTGAAATGAACAAGAATGCATATGAAGAAAAAAAAGGTTAAAGATGAATGCGCACTATGTAGCTGCAAATAGAGTTCATTTTTAATATTTCACAATTTAGTTGAATTCCGGGTAATGACTCACAATATTTAGGTGCATAGGTAAGAATGTAGACGTCCTAGTTCTGGTAGACATAGCTAGTCAGACATTTTATTTAGAGACTTCTGTATTTTAAAATGAGTTGGAGACATCTAATTTTAGAAATTGTAATCATTTGATTAGTCTGAAGCGATATGGTGTTTAATTTTTATGAAAGTACTTATTTAATTTCATGAAAATGTCATCCTTATGTTATTAGAAAGAATACGCTATGAATATTCTAATGGGCATACCGAGCGAGTTAATAAAATACTGTCTTAACGAGTATTCGGTACCCCGCTGTGCTCGTACAAACAAAGATGTATGTAGCTTGTGAGTCTATAGATGTCAATGTTAAATGGCCAGTTCCATTGGCCATGCTCATTTGATCGCCATTGGTCGCCGGACCACGTCAAGCTTATGCAAGCACTACCGTGTAGCACAAGTGATAACATTATTATACAATAACTAAATAAATTATGTAATTAATCGAATAAAAATCTTACATCTCTACTTATTCCGATTCTCATCTACGATTTGAAAATGTATTGCAACTCTTTGATCAAACTTTACTTATGCGACTAATTAAAAGTTTCAAAAGTTTCGTATTGCTACAAACTACTTACTCATGATATTCGAAGAATGCATAGATTGCTTAATTAATTACTCGTCAAATGATAAACAATAATGATAATAGAATGAGAGAATGAGTACCAAGTTAAGGAGCCAAGAGTACCAAATGTGAAACAATAAAGCCTTTTGGTTTAATTTAACAATATCTCTCAGCGTTAACGTTAGTGAGATAATATCTACTTGTATTTTCTTTAAATACCTCTAGATACAAAATAATAATAATACTTACAGCTGCCTTCCCAATCATTGCATATTAAGTCTAAATAATTATAGAGTCCAAAATAATAATAATGTTGCCCTTTTGACGCCCTCTCACTACGAGGATAATAGAGGATATCATATAGGAATTATTATTCGCATATAGATTTCGAAAAACCTAGAGGTGCGAGGCTGGGTTTGAACCCAAGACCTGGTGCCGCAAGACGCGTGCTTAACCATTTGGCTATCACTGCTCATCACTGTGTGCAAAATAAATCTACCTATATACTGAGGAACTGTTACTCACCTATAAAATACGCGAGCATTGCCGCTAAGATGACGCACAGGCAGATCATGGCGATCGCCAAACACTTCCACGTGCATCGATGCTGGCATCGTTTGTCTATGTGGAAGCGGGAGGGCGAGTAAACGGGCACGGGGCTCGGCTGGCTCGCTCGCAGGGGGAACACCGGCATCACCAGCGGCTGGTTCGCGAGCTGGCAGTGCCCGCTGCTGAGGGTGCCGCCGCCCATGCCGCTCGACATCGGTGGCCCGCCCAGTCTGTGGGATAAAGAAATATCTTGGTGATGTCATCCGAAATAATAATATGAGGCTTTCAGTTTATGAACGTATTTTTATTTAGTAGGTATACCACAGGTATACCATAACAATTTCAAAGGGTCGTGGTAGCCCAGTGGGTAGCCCCGGTATGGGTTCCGTAAGTCGTGGGTTCAATCAAATCCCAGTGGCTGACGTGCACCATGGACTAATCTCATGAAATAATGTATGTGCGCATACCATGTTCACAAATACAGGAACGCTCGTGACAGTAAACACCTGTGTTAAATCTGACGTATTGTATTTGTGAGTTGAGCGTTCCAATAACGCTCGACGCGTTATTGGAACGGAAGACAAGCAATGGCGGAGACCTTCGGGCGGCCTAAAAACTGTGACACCAGTGTTGAGCACCAGCTTATATGATAATAACAGTTTCAAAGACTGATAGCAATCCTCTTCTAAGTTATGTAGTAACTCCCTACCGATTTTCTCAATAAAATCATTAGTAGAGTTGCTTTAAGCTCAAGTTAAGAAGAGCGTGTAAAAGCAACTTTGACGTTTAATAATTTGCTTTTTGAATTGGGTCAGGTTTGTTTTCGTTCAATACCAGCAGGTATCAAAACAAAAGAAAAAAATATGTCACAACTTTGTTCAAGTGGGTGACCCAGTTGTCAGGTTTAAAGCGAAAACACGATAAACTTATTACAATGTTATTTATTTATCTGCTGCACAAAATAGGGAGGTATCAGATTCCCTCGAAAGCTCAGGTAGAACCTGTCGCAGGGTTTCGTAACATAATTATGACCAACTGTCGGCGAAGCGAATCTGTGCCTCACCATATGGTGTTTCATTATTAAATTCCCTCGAAGACAATCAGAACGTATCATTACCGGGGATTCCGACAAAAAACGATGATCGCAGCGTTTAAACACGTCCGCCCAGAAAGCCATTTATCAATTATCCGAACTCCACTGTCACGAGTGAATTTAAAGGCTCGGCCAGAACATATGGCCGACGCTCACCAACTGACGCTACTATAATGACCTTTTGGATCGCAAGCAAAAAATAAATAATTGGAGCGAGTTTAGCGAGTACAAAGCGTGACTCCTAAAGGGTTTGTTTCGAGGAGGCTCTTGACTGTAATTTTCATTTGAATTGCGGCCGAGAAGGGCGAATTCATTAAAACGTGTACAGAAATCACAATACCCCGCGAGCAGACTGCCCTTAAATGGATTTGAAAATGCCTAACGTCTTTGTATATTCAATAAAGAAATTCAGCTACCTAATGTTTCGTATTTTTATTTAACGTTGGATATCATTCGTAATTCATAGTTGGGTGCTTCCAATAAGGAAAATGTAGGTATGCGATTACGAAAATCATTAACTTTTTCTTAGAATGTTCTTACATAGTTTCGCAAAAAACTATGCCGACAGGAACAATAGTTCTTGGTTGATATAAAAATTGTTTCCATTATAGAGGTTGCCTACAATAATAATATATCTTCCAATAATCTAAGTCATGATTGCGAACGCCGGTTATGTCGACATTCCGGAGGTACGTAACTGTAGTTGAAATTGATTTTTTAAATCCATCATCATTACGGCGATGGATTTTATTGTTTGTAATCTCATGTTGATGCCATTACCGACCGATACGCCCTGTGTCCGCACGTTACCGAAATGGGCTGAGTGTCCTCATTTTGTTTTGTTCAAAGAGATTCGGGGCGTTGTAATGAAACGTTGCTCTATACCGCAATGCGTTTCTTTCAAAACGGAAACTCTTCGCAACGCATTCTATTTTACGAGCCCAAAAGTTGCGCTTTCGAATGAAGAAGGTCCCGCGAAGGAAAGAGACGACTAGTCAATTAACGATGCCGACGACAGCGTTATTGTAGGACAATGCTGCGATATTTCAAGCGTCGCGGCGCGGCGGACGGACGGTCGTTCGGCGAGATTTTGACAGGCGTTCGTCGTGAGCTCTTAATGAAGCGGTAAATAATGAGAAGAGGTGTTGCCGTGCGAGAACCGTGCCTAATTAACGCGAGAGAGCTGCGGCCAGTTTACTACGACACCAGACATACTTCTATAATATCGCTTAACGTATCATCCCAAGTAACGGTAAAGTAATGTAGTATCGTAGCGTAACAAAAACACGGCAGGTAGGCGAAGGCTCGTTAGACGGCCGCGGCCGGCCGCGCCGTCGTCGCACAGTTTTTATCGCTGCAATCGCGCGTGCAGTCAGCGCTAGTCTCGGAGCGGGCATAGCCGACCTCTAACTCGGAAACCAGATGAAACAAAAAGAAAGAAACGCAGGCACGGGCCGTGAGAACGCGTCTCCTTCGCCGCGCCCGACTGTACCGTCCATTTATCTTGCACAGTCGTGCGGGAATGGACTGGACAGCGATGTGCTTTTATTGCATCGCGCCCCTAAATATAGGCTTGCGGAGCCAAACCACAATGCTTTTAGCCCTAAAATGATTGGCCCGTTCAACTGGTTCAGTGCTATGGGTGGTGCAGCGCCTGATCTCATGATAAACTGTGCATTTTTATCTTCGCATTAACTTAAAACATGAATTATTCATGAGATTTATGGTGATTTGGGCGGTACGCTGTCATTTATTTAAAGCCAGTCGTTAATTTGTAAATAACAAACATTCCTAAAATAAGGCAACTTATTGCCTAATATACGACAAATTCTAAAAAGGAAAGTTCAATTGTTTTTGAAGCGCTTATTCGTCATAATTAGCCAGCCTAAGAAAACTACAGGATTGCAAATAAATGTTAACACTCTTCATATACATTTATAGACGCGTGGTTATATATTTAGTTAATGTAGGTATCAGTAAGGTGGAATGTGACCGGTTGTCAGCAACATGGCGATTGGTATTTGCTTAAATGCTTTGCAGATGAGTTTAATTTCATGCAAAAACAAGTAGATATGTTCCAGTCGACATATCGGTAAAGGTTAATAGAGAACACTGACTGAAAATTGTCTAGCATATAACATTACTTCTGCTAAGCAGGTACTTAGGACATAACGATTCAAACGATAACATTATAAAGTAGATATGTCGACTATCCCGAAATATTTAACCTATCATGCTCGTCTATTTCACCAGGGCGTTATGTGTACTGGTTTAATGTTTATGGATATGAGTTGTAGTAAAAACAATATGAAATCTTGGAGCGTACTTTTATATTAACCCACTTGGTTTCTTCATAAAGAGAGTTCTAAAATAAAATAACTATTTTATCGATGCTGTAGGTGTGGCTACGTTACTGAATAATATAAGCGTTTTATTTTATTTTCGTGGACGATCAAAACGCCCCCTACATTCATTGTGTGAGGGTCGAAACTAAAAACGCTCCGAAGATTTTATCGACTGCATTTTAATACGAATAGCATTTTGTAATAATACTGTCGTGGTAGTTTATTTAAGATTCGAACTAATTGCCTCGATCGGTTGAATGAAGAACAATGAGATAAACACGAAGTGAGCGCCTCGAACTCGGGCGAGGCTTTCAATGACGACTGTTTCGCATAATTCATATTGAACGCAAATTAAGTACCTACGCAAATGGTGTTCTTCGAGAACTCACAATGGGGGAGTTCGATGAAGAGGCGCATTCAAATGTCAGACATAAAGGAAGCCGATTAAAAGGTGCACGAAAAACAGTTGCCGGATCAATCGATGCGAACACGTAGCCTCGTGCGAAGGCGGCCCTCGCAGGCACCCTCCCGCAAGTCATGGGTGTAAATTCAAGAAAGCTCCCCAATTTAAAACGAAATGTATAACAATAGCATCGCCCCGCTATGGCAATTTCCTCCCTCGACGAGCGTTTCCACTACAAAGAAACTGAATAAAATTATCATCCATACTTATTACTAACTATTATTTAACAGTTGAATTGAAGCGTTCCGAAGTCTTTACGCAGCCAAGAAATATAAATGGAGTAATAAGGAATTTAAAATAAAGAAAAGTCTAAAGAAGTGGCGCTCGTACATCTCGGCGGAGCCGCGGCTTGCCCCGCCTGGAATCTGTCCGCTCAAATAGCTGCCCCGCTCGACACCCGACGCACCCAACGGATTAATTAAAAACATTTGTCAAAATGGCCTTTCTCATTCGAAATTTACTCGGGATATTTTAATAATATATAGCTGTATTAATTACACCTCGATGTAATAAACTAGGTAATCTATGATAGTCAATTAAGTTTACACACTCGTTTAGATCGGCAGATGAGTTCATAAATATAAATTGATATTGTAATTGATTTCCGCAAAAGCGAGCTTGGATTCCGGGCTCATTAATCGGGGGTGATCTGTTTCGATGCTCGTAGGTCGTATAGTCAGTGCGTGCGATGCATAGCGAAATAGCAGGGATGTGAATACGCTCGGATTCATTGAACTCGCTACTCTCTTATTAATAACTCACATAGCGTGGTGTTTGTTTTAGTCGTCTCGTGCGGCGGTTAGGTAATGCTGAAGTTGATTCATGAATGGGAGAGAGCAAGTCGCGACTCGCGGTCCGTGCAAGTGTTCGCCCACTCATGTATATTTAGCGAATATAATTTTCCTAGAAATATATCAGACGACGGAAGAGCCGTCGTTTACATTTTACACGCAAAGACAGCCATAGATTTTGCATGACATTAGCTCCTTTTCGATTTAATTTCCGCAAAAAACACAAGTAGTTTATGCAATTAGTGTTGTTGCAAAACGATCCCTTTCACCTAATGAAGTACCTACGTACCTACTTGTTTGAAATGCAAACAGACCTACTTATAATACCTAGTAAGTAAAGATAATCTTGCGTGATGTTATCTAAAGAGCTTACTGCTCGCACTGTACGTGCCTTGGGCGGAACCAGGCAGGTTTATCGCCAGAAATGAATGGAAGCGATATCGCATAAGCGGCCAATTACGGGCCGACCGCTAGACCGCGAGGACCCGCAGTTAAATAAATCGTGCTCACGCGCAGACACCCGATAGTGATAAACAATTTTCCATTAGCCAAGCGATGCCTGTACGGCCGGGGCTCTGTGTACTTAGCTGCGATTTCCATACCTAACGGGCTCCCCGTATGCGATAGCCTTTTATTAGAGAGTTTGTCGTTGAAGATATTATTATGGTAATATCCAAGAAATGGAAATTAAGTACGACAATAAATACGGAAAGAAATAGCCCGGGTTGGGCAAAAACGGTAAGACTAACCCAACGGCCGTGATTTGATACGGCCACGATGCATATAAAATGGCTAGGAACGTAATTGTTTTTCGAGTCATGAATACCTATTCCCGTTTAACGGCCAATAGAACGGGAGCGGGGATGATAAAGTTTAATATGTGTAACAATTTTATGTCGCCACATTGACGTAAAAATGTAATACCTATCAGTCGGTGCGTCCGGATTTCTCAAGCCGCGAAAGTCCTAAACTAAACGCTCGGTATTGTTCAGTGAAACGGAAAAACGTTTTCGCAGGAGGCGTCCCTCCGCGGGCGCTCGTATTTCACCCGGAGTTCAATATTATTTCGACAGTCGCCGCACAAAGCGGCGGAAGGCCCGCGCCGCGCCGCGCCGCCGCCGCGGGCGCCAAGCGCTCGCGTATCGCTCCACAATATTGTCCTCCCGCCTGCTGGCTGCCTCGGGTTACACTGTAAATATTTTTCGGCGGTTGCCTGATTGAAAATTTTTATCGCATTCCACCCCCGATAATGGATTGTAGGCACACATTGACATGGGTACTGTCTATGGAGGCCCTCCGTTTTAATATCAAGTCCATTCTCAGTTTTATTACCTTCTGCACTCACTCTTACTTCAAAAAGTCCGATGAGAATAGTACGAGAGCACTAACACATGTACCTTTTCATAACTTTCGAAATATGGACGCCGAGCGGACGCTCCGTCCTATCTAGTTGAAAAGTTTTGATGGTATTAGTTGCTATGTATGGTTTCATTTCAAGTTGTCCGAATGAGTTTTGAATTATACATTAATATTTGAGCTGAATAGAGGAGAGGGTACGAGCAGCAAATGAGGCGGCAGGATGAGGAAAAATACAACCCAAGCTGTACAAATAGTTGAGTAGGTACGTACTGGTACTCAACCGGCGAGGGGACAATATCTTTCTAATTATATTTGTTTTGGGCGGCTGCGAAGCGTGCGGATCGTCGCCCGACGCCATTATTTATACAGAGGAAGATACAAATGAGGATCCATTACTGGATTTCCTCGATCTGAGACTAATGAAAGACAAATAACTTCGAGTTCAAAGCGATCGATACGGGCATCCGCGTTAATTTGATCTACGCGATAGCCGAGGGCGATACGAGCAGATATATAAATGGACCAGAGCCGTAAGAAATATTCTGTAGTAAAACTCGGATAGTAAAAAAGTGATAAAAAGTAAAAAAACTGTTTAATTATTTCTGCTTTTATGGACATTCGATAGCGAAGTAATAAAAGCGAAGTAAAAGTAAAAACAACCACAAGTTGTCGGGCGACCGTAAAGACAGCAATTGACGAAGTAACAGTAGGTAACAAAAGCAAGGGTGGGAAAGATTTAACCGTTATAAACCATAGCGGTGAAGTAAGTGCATTGAAATTCAATTTTCGTCCCAAAGTGAACGGAGTAAGAGCAAAAGCTGGTGTTGTACAATGTAAGTACAGTTTAGCACAAAAACCACTGGGATGAGTAAGGGGCGCGACGCATTTGTTGCACTGCATTACCCGTCTCCCAGCTAGTCGGCAACCCTACTTTTGATTTGAACTCGATTGACATTCTCTCTCATTTACATTTTTTGCCTATAACCGAGTCCATGGGCCGTGAAATTTATTAAAGGACAACTCCGTGTGTAATATTTTATCAATTAAGCACGGTCGGTTTCGATTTAGAAATTATGGCACGCCGTTTGATCAACCCGCAATTTATTACATGCTACAATTCTATACTTATATCAAAATGTCGTACTTTCAATTTGAAGGGTGTAATTTGCTTAAATTGCTGGATTTTCATGTTACAAAGTGTTATTACAATAATTTCAAAGGACGTTGAATTATTGGTGATTATTATAACAATAGTGTACCTACATAGCCTTGTTGAAATAAGAATACGACTTAATTTTGAAATAAAATGTAAAATTGAGGATTGTACAAAGACTTTTCAAAATTTCTGTAATTATCTCCATTACTGGCATATTAACCTGTTCTTGGACGGATTCCTCGATGAATACAGGCTTGTAAGCGTAAAAGTAGTCTACATCCGTCCCACGGTTGACCAGTCCATACGGTCGATAAGGGTCATTCGTTCTTAACAGACCCATTGAATTGCAAAGGAGTTTACTTGCCACTTGAATATTAACACGCCTAATGACTGTAACGTCAGTTAATGATGAATGCATAAGATTGGTATTTAGACCCTGTGAGAAGCTAAGCGGGTTATGGATATCGTCAATAATGCTCTAACGGCATGGACTATAGAGTTATCTATCGCCCTCTAATAATGAGTAATTAAAATAATTTTTCGTTATTTGTTTATTGTTCAGTTTAGTTCAGTGACAACCACTTTGCGCTGTGGTTTGAGTGTGTGTCCAGACGAATTCGGTGCGTTTTTAAAATCGCGTGCTAAAATAGGTTAGTTACGCGCACTGCAGTAGATTTTCGTGACTTTTGTTTTATTAAAAGAGTTTTGCCATTCGCATCCCATCTTCGCGGAAGTAGCATGACGATATAAAGTCTGATTAGTGACATTACAATTTTCTTTTTTTGCTACTACAGAATGAGCACAATTCATATGCAACGAAATTCCTTTACCGTAGTTTCAAGCAATGCTGCGGTGGTTCTACGTATTGTCGCCGTAGTGCGAGGCGTTTTATATGAGCCCATACAATGCAAAAATTCCTACAGCGACGCAGCACCCCAAAACTGTAGAATTTATCCGGTGTGTATTTTTATCCGCAGTGCGCCCGCTTCTATATGAAACTCTATAGTAAACAGATATTGCGAAAAGAAACGCACGAAATACTGCAGTACACGCTATCAATTATTAATGTTACTATTTCATATTGATTTAGTTACAAACTATTTTTGGAAAGAAGTTCCTTTACGCGGCTAGCGGTAGGAATTAAATGGTAGAAATCGTCACGCTTAAAAAGCTTTATGCCTTCTCCGGGCATCTGCTAGTAAACTACTTTTTTAACTCCACTGTGAAAAAGTTCTTTAAAAAATCAACTAGATGGCGTAAAATGCATGCATGATGAACACTTAACAGAGAACTTCATTCCTGACGGGGATCCTCCGACCGCACAATTTATTTTTTTAACTAATTATTTCCACTGGAGTCTTGGCATGGGTCGTGACAGAGAGACGTACAGAATGTACAAACGTTTTGTTTTATGGAAACTTCATCGAGCGACGATTACATCAAATCCCATGGAGATATTCCAATAAAACATAATCATGAGTTATAACAAAGGGGAGAACAAGGCATATCTTGAAGCTGCGGGTCGTCTTTAACGACGACATTTAGATTTATATTCAAAGTTCAGTTTGAATTTAATAAAGAACCAAAGCATACATGCGTGATCATTTTAAATTGAATTAACGCATATAAGTCTTACTCTATAGTAATATGGATGAATTGGACTAGGACTTATGACGTCATCCTACTTCCTACTAATATTATAAATGTGAAAGTTTGTGAGTGTGGATGTATGTTTGTTACTCTTTCACGCAAAAACTACTGACCGGATTCGGATGAAATTTGGAACACAGATAGTTTATACCCTGGATTAACACATAGAATACTTTACTTAAGTCTACGCGGACGAAGTCGCGGGCAGAAACTAGTCCTACTAATATTATAAATGTGAAAGTTTGTGAGTGTGGATGTATGTATGTATGTATGTATGTATGTATGTTTGTTACTCCTTCACGCAAAAACTACTGAACGGATTTGGATGAAATTTGGAACACAGATAGTTTATAACCGGGATTAACATATAGGATACTTTTTATCCCGATAATCCCGATTTTTTTGTTACGTTAAATACTACGCGGACGATGTCCGTGGGCACAGCTAGTATCTTATATTTTTCCGCTTTAATGATGATGAAACTTGAACCAATAATTACCTCTGTTGCAGTTTGCAGTACAAATATATTCTAAGCTATATTTTAGGGACGTAGCCAATTGACAACAACTCAATATACGGGCCAGCTCAAGCGGGGTAGTACCAATCTCTCACAGAAGATCGGCATAAAGTAGCTATACATCAGGGTTGGCCGACTTAATTAGCCCCAAGATCGACTGTTTACTCACGAAACCCTGTGCGATCTACCAATCACATAAGAGAGGACAAATAACGTGTCGGCCATTGAAAAATGTTAAAAGATGATGCGTGCTGCAGTTGGACAGTCTGTTCTACGTATTTATTTTTTTTTTGTCTTGCCACGATCGACTGGACTAATAGTCGGGCGGTCAGTCGGAAGACCAACTCCCCTGCTTTCCCATTCCATTGTCCCAATCTCTTCAGTTTCGCAACGTGCGAGCTATGCCAGCATTGCAAGCATATTTCTGTAGTCTATGGTCGTACGCTTGCTTGACGATTTAGTTATATAAAAAAAAAATAGTAGATTACCTATTCTGATAATAAAAGTTGGCATCGAGTTCACACAAACTTGTCAATGTTATACAAACTGGTCTTGTCAATCTGTATTGTGGTAATTTTAAACACCAGTCATTAACCACTGATGTAAGATTACAGCATTTAAGAGAGAAGCGTTTCGCTGGCGCGGTAATGTATCCAAGTTTATGGTCAACATTATTAGTGGGCCGACGAGATTAGAGCTGTGAATCATTCAGTAAAAATATACATCAATAAAATTAAATATTTATTTTATTATTTAAATTGCAGCTAACTATTGTTATAGTAATATTATTAAGAAATAGACTTAATAAAATAATCAAATCTACATAAGAATTAAAATAAAATTTTATATAGAACTTACAACTTCGCGATAAGAAATGGTTTTTTCTAATGATGCCTCTACAAAGTTTCTATCTATCAATCTCTATCAAAGTTGAAATGCCTCGGTATAGTATATTGATGGGTACGAGCTTCAAATTAAGTATTTAACGTTTCTAAATAGACGGTAATTACCATTTTTACCTGTCAGGTGCGTGAGTAAGGGCGATCGACATTGGGTAACGTCAACCCATCATTATTCATCCAACGCAATTTGTTAAACATTAATATTTCACTTATCTAAAGAATCCACTCTGTCCTTAATTATCTTGTTTTATCGAAGATCTTAATACTGATTCGCCCACGCCCTCGTCGTGTCGTATTTTACCGGTACGTCACGGTGGCTCCTAAAAGTTACGATTATTTTATTTGTAGAAGTGTATCAGGATCCCATAGGTCGTAATGTTTGATATACAATCAAGAGCGATGAACTCAAATCAAAACGGATTAATGTGTTTCAAGTGTTCGGTGTGTTATTGGTGTCTCTAATTACGTTCATTGGTCGGCGAGAGTTATGGTAATGTTCGGCAGTCTCCGTAGATACCGGGCACCGGCGCGGCGGCGTTGTCGCGTCACTGATACTTACGACTCAGAATTAAGGGTCTGTAGGGCGAGCCATTCGTTAGTCACGCCCGATGACGTGTACCTTGGACAAGACCAAAACTGTTATTAGAAAGATTTCGTCGTCAACCTTTTTTTGGGTGCTTGTCTTAAAAGGTTTTTTACATTCTCAAACTACGGACGGCGGTAGATAATGTGTTCCATTTAATAGCAGTCCAATAACGCTTTTACTAAAATGCGATCGAAGTAAAAAGTAATCGAGTGCCGTTATCGAGGAAGCGGTGACCCGTCATATATTAAACGGAAAGGTCATTCCTTTAGTAACGTCTTAGTCTCTTCGTTTAACTGCATAAAACGGCGAAATGCATGAATTTCCGGACACAAACAAAGGCACTCGACACGCGAGGCATGCACTGCCGCGGAGCCCTACAGGGGAAAAAAGACGTTCCGTGGTAAAAGTGAGTTAGGGGCAGCTTTGTTTGTGTATGGCTCGAGTTAAGTGTTTAGATAAGTGCAGCTGAGAGACGCGAGCACGTTTGTTATCTCGCGGGGAGGATAGGAGTTCAGACAAATGGAGCCACCCTGTGTGGTCCGTCCTCGGTCGGCGCTCACCAAATATGTGCACTTGAATCAAAAACTCGCCTCGTAAATCCGGGCTCTACGAGAACACAACAATGTGAAAAGTTATGGCAATCTTGTCACAGCTACTAATAATTTGGCGACAGTTTTTGACATTTTTATTCAACAAGAAAATATGGTCTCATGTTGTCGAAACTAATACTTTCTAGTGCATTGACATTCATTAAAACACACGCAGTGCATTAATACCTTAATTATAACTGCGTTAAGGTTAAGGTTTATTAATTGAAGCCATTAAAATTGTAAGTTCCAAAACGGGTCATGCTTGACTACCATGTAGGTTCTCGTTTTCTATCTAACGGATAATTTTGCAATTAATTAAGTTATAAATAAACTTCTACAGCGATTAATCAGCTATGCTTTTATAAGGTTTTGTGCCAATGGTGTGCGTACAGTTACATGGCGTTCCTTACTCACTGGACCTATGACTTTCTAAGTTTATTTAACGGTATACCAGCATCCATCGCCCGGATGACTGCATCATAATTTCATTTCATTGTTAAGAACGCGACTCGCCCTACCTACTGAATTATAAAATATTCAAATAAGGAGAGAAATAAATCCAGGCGAGGAAACGTCGACATTACATACCTACATATTACTGCGGGCACGCCGACCGCCTATTCATTACAGTTATTTATAGGAAGCAGTGACAAACCGAGGCTCGTATTTATTTGGACGGGACGTTTTGTTTATTTTTAAAACGGGTTAAGCTAAAATACCCTATTCCGATAAGTGTCCGGTGGCTGAGCCGGTGCAGCCGAAATAGTCCGCGTCGGCGCTGATTCCGCCGATACCGCCGATGTCACTGTCACATATTCAATATGCGCCGTCTCCAGACATGACGAAATATTGAGACGCTATTATTAGAAATTCATTATACGTCGAGGTCATTGAACTTTCTACAGCAGTTATAATATAAACTACCTGTGGGCTCAACATTATACGTGTTACGATTCATTGTGTTGACGGTCGTAATATCTATTGACACCAAAATTAACATTTTCAATAATCTAACCGGAAAACAATTTCCGAGGCTAGTATTCGTAGCAATATAGAGATGAACTCAATCAATACTGAAAGGAGACAATGGACATCTCTTATTCAAAACGGAAACTATTACAGTGTCGCCATTGTATTCGGTGCCTCACCTCGGCGAGGTATTATTCAAACGAAAAGTGGTTTGTTTACAAACGTTAGGCGAGATGAGTATTAGGGATAGTCGGCGACAGTCGGAGATTATGTATGGAACGTGGTGGCCGTCGATGGATGTCAACATGAAAGATTTATGTCCAACTCGGTGACAGTGGAATCGTCGCGGCCGATCCTGGATTATCCTTTGTTGGAGATGCACCGTCATATATACGTAATAATCTTTGTTGTGCCCCACTGACAAATGCTCCACCGTGGAACGGCACAGTGGGATTGAAAAATAATATTGCAAATCCGTTGTTTCAGCATTTTGTTTATTCAGCACAACCGTTCCATATCAATTTATGATACGAAACGTAAATATTGTTGCATTTTTATTAGCGAATCAGAAATTCATGTGATTGGTAAGTACGGATTTACAAATATTATATCAGAGATGAAAAGTAATTAATATTTTTTATTCCATTATTATAGTGAAAATCATATAAATTGTATTTACATAGTTTGGAAATCTTCGGTTATTGCTTAGTAATGAATTAACCTGGCCATGGCAGGCAAAATATTGCACTAATGAAGACATTTCAGTTCGTAAAATGTTTACGAAAGAGCACCCCTATTTCAATTACGCGTGATTACTGCAACGATTGCCCTATTGCATCTCATCAACTTGATGACTCAATAATTGGTCCGTTTGATCTAACCAATTACTCGCGATTGAAACACAAAGATTCGGCTTAACGAAATGATTGTGTCGACATTATGCATTAAAGTTAAAGGAAGATAATAATTGAACTTCCTGCGGTGCGCTGCGATTGGTTTGAAGAGAATGCCGCACCGCCCCTGCTCAGTGCCCCTTTCATACTGCCGTGAGGATACGCGCGCACACCAGACTGATGGGGCGTTTCCTCTAATTAAACGAACTATTAATAAGACGATGCATCAGATATAATAAACAATCGATCACTGTGCTCTCTAATGGCTTTAAAACGTTTCAAGTACAACGCGAGCTTGAGGGTCAAGGGTTGGGCTTGAAATATTTTAAATATAATTTTCGTAGATACTAGCTGAATGGGATTTCCATACAAACTTTCAAATCTATTTAATCGCCTTAGAGTTTGGATTGCAACAAAATGCTTCTTTAATGATCATTTATATGTTATATAAGAAACGAATTTTCAAAATGTCATACTTGTAGACCTACCGGTTTTAGGTTCGGCGTTAATTGTCTGTCAGTCAGTTTAGTTTTATTTATAAAATAGGTATATTATGATCATTAATATTAGTAGCTACTAATGTAGGTAAGGGGAAATGGAACGGGATGGGAAAATACAGCACAAACATCGTTTGATAGTGAATCAGCGGGCGAGTGCATCGCTCGAAGCGAAGCAATTTCTATAATAACCGAGAGAGTATTGCCAATCGGCGATGACAAAGCTTTGTTTGAGTGCTGTTGCTACCGTGTGCCCACCGTGTGTTGGTTAAGTATTTTGTATTGGACTTGTTCATTGTCGCTTTGACTATTGTTGCTAGGCAAATATACACATGTACACTGACACAATGCATGAACACAACTTTGACTAAATTATGGAATGTAACTTTGTCACACTCACCATATTTTACAATTCTATTGCCCTTTGACTGCATAATAAGTCGCTTATTTAACTCTTCGGTTATGGTTGAATGGGTTACATTTCGGTATGTCAATGATTCGTGTAGCTATATGAACATAACTTGCTTGTCCAATCATGATAATCCCAAATAAGGTACTCGAAAATAAGGTAGAAATCTTAGTACCTTCTAACACCGGTCTGCCAATATGATCGACCACTGCTTTCACTACAACTGCAGGGTACTACTAGTTTTTAAAAGTACCTATTTGTTTTAATAAGTAAACCAGCCAATCCGTTAGTGGGCATGGAAGGGAAAGATAAACGTTGATGGCGATTCGACAACCCAAATCCGTTTGTAGATATAAGAAAAAAAATTAGACAATTTGTAAGTGCCCCATATGCCTAAACAAAATAAACCATTTGTATTTGAATTTGAAATGTCTTGCGGACTATAGGAAGCTCACATGTTCGACACTTCTACAAAAACTAAAGCAATCAAATGTTTGATATCTTCATATTTATCCCCGCAACCCGAGTGCTCTAATATTGCAGTCGGAAGCGGAGCACCAACTTGCCAAATCGGATGTCTGCACAAAGCGAATGCGAATCGGTCGGCGGTAACGTTTGCGTTGCGATCGTCTAAACGCTATTAACAAAGTTGCAAGTTTGTGTTGAAGTTTGATGGGTGAGTCGTGTTTGCGTTGTCCGGGCCGTATGGAAATCATTTCTTGCTCGGTCGAACTTCCCGGCTCCATATATGCCCAAATATTTGCCGTCCTCCCCGACTCCGCCGGTTTGGCGATCGTGTCTCTGCAGACATGTGACGCATTTGCCGGTGTTTACACACCGCTCTTAATTGCGGAACTTCGATGCCTTTAGGGAAAAGTTTGTGAGGAATTTTCGTAACAAGTAGGTAAGTACCTATATAATGTTTGGTTATCATGCGTCGAGAAAGTTTGGGTATATTTTTAGCACATTAGCTTTAAAATTACTCCATCAGTGTCAAAGTTTGATTTTCTCATAAATGTTACCACATGGAGGCGTCCTCGTTTAGCTCGAGTGTGATAGATATAGAATAAAAAAATGTGAGTATTTATATCGCTGACAGCAGCGATGATTTAGCTTGGTAGTTAAAATTGCTAAACATTTTTAAACAGAAAAATATTAGTAACGTTTTATGGGAACAAATTGGAATGCTGTAACAGGTATTTTAACCATGCAGGACGTACCCAATAACTGCATCTCTAATTGCTTCCAAATATAGGTGTATTATACACTCTATTTTTCTATTAATAAGGATTAAGATTTTCAAATTATTTGGTAGCAAAATATTCCTTAGGTAAAAGTTAACGTCGTATAATTAAGTAGGTATAATGATGCGTCATGCATACCTATAGTTATCTAGCTTATGAAAGAAGATATCCAAAGCTTGCTGAGGGTAGTCGCCATGTCAATTTCCTTTTCAAAGCGTTGCAAGCCCTATGGCTTCACGCTATCGTGAAGGGCATGAAGGCGCCATGATGGTATCTGCCTGCCATTGTTGCGTGCACCTAACCGACATACTGTTCGCCTCCCTGTTCGGCCCTTGCTAACACATTGTAAAGGAAATTACATTCTTTACCCGTCGTTAGTGCGCCGTCAAATAGTGTTTCCGTTATCTATCATCACTCTACCGTGTCAAATTGTTATCATTAGACGATTCCATAATAAATTCTCGTCTGACCTGGTTAAGTTAATGGATTTGAAGGCGTTATAGCTAGTAATGGTTTTAACGATACTAGAAGAGCCATATCTCATAAACAGTAATTAGATACAAATATTAGGTCGGAAACAAGATATGGATGGGTGTTTTCATTACGTATTGATACTGAGATATTAATAGTCGGGATTCGCCCTCGAATTTGGTGGAATTAAGCTGCGGCTATTGGGGTGTCGCAGCTGGCTGTAACTGCTATCTCCGTTGTCCGCTCGAACGTGCGCCAAGTATAAAAATATGATTTATGTCACAGTATATAGAACCGCACATCCGCTCCGAGTCTCAGCTACCATTAACGCATATGCATATTGTTTCGTATCCCTTACTCTGTGCACTACTAAACTACATTTTCGGACGGGAATTTCTTATTGTGAGAACCCCGATCGAAATTCCCAAAGGACACCCCGAATAAGAGCCGCAGAATTAGTTTTGTGTAGTGCCTTACTTTAATAATGTTGTGTGGTCTTCAGAGGTTTGTGGGGGTTCTGCGAGGCCCGTGTTTGTGTAGAAACTGTGGTATATGAAATAGATGTTTTCTGGCTTCAGGCTCTTTATTATTACTTTGAACTGCGGCCATGAATATAGGGGACCACCCCTTGTACAGTTGGGGTTGTGAAGGTAAACAAGTGCCGTCAACTGATTCAAATACTCAATTGAATTCTATATTTTTCTCATTTCGTTCTGATTCCCTTCTATTATTTCCTATTGGATACAACTTATCATCTTGTATTACTTCGACATTAATATAAAAGTGTTATTATAGAATTCATATTAGATTATTGTCGGTTCAAAATGGGATATGTAATAATTTAGAATTTATCACAATGGTCATGTCTCCGGAACGATTATAACCGCTTGCTCCGTGGTTCCGACGTCGGCTTTATCAAAAGCTCAGTAATTTATGTCCCTTGTCATCGGTCCCACTAATGTATTTTATCTTACTGTTGTTGAATATTATACTTTCTTCCAACAATATCTGTATTTATGTAATTTATCTTTGATGCATAGAAAGCTTTATCTTTAGGTTTCAAGTACGAATGCCGATCATGAATCAACAACTAATCGTAAGTACGATATCGACTGAACTTGTAACACTTTGATCTTGTCTGATCCCATTAACCGTGACAAGTGCATGCACATTTTACGATAAGTAATAAAGGTACTTGAATAACAATTTTGTTACGATACGAAAGCAAACGCCTTGCGATTAAACTTTACTAGATATATGATGGTAATGTTAGTTTAGATACTTACCTGATCAGTTGTTTGTTAGTTGATGAGTTCTTGAATGGAGATGTAACTTACCTAGGATCTACGAAGGGCTCGGCGTAGATATTCCTGACGGGCTGGCGGCGGGGGAGGGGCGGGGGAACCGGGCTGAAGCCCTCCATCATCTCCTCCCGCTCGCTGTACTTCAGCGACTTCATAGTCATCCTGATCCTCGGTACCAAGTCCACTTCACAATTCCATCTCCGAACTCATTCCACTTCAATGTCTTATCACTTACATCGTTACACTGTCGCAATAACGTTTATTGACATGATGGTAATTCATGAAAATCCACTGATTAGTTCAAATAGTTGAATAAAACATGTCATGTAAACACTTTTATTAAATTTTCAGGTGTACGTTTATGTTCACTGAAACGGGAAAATTACGAAGATGAGTAAAGTTATCGCGTTGTTTGTGAGGTTTGTCCGTACGTGGTCCTGGCCCCACGGCAGTGCGCGCCCGACTGCCGGCGGTTGCACCGCGCACGCTGCGCCAGCCCACCCCGACCCTCGCTGAGCTTACTCGAGCTTTTGTCATTTTTTGCGCCCGCGCCGAGGTGCCGTCAAGCTCGTCGAGTTATTAGAGCCACACAAAAAATACGAAGCATACGCAAGACGAGGGCCCGATAGACCTGACGCAACAACGATAGCACACCCATGTTCAACATGTCGGCATGCGGTTGAGTTTCCCATTGTGCGCTGGGAATATTGTGTAAAGTGTGAATAAAATCTGTTTTTATAAAGAGGGTGCTATTGTAATGTGCCGCGACGTATTCAATATTTTTTGCCAACTTCAAATTCTGTTAGATTTATAGATTATTTTGCAAAAATCTTAGTACAATATGGGTCGCTCTTTATCTCATGGACACGTGAGTCTACTTATCTAATAAGAAACACAACACGTTTAAGTATAAGGTGGGGAAGATTTGATTAGCGAAGAAGGTTAAATAGGAAAAGCTAGAGACGGTTGTGGGTCACGTAAGAACGCAAGGTAATGGAAGTTGAGACGAGAAAGGAGAAAGTATCTAATCGATACGATTATTGAGTGGATGAGGGTCGGGTCGGCCGGAGTCCGGGGTTCGTTCGACTAAATTACTGTGAATGATAAGATAAGCGGCGGCTCCTAACGATTGATCTTTGTTTATTTTTATCTGAAAATAAACATGTTACCTGGAAATTGTTCATTTGAGGGCCATTATCCCCAATTAACTTAATAATAGCGTCTATAACTTGTACCATTTGAATAACAAACATTTGTGTTACGACCGCATCCGATTTATGTAGGAGTGTAGGTATTGGGTTCAATTATTAACTACATAGCCCTGCGTATGGTGGAATAAGATTCATCATGGAATCCAAGTTGGAACCTACGCTAAAGTTACGAGCAGCAATAAAAAAGTTCTTAACAGGGGAAAAATAGAAGCAATATAAATAGTAGAACAGTGATTTTTATATTGCATGCTGCATATTATGTTTGCATCGTAATAGTTCAAAGGCCTCTCTGTCCCCCTGCTGAGTGGCGGCCGGTCGATCTCAGCACTTTGCATATAACAATTACCCTCACAAACATTGTTAGCGACAAATACGTCGGGCGTGCACCCGTTAACCTTTTTGTTCTCTCAAATGTTTGTTTTTTAAACTCGTTACCTACCCTCGGCACAAATTTTATTTACGATCGCCAAAATTGAATTACGCAACCGTGATTTATTGAATGTTTTCTAATTTCGCGACGCGTTACCGTGTGACCAATAAAACGGTACCGAATAAAATGTGACTCGGATAAAACGGCTGCCAATAGAAAGGGATGCGGTAAAATTATGTAAAAACCTGTCCTATGGGCCCGAATTATCCCACAAGGATAACGAATAAGAATATAAAAGAGGCTTAGAGTTTTCCATACGGCTTTTTGAAGGAGCAACGAACGCGAGATTTACATACATACATACACGCGGGTAAACATACTCGTTGCCAAAGTATTCAAGTACCTGTATAATAAATTGATTTAAGCGCCTCCTGACAGGTTTAAGTATGTTTTGACAAACATTAGGGAATTTTAAGCCCCAGTGACTAAACTTTGTTTTGTGTTTCCGGCCGGGTCTATTGATGAACCGCCGAGTGAGTTTCGCCCAAGTTTTTGAACACTCGCAGGACTTTTTCTGGGGTCAAGTTGGTGCAGGTTGGTTTCTTCAATACCTATCTTCCAAATCGCAAGCGACATTTTTAGTTTTTATTGCGAAAACTGACACTTTAAAAGCAGTTTGTTGCATCTGTATAATTTATTCTTTATGTTATTGTTAAATCATTACTTGAATTAAGTTTAGTATAGGCATTTGTTATTAATGTTAAAAACTAAATATTATAAAAAAAACAAGGACTGATTTCTTGTACGTAATTGCTTACGAATTTCACACTTTATTATTTATTACAGAAGCTGGGAATTGCATCGTACAACATAAAATAATCTGAACATTAATTACTGCAATAAAATTGAATGGAATCATAAACGTCCCTGCGGCCTGGTAAGCGATACCTATAAAGTTTCTTGCCTCAATACAAAAATATTTATTTACAACAGGCGAGCTATCAAGAAGCCTAGAAAATCTATTTACTTTGGCACTGCAGACAATTATGAGGCCCTTCTTTGAGATTTACTTTGCGTAGAGCTATTATTATTTAGATAGTACTAACATAAATATAAATACTAACGGATTCTTAAGATCGTGTACCACGCTTGTGCAATAGCGGTTCTTGCATATAAGGCAAGTAGGAAGCAGGCCGCATCTCAGCCGATCGTTTTCCCATGCGATAGACGCTGACTGATGTATTTCTGATCTGTTTTAATGTAGAGGCCCGCTCTAGAACTCGTACTGTGTTCCACTAATTGAATGTCCTATACTTTTTATTATTGAATGGACGTAGAAATGAAACGGGTTTGTATAATTTGTATTAATAGTCCAACAGTAGTTACATGTTACTCTATCTACAAAACTATCAAGCGCGTTATTGATTGCAAACAACTCGAGAGTTGTAAAAACAGTGTTGCATAATGCAGCACCAATTACCGAGCATTGTTTGTGTTTCAAGTGCTCTACGCCTCTAGCGCACTCTAACAGAGCAGTTACACACTAATAAACACATTTTAGTCAGTGTATTTACACTAACATTAACAAGGCGCCCCGTTCGTTTGAACCGTATTAATCTTCACGCCGTGGCCCAAATAAATTTCGGCATCCGTCAGCCGACTCTACAAAAAGTCACTCAGCTATTTTAATTGGCGTAAAAGATTGGAGTTACTACGCGGTAGGAACAAATGTCAACGGCTGAGGGAGTATGCGCGTGAATTCCTTTGCTTGGGTCGGATTTTTGAAAGAATGTTCACTCTAAGGGTAGGTACACAAATACTGTGATAAATAGGAAACATATACAAATTATAAAGTTTCGCTTCATTCTAATTAGTTTAATGTATGAGTTGCCCCTATTTTTTGTCAACTTGTCGCCCCTGTCAACTATTTTGAACAACAAAACACGCGTCACGAGCGTAATAATTAAACGGAAAACTAATATCACGACTCAAGAGTAGGATTTAATTAAATCTCCCGAGTTTTTGAGACCGTGCGAGCAAACACGCGCGAGAACGAAGAAAATTGGATTAGTTATCGCTATCTGACTGTATTTGTTTCTTTTATTTCCATGCCTTAACATCCCCTGGTACAATAATAATGCTTCGTAAGGCATGCAGCCCACGGTGGCCCAAAACTACGTCACGATCAGTGTTGTCATTATTTGACATCTTCGATACAAATAAGGTTCGTTATTAGCCGATGACGTAGTCTTGGGCCCAATCACGTGACCTAGCTGTATCGGGAACCGAATACTTAGTTACCTAATACCTGGTTTTATTGTACTATGAGCATCCCTACCACCTTGTGTGTGCCCTGACATGCTTTGTATGTGGAACACGTTTCATGAGATAAAAGACGATATTGATTCCGTGACGAGCCGAGAACGGGCGGTGGGAAACCATGCTTGCCCCGAGGATACGAGTAAGTACTTCGACACACACCGTTCATCACCCTTACTAATATTATAAATGCGAAATGTCTGTCTGTCGCGCTTTCACGCCAAAAGTACTGAACCGATTTAAATGAAATTTGGTACACAGATAGTCTAGAGGCTGAGTAAGGACATAGGCTACTTTTTAATGCGAAAAAATGGTTGTGGGGGGAATGGTGAAAAGCAGTATGGAAGTATCGTCATTTTTAGAGCTAGAAGCTTGAAACTAATTTTGTAGGCTGTTGATTTGATATAAATAAATCGACGACTCCTACGTAGAAAGCGCCATGTCGAAACAAATGTTTTTAGACATGTCGCTTTATACGTAGGGGCCGTCGAAATATGACATTCAAAGTTAATATAATTAATAAAAATGCTATTCCACGCGGACGGAGTCGCGGGCACAGCTAGTTCTTTATATAGAAATAATAATCGAAAACAATTGTTTCAAGTACATTTGATTTGGGAGTTAAATTTGTGACACGTATTTAGTTCCCAAGTGTAATTAACGAGTAGAGGGTACCGCAGTGAGCACTTTATTCGTAGTTTAGCCGTAGCGACGCGAAGGCTGTCCCGGCCGCAGGACTTGGCCACATTCTCGCCGGGTAATTACGCACGCCCGTCTCGTTCCCAAGCCTCAGCTCTAACATTTTATGCCTCATTTCGTAGTGTATGATTTGCTGCACACTGTACTTGGCGTAATTATCGTGGGAGCAATACGCGCTCGCGTGCGAAGCGAATCATTCATAGAGCGTCGATGATAAGCTTTGTCAATCAGCCGATTAAGTATTATTTATGTTTGATTTATTTGTTGATTTTTGTTATCATATGAAATACTGTAGATATTAAGTAGGTAAGACATATTAAAAATTCCACGGAGGAGCTGGGTCTGTTGTATGCGTATTGTTGCATCCAGAATGGTAAAAAAATAGTGGCATGTTTACCGTTTTCCTAAAGAATGTTTATTAAAATAATTAGTCTAGGAGCCTAACAAGAATGTATATAGAGATCAAACGGCTTTGAGTTGGTAAACGATGATTACATCCGACGTTAGTTGATTTAAGCCGGTGGGTCGCGGAGCGTCGTCGCCGCGGCGACTCTGCCCGGTGGACTTCGTCATTCAAAATAAACGCTGTCTTCGCGAAACACGCCCGAAGATAAAAGTCCCGACTCCCAGGCTTTTTATTCTGATGTTTTTTCCCTCTTCGCCGCCTTTCTGCGAGTTTTTAACGGTTAATTTGTCATTAGCCCTGCATCTGTCAGCGCGGAGAGTTTTGTCGCCCGCAGACATTGAGCAAAAACAAAGCGTTTAAAACTGAAGCGGTCTTTTAAAACACTCGAGCACCTGAATCGTCGACGACCATTAAAGTAAAACCTAGTCTCGCGGTAAATGGAGTGAGCTGCGGTAATTAATTTTATAAGTAAACTATTAAAACAAACAGTTTCAAGTTCCACGATAAATCAAAAAAGTTGCGGCGGAGACGAGCCGCGCGGTCTGAAGTATTGAATTTCAGATAATAAATAATGATGAAAGGAGAAAATCAATGTGAACCAGCTTAATGGTTGCGCGGCATCATTAATGATTATAATGGTTGGGGAATTGTTTCTATTGCGTAATGGCGGGAAGGTAGGGGCGGCCCGGAAATTGTCCTCTTGTCGGCCAGCGCCGCATTAGGCGAGGACATTAGGACAACACACAAGCAGCATGCGTGTCATATCATTCTGGACACGTCATGCGGAATGTGTGAAATGAATGATTCGGCGGTGTTATTATGATAGAGTTTATGAATATGGAGAACTTAACGTTTGTTTACACGCCAAGCTATCGGTAGGTACCTATGCATGCACGCACGAAACCTGTGAGGATTTCACGATTTTGCTTTGTTCAAAACAACTGACGGTTGATAAAATGGCGTATTTGGAACAAATATTTTCGACATTCGGCAAAAACAAAACAAACCTACCTTCATGCATTTTAGGTTTATTTTGGTTTGACATGATATCGTAACAACAAAATACGTGTGTAGCGCCAACATTACATACAAAGTACCAAATTCAGCTGCATACCGGTGCATAGAAAGGTGGAAAATGACAGATCACCTACCTTACGGTGGATGGCTAGATGCCCAAAATTGGATATTGAATTACGAATTCTTAAAAAGATACTTTGCAATTATGATGTGTATCTAACTTAATTGTGTTTGTACAGTATCGTGTGAACGAGCCCGATACACCATCACGGCGTCTCCATCATGTGTCATGGAGACTTAGTAGAATCATTAACGACCGACGAATCTTCCAGCAATTTAGTTTGAGCACATAATTGCAAGAACAAGTCGAACCTAATTGATGTCCGGACTCGAGTTCAAGTTGCCGTTAGTACATACACTGGTTCTTACATATATGGTTAGGATCGCCATAAACAATGTTTGTCATTTCGGACACTCTCCTAGATGAAAAGTAAAAATACCAAAACAATGCATTTAAAAGTTTCGGGGTAGTCCAGCATAAAAAAAAATTAAATTCCAAGTCCAACTACACGTTGTTTTTTCTCCTCCGTAGAGTTGGAATCAAAGAAAAAAAATGTGTGTTGCAACACCAATCCTTAAATTAATCGTAGAAGAAGATGAGTCGACTTTGATCGTTTCGAACATTCAAGAAAGATCGACTGTCGATCCATTAATGTTGGAACAAAATAATAACAGTTTTACATTTATATTTTTTAATTTCACTGTTTACTTGCATGTTTGGGCTATACATTTTAATAGTCACTATAATATAGTTAAAAAAAAATCGTACCAGTCTGCTATGTTTCATGATACCAACCAAACAATATGTATTGTCCTGCGGTTAAGCACATTCGGCTATTCAAATTTACAAATAGCTAGTATGCCTACATTTTAATAGAGAAATACTATCAACACCGCCGCTTCTATTGCGGTGAATCCCTAAATCCCGGCCATTTCGAAACCCGCAGCTTTTCTCCAAACGTTTTCGAAACTAGGACAGATCCGGGGAAGCACGGACTGTATGGTAATACTACGCTATGGTTCCACATCGTTAATGGTAATCGTGAGACTTGGCTGTGCATAGATAGGTATTTTTGGAGCCGTGTCGTGTGATGTTATGATTACGAAGTAATGGAGTGTAATTAATGCTAGTTGTTTTAACTTTAAATAACACTTTTTTAAGAAACTAGTTGTAATACTAGTAATAGATTATTTTCGAGTAGAATCCATATTAGACAAAAATATACTTGGTACTTTTTTTGATAGGTATTACTACGGCGGTATTATTACGGCTTTAAATAATATTATGAGCTCTCGTCCAATTGTTCACAAGAGTACAGTCTGCGTCCAGTCTTTGGGAAACTATTTAGGAGGCTTTTAGTACTTATGGTATTCTGCAAATTACCGACAAATTGCTAAATTGTGTTAAAGAATACGTCTGAACTTGGAAGACAATTAGTTCGTAGATGAATTAAGTTAGCATGACTGAGATAGTTAGTGGAGCATTTTGTTCAATTAATGGGGCTGTTTCAAGTTAAATGCATTGTGTTTTGTAGCAAATAAGGACCCATGTATGTAAGTACATGTTTAAATGTATTATTTTGTTTACAGGCAATGGAGAAGATAGCGACTAGTATTACATTAATTAAAAGCTAGGTAATTTTGTGTAAGTATTTGACTTTTGTGTGTCGAAAGCGATTTCGTTAAAAATATAGTCCAGTTTAAACTACCCTAATCATAGATTTCAGAAATACTTGTCTTGCATATAATTTTATGAGAAAATAAATAAATTGTAATCTATGTTTATATTTTTGTATTTTTACAATAGGTATTGATGCTTGCACATAATGACATATTTAAATGATTACAAAATAGATTTGACATTTAAATAAAATTAATAATCAAATGTAATTTCCCATTCATTTTCAAGAAAACACACGTGGATCAAATGGTTGACAAGTACCACCTACCTATTACTTAAATCTTGAGACACATTTTAGCTCTACATTTGCATAAAAAATGGGTCAAAAAGCTCCCATGTGCAGTATTACAATTAAATCCCTTCACATTAAGCCCCAGATGTTGACAGCGCCGTGGTGATGTGTTTATTGTCATAATAATGATAATTTGATGATAACAATCAATTATTACATACCGTTTATTTTTTATGTGGTCCTGTATTCCAAGAATTTATTCATATACCTATCGTAATAGTTAATATCTACATAATATGACGGTTATCGTATAGGGGAAAGTATACGTAATGAATGCTTATATTCTTGTTTTGGCAACGAATTATCTTGCTAACTTAGCAGTTGGCAAGCGAGCTGCGCCGCTCTGATCCTATCATGCCAAATGATAAGTATTTATAAGAAAGTATACCTACCTACGTTATCTCAGAGTATATTTTATCAGATTTGTTTTACTGCTATGCGATTTTAATCTGAGCTTTACAATTTCCTGTCTCGATTCCATGCGTTCACATTTAACTACTGAATTGAAAGATACATATCAGTACCTACTTATCTTCATGAATTTAGAAAACTATTAACAAAAATATCAACAGATTAACTATATCTACGTTCGAAATTGAGTCAATGTTAAATATGTGATACCAAGCATTTTTTTACAATCGCTACTAATTTAAAAAATGTTTGATGTTAATAATAGAGTCAGATCACCAATAACTCACGCCCTGCGTCGGAAAATTCCTTATGAATTCACTCACACGGCCGACTGCTACGTAATTCGTGGCATTTTACCACGATGAAAAAACACTTCGAGGAAAACAATAAACACCAAAAAACAATAATGAACAAATTGACGTCGGACACAGACCGAGCGGGTATATTGCGCCGCTTTCGGGAATTGCTGGGTATCACGCCAGCGAGGGTAGGGGCTACCTGGTGCAAGCGGTGGCCGGCGCCGGTACGGACCGGCGATGACGGTCGCGAGACGCGCACGGTCGGAGGTCAAGCGCGCGAACTGATCGGCGATATCGGTCAGTGACCGCGCATCAGGACCGAGCGAGAACGGAGCGAACCTCTCGCTGTCGTCCGAGGTGTTTGTCGTGTGATCGCGCGAGGAGACGTGGAAACGCGCGGCCCGCTCGCCCTCCGCAGGCGATTTGATGCCCTCCGCGCGACGCGTCTGCGCGCGCACTCTATGCGAGCGGATAATGCCGCCCTATCCCATGTCGAGCTATCGAGTTATCCTTTGCGAGTGGATATTGCGCGTAACCCAGTCAGTTCGCACGACAGATACGAGAAAGCTCTAGTTTACTCCATGTAAGACCCCTTGTTCATTTCAAAGGGCTTTGAAATGGAATCTTTATTTGTTTTTTCAAAGTCACTTAAAACTCATGTTCAATTTGTAATGGAAGGACACTCGGTGATAAATATTGAAAAAGAGTCGCAAAAAATGTTGATAGTGAAAAATCTTAATCGACAATAGACATCCCTAAACTGATTATAATTGGAGCATGCGTGGTGCGAGGGTTGAGGGTAACAGAAGGACGTCTGCGGGTGTGGGGGCTGGTGTGCGGGAGGGGCGGAGGGGCGCGTGTCACCCGCGGCGGCGCGACGCTACGCCGACGTGATCTTGACACCGCATATGCACAGCTTGTGATGCTTCTAAATTCTGAACATTCAAAACGTGTTGTTCAACAATGTTTTAAAACACTTTCTCCAAAAAGAAAGTATGTACCGTATGTCCTAAACGATAAGAGGACAACTTCTTGAAAAACTTGACATAATCTAACAACAAAACCGATTTATTTCGCCCTTATTTTACCCCAGTAACCAAATTCGTTTCCCAAATGCTCAAATTGGGATCCCGAAAAATCCCTTCAATTTCCGAACCCCATTTGCAATCTTGGATCACGTTAAGTTACTGAACAACAATCGATAAGTCCACACGGCTGGACACTGTTAACGGTTGTACCTATGTAGCGCATGAAAGAGGCTTTAAGCTTTTTACAGAAATCGGGTAAGTTCAAGATATGTGGAGATCGAAATCCTTGACGCGTGACTTTTGTTCACGCTCCATCGACTCTTAGGCATGTCGTATCTGCTGGACAATCTAACAGCGCAGTAAAAACATGAATACTTAGCCGTTGTGAGCATTGAACGTGCTTCATTGTACATTTTTTGATACTGTATAACGACTTCTAAAGTGATCCAAATAGACGTTTTTTCAAGTTGAATGTGACTCATTTTACATTAATTCTATGTGGGTTACAGATTTTATGAGTGAATTTCTAAAAAGTACGTATTGTTGAGGTATATTTAAAGGTTATTGAACTCGGTAGGTTTATGAAAAAAATGTAGTCGTGTTTGATTCTTTAAATTACTTTATTATTAGGATTATTTTTGGGCAAAATTGTGATAAAATTGCAATCGCTTTTAATTTTATCTTTCAGTTTTTTAAGATATTCATGCAGATGGATAGTTATAGACATGATCATTATCATCCCGAGCGTATTTCTAACTTTTAATGGGTTGCTTAAATTGTACAACGAAGGTATCTTACTAACATGAATAAGACAACGTAATATATAAATACCGCGGGTATAATACCCTAGAAGTATAAGATTTTGTTATTCACAGCGTACCTAGTTAGTGAGGGCGGTGAGGTTTCAGAGCGCGGCCTCGCCTCGCCTCGCGTAAAGGGTTTTGTTTTCTTTATAAACAAGCGTGAAGGTGCTGCTAACGACCCCACGAACAAATACGAAATTCGATCTACCATTACGCATACAAATGGCTCCCCAATCCATAGCCACCGGTGGCATTGTCTTTCCTGCAATCTCGATAGGCGCGTATTCGTTATGCTCTGTCATCTATGACCTATTGTCAGTTTTGATTAGTTTTAGAACCGGAGCGCTAGGAAAGTTGTTAGCTATATCACCGTTGAACTGACGCGGTGTAGCTAGGATTACTCTTATCAGTATTGAAACGAAAGAGAATTGAGACTTAGCTCATTCTTAGCATATCTTATCAAATTAGCAAATTTCAGAACGGCAATCTACCTTGCCAAGCAGAATACTTTGAAATTTTTAGATAATTCCATGGAATTTCAATATTTATTGATAATATTATTATTCTATTCAGTATCGAACATCTGCACCTGACGCCGGGGATACAAAATAAACAAGTCCAAAAACTCGAAGATTGATTTTTGTATGAATTTCCCGATGTCCTTATCGCTATATTGAATCCGCATTAAAAAGGAAATGAAGAGTAGGTATCGGTTCCACAAAAAAGTTGAAGTGCCGCTATCGCTTTGATCACGGACTGGTATTGCCTTAAATTTTTGCTGAAGACATTTAAATTCGACATCTTAAGTAGGTACCCCAGGCTGAAGTGCTTCAGTTTTGGAAATTGGATTGTCTTAATCACGGAATATCGGACGAACTTTCTTTGATCTTAATAACTCTTTAACTATCAATTGTCTTGGTAAGTTTGGAATAATATATTAAATTGTGTTACTACTAGATAAATTCAACTGTATAATCCTCTTACGGTGTAACTACTGATGAACTTTTGTAGATTGTAAAAATAATTGAAGACTATCCTGTACCATTGTGGGTGCTTCTCAAATTAAACTTTGTTTTAGCTATTGTTGATAACCTACCTTTCATAAAAAGGCTCCTTAGGCAAATTTAACATTCGATAAATATAAGTAGGTACCAAAAATATATAGTACCTATATTTGTTAAACTCCCATGTTATTAATGTTAGATGTAGTACTTAGCTGTTTTTTTATTTATAAATACTTTGCTCTTTCTGCTTATTATTCATGTAAATAGCAGGAATTGTGTATAAATAGAGACTAGTGGCACCGCCTTGGCCTCGCAAATGCAATATAGATAAACTAATTATCTCCAGACAGGACAATGCACGTTTCAATTTAAATCTCCCTGGCAATTTCTATGACAGTAATCCTCTGGATACAACAGTTATGTGAAATAGCTTGTGCCATATACCTTAAAAAAATAAAAAAGATGTCTGACAAAAAGTGGACACGGGGAACGTAAATCGAAGCGTTTCTATTGAGGGACATGACGTCGCATAAATGTCGGGCACGAATGTTGTTTGTCACCGCGCTCCCGAGCGGACGTGTACCTTAGATGCCCCGATAATGCCACGAAACGGATGGACGACCAGCCTACTCATATTGAAATAACTAATATTGAAAAATAGCTCATTCAGTACCTTGTTTTATCAGTGCTGATTGAAGATACAAATAAACGGCTTACGTTAATGAATTCGATGCAGTCGACATTTTCTGATAACTTAATACTTATATCTGTAATAATAATAAATAATAATTTAGCACTTTGACGTCACACTCCTGGGCACGGACCTCCCCTCACTACGAGAGGGATTCAGGCCGTAATTCACCACGCTGGCCAAGTGCGGGTTGGCGACTGCACATGTTTCTCGAAAATTGATTAGTTTTTCTATACTCAAGATGTTTTCCTTCACCGTAAGCAGTTGATAATCATATAAATATGCGAGGCAGGGTTTGAACCCAGGACCTGGTGCCCGCAAGATGCGTGCTTAACCAATCCGCTATCACTGCTGTTATAATACTTATATCTATGAAGTTTTATTTTAAGAATGCTTGATATGTTGCATTGCACCTTAATAACCTATATATGTATGTACTATGTACAAAAATAAATCTGACGGTATAATTTTTTGTTGATAGGTAGGTTAACAGCTGGTTTAATCAAAAGTCAGCTGTTAGAACGACATCCATTAATTCGTTTTTAGTACCTTTTAAGGCATGCAAAATATTGTCCATTATTAAAATAATTGACAGTTAACTTGATATTTAATAAACCAGATTTAACTTGAATTTGAAGTGTGCTAGATTTAGTTGGAAACATGTCCGAACGAAATTAAAAGTGACATCACAATGGTTGAGAGTTTGTGCAGTCAATTAAGAGTTATTTAGAACAGTATAATTTTAACTGTTGCATCGTTTACCAAATGATCACTGAAACTAGATCTTGCGTTGCTTTATTTTTTGCATAATGATTTTAACGCAAAACCATCTTTAAAACACGAGCAAAAAGGTTTGTTATTGAAAAAGATTTGTTACGTTTCGTTCCGAATCGTGATTCCATTAGCCTGGACTTTGCATGAAAGCTCTTCAGTACTTTACCTGAAGGGTTTGTTTCTGACGCTGCACCCTCCATTAGTCGGTTTGGAGCGGTTTATTGAATTACGACACGTTTGTAGAAGTTGTCACGCTGCGCCGTGCCCTCGCCTTCTCATATCGTGTTACAATCACATGTTAAGCTATAATCTGGTGGCCTTACAACGGAGGAGAATGCGTCCGATCAACAGATTAGAAATACAAACGAGCAGGTTTGTTTGTTACCTTTAAAACATAAGCTTTAACTATATCGTTAACTTTGCTTCGTGCGATGACATACAGAATATTTTCGTATTCGGTTGATTCTAACAATTTTAATGTTATAAATTCACATACGGTGGGGAATTAAACGTAATGACTACAATGAAAAGCCGCTAATCTTTGTATATTCAGCGGCTATTGAATTTTAAATGTTTGGACTATGGGCGCAATGAAAGGCGAAGTGAAACTCGTATTTCAATAGGGTGTAAATCGGACAATGTAACGTGAAAAAAATATTTCGCTTTTTGATTATGAAACACCTATTGGCGTACTTTGGCAGTAAAATCGACCTGTTTGCCGTCACGGCAAATGGCATGACGCTCTCTTATGCCGTCATGTCACCTCTACGACACCACTCTCTACTCTCGTGACGGCCAACTTTTTTTAGCATTGAGGTGTTCTATCGCTAATCCAATAAATGATGTATGAAATGTGTGAATATACTCTAGAGTTTGTAGAGCTATGAGGTACAATGGTGACGTCAGCAGTCAATCTTCAGTGGTAGACCCAAACTATAGCCAATTTACTAAAACTGATACACGGGCTGCCTCAACCGTGGCAGTACCAACCTCTCACAGAAGACTAGCGTAAAGTAGCCATAGCTACTCTTCGTATGATGAGTGAGAGAGCAGGAAGCCCAACCCCCTTTCTCCCCTCTGTCCAACTTTACTTCAGGCCGGCAATGTGCGAGCATTTTGAGGTTACGTTAACTGCCTAACATCAGGTAATAATAATAATAGTTTATTTTCACTTCCTTATCTAATTACAGTTTACAGGTAGGTTGGACGGTTGGTTATAGCTGTACTTGTCCGTACGAAAGCAACACTGTGCACCCTCCTTATCGCTTTGGGTTCTTTGCCACTATAAAGGTGAAATAAAAATTCTCGCTTATCGGTTTGTCTGTTATTACACTATAACTTACGAATCGTTACTCGTCAATCGAAACTGTAAAAGATAAATTCCTTGTTTGATGTATTCCAGATACCTACTGCTGAGTTGCGGCATATGAGACGAAGGTTTCATTATAACTCAGCTACGTGACGTGTCAATTAAATGAAATAATAAAAAACCGGTCAAGTGCGAGTAGAACTCGCGCCCTGAGGGTTCCGTACAATATTTTATTATGATTTTAGATAGTTTTTCCATTCCTGGATTCCAATATCGATACCGGCAAGATATTTTAATAATAAATAGTTCCCAAAAATGCTTAAACAAATTCGGGAACCGAATACAAACTGGGTGGAATTTTACAAAACGCTGAAATTAATATTTTTTATTTGTAATAAGTAGCCTCAATACTTATTTTCATGTCTCTACGTTCATTTAATTTTTTACCCCATAAAAACTTTCACCCCCTATTTTATGCACTTAGGGGTGGAATTTTCCAAAATCCTTTCTTAGTGGATACTTGCGGTATATAAGGTACTTACTGTCAAAACTTCATGATTCATGATCAATTCATTTCATGATGAATTTGCGAAAAGTATCAAAATATGTGACATAAATCACCGTACCTTTTGATTGCGTTGACTTAGAAGCCTAATTTTTTACACCTGCAAGGGACCATAGCATTTGATATTTGGTATTTATATCAACTTGATAACTCTACCCGTTTCTGAGAAAAAAGGTCTTGACAGACAGACAGACGGACAACAAAGTGATCCTATAAGGGTTCCGGTTTTCCTTGTAAGGTCCGGAACCCTAAAAATCATATTAAATACTATAAATGTGTTACTTAGGCTCGTATTAATAAATCGATATCAAGTTTTAGAGTGGTCTCAGGTTTCGATATGTCTATGTATGACACTTTCGATATGTCTTTCAGTACCGGAATGGCAAAATAATGACATTTCCAATTTCCGCTCTCTGGCTTGAGGTTGATGAACTAATACGAGCTTTGGTTTATAACTATGCTTAGGCATAGGTATGCGTTTTGTTGCCGAAATCGAGCAGCTGAATCTAGAGTTCTTTAAATAATGTTTTGAGTATGTTCCTTTTCCCACTCAGTACCTTAAAATCTGTGTTAATTTTATATTTTGCTTTTATTGTCTAAATTTTAAATTGCTACTATGTTGTGTGCTACCTAGAGATCGCTAAAACTCTGTTAACCAGTCGACTGCTCTCCGTGGAAACCTCTAATTGGCTTCCTGTAATCTACAGTCATTGTATATGTATTTAAAGAAGCTGTTGTTTTTCCTTAATATTAAATAAATAAATAAATAATAAACAAAAAACTATCGTCACAATAATAATCTCTAGTCGCTGGGCACGCCAGATGTCGCATGTTGCTGTCACAACGTCACGTTAAGGCATCAGCTACACGTTACCGCTGAAGGGAGCGTGCAGCGTGACAGCGCGCTGCCAACGTGACCGAGCAACAAGTCACCATTACCCACTTAGTTTATGCCAAATTATATTCATAATTTTCGGTATAAGCGGACGGGCCGAGCTCAAATTACTCTCGCCGCGGATCGAGACGAAATGAGCGCACGTTGGCGTTACAATTTATGAGGCGACGGACTATTGTGCGGACACTGATTACTCTTTATGGAGATTTGGCGTCCTTCTAACGCGGCGCGCCCCGCGTGCTCCGTTCACGTACACAACGGGTTGTATGGACGTAAAACTTTTATGCCTCTACCGCGTTTTACAGCGGGCCTTTTATTATTTAGTGAAAGGAACGACGGCGATGTCATAAATCTCTGCTCCTGCGTGAACTTTCGCCTCTTATCTCGGCAAAGAAATTATGGAACTTTCTGGCTTTCCTAGACAAAGTGTTTGGCTTTCGGGATCTGAGGTCACTAAAAGCTTTTCACAAATTAATGGGGATTCTGGCGGCAGAAATGATGGAAAGAAACAAATATCTTTCATAATTAATATTGTCTAATTGAAATTGAGTAGGGGATAAATGTCTGAATGGCAGTGGAGCGATTCAGCGTAGACGAGGCGACGGACGTTTTAAATGACTGTAATCATGAAAACGTGGGTATTAAATAATACGGGCCGGGAGAGAATAAGTCATGTATCGGTATCGCTGCGATTCATTAATCTTCTATTAACTAGACTGTGTGTGGGCCGAAACAAGCCCCGTATGTAATTAAATTACGTTTAACGTCGTCGCTTTACGGACGAGACACTTTAAATCATATCGAATGGGTAAATGATTTGAGTTGGTACAGGCGAATATTATGGGTCATTACAATTGGGTGAACTGTTATTCCTTTGCGCGTTCTAAATATTATTTGGTTTAACCAATTGCAGATTATCATATGCATTATTTTATATGACGACGAGATAAAAGAAAACTCGTGTGAGGCCTCATTCTTGTGAATGGGCAAAAGCTGGAACGTTTATTTATCTCTTGTGTTTAGTAGCGGCATCGGCTCTACTATTGGAGTTATGTTATGGTAATCGTAAGCAGTTATTAATTACCAGGGTATCCTCATTATTGTGTGAGCTGCAATATTTTTTCTCCTCAATTACCACAATTAATCAACTTATACTGCTTATAAATAGGTGATATCATTAGTGGATATTGTGAAACACATGGCTCTTTTAAACTAATTTGAATATTTAATTGCTGATGTTTCACTGTGCTCCTCAGAATATGTTTTTAAATTATGACGCATTTCTTCAAAAAAGTTTTCTGAAGCGAGGGAATCAGAGGTCTCCTCCTTATGTTAGTCGCAATTATCGATTTAATTTAATTTGCCAATTGAGTAACCATAACATTGTTGAATGTTATGTAATTGCATCATATTATGTTCAAATAACTATTTATACAATAGCCTTTATTTTGTGCCCGCTTGGCCGGTCACAGGTCTATTAACATTAATAAAAAACTTTACGATGGCATATTAAACTTGATCGACATATCATAGGATAATATTAAAGGGACATAACACTGGTGCTACCCCGATAGTGCCGCCGCGTCGTCGCCGGAGGCTCGTACAATTAAACAGATAACATAAAATTAACGAAGCTCACTCGTAAATATACTCCATTTATTATCTATAAAAGTCACTAATTAATTAATTGAATAATGACAAAGTGTTTCTTCCGCGCGGACGCTCCCGCGGCCTATCGAAAAGTTGTATTGTAGCGTAACTGGGCTGTCGTGTCCACCCTATTAATGCCTTTATCTATATGTGGGTCATTTAATACTCACGAATGCTCACAACATAATTAATTAACGCATAATTTTTATGCTCCAAAACGAGATTATAAAATTAACGTTATCAAAACGGTTTTAACTTCCACAAGCTTCTCCGGTGTCGTTAACAGCTTAGCGGAGCGTCTCATATTATTAAGCGCTGTTAGAAGCTTTGTAGCGCAGTAAATCCTCGCTCCTGGCCGTGACAGTTAATGCAGTCTACCTAGGCTTCGGGAGATAAGCTAACAAGCCTCTTTAGCTAAACAAGAGGCGGCCGAACAATAAAGGCGAGTTAAGCGTGTCGTGAAATATGGTAGAGACGAGACGCGATAACTCAGCGCGTTGCCGGAGCCGCTTCTTTTCCCCTAATTAGCCATTCAATTCCCGTAATCTTGTTTACTCGTCGGGCTGGCTCGCGCTGCCCAGGTGCGATAATGGCCGAGCTATTTGCATGCCGCCATATTGTTTCCCCATGTCGGCTCTCAGCCTCCGGTCCCGTCCGGTGCGACCCCCCGTTGTTTTGGTCGGGCTTATTGGATCCGCTTGCGATTACTTTGTATTGATCCCGACGTCCATTATCCTATATTCGTTTATTTTCGTATCACAGTAATGATACCGACCGATGTCCGCAAATCCGATGTACACGCCACCCTTGTTGTTATATTGTTACGGGTATGAGTAATTAATTTGTAGTTGTTATTGATTGTATCGCTTTCGTATCTCATTACTTTGGGTTCGATTAATGAAGAACATACATGATTTTAGCTGATGTTATTGTGCATAGATACGATAGAACTTTCGTAAATTACGAGTTGGCCTCATGTAACTTCTTGTTACGACACTTAGTTGTTTAATTGGATAATTGTGACGTATTATCCAATTTAATGAATTAGGAAAGTTAGCAGTTAGACTGCAAAACGGAGACAATGCAAAATCACTATCTTAATTGATATTTTTCAGGCATGTTTGTCGAGGGCAGGCGGATGGTCCCCGGTGGCAACTTTAATATAAAGCCCGATCGCAAGCTAATCGTAATCTCGCACAGTAAATTGAAGGCGATCCGTGTAACGACGCGACGCCAGCACATCTTCTATAAATACATTATCGAACACGCTTTATTACTCTGCCATCTTCATCCAATCCTATTAAGTGTCTGTTCTCGAGCAGCTTTCCTCGGAGGTGTTCAGTTTTAGGATGGCCATTTTTTAAAATAGTATTAGGGTTCGATAATGGCTTTAACACGGGGCGCCTCGGAATATCTATATTGTGTCGGTGTGAATTTGGCGAGCTCAGTCGATATGCTAAACTGAGGATGCGGAGGCGGCGGCGGCGTGGTCCGCTGACGCGGCGTCTGCCGGCGCCGATGAGACCCGATAATTTAACGACAACGCTTCGGGAAGATCTCCCTTCGAGCGGCGATATTGCCGATATTACGTCCTCTTCCCGTGGACCACGTTTTATAATTTAGACGCCCGGTGCCCCGGGCTGCATAGCATTAAAGATGTTTTATGAAAATGTTATTTTGCATGTTGAAACATCCGAAAGGGATTTCCTTCGATCCATAACGTTATTAAATTCTGGAGTTATGCGGTTTATAACGCAATGTTTATATTGTAAATACCAACATTGTAAGGGGTGTTAAGTTCGTTTATTTTCAGTTTTTTGGGCAAAAGACTGTTTGGTCTGCAGCCTGGTCTGGAAATCGAGTTAGTGTCAAATGTGTCTTGTTAGATAGATCTTTATCTATTGCTTACTTGACGACAGGTGATTTAATTATTTCACCTGTTAAGCCAGAATGTTAGGCTACCTTGTGGTTTTCTTAAATAAATAGATTGTTATCCAGGTGAACAAAGTAAAATTGGATTGGCACAAAGCTTACAAATTAAATGCAGAAGGGCGGGTGTGATTCAAACAATGGCATAACTTCAAATCGTAGCGAATTATATTCAGAGGCACATTAAGTTAATTACCGTGCTTTATCTGCACATATCGGACCTGTATAATTAGGGGTGTCAACACAATGCTGCCAGGCGAGCACAATGTGCTGCTCAAACCACATGTCAATTTAATTTGACCCGTGATCCAAGATGGCGGGCAACCCTCGCGACGCGCGGGGCGTCTGTTCGCCCGAATGCCTGCGGTTTACGGTTCTGTACTAATTGACGTGTTTTAGAGAAACACTGCATGGTTTATGTCAGTGTGCCGACGAGTTTATTTATGTTTTCAAGATTTATACTAAACAGGAGGGCTCACTGTTGCACAAAAACAAGCTGAGTGAGAGGTTCCTGGTGGGATTGTGTCTCTTTCTACTGGGGTGTCCACGGGGGAAGGTAGTAGGACCACTAGGGAAGGCACGGTGGGGGCAATTAGACATGGCCCCTAGGAGTGAGCGGGACACAGTCCCACCAGAGACTTCCTCCCATCGGCTTGTTTACCTGTCTACAGAAGTGTTAAAGGGTAATAAACTTTATCGAAAGTAAATAAAGTACTAAATAATATTTTTTAAACAAATATATATGCAATCTATTTAATTATAGAATGACTAGCTGTGCCCGCGACTTCGTCCGCGTGGAATTTAATTGACAAAGTTTCATACAAACTTTCATCCCCTATTTAATTCCCTTGGGGGTAGAATTAATCAAAATCCTTTCTTAGCGGATGCCTACGTCATAACATCTAACTGCATGCCAAATTTCAGCCCGATCCGTCCAGTGGTTTGGGCTGTGCGTTGATAGATCACTATGCCAGTCAGTCAGTCAGTCAGTCAGTCAGTCAGTCACCTTTGAGTTATATATATTTAGATTGAATTACCTACTTCGGTAAATAAATATTGTTAAGCATTGCGTATAGAATGTCGGAAACACTTTCGGATTTAGTTCAGCCCGTATTTTGGTATTAAGTAATTTGATTCTATTTGAGTCGAGCGTACAGGTAACGTCTCACTTGTTTAATTAGCACCCGTTCTCCCGCTGCCGTATCAATTTTCAATTGAAAGAAAATTAGATGAACGTAAATCTAATCGTTCCCGAAAAGGGGGAATTCGGCGCGTTTCATGTTTATTTCAGGGATTCAACAATCAAATGAACATTAACTATAATAATAGTCGCCTAAATCAGTACTCTGGATTTATAGCCGAAGGTAAGGATCGTAAATATTTTATAACGCAGACACTTGCATAATTTACGAGGGCCGATCTTAAGGCGGCTTTACCTCGGCGACTAGACGATTTGTCGTGCGATTACGATAACGGAGCCGAGGCAACATAGCGTTTTTAAACATTCATTTATTTTTATTTATTTATTTATTTTCTCAATACATACAAACATCTTTACAGGCTAGACCCAATGCGATATTGTTGCAAAATTAAAAATAATTTAATTGATTTAAATTTTTAATTTTGTAACCTTTAATGAGATAGGATGTGTGTCCTTATGGATGTAATCCATTTTACAGATTGCAATATTATTTTTAGTCACATCGTCGAAAGTCGGTGTAGGTACTTATTATGAAACTGGCTGAACTTTATTTAAAATTATATTAGGTACTGTTGTTATGTATTTTAAAACCGACTTAAAAAGGGGAGGTTCTCAATTACGTTGTATTTGTTTTTATGTTTGTCATCTCAGAACTCCGTCATTCTTAAACCGATATGAAAAAATACTTTTGCATTTAAAAGGATGCCTTTCCAGATTGGTCCCATAAAAATACATCAAAATCGGTTAAGTGCAGACGAAATTTGCTGAACTTCATTCAAAATATATTACTGTTGTTACAGTTTGTTTTCAACCGACTTCATTTTAAATAAACTTTACAAACATAGACGATAAAGATACAGAGAAAAGAAATAGGTATTTTAGGTAAAAATAAGAGACTTATTTTATATTAGTTATTTTCAATTTAAGTATACAATATGTGTTCTCATATTTGGTCTGTAACCGTACGTACCTATATTTAATGAAAACTAAAAACGAATGTCCCGACGTTACGACTGAAAATAACATGCCTACTCAATCCGGACTGTAAATTTCTTCTTTGGGCTGTACTACCAGTTTATAACGTTATAAGTATGTCGACACGCCGCAGTTATGACTATTTAAGTGCTATTTAAATCATATTCTAAGAAAAGCATGCTCTCCATGGAGCGACGAAAGTGCACATCATTAGACGAAAGTAGTAAAGATAGAAGTATTTAAAATAATTAGATATACTTATGCAAACTACAAGAAGAAATAAACTGAGTACTAAAACTAGAACGAAAGCTTTTTTGCAATTGAAACTTGCATGGTTATTAAGGTGTAAGCATTTTTTTTATTTTAAGCTTGTTAGTGTCTCTTAACGTCAAGTTAAAGTCGAAGCGTTTTTTTTGTTTAGGCCTACGGGGGCACTTAGAAATTGACAATTTTTTTTTTCTTATATCTACAACTGGATAGGATCACGACCTTGCGCCGTTAGGTACATCCTACGTAATCGCAAACAGTATTTGGCGAGAGTACCAGGCTCTGATTGGCAATCCGCTTACTCAAGATATTATGCTATGAATGTGATACTACTAGTGATGTAATAGATAGTCTGCAGTCGGAATTAATAGGGATGGGTGATCACAGCGTCGCGCAAAAGTACTTTCTGGATTATTTCTGATATTATTTGGAGCCTAACACCAAAGTAGATGGGAAATAGAAACCAACTTTGTTTGAGTTTTATATTTTGGCACTAGCAAAATTTATTATACTTAATAAAGCTTATGATGTGTACTATAGAAGACGTTCAAATCTTTAGCTTAAGAAAAACATTGTTTTAAATTCGTGCACCGTGCTTGTGTCAGTAATTCCCATCTAGGTATAGCAATATTTCTAAATGCACTGCATGAAGCGGACAAATTATTCAGTGGCTTAATATTTTTGCTATATGAACACAATGGCGTCTATTTTCGAATTGAGAGCGCGGGAGGCCGTCAATAGACGCGAATGACATTAAATTGGTCAAATTGCTCGGAGGTTGGTTGTGCAGCGCGCCGGGAGGTGTCCGCCGGCTCGTCGGGCGTCGCGACGGACCGAGCTGTACCGATTCACAGCTCATCTATTTTTCTCAATACTTGTTTCCGTTCTGTGTTATCGACATTGTGGAGGAAACTTAATTTGATTGGGTATTGTGGTTGGATATTTCATAATCTACTGTTACTATGTAATCTATGTACTTACGTTTTACATGTTATGTCGGCAGAGATGTTCGCTTTGGAGATTTGTTGACACTCAAACCAGGGCCAATTACGAAAAGGCCATTTCTGAAATTTACCCTGGCGGGAATCGAACCCGCATCCACCCGGTGTAGTGAGTCGAGCGGCCTACGCTCGAACCACTGCGCTAAGCGGTCGTCAGTAATATAATACATCTACACAGACATCGTTGGTGTTAGAACAATATTATAAACTGGGCTTGAAAATAGTCTTAAGTCCTAAAGTAAATGTGTAATGTGAAAGCTTCATTTCAAAAATGTTTCTCAAACGGTAGATATGTTGTTGGCGTTTGACATGACCTAATTCTATGGCAAGAATACGAACATTTCGTATGCAGGCTCTAGTTGAGCAACCTATGAACTTGTACTGTAACTTCAAAAGTGATTATGCTAAGTTGTATTTTTCCTATATATTTATTACACAGGCATGTAGATATATTATATTCGATATGGTTCTAGTCTAATCTCTATCTCTCTGTATTCGATACTAATGGGTAGTAAAATGAATTATAACCTCAGACAGGGTAGGTAAGCCCCGCCACGCCAATATACGGATAAGCGTTTGTGGCGCTTCACTAATTCAGTGGTATAGTGTATCTACCAGGCGAACATACAGCGGCGAAACCAATCAATCAGCCCGTCGGAGCGTCACGCGTTAATTGAACTCTTCCCCTGAAGCCCCGCGATTCAATAGATAATTACAATCGCAAACCAAAAATTACACGCGGCATTTAACTGTAGGACCCTATTACGTTTCACAAAGCTGGGACGGTCGCATTCGATCGCCGATCTTTGCCGGACGGAGGATTAACTCGCAACGGCGGCACAATGAGGGCCTCGAGAGGAGACGGACGAGTGGGGAGGGGATGTATTAATAATGGTCTCCGTAGTGAATGGACCACTTACATGGTCCGTCGGGAGCTGAATGTGTGACTATCGCGTTAGAGCAAATCGAATCCGTACGGTCGGCCGCTCGCACGCGCCGAATTTGCCGTGTAACTGAAAATCCGGTAAGAAATACGTATAGCGCGCTGAAAATCACGAGTCGTCACGAATGGTACTAGCCGACGGGGTCTGAGTTGCGAACGAATAAATTGTTGAACAATTTTTTTAATAACAATCTTGCCACTTGCTTGTACTCGTATGTACTTATATGTACCTACGCGCATGGCACAATAACAAAGCTACACGCACAAGGTATTCTCTTCCCACGATGGCAAGAGTCTACATCACGATCTGTGTGGTCATTGATTTACATCTGCAATGTAAATTAGGTAGCTTATTAGCCTATGACGTAGTCTTGGGCCCAATCATGTGACGAGAATTTGGATGAATGAAAAGTGAGAATACTTGAGTACGTGTACGTCACCGCTATTAGATTTTTTTATGGTAAATTCTACTTTCATAAATTTAAAACTCATAAGTTTAACATCAAGTCAATTTAGAATGAAACAATATAGTCATCATAGATAATCTCGCTGAGATGTTTACATAGCTATTATCCCGGAAATAATACATGGTGGACGGCCAGCATACAACGGTCGTAATATGCAAATAACCACAAATTGCTTTTGACAATGATACTTAATGGAAACTAGGCGCGGCCGTGGGTCCGTTCCTCTATAATTTTACGACATGGACGTATGTTTATGGTTATGCGAATCATATAATTCATATTTCTATTTGACTACGTGGCAAACAAAATAATAAATTTATAATAATGGATGCCGATTATCTTAATTACCTATGTCATATGATTGCATGTCTTTGTTTGTTAAATCAGTTTAATTTATACTCATCACAATTCCTTAATCCTATTAAAATAATTACACAGTCTTAATAGATCCCCCTTTTTCTCGAACCTGATACTATTCTGATAATAATACAGCTCCATTAATAGTTAATTACTTTGTAAAATCTCTTTCAGCTTACTGTTTTATCGGGAAAAATACAGGCAATATCCTGATGTAAATCCATCAATGGAAGATAATGGAAAAACTTTAATGCAGCCTCTGATGAGCGGGGCACTGAGCTCTACGCGCAACTCTTCTGTTTACTAAAATATTATACAAATAGGTGGGATTTTGTATTACAATATTTTCCAGAACATTTTATTTCTAGTTGGACACTAAATTTACTAATTTGTGTACTTAATCAAAAAAATATTTATTAAACTCTAATAAATAAAATTCATGATAATTAATTATATAATATGAAAAAATTAACATATTTATTGAATGGATAGAAACGATCGCAAATATAATTGAAAATTAATGAAGCATCAATTCTCGAAGCGTTTTCTATTTTATTTATTTAACATAAGTAATTACGTAAATTACAATTCCATTATTAACGCAGTTTCTATTCAGAACTTGTATTCTAAGAAAGTGTAATGAATATCATTACATTCACCTATCTCGTGACTTTGTTTGTATAAATGGAAATGTGACGTAGAAAAGTTCCATTGAAAGTCGATTTTCGAAGTTGTTCGGTCGTGGACGCGGACGGCATGCCGAGTGTCGGAGCAGCGGGAGATGTGGCGCCCTCTGAACGCGGCAGAAAGTCGCACGTGATGTCGGCAGCGGGGCACCTATGTGATCTTGTAAACTGATATTATGTCCTGTGCCATTCTCGGTGAGTTCAGATCATGTCACGAATCACGTATCTCACCTTTACGGGAAAGGAAAATCTGTAAATGGCATGAGAGTTTATTGCATTGCCGTTTTGGCTGACACCATTCCAACACGATCTACTTGTCGCTGCTACAGCGTACATAAAATAAAAAAGTTGATGAGTTTTATTTTCACTTTGTAAAGAACACCGCAAGTCGCTGGAATAAACTTTACCTACTATTGATCGATTAAATAATGGCTTCCGTAACGAAAAATGTTAGGTGTCTTCTATTACTTACAACGGAAAGAAATTATTACCAAAGCGAAGGTGGCCAAAGGAGAATTATTCTTGAACACACAAAAGGCAATGTTACGCGAACGTCGTTCATTTTTACATGAAACCGGTCGATGTATGAATAAAAATGAATTGCAACTCCTAGAATGAAGACAAACTGCGAGGCTTGTTACACTCGGCTGGGCGTTCGACGGCATCATGAAGACGTATTATACCCAGCGTAGTAGCGAAGTAGGTACCAGTTTGAGGAAACTACCCAACTTTTTGTATTAAAACACGGATGAGAAACTATGAATTAAATTGCAAAGAAATAAACTTTCTATACAATAACAAATGTAAATTATCTTATTGCTCCCCGTTTGAAGTTTGAAAGCAACCTGTGATTATTCTCAAACTTTGTGGGAACGAGCGATACTTGTAGGTACATAAAAGTATAATATTGGCTCAATCGATAGCTAAAAGAAGACGTGAGATAAGACTTCGAATTCCGAGTAAGATTTCAATCTACGTGACCAAAGGATTTTTTGTAGCGTTGCATCGCAAAAAAACGTATCGTCATGCAGATCCAAATAATGAGGGAGGTGATGAAGAAATCTATACTAAGTATTTAGGAAATAGGTAAATTGTATTGCAATGTTCTCTTGATACAATAATGTCGGCAAACACGCTTAAGTCTCGCCTGATGTTAAGCAGTTACCGTCGCCTATATATTATATGCTTGCAATACCAAAGAAATACATTTTCGCATCCACTATTATACTTTCCCCTATTTGGTATGCGTCAACATTATTAAATGATCATTTTTATGGTCGTTTCATACTTTACTGTGATATAAAAGCGCCTATCACCAGTCGTTAACCTAAGCTCAGGGGCACTTAATTAATAGGTAATTATAAAACATAGTGACAAATCATCACCGAACAAGAAATTAAACGGATCTATAAAATATTGGAAGCCCGTGAGGTGCGAAGCGCATCAATATCTTAACACTTTTAAGGTTTATTGAGGATGTGCAGGTTATAAAGGCCAGATGCGCGGGGCGACCGGATCGGCGCGTGCGCAGGCGCTTCCGTTTCCGCGTCGCGTCATTGGCTCCTGCGCCGCAATCGCTATTACCGGGGACAGGTGGTCGTTACTGATCGATATTTATCGCTTACGGGATCAGTTTATTATAACCGTTTAGTTAACGTTGGTATTGATTTATGAGTGCGTTTATTTAAATCGATTGGAATTGTGCTGGACGCGGATGATAGTAAAATAGATATATATTACTATCATATCTTTCTATGAATGCGACCAAATTGTTACCTAGGTACTACTTAGTTATAATTTCATTAATACTTGAAAATTGCTACCTACCTGAAATTACGAGTATTAAGTCCACCAATGAGCATAATATAATGTACTTTATCTACCTATTGTACTTTACCCCAAAGTACTTTAAGCAGTTATTCACACGTAGAAAGCACGTTTGATATTAATTCTGAATACATTCTGTCTACCTTTACATTTTTGATTGATAATGGCTATATTTGACACCTATATACAATAAAAAATCTAATCAATAGAAATGATAAAGCCAGGTTACCACGTTATTGACTGCTTATTACCTAAGATAACGTGTATTAAAACAACTTTATACACGCACGACATAATAAGGCTCAACAGAAATGAGTCTGAATTATTTCACACAACTAATTAAAACAATTCCGAAGACAAAACAAAAACAATAATAACAGACAAGGCTGAAGACTGAAATGAAACACCTACATATCTCAGAACTAAATAGGGGGGGAGGCGGTTTGGGAGGTGGGGGAATAAAATTTCCAGTCGCCTCGCCATTGCCGCCGACCGTATATGTATTGTTGCAATTTCAGAAATTCCCATTATCGTAGAGCGCAAAAGGGAGAAAATAAGAACGGACAATAGGCATGGGTGTGGAGTGTGCGCCGTTCCTTAGCAACACCGCGCGCTTGTTGCGTGGAGCTAGATTTTATATGGGAGACATTGTATTGACTGCGGACAACATTTAATAGATAAAGGTACTCAATATGAGACGGCCAGGAATTAGATTTTCTGGTCATATTTTTATCGTGGATCCAAGACTTAGCAAGAGTTTGTATCTTGGGATCCAAAGTGCTTTATACTACCCATAATTTAAATGGGTTCCTTACATAATTTATAGAAAAAACGACACGTCTGCCGATAAATTCAAATAAATAAATATCGCAAGACTGACACACGAACTGTGAAACTAAGCAACGCTTGTACTATGGGTAGCGTACAATGGATTGCGGGCGATCCAAGTGACACCCAGACTTGAGCAAATTACGAACAGGCCCTTTCCGAAATTTGGCCGTCGGGAATCGAACCCGCAACCACCATGTGCAGTGAGCCGAGCGGCCTACACTCAAACCACTGCACCAAGCGGTCGTCCACCTCTAGAGTTTACCTATCAAAATAAGGAATTACGGATATAAATTCCAATAATTATTCTTGACCAACTTATATGTTACAGATGGTTTGTTTAAATTCGATTCAACCGCTATAGCTGGACACGAGTGACACTGATTGAGTATTGTAGGTAAGGTATAATTGCACGGTACTGGTATAAATACGTCATTCTGTCTATACGAGAACGGATTTGTATGGCCGAAATAACTGACAACCGCGCTACCTCTGGGAACCTATTTCTGTTTCATATCGACTGTCCATATTTCATAATGTTATGCGCAATTAAATTATTCCGGTGCTTTTACCGAGCTGCTGCCATACAGCTGCTCGAAGCGGAGTCCCACAAATATATTTTATTTTAGTCTCCGTCAAAATGAAATTAGAATTTTGATAGGAATAATTACAGAATGAATCAACTGCTATCTTGACAATTCATTACAGTATTGTTTCAACTTTACCTTTTATTTCGTACAGCCGATTACATTCCATACCGGACTGAATGATGTATAAATTACAATCCTTTCATTTAAATAATTCCTTTTGTGGATTCTCTGAAAAACCTACAAAGAAGCGGCCTCTATCTCTTACCAAACTTGGATATTGGCGGGTCCCGAAGAGGTATGACAAGCATGGAGTCCGCGTGTTTAATCGAACATTTGCAATATATCCAAGAGTGTCCTTCTGATTTACCATGCAACACGACAGACAGAGAGACAGTACTCAATGAATTATTTCTACAAATGACGATAAGTATAATTACTATAATTTACTTTATTAATTAGTATAATTTACTGAAAATCTTATAGCTCTAGGTCACCAACTGGTCACCACAGTAAATCATATTTTTAAAGATGGCTGTTGGGTTGAGTAGTTAAGTTATACTCACCTTTGACTGTTCAAAAAAGAAAGCGTGCTCCATGCTTTATACCTCTTTGGCGGGTCCCGAATGGCGGGCGCTCCTTTTCTTAGCGGGAAATACTGCCGATCGATTCTGTGTGTCGGCTTTCTAATAACATTCCGGAGCGATATTTCACACACCTCGATCGCGACTCTGTACATCACTTAGCCCAACACAATGGTACACGGACGATTTATTGTGTACAGTGTGTACCCAGATAAAGCACAGACAATGGCCTATCAGATGGCGGGACGATCGACACGTGTATGCTTTTAGCCCTAGACTTCGACACCCAATTACGTGGTCGCCTCCGACGGTATCATTCATCACGTACAAACGAGGGATTTTTTATAACCCGAGGTGAGGAAAAACGAGCGCTCGAGAGTAAATGATACTCCCCGAAGTCGGCTCAGATATGGAGCAATTAAGCGCGGAATTACCTGCGTGGACGGATTTCGGGTGGATTAGAGAGGAAACTTGAAACGGCGATTAAGAAATGATGGCGGTCTTCAAAATGTTTATGTGTTTCGCACAGAGACTATAGGTGCTGTATAGGTGTAGAGGTGCCACTCTACCGTTGTGAATATCCAATTGTAGCTGTATTAGGTGATATCAATTTATGTGCGCCGTAAAATGGAGGTCGTAATGCCTTTAAGGTGTGCAGACGCATAATGTATTCTAGATAAACTAGTCTTCTCAGTTTGGCGTATATTAAAGACCACTAACATGTGTAATAACTACAAATAGAGGTACTTAAATAAGTTTACGATAGTAAATGTTTGGTTTTAGTTGCGGTTGTCCTGTTTTTAGGGTTCCGTACCTCAAAAGGAAAACCTGCAGTCTTATAGGATCACTTTGTTGTCCGTCTGTCTGTCAAGACCCTTTTTTCTTTATTTTAGCTATAATATATCTTAGATGATAGATCTTGTAGCGTTCACATTGCTCTCTAAAAGTGATGGCGTGTGGTAAGTAGTTTTCCTTGAAATCCATAAAGAGAGCTTGTAACAAATAAATTTGACAAGTTAGTGATAAATAAATATGTGTATAAATTAATTGATAAAAGCTCCCTCTGGAATATATTTTTGGAACTAATACCTCATGCACTAGTACTCAGAGACATAAAAGTAATTGGATTTCGTAAAGAGTTCAAGTATGGATAACTAGATGGCAGTATATTAACGTAGAATTTGAGATTATGTTTACTCATTAAATCGTTAAATAAAAACATATTAAGAACTACAGTATATTATATTTATTATAACTTATCATACATCAAAAAATATAAAAGACATATATATAAATAATAGATGCACATCTTCGCTAGACTGTGGTTTCTTAACGTAATTTTGATAGTTAGACTGTGGCAACTAACTAACGTTCTTTCTTTTGGATTGTGTGACGTGGAGGACGGACGTACACAAATTTTTCTAATTAAATATCTTATTAATAATAATAAGGCGTAACAAAATGAAATTATTACGACCTCCCGACCCATCTAAAATGTGAGTATTGAAATTTAAATTAAAATAATCTAATTTTAGTATTGTCAAATAAAACATCCACGCGGTCTCTAATGAAAATTTATTTCTTTGTTAACAGGGGTCGTTCGTTATACTTATAGTTATACATAAACTAAACATAAAAAACTTAATCATAATATAAAGTGATGTAAAAAACCCGAGTTCATCAGGCATACCATGTGACGCATATCAGACAGGTACTTAACCAAACAGGACATACCCCAGCGTTCACATTGCCAATATGCGCAGCTGGCGCTGATGCGTACGAGGTGACCCTGAAGGTTTGTGAAGATTGTACCTAAGAGTAATCATGATGATGTGGCTGCATTAACGAATGGAAACATAATAAATACTTGGACTCGGGAACCCTGAAGTTTGTTTTGTAGTACTTCAAGTACATACCCTGCACACATGTAAACTGCTGACTGAGCTGCTGGTGTGTAACTGTGTAAAGGTAGGAAAACACGTTACAATTGATCGCCCAACGTGATGCTTGGAGAATACTACAAGAAAAACTTAATTGAAGCTTGTTACAGTGCTAGTAATTAAGCATTTACTCTGTATAATTTAAAATAGTTAATAGTTTCTTAAGTAGGTCATTACTATTTGCGCAAAAGAATACAAATAGTAATATCTCATTGTATAGTAACTAATTCATACTCTAATTTAGTAGGTTATCTTAATTGAATAAGAAACTGTAATTCTAATGTACTTAACTAATCATTAAACTTAATTAAACCTTAATGTAATTAACTTTACATATAATAAAGTATATGTACTAACTCTTATGATTGTATACCATCATTTAACATACTAAATATGGATAGAATCACTTGGATAGATTGTCTCCGTAAGGAGGAACTTGTTTATGAACTTAAATATCATGGTGTTTCAGTTGACGACAAAGCAACCAGGGATGTTCTGCGTAAGCGTTACCGCCAGCTGTGCAGGCTGATACGGCAAGGCACTGTCAGGCCAGAGGACTATCAACCGCCGACTCCAGCTGATGAGGTATGTCTTTGTTTGGAACCTGTGACTGAACTGATTGCGTCACATGGTAAACTGATCCCAGGAGACTTAACATTAAAAAGTATATTGACTCGTTCTCAAAACTACATAATATATAAACTAGCTCGTTTGTTAGGTACATAATCAAATGAGTCACTTTAATTTAAAACTATTGATAAAAAACAATAAACTATTTTGTAATTCTAAAAATAACTTAACAATTTAATTATAAAATATGATGTGGGTATTCTACTAAAATTAATTTCATGACATACCCACTGGCGCTCACTCTGGAATTTATAAAATCTGATAGGCGTTTGACATTGTACTATTCGTAGAAAAATATGTATAGGGATGTCAAAGATAAGGTTAATAATTAATCAAACTGAAAAATGAATGTTTTCATTTATTAGGACTTTTCTTTATCTAATATCTACGTAACAAAACACTTATTAACTGGTATGCTCAGACTACTTTGGCAAATATGTTATGTTGTTTCCTATACGGAACACAACAGGCAATGCTATGTTTTCTTGGTGCATGGTAGGTATTTAAAGTTTATATACGTAGATAATGGTCCTCACTTAATTTGTAAACAATTTAAAAATTTAATATTTAACTGAATGTTATCGACATTTATTACAACCCTAGGTATTATCCACAAGTTAAGGTTTATGGCTTGAAAGACATTCATCCATCGTAAAGATTTTGGAAAATAGCATATTAATGATATATTATATTAAAACATGAAGACTTACGGTCATAAATGTTAACTGTGTTAGTAAAGTATGTAAGAAAAGTAAATGAGAATAGGGTGATAGATTTTTCCAAATTATCGATAAAAATAAAATGAATAAGCAAGGATGCATTATGAATGAATGTGGAGGAATGTAAGGAATGTAAGGAATGCTGGCATGGTGATATTAGACGCAGTCTATCATGAATTTAAAATATATTTACTAAAATCCATAGTATAAACATTCCATATTATTCTATTGGTTTAATGTTATACGATTTGGGCCTTGATGTCAAACATTTTCGTAGTTGCTTAGTTCATGGATATTTAATTGCCTTTACTTAATGCTAACTACATGTTTGTACTTAATTTTGGAATCCTTATGTGATTCTACTAATAAACCCACAGTATGAACATTCCATATTATTATATTGGTCTAATGTTATACGATTTGGTACTTAATGTCAAACATTTTCGTAGTTGCTTAGTTCTTGGATATATCATTGCCATTACTTAATGCTAGCTACATGTTTGTACCTAATTCTAGAATTCTTAAATGATTCTACTCTAAACTTAAAATAAACTCATAGTATATACATTCCATATTTATATATTGGTTAAATGTTATACGACTTAAAACTTGAAATCAAACATCTATAACAGTTGCTTATTTCGTAGGTATTTAATTGCTATGACTTAATGCTAACTTCATGTTTGTACCTAATTTTAGAATCCTTAGATGATTCTACTCAAAACTTAAATTATAAACTTGAGTCATGAATGTCTGAGTCTTTAAAATCTTTTAATACTTAAAATCCTTAACAATTGGAGTGCCTATTGTTATTTGTCTGTGTCTAGTAGGTACATACTATACCTTACTACACTGTTTAGTTATTTAAACTTTAATTTAAAACTTAACTTAAAAAAAAACTACATTGACTAGTTACTTAAAATAATTTTACTCAAATTAGTAACTGCTCTTTGTGAGACTTAATATAACATTAATTTAATTTAATTCATCTACTAAGTTATATCAACATACTTCTTCTAATTTTTCTTTAGGTAAAATTATGTTTGAAATGTATTTTTTCTCCGTTTTAATTTCTAAACCTGTTAAAAAAAATATTTTCATTACTGAAAACATTTTTTTTGACCCAGGTAGGGTGTATTGTAACAAATAAATTTGACAAGTTAGTGATAAATAAATATGTGTATAAATTAATTGATAAAAGCTCCCTCTGGAATATATTTTTGGAACTAATACCTCATGCACTAGTACTCAGAGACATAAAAGTAATTGGATTTCGTAAAGAGTTCAAGTATGGATAACTAGATGGCAGTATATTAACGTAGAATTTGAGATTATGTTTACTCATTAAATCGTTAAATAAAAACATATTAAGAACTACAGTATATTATATTTATTATAACTTATCATACATCAAAAAATATAAAAGACATATATATAAATAATAGATGCACATCTTCGCTAGACTGTGGTTTCTTAACGTAATTTTGATAGTTAGACTGTGGCAACTAACTAACGTTCTTTCTTTTGGATTGTGTGACGTGGAGGACGGACGTACACAAATTTTTCTAATTAAATATCTTATTAATAATAATAAGGCGTAACAAAATGAAATTATTACGACCTCCCGACCCATCTAAAATGTGAGTATTGAAATTTAAATTAAAATAATCTAATTTTAGTATTGTCAAATAAAACATCCACGCGGTCTCTAATGAAAATTTATTTCTTTGTTAACAGGGGTCGTTCGTTATACTTATAGTTATACATAAACTAAACATAAAAAACTTAATCATAATATAAAGTGATGTAAAAAACCCGAGTTCATCAGGCATACCATGTGACGCATATCAGACAGGTACTTAACCAAACAGGACATACCCCAGCGTTCACATTGCCAATATGCGCAGCTGGCGCTGATGCGTACGAGGTGACCCTGAAGGTTTGTGAAGATTGTACCTAAGAGTAATCATGATGATGTGGCTGCATTAACGAATGGAAACATAATAAATACTTGGACTCGGGAACCCTGAAGTTTGTTTTGTAGTACTTCAAGTACATACCCTGCACACATGTAAACTGCTGACTGAGCTGCTGGTGTGTAACTGTGTAAAGGTAGGAAAACACGTTACAAGCTGTCAGAAAAACGATAACAATTTGAGTGCCAACTTTTTATTACGCAAAAGACTAAACCGTGTGTGAAAACCGCTATATATACAGGGATTTCTATATGTAACTGGATCACACACTTGAGAACCTACTTAATTAACAAACGCTAAGGTCTATTATTCTTTAATGCTCCCTGGTGTGGGATTGTATCTCTCCCAATCCTAGTCGCTGTGCATAAATATCCTTCAGCTACCGAGAACACCTTATAGAAGAAAGGGACAAAGTCCCAGAACCCTTTCACTTGTTTAGTTTTTTTTATAACAGTGATTCCTCCTGTTAGAATAAGGATTCATGGAACGTTTTTAAAAAGGTTTAACTGTCTTTATATAGACTAGCCGAAGTATGGTCTACCTATAAAGTTTTTATATCATCATTAGGCTATCAAAGTTTATGATTAGTTATATCCTATGATCGAAACGAGGTCGGTTGCGCGAAATTGCTCAACGATCGCTATTAAAAGTGTTATGTTTTAGTTTCCATTTTAAAAAACAATGCTTTCGACAGTTAAATTAAATAACTTAGTTCATTTAACTGACAAAAACAAGATCTAAAGATAGATATGGTTAAATATAATCATGTTAAATGGTTTCGGTGAACAGTTGGGGTAGCGGGTGTTTGGTACTTTAACGCGCTTAGAACACATTAGAAATTATCATACCAATTTGTTCTCTGCGTGTCAGTAATTATGTCATTTATAATAACAAAAAGCTTTAACAGCCGCCGCTTGTCCTGCGCTTGTCAGTGGGGGGACCTGGTTAATTGTGTAAAGAATTTCATAAAAGCTATAAAACTCGCATTGTGACATAAAAGGTGAAGTTGGAATCGTAAAAAGGTGGGGTGGTTCGCCCCCGCGGGCGTATCGTCGATGACGTCATTAATCGGCACGCGCGTCGCGTAGCAGCCAAGCTGGGAACACTACCGGCGCTTAGCTTCAGGGCTGCTTAATCTATTGATACGACAATTTGTTGACGTCTAGATGGTTGTAATTCATTGCGAACTATAATCCTTACTAATATTATAAAGGCGAAAGTAACTCTGTCTGTTCTGTCTGTCTATCGGTCGCTCTTTCACGCCAAAACTACTGAACCGATTTAAATTAAATTTGGTACACAGATAGTCTAGAGCCTGAGAAAGGACATACGCGAAAAAAGGGTTGTAAGGGGTTGAAAGGGAGGATGAAAAGTTGTATGGAACTATCGTTATTTTTAGAAATAGAAGCTTGAAACTTAGTTTTTAGGCTGTTGATTCGATATCCATAAATATGGCATTCAAAGTTTGCAAAAGTTTTAACCTCAAGGGTGTAAAATAACAATAGGAAATAGGGGATGAACTGGAACTTTATGGAAATATAGCTCTTTGCCGTGAAACACTGCAAATATATAGCTCATTAAAGTATTTATACGTATGCGTCTTAATTGTAATAATTAGCCTAAATAATTAAAAATGCTACCCTATTAAATACACAATTCTACGCGGACGAAGTCGCGGGCACAGCAAGTGAGTTTATTATTTTTTAATATTTTTTTACGGTCAAGTTATTAAAACTTTAACATGTGTATCTGTGTGTCTGTCTGTGGCTCTCAAGCCATGATTCAAGAATATCTGTTAAGTCGTTTGAAGATTATCAGCTCTTTTCTAGTTTTTAAAGGCATATGAGCCCAAACGCCCACAGGTCTGATCCTTTCAAAAATTCGTATCTGTTACTTCAATGATATGGTTTCCTGGAATCTGCAGGATACCCAAATCCTCACCAACATAAAACATAGATATCGTGTTAGGGCTCATTGGAATGGTCTCAATGAATAGGTTATAAATAGGTGGTGTTCAGGGTCTGATGACGGAGCAGGAAAGATAAATGGAGATCAATTGGTGAGGGATTCTAAGCTACTTTCAGTAAGTTCTTCTAAGTAATCGTTTAGTTAATGAGTAATCTTTTGAAGTCAAACTACAGGCAGTGACCTTGGGAATGTATTTTTCTGGGAAACATCTAGATATTCCCCAGTTAAAATACTAAAATGTATCTTTTGTGTGGATACCTTACGACTGACAACCCTGACTATCGCTTGAGCTTACTCAATTTTCACACACCACTGCCTCCAAGATATAAAATGTATGTTCGAATAAAAAACCTATAAAATATTTTATTACCCCTTTTGTTTGTAAGTAGTATATGTAGATAACAAAGGCTAATAATTTTGTAAACAGGTACCAGATGTATCAATGTGTACGTGGTACTTGTAAAAGCTACGAGGGCGGGATGATAAGTAACTAGCCAATGCTATTTAATAAGTTAAAATTAAGAAAATATATATGTCACTTTGAAATTCGTGTCTCTGGCCCCCTGTGTTCTAAATTTGAATTTGGTGGCGTGAAAATTTTATTGATTTTTTGTCATTTGAAAATATATTTCGTCAACTGTTTACAAAATGCATAAAATTGAACAAAGGGCGGTGATAAAGTTTCTTCATATGAAGGGCATAAACGGGAAAGATATCTATGACGTTTTAAAGGCGTGATACTCTGCAGCGGCGCCACCATCATAAAAAGTGACAAATCATAGTGGGAAAAAATGTACGATTAAAGTATATAATGTACGTATATCGTATTTTAATGTACCTTTCCCAGGTACCGAGATAATTGACATTTTTAGTGGCGCCGCTGGGGAGTATGCTCTCCAGCGGCGCCACCTGGTTCTCATACTTATGAATGATATTGGCTGCCAAATTTTATTGGAAATAAATGTACCTATGCAGTCTACTATGTACATGTCAAAAAACATCAATATTATACAGTAGTTTAATTTATTTTGATCATTTATATTACCCTAAAAACGCCCGAACAGCTTAGGTTCACATACCTAGCACCGACAAAGCTAATGGTATTAGCAACTATATTCTATTGGAAATAAATGTTTGGACGCTAAATAAGAAGTACATGTTAAAAGATATAATTATTAGACGGTAGTTTATTTTTTTTCATTTATTTAAAGTTACCCTAAAAATGGCCGTTTACAGTTGATATTCACATGCCTGGTACTTACAAAGTATTATGGTTTAGCAACTATATTCTATTGAGTATATATATACGAATCCTGTATATTATTTATAAGTTACAAATTATCATTATAAGACGATTGTTTAATTTATTTCAATTAATTAATTTTACCTTAAAACTCCCGTATACGGGTGAGGTTCACATACCTAGCACCGACAAAGCTAATCGTATTAGTAACTATATTCTATTGGAAATCAATGTTTAAACGCTATATGAGAAGTACATGTTAAAACATATAATTATAAGACAGCAGTTTATTTTATTATATTAAATTTAAAGCTACTTTGAAAACGCCGCCGTTCGTCCTGTGACTCTGGCGAAGATTAAAAAAAAATATTATGAAATTTATTATTTAAAATTAAAAGACAGCTTTTACATTATGACGATGTGAACAACGCACTCGCTAAAGTTGTAGATTGGTTCAATGTAAATAATCTTCTACTTAATGAGAATAAAACGAAATGTATAAAGTTCTCAACGCCAAATGTGAGACAAGTAGGAACCAATATACGACTAAATGGAGCAGAATTGGACCTTGTGGAGGAAACTCTCTTTCTAGGGATCTCTATAGATGCAAAATTGCAATGGGGTCCTCATATCAAAAAATTGTCGGGTAAACTCAGCAGTGCGGCATATGCTGTTAAAAAAATCAGGCACTTAACCGACGTTGAAACAGCTAGAATTGTTTATTTTAGTTATTTCCATAGCGTTATGTCATATGGCATACTGCTCTGGGGATGCTCTGCTGACTTAAACTCCATTTTTGTTCTGCAGAAAAGAGCTATACGAGCTATTTACAATCTAGCTCCAAGAATCTCCCTCAGAGAAAAATTTAAAGAAATAAATATTCTAACTGTTGTGTCACAATTTATCTATGAAAATCTCATGTACGTTAAAAAAAATGCAAATAATTTTGAGAAAAGGAGCGACGCTCATTCTATTAATACAAGGAATAAGCACAAGCTATCCGTACATGTAACTCGTCTCCACAGAATAAGTCATTCTTTTATGGGACAATGTATACGTTTTTACAATAAGCTTCCCAATGAAATCCGAGATTTACCTATCAATAAGTTTAAAACCCTAATTAAAACTAAACTCAGTGCAAAGGGTTATTACAAAATCTCGGATTATTTGGATGATAAATCAGCTTGGGAGTAAGCAGCTCAAATCTCGACAGTCAATAATAATGTCAAAGCGTAGCGTGTATTGCCCTACTAGTCCGAATTATTTGTGTAATTCTTGTTAACATCAAAAGGCAACACACTGGAGTTATTATAATATTTATGTTAACATCTACTACCCTTTGTAATTATTGAATATAAGCAACTGGCGATTAAAAAAAAAAATTACATGTAATAAGACAAGTCCGCTGAGTTTCTTGCCGGATCTTCTCAGTCGAGGTCGCGTTCCGATCCGGTTGTAGATATAAGAAAAAAATTTATGTAAAATTGACAATTTGTAAGTGCCCCCGTAGGCCTAAACAAAATAAACGATTTGAATTGAATAATGATAATTTGTAACTTATAAATAACATACAGGATTCGTATATATATATTCAATAGAATATAGTTGCTAAACCATAATACTTTGTTCGTACCAGGCATGTGAACCTCAGCTGTATACGACCATTTTTAGGGGAACATTAAATTAATGAAAAGAAATAAACTGCTGTCTTATAATTATATATTTTAACATGTACTTCTCATATAGCGTTCAAACATTGATTTCCAATAGAATATAGTTACTAATACGATTAGCTTTGTCGGTGCTAGGTATGTGAACCTCACCCGTATACGGGAGTTTTAAGGTAAAATTAATTAATTGAAATAAATTAATCAATCGTCTTATAATGATAATTTGTAACTTATAAATAATATACAGGATTCGTATATATATATTCAATAGAATATAGTTGCTAAACCATAATACTTTGTAAGTACCAGGCATGTGAATATCAACTGTAAACGGCCATTTTTAGGACAACTTTAAATAAATGAAAAAATAAACTACCGTCTAATAATTATATCTTTTAACATGTACTTCTTATTTAGCGTCCAAACATTTATTTCCAATAGAATATAGTTGCTAATACCATTAGCTTTGTCGGTGCTAGGTATGTGAACCTAAGCTGTTCGGGCGTTTTTAGGGTAATATAAATGATCAAAATAAATTAAACTACTGTATAATATTGATGTTTTTTGACATGTACATAGTAGACTGCATAGGTACATTTATTTCCAATAAAATTTAGCAGCCAATATCATTCATAAGTATGAGAACCAGGTGGCGCCGCTGGAGAGCATACTCCCCAGCGGCGCCACTAAAAATGTCAATTATCTCGGTACCTGGGAAAGGTACATTAAAATACGATATACGTACATTATATACGTTAATCGTACATTTTTTCCCACTATGATTTGTCACTTTTTATCATGGTGGCGCCGCTGCAGAGTATCACGCTTTTAAAGAATGTTTTGGGTGAATGTGCTCCTTCTTATGCCACAGTAAAAAACTGGGTGGCTGAGTTTAAACGCGGTCGTACATGTGTCCAAGAGGAAGCCCGCCCCGGACGTTTAAAAAGCGCCACGACTCCGGTAATGGTCGTGAAAGTACATGACATGGTTTTAGCAGATCGACGATTAAAGTTATCTGAAATAGCTGACACTACAGGTATCTCAAAAGAGCGGGTACATCATATCCTAATTGAGGAATTAAATGTGAAAAAGTTATCGGTCCGTTGGGTGCCGCGATTGCTTACGCACGATCAAAAAAGCTATGGCAAAAATCAACGAATTGAAGTATGATTTGCTGCCCCACCCACCTTATTCGCCTGATCTACCGCCATCAGACTTCCACTTATTTCCTAAGCTCAAAACTTTTTTGGGCGGACTGAAATTTGCCACAAATGATGAAGTCATAGCCGCTGTAGAGGAGTATTTTTCAGGCCTCTAAATAAATCATTTTATGGAAGGCATTACTGCTTTAGAACGAAGATGGAATAAGTGCGTGGAGGTTCTCGGAGACTATGTCGAAAAATAAAATTAATTTTATCATGGAAAGTTAAGTGTTTCCTTATTAGGCTAGTTACTTATCATCCCGCCCTCGTATGTATTTTTATGAGAGAAAATTATATTATCTAATATACTGTTTAAGTCGACATATATGTGTAACATTAAACTTTTCCCTCATTTTAATATAATTGTTATAGCTGGTGAATAATTATACACCGAATTATCTCTACCTGTCATCAGTAATTTGACATTCGAAAGAAGAAGACAAAGCATGGTGTAAGTAACTATACAACCGCTTAACCACGTATATATGTAGGTACAGAATTGAGAATACAAAGAAAACAGCAGGCGCTTCGTTAGTACTTATTCGTAATTAGCCTAATTGATATGACCATAGGTATACATACCACATGCCTATTCGGCTACAAATGAGGAATAGTTCATTACTCCACAATGACCTTGAGGCCCGCATTAATAAATTAATCTGGAAGCGATCTTGTAAATATCATTCTTACATAATTCCAGTACAAAATGACACGTCAAAGCGTACTCAAGTCCGCTCTCAGAATTGAGATCGATTTATTAGTATTAGCCTAAATGTATAACATGGTGTCCACCATCGTCGTGAATAGACTAGTCGTTGAAGGTGTAACTTAAACCAGGTAACCGTGTAACCAGGGTTACAGAGTGGTTCCAAGTTAGATCCCCTCTCCCAAAGCACAAGCATCAAGCTCAAACAGAGGTTTTTTTTTTTTTTTTTTTTTTTTTTTTTTTTTTTTTTTTTTTTTTTTTTTTTTTTTTTTTTTGAATTGACTATATGTTGTTGGCCAGAGTGGCCATAACAACTTCACCCGGACAGAGGGCGAGCGCAAGTGCGCTCCAGCCATAGGGGCAGGGGGGCAGCTAGCTCAAGGGCGTCACTAGGGACACGACCTCGGCTTGGGCCGCTGCCAGGAGAGGTGGCGAGGGTAAATCTACCACCGGATCGGAACGCGACCTCGACTGAGAAGATCCGGCAAGAAACTCAGCGGGCTTGTCGGGTGCCAAGGTGCGTCTAGGTAAGTAGACGCACCTTCTAGCGGAAGCGGGGGTTCGTCGACCTCGCCGGCGAGGTCGGTGTCTGGCGGGGCTCAAACAGAGGGAACAACCATTGCTAGTTCATTATTGGTAATATTGCTAGTGATTCAAACATTTTTTTAATACTTAACAAGGAACCATTGTTTGGCGGAGAAACTCTGAAGCCAATCATTATTTCCTATCCAATGATTTCATCGAATAATTACACCAGTGTTTGTACACAGGCACAAGCGTCGTTTAGTGTCCCCCTAGAGCCGTCGTTAACCACGAGTTTTATGTTTGTGCATTGAAATTGATTAATTTATAGTCGCCGCCTCACAGTAGTCATGGGTAAGAACATGTGACCAACCGAGCATCGAACCGAGACGGTATTGCGACACTGGAGTGACCTATTTAATTATATTTATGCGTTTACGTTTCCGTTGGTTAATTAAAGTTATCGAAATGTAATATTGTTTTTATTTAAAACAGTTTATGCAATTACGTTTGCTGGGTGTTAGTAGAATGGATGGTCAGGAATTTCGAAATAGGTTGTGAAAAACAATATTTTCTTAAAACAATTAAACCGACTTCAAAAACTGGATGCACTAAAAAGCTAGAAATAACTTAAGAGACCTTCGAATTTATTTCATTTGGAAACTATCAAAATCAGTCCACAATTGACAGTGAAATCGATAAGAGACCGCTAAAAATCATCCCTTATAGATAATTCAGTAAGTTAAATAATTCAGATTCCATTTCTTATTTCAAAGTCACCAATTAGCGGTTTTATAAAGTTAGAAGCTAATTTGTGGCCACTTCTATAGAAATAACAACTTTTTTAAATCGCTCTGGTGTAAGTTAAACCTTGAATTTCTACGAACATGAAAATGTTTGTTTTGAACAATTCGCGGTCTGGTTGTCAGTAACTATAATTAAATTCTTTCTTTTTGACTAAAATTCGTGCTTTGATTTTGATGATGTATGGTTTTAAAGCCAGGTATGTTCTGTATTTTTATAATTGCTAAGTAATATTGTTTTCTTATATTTACGTGAATACTACACATTGAAATAAAACTATTTTTACGGATTATATCGCGTTTATTTACTTTTTTTTGTTCCCGACGTTTCGGTTGCTTTACAGGAACCGTGGTCACGGCGGGACTGAGGTGTTAGACGTCCTGATGTCATAGTTAAAAACTGGGTACCCTCAAAACCGAAACGTCGGGAACATACAAAAGTAAATAAACGCGATATAATCCGTAAAAATAGTTTTATTTCAATTGCTAAGTAAGTTACGTTTAATGCAGGTAAATCTCGAATACATACATGTAATGTCTCCAATCAATTTTTGTCCACCTGTATTTGTTAGTAGGCACCTACACTTAAGTTTTGAATAAGGAGGGCTATAATTGTTATACATAAGATTCATTTTCTCGTCGGTACACTTTTTATATTATAATGTTCAGTATTTTAATCTACGTTCTTATAAAACTTTTCTATTCAAGACACAATTTTAATTACACCACAGAATAGATTGTCGAACGACACAAAAACTTATTACAAAGAGGCATCTACTATGCTATTGTTTAACGCTTTTTATTCACTATATTTAAATTAAACCGGCCGAACAAAATGGAGACGCGACGGCGAACAATCAATTTTGTTTTGTCGTACAAAAATAATAGTCGGTTCGACGCAGGCTTCCCCCCGTGACATCTATCGAGGCCGCATCATGTGTCACAATGGCGATAGACATCAGTTCCCGTCCTAACGCAATGCTAAAGTGATTTTTATTACATTCGATTCGGTTGCTTTGTTCATATTCCAAACCCTTGTGACGATAACTCTCTGGGAGCATCAGCGTGGAAAATAGTATCAGATTTTCGTACATTTCTTACCAAAATTGGATATGTGACACAGTTATTAGGTTGCGAAATTATTTTTTTAATATTGGTTACACATATAATGTAATAAATTTAATACATCATGTATAGGCATACAATTCTTAATCTGCTATACTTATTATTAGGCATGTTTATAATAATAGGGGTATGAAGTATAGGTTAGAATCTTGCACTTTGCGACTGGTTTTAATCTTCTCGAACCTTGCTTATTATTACAATTTCTTCGATTCTATTCCTCTTGCAGAACAAAATATTACAAAGGCGATGACCGATAAGTGACAACAGCATTATGAGCGGTCAAAAAGTAGAGTTTTTTCGATGCTGCCAAATTAAGGCAGGTGTGATTGCACGTGTGGCACAGACATGCCAGCAGTACACTAGCCAGCCTAATAAGGTTTCCTACACCATGTCCTGTACGATATATTATATGGCCATAAGGTGCGTAGGCACGCGACCGCATCCTCTTTCATGAATCAGGCATATGGCTTCAGTCTATCATTGTCTTGCAGTATCTTAGTAAAGACTTCAGGCACCAAAATACTTCAGTTTAGTTTCAATGTCCATGCGTACCAAAAGCCGTTGTGCACTGAGGTAGAGCAAGCAAAAGGCAGCTCATGCTTGCTCTACCAGTTTAGACGAAACTACATAGATAGTGAATCGCCTTAAAATATCTCATAGATGAAATTATCCTAATGCGGTATCGTATATCACAGCCAAGCATTGAGCTGTCTGTAATTATTCCAAGATGACATCTGCAACTTCAAAGCGCGAATTCTCATCGGAATCTACGGTTATACAAGTAAGCGTCTGGGGTATAGTTTGAATAGAGGTATGTCTGAAAGTGGCAGCTGAACATAAAGGAATGGAGAACGGTGTACCTCGAGATAGGCACTCTGAGCAGGCTTGTAATTTTAGATATCGAGCTCCCCCGCCCGCTTCCCTCGGTCCCTCGGCTCAGCCTGACTTCGCCGCGGATTAGAATGAAAATACAACGCTTTATTATCTTTCCTTTGACCGTATGTCTTACCTTCGCGGATCCACTGTTTACTTTCTCCGCCTGTCCGCTAAAGGTGAGTGAATTGTTGATTTTTTTGTAATCTGCCCTTCTTTGTATTCAATTATCTTTGTTCCGAGAAGATTGCCTATCTGAAATGTAAATACGGTTTGCGTTTGTGTTAAGTACGCGTGGGCAATCGTTTGGGCGTGGATATTACTGAAAATGGAACTCGATCTTGTGTGTCGAAAAGTATGCGTTTTACAGGGAGACGGCATCGCGATGGATTTTTATTGAAGACACGTTTCACCGACAGTGGATCGTGCTACAGCTGAAATTTATCTTCCGTTTAGAGGAGGTGGAGGGTGGTCTTTGTAAAACGTTTGTGGATGATAGATTTACCTCCTTTTATTTTTTCACATGTAATTTATGATACTTCTTAGGTTCGTTCGATTTAACGAGATAAAGTGTCTTTTGGCTGGCTGGTAAGCGCATAATTTCAAAGATGACGTCATTCAGGATTGAATATTCTATTTGATTCACACAATTTGGTATCAAAAGTGACCACTGCGATAGTATTTCTATAAGTAGCGCGCATCTCTGCGATTTAATGCGAGCCGGAGTGCTGAGATCAAAGGGCCTTATGCATTATATTAAAGTTTTATTCGACGGCGCGCGCGGCCCCGGCCGGCAATTTCCTTTTCAATTACGCCTACTTGAAATAAAAATACAATTTTTATTTGGCCCGTGGTAATTAAAAAGGGATTCTGTAATGAAAAGGTATACCGCCGGTTCCGGGCGCTCCTCTCAATTTCACTTCCGTTTGTTTGTTCCAATGTTGCCACGCCTTCGTGGGGTGAGTGTAAAGGGTTGCCGCGTAACAGGGTGTGTCGCCAAACATTGCCTAAATCACAAATACATTAAGGTAACATCCCTAATGAAGGCTAGTGGTGGCGTTCTATCGATGTGCAGATAATTTCTAGAAGGGATTGTAGTAAAACAATGGGCGCGTAGTGCGACAAAGGCCGTGGAATATCGGGCGGATGTACGACCGATTGCCAGCATGATGTCGACAGGATCTTGCTTCCTGTGCCTCGGAAACTAACAGTATATGTTTCTCTATTACCTCCCTTGTTACTGTATTTTACACAGTTATATTTGTAAGTTCTTCTTGTAATGAATCTGTCTTGTTGATAGCATATTGTACGTCAGTGCTAAAGTTGTTTTAATACATAGATAGGTACCTAGGTATTGCGAAGAGTTCACAGGTATAGACGTTTAGGAAAGAAAGTATATGTAGAGATATATTTAGGAAATAATAATATGGGTATTATGTAGGTACATATATCATGTTGATAAACTCCCACAAGAGTATAAGGGAAATAAGAAATACCAACCAACCGCACAAGAGCTGAAACACGGTAGGTATGTATGTAAAATATCTCATAAAACTATCTCAGGTACCCTATCATATTTTTGACACAGGATTTTAGACTCATTAAATATAGTAGTAAAATTATCTTCTTTATCTATAAAATTCCAGTGTGCGTGTGTTCCTAATCCGTCTAGGTCAGACCTTGGATAGTGACTAAATTATAACATCTGAACGCTTCCATGCTTTGTGAGGACTTTCAAATGGGGCAATTCACTGGAATTACATATTACCATATGTTACAATGACTACTGACTCATTATAACATCTATGGAAGTAGCTAGGGGCAGTTAGAAGTAAAAAATATTTCATCCTAATAGAAAAAGGCTGAAGAAGAAGACATCAAGGTATGTTTACTGGGTAGAGCCAGCCAAAAGTAACTAATGCGCACAAAACAACATGAAAGTATACCTAGATATGAAACACTAGTGTATATTATGTATGTTTTAACTTAATGCGCTCTTTCTGGTCGGCCGACGGCGTGCACTTTACCCTCTCCTGAGGAGATTAGCGATCTGAGCGGATTAAGCGGAGGTAGACCCAAATACTGTATTCAACCATTTGCTGGGCAAAAATATTCTGTAATTTAGAGATTATTTTTCCCACACTAACCGTATGTATACAGGTATATAAGAGTATGGGTATACATATGTAGCGCTGAAGGTGAGAATTTTCAAACACTTTTCCATTCGAACCTGCAAACATTTCGAATCAGGAAAAAATATGTTATTCTGCAGTCCTTTATTTAAATACTCTATCCATTGTTTTCACGATTTCTTTCACTTCGCTGCATCAAAAACAACTCAATCATATAAACTTTCAAACCAGTTTTATATGATAAATTCGATTACCTACTTGTACAAACGTATCATAAAATCATTGTCCTAGAAATTCCAGCCCTACAATTCTTTGCTAAACATAATAAGCAGGTACCTATATATAGGTGATAATTATTTGTAGATGTCACCAAGAACCTTCAAACCTTTATATGATGATATATACCTACCTATATAAATAAAATTGCTAATTTTGAGTAATCCTTGATAATGAACGTTAACAGGTGAAATTAAGTACTGACTGACGGTACACAGAGGTTAGCATCACCTAGCCACATTAAAGTTTAATTAGAAATACAATGAAATACTCAGCGGGATCTTGAATTTTATGAAGAGATAATGTCCTCGAAACGCCAGCGACCCTCTTGGAATATTCTAAGAAATTTGCGATTCAAATACGCAAAGCCGTTTAAAACGCCTAACAAATTAAAGGCGGACTCGTTAAAGCAATAATTACTGATTACATTATGAAATAATACCTGCGCGTAGATGTAGAGCCCCGCTCCTTTAATATTTTTAATTTTAATCGACTGCCTCTCAGTGTTAATTATTCAGCTATTACGAATCAGCTCTCCGACGGAATACAAGCGTTCCATTAAATGAGAAAAGGGAATTACGTTCCCTAAAAAAGGCTAGCCGTGCAAAAAATATAGCTTTCATTATTTGACATCAAAAAACAGCCGCAAAAGGTTAATGTAGGAAGCACCTATGTCAGAATCAAAAGAAACGAGTTTGCCGCTGGGAGCGGAGCGGGGCGCTCATGTTTTAATATTTTACCGGAAGCTTTGCGCTGAAACGCCGAATGCGCAAACAAAGCTACCTTAATAACCGCGTCGCGGCGCAACTGTATTCGGAAAGCTCTCAAAATCCGCCGCAGTGCGAGACTGAAGCGTTTTAAAACTCGTTCCACCTTTAGATTAGCGCGTATGGGGATAAGTCTGCTTGTCATCTTGGCATAAGATATACAGGGTAATTGGTAAAACACTAACGACCTCCCAGGACTTTATTGATTACATCATAAGCAAGAACTTTTGTTTTATAACTTTTAATAATTCACCAGACTATCATATAAAAATAAAAGTATTTAAATCCAACGCTCTAGATGTTACGAACTCTACGTCACCCCATGCGTGTCCTTGTAACAATATGCAGTAGTGCGGATGTTGGTGCTATGTTTTGTAAAAACCATGGAACAAAAGTTATTGATAATTATGTTAGAAAAAGTCCTGCAAGGTTGTTAGTGTTTTACCAATAACCCAGTATTTTAGACCGAATGTCCGTCGGGTAGAAAAATAAACAGGAGAAGGATTTAATCTGTGAGCGTTTCCCTGTCTGTTTAAATAGAAGTCACAGGAGACGGCGGCGTCTTATCGGCCCGCACCTATTTGCCGAGCCGCAGCGCGCCCGCACCGCCCTAACTTCCCTTGTTTGCAAACTCGGATTGGATCTCGCGCACCACTTTCCACAGGACACTCACATTCTAGTTTTATGACTTTAAAATATGTTAACTCGCTGACCTAGCGCTGATCATGACTTGCGCGTTATTTAACGGCTCCGTTTCTTATCGATGTTTTTCAGCAATGTTTTGACCGTTGTTACTCTCCTTATATCATTGTATTCGTTCTGGGAAGTGACTGACTGACGAGATTGGCGGGCGGAACGAAGCCGGCGACGTCACAGTGGGAGTTCGCTCCGACAATAGGATTCAAAAGACGTTTCCACGCGCGGACCGACTCGATGAATGTATAAATGACTTTGACCAATTGATTTTAACACCGCATTGTGCTCTAACGGAGTGCAATGTGGTGTCGTACCTTTTGTGTTTACCTATAACGTTTAACAAGAGCCGACGCATTCGACCCGGGGCGTCTTTAATCAACGTCTCTGCGGTAATGAGCGTGAGACATGTGAAAGTATTTTAGTATATCTTTAATTTCAACATTTCGTAACTGTAAACTGCATGTCAAATGTTCACGTCTTCGTAAAGATTTATTTACACGAGCGTGGTTAATGTAAACAGCGAAAATATAAACACACGCATTTGTAGACATATGTTAGTGAACAAGTGCACGCGCAGCGGGCGCCGTGGGAGTGAGGTGCGGGGTGCGGTGAGGGGAGCGTCTGACGAGCCTTTGTTTAGGACATAAAATTATACGACACCAATAAATTCTTTGTTTACCCGATAAATGAACGTGTCCGTGTCCGCCGTTCGTATGGGAGAGCGATCGACTCTGCGTGACTAGAGGATATGTAAAAAATAGAAACGTAAAAAAGAACGAAGCTAGGAATGTATCTAAGAATACAAATTAAAAAATAATCTGAGATATTACAGATTCTTTGTTATCAGCTTGTTCTCTAAAAACGATATTCGTTGATTACAGATCCCTATCTAAAAGAGAACTGTTTTGTGAGTAAATCCCTAAATAAACAAGCATTGTCAAAACACTCGACTTCACAAAAGTTGAAACGAAGAAATGTCAACTCTTTCTGAGATAATACCCATTATCTGGTTTACCTGAGGACAGCTCCGCTCAACAATGGCCACGTCGGCAGATGTCTCCGCAAAACAAACTTCACAACAAACCTAAATCATCGCGAGATAAAAAATGTGGGATTAATTATACCACATAGAGCGCATGTCGCGGTGTGCGACAATAAATCGTCATCATTGACGTGAATCGCTGTACGAAATGTTAATACCGCGTATTATGCCGTGACAACAATGACGCATTGAGAGTGGAATCCGGGAACCGCGGGCTCGCTTCAGACAAAACTTCCTAACCTCATGTTGTATTTTTTTTTTCACGGGGGATTCACAATATGGTGCTTTAATGTCGGTGATGCGTAAAGTTCCACTTTATTATCAAATTGATTGACGGACTTAGAAGCTGTTTGTGCACCTTAGGCAACTGGTTCACACGCAATTTGATATCACGTAATTAATATGCAATCTTGTCTAAGCAGATAATTATAAATTTACTAGAGATTGAAACTAAATTAGGAAAATTATATTCGCGAATATCACTTCAGTCATGATGAATTACATTTATATTTGGATTCTTAATTTGCGACGTCACAAAGATATGTACAATGATTTTGGTGCTTTTGTAAGTATCTAACAACAGGATGCTATACATTTGGGAGCGGATTACGAATCGTCTTTCAGTCGTATTTATCCTTAAAAGGAGCCGATATTGTTGCTTATGCACGGCCGGTCCTCAGTCCAGCTTCTTTCTTAAGAAGGATTCCGGAATATTTGATTAGGACACATCCTTATCGGGCTTTCACGAACTATTAACATTCGTTTCGGTCGGACGGAAGGGCTCCTCACAAAACATTGTGATCAGTTTTATTTGTTGATGCTTCATAGATATAGGATTTTAGCATACAATTGGTACGTTTACTTTTTGTGGAAAACCAATTTAAGATCTGGTTACGATATGGACCATGCTACTCGCTCGCTTTTTTAATAATATAAGGCACAGACAGATTGTATACAAGTACCTAATATCGGCCCAGGAGTTTACCCGTTACAAAGTTCCACGTTTTCAATAATATTGATGCCGCGGAAACGGCAATCGTAACATAATATTATGTAGATATACCCACGTACCCTTGATTTCGTTTCAGTTTCATTACAGGTTGCCGGAGGCTCAAAGTTACGGCCGTGTTATTAGTTGAACTCCGGCTTGCTCACAGATGTCACCGGGCTTGCAGCGGATAACTATTACGTGTAGCCTTCGGGGTACGCACGGGAACATACGAATAACAGCGGCATAATAGCACAGCTGTTAGCCTCTATGGAGGTACACGCCGAACGAAACACAAAAGGATTTGTCTCGTTAATTCACGTGTATTATTTTCGATTCGCTGCACCTCTTTGGCGAAAGATGATAAGATCGAATTACGATACAGCCAATATTGTCTCATATTTCTATTGTTGAGAGGATAAATGTTCGATATGCTATGTGAGCGGATCTATAGATGTGCCCATTCTAAACGCAAATACGATATTATTGGATTTTTGATATCTTATCTCTAGAGCAACGGTGCATGGCGTGTCTGTGTTTACATAAATCATTCAATAGTAGTATCTATTCAATTTTGGATATATTTTTCTATATGTCGATCTGTTCTGAGCAATTGCAATCTTGAGGTAGATTGGAATGAAAAGTTTCACACGAGATATTAAATATTTTAAAATCCATGTGAACAATATCGCACGTAGACATCTATACAAATAAATAAAATTGGAGTGTCTGTTTGTAATATCAAAATAACACCTTTTCACTAAATGCATGTGAAAGTACATACGACACCTATAAGAAAAACGCAATTTAAATTTTTTTTGTCTATCTGTCTGTCGGTCTGTCTGTGTGTTTGTTCCGGGTTATCTCCGAAACGGCTGGACCGATTTTGACGGGACTTTCACTGGTAGATAGCTGTTGTTATAAGCAGTAACTTGGACTACTTTTATTTTAGAAAAACTAAATTAATAAGAATGGGCCCTGTGGCGCGGGCTTAGAACGCGGGAGCGGGCTTTTTTTGTTAAGTAAAATTCCACGCGGACGAAGTCGCGGGCTCAGCTAGTAGTTTATAAAATAAAAGACACGCTTTAGTACTAATATCATGTTACTATAAATGTAATAGGTAATCACAAAATATAAATGTATTCAAGGATTCTGTACTCTATATTTATGAGATTACTAGCCACATCATTACACATAATTATTTAATCACTAAACAATTGATAGGTATTTAAATTCCAATTCGTATTTAAATTTCCAAAAATCAAATCGCCCGGCTCTGGGATAATCCTTGGGCTGGGGGTTGGCAGACCGCAGTCCCACCAGCCACGCCATTACCGCTTTTAATATTTTCCACCCAATTAAATCAAATAATCCTGAAACAATAGTGGGAGGTGGTGCTGTAATTGGAACGCAAATAACACAAATTGTCTACAACTAACTATTATTTGTAAGGTCGCTTAATCACTCAAGGGCACGGAGACAGTTCAAACACAAATATTAATTAAGGCGGCGATTCCGTCTTACCTAATTCGAGAAGTTTCCCGTATCTGAATAAACAATTAAACTAGTGGAAGTGTTGAGGCGGGAGCCGGCCCAAACCGACCTAAACTCTCATATAATTATAGGCTGCATTAATGTTAATAAAAGGCATGCTGTGACAATATTTGGCGAAGATTATTGGATTGGTGTTCTTATCAGCCGAACTGATAACTGTTCGGCTTATAAGAACGCCAATCCATAGACATAAATCTTGCGTAGGTACCTACCTACCTATACCTAACTAACTACCTAATGATCCCGGACAGACTTCAGTCGAAATGTTAATGTTATAAGTGACTAAATTAAGAGAAATAATTTATCAATAACACGAGTTATGACAATGTTATAACATTTCTGTCGTGTGTTTGTAATTCAACTCCTCCTGAACGGCTAGACCGATTTGGTTGCTTTTTTGTACTTATCACCTGGATGGTTTGATCTACCTATAGTTAGACACAGTAATTAGCGGTGTTACAAAAATCCAGAAAATACGCTAGCGAAGCTACGGGAAGAAGTTAGTTATTATTTTAATTTCAAAATATATAATATGTTAGGGATTTATACATCAGATCTTTCAACAGATAATATATTCTAGAATCGAACTACCTACGCATATTAATAGATCACGTCATATTATACTAAACGAAAGTTAACCTCATTCTATCGATAACAATATAAATGTAAATTAATTTATCGTGATACATATGGTGTTGCATTAGAAGCAATGTATACATGATATCAAAAACACGATCCTCACGTGGCACTCCCGGGGCCGGCGTGCCTGACGAACCGAGCAAAATGATAATTAAGAGAAACCGCTCAGTCATCGTTAATGCGATAGCCGCCGTGTAAATTACGGCGGCGGTGTTTATAACAATGCCGGTAGTCGATGGATTTCATTAAAATTTAATAGAACGAAAACGCGAACCGGGGTGCTTGAGCCAAAGCTCTAGCAAACTGACGAACGCTTGACGAGTGGTTGAAGGTTCGATTCCCGTTAGGGTAAATTTCGGAAATGGCATTTACGTAATTTTCCCCGGTCTGGGATCGCCCCCAGTCCATTGTACGGTACCCATAGTACAAGCGTTGCTTAGTTTGGGGCCATACAGTTGGTGTGTTCGTCTGGAGATATTTATTTATATTCTTTTTATTTAATTGACTACAGCTCATATGCGAGCTGGCTCGACCGGGATAGTACCACCCTCTCACATAAGATCCGCATAAAGTAGCTTTTATAGGTGCGTTTCGTACGACCTGTGTAAGAACTAGGAGCGCCCATCCCCACCCTCAATCCCACTCCCGTGCATCGACAACGTGCGAGCAATGCCTTTGGTATTGCAAGCATCTATAGGGTACGGTAACTGCCTAACCTTAGGCCAGGGCGTAAGCTTGTTTGCCGTCTTAGTAATATAAGAAAGAACGTCGTTTTATTTCTATATCGATAAATATCGAGCACTCGTTGAACATTTTTATTCGATAAATATTATTTTCTTAAGTATCGGGAATGTTTTATGAAATGTCATGAGACATTTTTCTTGGAAGATCTGTTATGGGTAGTGGAGAGGTTTCACATTATTTTCTTTAATTTTAACAATTATATTAATTCGGTAGCCATGTCTATACAAAATGGAATAAACATTCGGTTAGATAAGAAAAAAAAACCCGAAAAATTAACATGAAGAAACACTAGGCTTTCATATATCTATGCACAGCTTTCACTTTACACGCAAAGACGTTTACACAGTGTGAAATATTAGAAAGGAAGGAGCTTTTTAAAGCCTTTTCATGTCTTTTAGAAAATGCGCGGTTGACAGTGGCAGGCCGTTGATGACTGGCATCGCGCTGCGTCGGGAGCGCGCCGCATGTCGGAGGGTACTCTTTCCATTGAACTCGGCCGCTGAGGTAATGTTCGGGCGGAGGGTCGTGAGCTCGTGTGCTTCTCTGTGCACTATTCAACGCAAATTTCCCAGAAAAATTGTTTACGCGTTATTTATTCGCGGTTTATTCCGCATCCGTTGGCAGGAGTATCTATCAGTATTTATGTAATATGTATAAAAAGATGAGAGCAAACCTATTTGAAAATGGCAACAACTTCCATGTGCAATATATATTGTATTTTGTAATGAAATATTTGAAAATTATTAACTTCTTTAAAGCAAGTTTAAAGTTCAAATTTGGTTTAGGTATATCCAAGGTGCTAATTTGAGCCGAAAATAAAAGCTAATAGGTGTTATTTTCGGGTCTCGTCACATTTTCTAATATTGATAGCAATATAATCTCATGGTTTTCTTCAAAGGAGTGCGGGGCTCGAATATGACACCCGTAAGGTTGTGAGGGCGCGCCTAGTGGCCCTGAAGTGTCATTCCGCTAACACATTGTCTAGCGTCATTGTCTGCCGCGGCTCTCTCGTTACAGCGACGTTCAACTTTTTATTTACGCCCAAGTGCACTCCGCCTCTGTCTCGTGGAGAGCTGAATTAAGGTTCTCGCCGTTGATATGGGATCATTCAACCCGGGAATATCGAATTACGCGCGCACTGGGCGCTTTGTTGGTTACTTGCACGTGATATTTCCTTTTGTAAGAGTCGTGACGTGCATTCTCCCCGCTATTGTTTCGCGAGTTACGACCCAGACACTGCCACGTTGAAATGATATCTGCCAATGATAAGCTATCACTCTCTATTTTTTAAGTAGAGCTCAAGAAGAGAGAGTACAGTATACAAGGTGACACATAATGAGTATACTTTTTTTTTCAAAACTTAACTTTGTAATTCTAAAACCATCAGCTTTGGAGGGAACTTGAAAAACAAAAGGTGTTATAGAAATACAGCTGTTGACCGATTTCACAAGTCTACAAAACCTTTAGTACTTCAATTGTCCCACAAAGCCGATAGTTTGAGATTTACAAAGTTAAGTTGCAAAAAAAATAGTATACCCATTTTGTATCACCTAGTATTCTGCACTAATTACTTTCTCATAGTCCCGTAAAGTTTTTAGCTTTGCTAATCTAAATTTGTTCTTCGAGTATCATAAATACGAGGAGCTGACCTTTGCCTTTAGTTATGGTTGAACTGCACACTTGTTTCAATCAACTAAGTGATTTCATACAGAGCACGTTTTATACGATTTTTGATATAATATATTTAATATTATTTTTATATAATATATTTTTGATATAAGTAGTTTTTGGACAAACCAATTTAAATGATAGGTACGATGAAACAGTGGCTTGTGACTTCAAATTTTACACATTATTGCGTGTAATTTGAAACACGAACAAAGTTTTATGCATCGATATTGCTTTGCGTTTTGATTTATGCAGACCGATTTATGATATTTAACTTAGGGGACTTTTAAATAAAATATCGAATAACTTTGCATGTTCTAACTTTTTTAATTTATTTTTTTCTACGCGAACACATTGGGTGAATAGTGGACTTATTACGCGACCGGCAGCGGAAATTGAATCTGGAGCTACGCACTTTCCGGTTGGCGCCGCGCTTCCGATTCGTTTGCCCCATCCACCGCCCATGTTGCCTTTTACCTTTTATTGCAATGTTTAAACTTCTTATCATTACAAACCGATACCTACCCGACCGAACTTAACTATAAGATGATGATTATTACTGTTGACAAGGTTATATTACTGTGTACAAGGTTTGTTATGTTGGTAAGATTAGTGAAGAAGACTCAAGATGTGTGAACCTCTTCTCATCTTATTAATGATCATCTTTATGTATCTAATAATATTGGCTTTTATTCTGGTTCCTATAAAATAACCAACTCTATCGTGTAGAGAAGTAGCATTTACATATTGCATTCAAAATGATTACGTTTCGTGGTTGTATTGAATTCGTAATCATCACCAATCACACACGTGCCCGGAGCATTGCTTTACAACAATTCATTACAAATTAATTATTAATTATTAATTTTTCATTTAAAATAAATAAACGCGGCGTGCGTCTGTCATTGTTTGGCATCTGGCGAGCCGAAACGTTCGCGTAAATGCACGCCATTTCACAAATTGAGATCATACATCATACATTCAATTTGATATGGACAATGTTTTCAGGAGGGTATTTATCTCGGCGGCAAATTGGAGCTTTTACAAAGTAGCCAGCCAGTGTATGTAGCAGGTGCACACAAGTGCATGTAAACAATACTATATGCTATAGATACCTGCTCACTGCCACCACATGTCAAAACCAGGGGCCCCTCTTACCGCAAGTTTGTTGCTACCATGTAAGTACTTGTATAGTTATTTGTGTTACTTTTTTGTCGTATCAGCCGACAGACCAGACCTCAGACACAAAAAGAGGTTCAAAACATCGTCCAAATATTGTTTGTAATGTGAGTAGGTACAAACAAAGGCATTGTGAAAATGGAGGTAAGCAATTAAATAGCAGTGCAAACCGTGGCTTATTTCGTCGTTTGCTTAATTTTTCGACGTAATAACGAGCTTAAATATCTATATAACAAGGAACACGTAAAGGTTACGTCTTATAACACAAAATCTGTCGACGTGAAAACCCGTTTAAAGTGTGAATCAAAGGCTCTAACATTTAAGATCAAGGAAACGCAAGGCAATTTCGAAAGCAATTTGAATCCAGTGATAGTATAAACATGTCTCAGCTCATGCAAAAGACGAAGGTAGCAAGTACGATATCATAGTCAATTTTGTGAAACCATATCAAGATAGGTATGCATCTTAGCGAACTTTATTGTATGCATGGAGCTCGTTACTGATATTACAATATCGGAAGAATGCATGTAATCTGACTTTGTTACACGGACATAAATTGCCTCTACCTTGATGTATTTACTCCTCTACATTCTCATTTTGAGTTTTATAATATGCAACCTTGTTTCGTTAGTCCGTATATTGATAAAATAATCTTAGTTGCTTAACACTTAAATGTTATTTTGGTGTCTGTTAACTTACCTTTTCATATTATAAATACTTTAATCGTACACTAAACTCTTCTGCAATAAGATTTATTCTATTCAGACTACCAATATTGTAACTGAGAAAGATCTTTTACGTACCATCAATTCTGCCTATACACCTCAATTTATCACTAATAATATATTTCCGATGGCAGCCCAAGACCGTTGCTGGAAATCGTCAGCTTCTCGGAAATCGAGGCAATGTGCTCTGTCCGGTCATTCTATACACTACAAGAGTGAGCTTCCGAGCGTAAAGGAAAGTGGGAATAGTTGGCGCTCCGCCAGCGCCGGCGACGCTCGTCAAAATGATCCTAAATTTATGAAAACCACCTAATTTGTGAAATAAATATAGAGAATGGAAAGATAATTAACATTTTTGTCATCGAATGAATTAAGGATAACCAATTAATTCGTGGAATAGGTGGACATATTTATCTGAGACGTTCTAAATATGTAAATATTTTATGTTTACCACACGTTAAATTGTACGACACAGTTTTTATTTATGACGATATTTCTAGAATCATGGTGGTGAATAGGGTGATGAATTTTTTATCTTTTCTAGTGGGTTTGTGGGTTTTAGCAGCTGAATGTCTGTGCTCTCAAGTGAGGAACGAGGTTTTAAATAACATCGAAAAATGTTTAGAGATGACTTTGATTAGCTACCACCAGCATCTGGTGGTATATATGTTAGCTAACAGACTAATGGCGTGGAACATAATTTTGGCTACGTCGTAGCACATCCAGATATTAATTAGGTTTAAAAAATTTGCAAGCACGTTTCTGAATTTCGATTTTCATCGGTGCTTTAATTTAAATTCAAAGCGTACAGCGATGTGTCGCAGAGTCAACAGAACATGTTTGTTTGTCGAGGCCCTGGCGTGGACTGTCAACACGCAGCTGCCAACGTCCCATGTGCTGTGCTCAGGTCCACTCGTGCTAACTCGCATTGCGAACTGGACAGCTTTTTGTTTGTGAAATACATAGTATCCCGCGCGTCATAAAAACTTTTAAAATTAAAGTACCTATTAATAAAGTACATTTCAAGACGTCTTTGTGCGCAAATATTCAATGTAATCTTGAAACTTAAAAACATGATACGGTCTTGAAACGCCTCTAAAAGTTTATACAATCGATTGCATCTGTGTTATTTTCAAAACAATAGGTGTTTGATCTTCTAGTCTGTTTGGAATTTCATCAACAAATTGATAATGAAATTCGCCAAATAGAATGAACAAACTTAACATTTCAAACAATTTCAAAAGGTAAGTTTTCGAAAGCTCCGATACCTATTTGAAGGACGAAGGAGGGACTGGTTTACTTAATTTGAAATTAAAATCACTCGAATATTCTCTCAATTTCTTACAGTCAGCTGCACAGAGGCTAACCTACGAAAAACATTACACCCATTTATTATTTATATTTTAACCGACTTCAAAAATAAGGAGGTTATTAAGTGGCGATAATCCTTTTGCATTGTCTTCTATATGTTTCGACTTAGGAAACAGTGAAAGTTTTATCAAAATTGTTTGAGTATTTTGAGAAATATCCACCAGAAACTCAATACGTAATTTACCACAAAAAATTATGAACACACTTCAAAAATAACTATGTGCACAAAAATATTTGATATAACCTAGGGACCTTAAACCTAATTTCTTACCTACATATGACTTGACAGCATAGATACTCATCCCTGATACCTAGTGTCCACAGATCTCTGTTTAAGGGTGTTAACAAATTGATCAACCGTCTACCGATCATGAATCGATAATCGATCGAACGTTTATCTTTGTTGAAACTGTCCATCTACGTTGGCTCGTATCATTCTACCATCGATCGATGGATCAATCGACGGTCGATATACTGGTGTATTGACACCCTAAGTGGCAACAAAACAGATTCCCAATCAGAGTCGACGACGCGAAAGCGATTCTAATAACATTCAAAACTCGTCCCGCGGGACTTCCAGTGTCAGTTTAATTACAGCCACTGCGGGGACACGTCGGACTTGGCATCACAACGGATTACATTTTTTTCCATAGGACAAAGGACGATTAAAAAAGTTCGTAATGAAAGTTTGACGAAGGCAAAGGGGTGGCTCCTGCGAAAATATTCGCGCTTCCATGTGTTCTTGTTTGTGTCGCCAACACAATTAAGTAGTAGGTAGACAAAGTTCACAAGTTTTACTGTTGAATATATTTTGGATGAAAAAATAAGAACTAATTGTACGTTGAAATTATTCACCCTCAGTTGATTTGTTCACATTCCCGATAGAAATAAGAATACCGCAATTGAGGACGAAAGTTCAAAGCATTTTTTTGATTAGCCTATGAGACTGTCCCGCTCCTGGGTAAAGGCCTCCCCTTCTCTTTCTCTTTTCCAAGCATATTATTTTATAAATACTAAGTAATATGCAGTTTGAAAATCTACATTTACTTATTCATAAAGGAAAAACCAACCACAAACACTAATACCAGGCATGCCTTTTAAGTTCTGTCGTTTCCATATTTCCCGGCAATTTTGAATTTGGAACTGTTCTATATTCGAATGTGTTTAAATTTCGAATCTCAAAACAATTGAAAGTTTTAGGATTAATGCTATTGTTTAGTCACAGCGTCGATTAGAATCTGTCAGGTTACGTACGAAAATGAATCTTCCTAAGGAAAATGTTCGTGCAATAATTTTCTACAACTTTAGAAGAGGCCTGACACGGCTTCAGTTTTTTGAAGAGCTAACATCTGTGTTCAGTGATGAAGCCCCATGTCTGCGGACTGTCGAACGCTGGTATTTATAATTCCAGCGTAAACATACTATTCTTAGTGACAAATCTCGCGAAGGACGGCCAAAATCCGCCTTCACTGAAGATAACATCATTGCTGTGAGACAACAAATTCTCGAAGATCGTCATGTGACGTATCAAGAGATAGAGGTTTTATTAGGCATCTCAGGGACAACCATTCAGAAAATCTTGCATGAAGCGCTTCGTGTAAGAAAGCTAGTTTGCCGTTGGATACCGCATCTGCTTTCCGACGATCACAAGGCGGCCCGCGTCAGATGGTGTAAGAAAACTCTGCAAAGGTTCAACCAAGGAGAGTCAAATCACGTCTACAACATCATCAGTGGTGACGAATCTTGGATCTATGCCTACGATCCTGATTCCAAACAACAATCTACAATCTGGGTCTTTCAAGACAAGCCAAAACCGACTAAAGTTGTTCGTTCTTGAAGCACTTCAAAGAAGGTGGTGGCCACGTTCATTGAAAAAACCGGCCATATTGCGACTATTGCACTTGAAGATCGTAGAACGGTTAATGGAGAGTGGTATACCACAGTTTGTTTACCACAAGTCATCGCCAACTTCGAAAATCTAACTCAAAGCGACGCATCATCCTGCACCACGACAACGCAATCTCACACAGCGCTCGTCAAACGATTGAGTATTTGAAGCAGGAAAAAGTAGAAATTCTTGAGCATCCTCCATGCAGTCCTGACCTAAGCCCTAACGATTTATTTACATTTCCTAAAATTAAGAAAAGTCTTCGTGGTCAAAGGTTCCAGTCCGGTGAAAAAGCAGTCGACGCTTTCAAGTCAGCCATTTTGAACATCCCCACTTTAGAGTGGTATAAATGTTATAATAACTGGTTTGAGCGAATGGAAAAGTGTATTAAGCTACGTGGTGAATACTTTGAAAAACAATAAAAATTACTATAAGGTTCTAGTTGTGTTTTTTTCTTCAAACGACAAAACTTAAAAGGCATCCCTCGTACTAGTTTAGCTCTACAATAGTCGTAGATTTCGATGAACATGTACTTATTTGGTTCCAATCCTATTTTATTTCATAGTGCACTAGACTAATAAATTGCCATTTATCGGCCACAATCCGTGTCCTAGACTGCTATATAGAATCATTACAGAGACCTAGACTATCAAGAACTAGACTAACAATTAGAAGAAAGGAAAATGTAGTTATTTTCGTATTAGATAACCTGCACTGTCAATCAGAAATAAGGCCCACTCTCGTGCACCAACAAAACTGAGCAAAAACCCACGCCTACAATGGCTAGGCACTCCAGGGCATTTGACATCCTGCCTAGTGGCGCACAAAAGGCGGGTTGCAGGCGCCAGTAGCGAAAAGGTAAATAAATCTACGCGTACTATACAAAGCGGCTTAACAAGCTATTACGAGGAATGTTCAACTTTCAGCGGTGCCGTCTCTCTGAATGTCACGAAGTTTCTGACGCTATTCTGCGATTAACTCCAACTCCATTCTGCCGAATAAGGAGCTCAGGATAGGCAGTACAAGGATGAATGAATCGTTTCTGAGTTTTCATTTCAGATTACCAACTGGGAATTAATTTAAAACTTGCGCTATTATAGTTATATTTTAGATGTATATTCATTAAAATTATGATTTAAAATCCACTTAGCAAAGTGTTATTTCCATAATTCAAATGAAAACAAAATCAATCATAGAGATTCTGCAAAGCTTTCACATTTACCTTCTACAGTCAAAATATGCATCAGTTCCATAGAATCGAATAGAATATCGGGGCATTCTCTCCATACGCCAGCCAAATATGAAAATACGGAGGTAGGCTGCGGATGTGAGATATTTTTCATTCGACAAATCCACGTTCGTTAAAATCATACCACTCTACAGTGTACACGCAGGCTTGTTAGTTAACTTTTGGAATACCTAAGCCCGTCGAAATCCTACCATCAAAAATATGTTTTACACGGATATTAAGATTATAATAATGCTTGCTTTTAGGAGGATGTTACAGCCAAAACAAGTTGGCATTATATTTGGTTTGAACTTTAATACGACGTAGGTCGCATTAAGCTGGCGCTTGAAAATGTCAATAACTGATCTGATGCTTAAGTTACTGATAATCCTAGTTTTTAAATAACGAATGACAGTCACCAAGTACGTTTAAATATTCTTCAACAGTCTTATCACGGCAGACTGGATGCTGCCATCAATACCTACAGATTAGAAAAAAGCTTGCAAAAGTAGTAAGTAAGAGTACTTGGAAAACTTACTAGTCCCTTGTGCGATGAAAAGTCGTTTGAAAATACACAATACCTGGAACAAAAACATACTTAATGTTAAAAATGAAAAAAAAGTTTAAATTTAACGACGCTGCGCCGGTGCTTACGGTTATTTCATATGATCATTACCATAATTTGTGCGTTGTGGGTGTGTCTGACCCTGCCGTGTGCAGAGGAGGTAATCGTATTCGGAGTGTAACAAAATGAGCGTGTAGCATTAAAACGACGGCCACGAGCCCTCTTTGTGCGGTGCAGGAAGAGAAAGAGATAACAGGTGAGGACGCCGGCGCGGAATTGATGCCGTTATTTGAAAAACGCCCTGATAAGTCCCCTCCGGTCCCAAATAAAGGTTGAATTTTCAACCTGCGGATAAAGGTTTCAAAAATGCTCACCTTCATTTAAAGTTACGCGAGGGTTGATTAGAATTCTCTTTTTATTCATTCAAACGTTCGCGTAATATCTTTTTTTAAGGATGTAGAAGTATTACTATTTCGCCGCCGTTTCTGGGCGGAATGTTATTCCTTAGATATATTTAACGTAGTAAATAATAATACAATGAATACCTAATACAACACATATTGTCGTCACAACAGTTTCTTGCCGGATCTTATAGATTAGTGTAAACAGTATTCTAAACCAGTGGGAGCTTATGACTATTCATAAGCCCTTTGATGGCCTACATTTATAAAAATATTTTGAATTTGAATTTCTCAGTGTATAGATTTTATGATTGTATCTATACAAATAAATAAAATTGGAGTGTCTGTTTGTAATATCAAAATAACACCTTTTCACTAAATGCATATGAAAGTACAAACGACACATATAGCAAAAACGCGATTTAATTTTTTTTTGTCTGTCTGTCTCTCTGTCTGTCTGTGTGTTTGTTCCGGGTAATCTCCGAAACGGCTGGACCGATTTTGACGGGACTTTCACTGGCAGATAGCTGATGTTATAAGGAGTAACTTTGGCTACTTTTATTTTAGAAAAACATAATTTAAAAAAGGGTCCTGTCGCGCGGGCTCTGAACGCGGGATCGGGCTTTTTTGTTAAGTTAAATCCCACGCGGACGAAGTCGCGGGCTCAGCTAGTCACAAATACAAACAATAGCACCCATTTTCATTTGTAGGTACATCCAAACACGATTCGCTGCAGTTACCAATTGCTATCGTTATGTAAGTAAAGCTTTACCCTGTAAGGCTATCAGCGTGTTTTCGGATGCCTAATTAAGGATCATCCTCCAGTTATCTGCAGCGCTCCGACAACAAATATTTGCGACCATTTCAATGCAACGTGGAGGATCGGGGATGGTTTTCATACCCTAGTGCTTGGCGTTTTCATTACCTTTGTTGTAGTAACTACCAAAATCAATGCATTAAAATAATAGTCTTATAATCAAATCCATTATTATCAATATAAATTCTTAGTATCAAAACAGGTTAACAATTTGTAAAGGTGTTGTTTTTTACACAGGACGCCAGTTTTACAGGCATCAAAGCAAAATTTTAACATAAATATTAGACAAGTGGGATTAGATTGTAAATAAATATCGCCAGACTGACACGCCAACTGTATGGTCTGAAACTAAGCAGCACTTCTACTATGGGTACAATGGACCGGGCGCGATCCCAGTGACACCCAGACCAGGGCAAATTACGAAAAGGCCATCTCCGAAATTTGCCACGGCGGGAATCGAACCCGCAACCACCATGCGCATCGAGCGGCATACGGTCGAACCACTGCGCCAAGCGGTCGTCGTATTGTGAAAGCTTAATGTAAAGTAAAATAGTTTAATGTTTTTTACGAGTAATGTGTATTGACAAATATAGTCCTTTATCGTATAGAAAATACCCAATAAGAAATACCAGTTTGCATAATGCTCCTATCTTGCCTGTACTGTAAGTTATAGCTTAAGCAGGTATTGCATCTTACAGTCCGAAGTCCATAACTCTAACGTTAAATTTCAAGATAAATGCAAATGTTAAGAGCCACATAATTTAAGGAAAAATACTTGTGGCGTACCTAAGTAATATATTAGTGAGAGCATAATGCACGAAATGTATGCGCGGACGCAATGTTTGTTCCCGAGCGGCGCGTGGGCAGACGAAGCCCAAGGATCCATTCCACCTTTCCAATTGGATACGATATTTAACCTATGCAGTGTTATTTACACATACAAGTAAGTACTGTTCTGTGTTAATCTTAATGACCAACAAATACATTTTGGTATAAAATATAAAATAAGTATCTGCATCTATTGAAAATCAATGATTTGGTTTAGATAAAAACATTACTTGGTATAGTAGACTGGTCCCGCCACACATTCCCACCGCTGTTACTCATGTCAACCAGGATCGACAATAGTGACCAATAATGACGTCGAGTTTTGACCCTCGACGAAGTCCCGGGGAAAAGTAGGTATAGTAGAATTGATGCTCTTTTAAGAACAAAAAAAACTATTCAGTATTTGTCTACCCCGTGAAGTCACTCCACCGTCCGAATGTTGCAATGGCATTCATTCACATATATCAACGTACCTATTTGAAAAATATAAAGTGTGAATGCGTTAAATTTATAACATCAAGATACATTTGTGGCGCGTGGTATTTTTTTTAACACAGGGGACTGACTCGCACTCTCTTGTCTTGAATCGTGGCTTACTCAAGATCATTCTTAACCCGCTGTGCTAAAGCTGATTAAAATATTACAAGAATATTGTAATTTTATACTCAGTAATGCTTCGCCTGGCATAAGTTGGCTTTAGCTCTTGAACGTCGCCGCCTACGCGGTCACGACGCGTCCCGGCGGCTATACGACAAATGACATGGAGGTTCCCAGCAAACTACCGGAGTTATCAGATACACCCACTTCGTGACGAGCATCCTGTGAGCCTTCCACTCACATGTAAGGTACGGCTTTAAAGGCAAATGAACTTTATACATTATTTTGTAACATTTAATAAATACTGAACTCACCGGCTAGTTGAGGGTTCGATTCCTGCCAGGGAAAATTTCGGAAAGGGCCTTTTCGTAATTTACCCAGGTCTGGGTGTCACTGGGATCGCCCCCAATCCATTGTACGTGTACCCATTAGTTCAAGCGTTGCTAGTTTGGGCCCATACAGTTGGCGTGTCAGTCTGGCGATATTTATTTATTTATTTAAGTATGCAATTTTAACATATAGGTACCTATATTGTTTTCTTATAATTACGCGAATACTAAACATTCTCCTCTACAAGGAGATAACGGCGCGTCTGTTCGCCGCATCACGTGACCGGCGGGCTGGTCTGTCTTTCGCGCAACGAATAAGCCTCGCTATTCAGCGCGGAAATGCGGCCAGCCTCCTGGGCACTTTTGGCATCGACGACGATGTGGAGGCACTTTTGTATATATAATTTTAATTATTATTTTGTTTTTGTTTTTATATATATTTACTTTAAGTTAGTTGATAAGTAGTTTTAATACTGTAAATAGTATGTAAAATAGTATAAAAAGTACTAAACATTTAAATAAAACTATTTTTCCCAGTTACTAACTATGACATCAGGACGTCTAACACCTCGGTCCCCCCGTGACCATGGCCGCTGTAAAGCAACCGAAACGTCGGGAACATAAAGTTAATAAACGCGATAAAATCCGAAATAGTACATTGTTACATGGGTGGTGAAAGTTACTTATTTTGTCCCGAGACGGGGTTTGGCTAATAGTTCGAGGGACAAAATAAGTCTTTCACCCGAGGTAAACACTGTGCTTTTCATTACGAATACGAGGAAAATAAAAACAGGAATTGGCTAAAGAAATAATACAAGGAAGTATAAACAATACTCTACAACTCGAAAAAAAAAATCGGCTTGCCGCCTATTTTGTTTTATTTTTCGTTGGCCGGCCAACTTCATTATTTAGCCATTATTTTTCATTTTCATCTTTAAATATTTTGCCCAAATCTATGTTATTTTAAAGCAATTGTTGAAACTAAATTATAATTAAGTCATTTAAAAAATATATTCTTGAATTAATACTGAACTTTATGTTATTTTACATCGTGCTGCAATTGAGTGACTGTAGAAAAAGTTTGAACATGGTTCCATAGAAATGTGAAAATGGAACTAGTTTTTTTTAATAATTTGACAGCTGTCAGTTGAAAGCGAAACTCCCGGGCCTGAAAAGTATTACTTTCAACCCGCTTCTCAGGCAACTTCAGACCTACTTTCAGAGTATGAGTAATGAAAAATAGTTTTATTTCAATATATAGGTACCTTATAACGATTTTACTTAGTTTGGGATCCAAAGTGAAAATTTGATTAATTTATTCTTTACGTGTAGCTATCGTTTTTCAAAAAATTATGATTATTTAATTGTTATTTTTAAATCTCCATCCTAAAATACCAGTCTAAACTAAATATTCCCATATTTTGATATGTTTTATTATAGTTTTTGCTTTATATCTCTCCAATGTCAACTCACACAAAAGTCCATGATGAGTTTAGTTCAGAACAGTCTAAATTGGGATGTGAACGTTTAATAACATATTGATTAAACCATATTCGTCTACAATAATAAGGAATGGGTACTCATAATCATAAACGACAGTCAGAAGATAAGCCGCTTACGCTTCATCTTTATCTTCCAAATACATTAACATTACATACATAGTATATACCCTGTGTAAAGATTTTTCATCGAGTCTCGCGACGTACCCCGAAGACAAATGACATCGGCGTTCCCACAACAAACTACCAGGGTTATCTGATACAGCCACTTCGTGACAAGACTTCTTCGGTGATTCACTTCGACTCGACTCAGCTTTGTTTAGCAGACGAACCTTGTGAAGTCAAGTTTCAAGGTATTTTTGCATGGTAGGTACCTGTGACAGCCTTTGCAAGTGGTCTAACTTAGGTTGCTAATAGGCCCACTTTATATCTTGGAATGGTTTCATAATAAAATATAAATAGGTATGCCAGTAATCAGCCAGATACTCATTAACTGAAAGGTTACTCTAACCGAAATTTGAAAGACTCAATAATATTATAAAACGGTCCGTTACTTTTTTTATTAACTTACTAGCTGAGCCCGCGACTTCATCCGCGTGGAATTTAACTTAACCGCTCCCGCTCCCGCGTTCTTGTTTTTCTAAAATAAAGTTGCCTAAGTGACTGCTTATAACATCAGCTATCTGTCAGCGAAAGTCCCGTCAAAATCGATCCAGCCGTTACGGAGATACTATTTGATGTCATGTGTTTTTATTTTTTACGCGGAACCCTAATTGTTTTTTTCTAAAATTAAAGTAGCCTAAGTTACTCCTTTTAATATCAGCTATCTGCCAGTGAAAGTCCCGCCAAAATCGGTCCAGCCGTTTCGGAGATTAGCCGGAACAAACATACAGACAGACAGACAGACAGACAGACAAAAAAATTTTAAATCGCGTTTTAATATGCATTAAGTAAAAAGGTGTTATTTTGATATTACAAACAGACACTCCAATTTTATTTATTTGTATAGATAAAAGGTGATAAAATAATTCAAGCCAAGAACTTTAAGTGAATAAATATGTAATTAGGAATGATATTATTATTAAAATACAAAAATAGTTCGTGGTAGATTTTGTTAGATTTTTTAAGAGTGTATCTCGTTCTGCATGAATTAGAAAGTAAGGGAGGGCACGGATAAGCGGCGTAACTATTATTAACCGGAGCCAGGCAACGCATATCTGCAGATAGACGGTAAAATACTAATGATATAGGACAGCTTCTTATCTACGTTGACAACCTACGTTGAAATCCAGAAATAAACTGATATGCGGGAAATGAAAATGATCTAAAAGCAATATCAATTTAGGGTCCTGACTACGTGACTAACTTTGAATTCGGGCTCTCAATATTTTGACGTTGGAACCTATGCAAACAAATTTTAGCCTAAAATGAGTTTATGTTTGCGGAGTAACCCTTTGACGTAGCATAAATATACATTTTTACTTGTATACCTACATCAGAAGATTCATGATTTATAGTTGTTGGAATCTGTAAGAAACCAAGATTGATTACAGGGTTTCATATTGAGTTAGAAGCGTGGAAGATATTCTTGATATATGATGTTACCTATACCTGTTTAGAATTAAGAAATTTTGTGACAACATTTTATTTAAAGTAACGTAGTTATATTCGTTTTGAAAACATGTTGGATGCTATCACTTTATAGAACTCAAAATAAATAATAAACAAATATCGCCAGACGAACACACCAACTTTATGGTCCCAAACTAATCATCGCTTGTACTATGAGTACCGAACAATGGGCTGGGGGCGATCCCAGTGACACTCAGACCTGGGAAAATTACGAAAAGGCCATTTCCGAAATTTGCCCCGGCGCGGGAATCGAGCCCCCAACCACCATGTGCAGTGAGCCGAGCGGCCTACGCTCGAATCACTGCACCAAACGGTCGTCAAAAAATCAAATAAACGATCATTGTTCGAACGAAGTCGAAATTTTGCAATATAGTATCGTCCGCACATGTGCATAGATTCTTTCATATCCGCCAGTCCTGGAGCGCGATGCCAAATACTGCAGGTGCTCGGGGAGCGCGGCGCCCATTCGGAGGGGAGTCCGGCATCCGGGGGCGGCTAATCAACCAGCGATGTGAAGTGCACTCGCTGGCGTACAGACAAGGAATGCAGGCTTTAAATAGCTAAGTATTAAACTCCGAGCGGACCACGTAATTAGGGTGCTACTGCGCTACTAAATGAACGCGGTGAACGGGCGCAATTATTCTGTGATATGTTGTTAAATAAATAGGTACCTACTTAATGAAGTTTTCTTTCTGTATTATTGTATTTTTCTTATAAGTAAGGTTAGTGATTAACTTTTAAATTAAGATTCCTTCTTCTTCTTATCATACGGGATAGTGGCCAACTCTGGTGACAGAGTTTTTAGGTCGCCCGAAGGCGAAGTGATAGCCGGAACCGGTACCTTAACGTGCCATCCTAAGCACGAACAGGAGCGCTCAGTTGTAAAATGCCACCAGCGGTCACCCATCCTGGTGTTCACCGCCTCAAGCGCTTCTGTTTTGTTCATGCAATAAACAACGGTTTGTAGTTATAGGTACAATTTTATATTGAGACCTAAGCGAGCTAAGTATGGCCCAAAATGGACTTTTCGATGTAATATTTCAATAAATAAAATCTTCATAAAGTGTGAAAATGAAAAATGGTGACCAAACGAAGCGCCATGCCATTCCGTTGCGGAATAAACAGGATTGGAAAGGGCGCAATTTGGTCGGTATTCAGAACTGCGCCTCTGTAAAAGCTCGCCGTATCTAATTATCGTCGGGTTACACTCGCGCTACTATGGAACTCGCTCATATTTCATCTCGACAGATAAATCTTGTTACCATTATACAAAATATTTTAGCTGAAACGTATAAATTGTACAATATTTCGTAATCACTCGTAATCTCGGATCTGTGCTCATTCGTGAGTTACGGCACCACGCAGCTTTCAACAATATGTATTTTCGATTAAGTATATAACTTTAATAAATGAACGAAACGCTTATATACGTTAGCAAATTAATAATATCTTTGTATTTGATTATGATTACGTTAGAAAATCTCCATAGGTATAAATATTGGAAGGTCGAATTCGTTTCATTTCATAATGTAGCAGTAAAGTCTTAGTTAGCTAGCTAAGAGATGATTCTAGCCTTATCTTTAATAAATTTGGTTTCCATTTTACTAATTAAATAAATTCAGTTCTTTTAATTAGAGTTAATCAGTCTGAAAGCACTGAATTGTTGGCCAATTCTTTCCATCTTCGCTTTGTATATTTGATATAACAAAATTAATTCTATTATCCTACTTTGATTAAAATATAATGTACCTACAGAAACTATATCCCACTTTCTTGGAAGGTCGTTATTCGACCTCACATCGTCTGTCCGTCTTTTGTTCAACTTTTTACATATTTTATTATTTCAGTGTTGCAATGAAGGAATCCACCCATCTCAAAAACATCACACGCTTTTGACGTTGATAAGTACCTACTAAAAACCCCTTTTCAATAGTAATTGACACAATAGAAGACACGCCACTTATTTAGAACGTCTACATTTCTATTATTATTTCATTTCCATTGAACAATCTGAATAAAGGTATTTTTTTGAAATATAGACGATATAGCGATACAATAAGCTGAATAAGACAAACAAGTTATGGGATTACATTTACTTAAAATACGTAGGTAAGTACGTAAGTATTAAAAGTTATTGAAAGAGGTCTGTTTATTTAGTCCTAAAACACAACACATTTATAAAACTCGGCATAATACCGTTTTAAAACGTAACAAAGGCATCTAGATCCACGGAGATCATACTCTATCTCTGTTAGTTATCTCTACTCCATAACTCTATCTCCTCAAAATAACTTAGACCACCAGCATACTCTAGAATGATAGTGATAAATAACTAGTTTAGCTTCGAGTCGGGAGTAGTGAATCATAGTTGGGTGGCCATACCGCGCCGTGCTAACTGAATTACTGGCGACGGTTTTTAAAGCTTTTTGCTGAGCGCGCGCCCGCTTCAGGACTTATCAGAGTAATACTGCGTGTCACAGAGAGTCCTCTGGTGACCCTCGGAAATTTGTCCGCGTTATTGAGTTAGTCTTGTTATGTGATATTGAGTGAGTGACTTTGAAGTATTTTAGGTTTACATTTTCCCCCTTTGCATTTTAACGTTTTTTCGTTACCTACATATTTTTACAAAAAAAAAAACAATTAGCGTCAAATATCGCCCAGACTAACAAGCCAATTGTATGAACCCAAACTATATATATAATAATAGTGTAAGTGTAAAATAAGTTGAATGGAATTGATGCCATTCTAACAACATCTAGACCAGGGAAAATTACGGACAGAACGGGCCAATACCGAAATTTTATTTAATTTTATATAGACGGGACTTGAACCCACACGGTTTGTTAGCCGAGCGGTCTAAGCTAGAACCACTGCGTCAAGCGGTTGTCTTAAAAAAGTAATTCAAACAAGCTTTTTTATATTGTTCAAAATAATGTACCTAACACATCATTTTTTACGTTATAATAACCACTTAAATATTTTCTATTTGGCCGTTTAACTTTCAAAGTAACCATTGTTATACTACTATTAAAACTGATAACATCAAACATTTCCACATTTAGGCAGCTTTGAAAGCAACAATTGTCGTGTGTGGGTGTGTGTACCCACTACTTTTACCATATTCTACAAAACGCACTAAACAAGTAATTTAGATGAAAAACATGGTATTGAGTAAACGAGATGCGTGTGATAGCCGTTCTGACGTCAAAACTATGGTAGGCACTTCTATGTGTGCGCCAGCAAAGTTCAATCCTATGAAGTTACAGGTTATCTTGAACTAATTTAAGGGAGCCTGTGCCTAACAGAAGAACATTAACAAGTTATAACACGAATGAAATATGAAGATGGCAGGACATTTATTATACCGCCTGCAATTTACTATTATGAATCTATTTGATATTCAATTCAAACCTGTCGAATCGTTCAGTGCATCCGCGCTCCAAATATATTCAGAATCAATTATATGCCGTGTAAAATACTTTAACTGCGGGGCGTTTCAATCAATCACTCTTCAGCAATTTAGTGTGAGCGTCATTTGGCAAATTCGATTGCGTCTCCCATTGAAAGCGCGAGAGAATAAAACAGCGGCGGATGCCATTGACGGGTTGTGACACGCCGCACGGTCGCGCGACCGGTCCCGACTTAATTAATCCTCTAAACTAAATTTAAATAGGTGAGCGCACTTATAACTGGCTGCAGACAGTCTGGCTGAATTGAATCAGGCATTATTCAAGAGCTCCGAACGCACCGGTGAGATACCTCGGTATGACAGCCGTCATATATTTCTAATGATTATTGTTTTATTTTTAACGGAAGAGTGATACGGTCGTAGCAACATCCTGTTGTTTAATACTTTGAGACATAGGCTAAGTATGTATTTATGAAACTGATTTGTGGTAGGATGATAGAAAGTTAACCCGCCAAAAAATTCTTCAGACACGTCTCAAGACAGCACTCCGACGGCAGGCTCACCTATTTTTGAGAGTATTGTAATAGATCGGTAAAACATTATTTTTTATACTATACATACTACCTACACAATCATCATCATAAACAGTGATTGATTGCAACCATGTCAACTACAAGCGACGCGGAAAAATTCCCCTCTGAGGCAAGGGAAAACTTAATAAGGTGATTCTTATACAAATATTTTAGTCGGGAAGACGCCAAGAAAATTAATCACATCTTTCAGCGGTATTAATTTAATAGCATTTCAACAAAACGATTACTTAAAGCCCTTTTTTTCAATTGAAATCTGCTTAGTACTTGAAGCAAGTACAAGTTATAAAACGAATTGATAGCCTCCTCCTTTTTGAAGTCGGTTGAAAATGGTGACTAACCCTGAAATTACTTAAATGTGGGTATTAAATGTGGGTTCGGTATATACAACGATTTTCATGAGCTTGGTACGAGTAGTCGCTCATCAAAGATTGTTTACTGAAATATATGATCTAGTGAGGAAGCATTCATGTTTAGATTGTATTCATATTTGTTCAAATATCGTAGGTTACCTCTGATTATTATGTACGGTAATGGAAATTTCACAGCCTGTTCTACTCTATCTAGCCCAGAGAGAGTCATTAGCTTGAGCCAATTTATATTGAGAATGGAATTCAAGAAGCTTAGCTATTATATTAACGTCTGGTGTCAAAGATATTAACAAACATGTAGTAGTAAAAACCGAATCTGCACAGACTCTCTTGGCAGACTCTCTTGGATCTTGGCGTTGATTGTACATTGAAGACCAGGACAGTATATAACGCATATAAAGGCTTTTATTTTAATAATGTTCGATATTTTCCATTACACCTTAGTGAATGTTAAAGATGACGTACCTTCCATAAAAAAATGTGTGATTGCTTTCTTTCCACCAGCTGACCTTTGATTTAATCAATCGCAATGAACTCAAATTATTTATGCCATAATTTTGATTGTTTATTTGTTCAGATTGTTTATTTTGTGGTAGATATAGACCTACATCACCTTTAGCATTTGATAAGGCGCTATGCATAATATCGTGCAATATAAAAAACAGTGCCGTCTAGGGACGCCCGAAAGAAGCGAAGCTTTGCAGTAGATATTAGATATATTATATTAACGCGTAACGCGTTACGCGTCACGCGTCACGCGTCACGCGTCACGCGTCACGCGTTACGCTTTTCACCGTTTTAGTCCCCGGGTAGCGAGCGCCCCGAACGTCCGTAAAGAAGCTTCGCTTCAAAAATAAATCTTTATATAAGTAAGTACTTACCTACCATCATTCTCAGGTGTGCTGTATTTACCACAAATATATGTCGGTGCGCACGTTTAAGCCCACGAAATTCACACGGCTGGCTACCCGCCACGCGCGAACGCCTCGCACCGATCTCATTACCAGCCCCTCCGCCGCTGCTATTGATCACCGTCAATATGTCGGATATTATAAACATAGCACATATGGCCGCGTTTTAATTACAGATTTTTGTTCACTCGTTAATTGCGTTCGGGCGACATGCGATGCAGATGTAGGGATGGGTCGGTGACTGACAAGTCAAAGGAATTTTATAGCGGGACGTTGCATGGGATTTCAAATTGATTATTTATTTTGGGTGTCCTGTCATAGGATTGAACAGAGGAGTTAGTTGTGACGAAGGACTTCTTTGTGCATTTGCAAAAATAAGACGACCGTCGTCAGCATTTTTCCATATCTAGTAGGTATGTCAGTGATTGAGCGCACGCGCTATATGGGAAACCCTTTCAAAACGTCAAATTTATTTGGAGAACAAAATTTTCCCAAGCTTTGTGAAACGGGCCCTGCAGTACTTACCTATTACATCAGTAATGTAATTTTGGCAAAGTTATGTCTGGTTTTATCATCGCTAATAAGTTTACCATTACCAACTGTTTCGTGACTTGGCATTACTATCAATTGTATAATGAAAAGTGTGTATCTTGTAAGTAAGACCTAACAAACTGACTTGACATTGTAAAGGTGTGGTAAAATAAATATAATGTTGTTTTCTTATATTTACGCGAATACTACACATTGAAATAAAACTATTTTACGGATTTTATCGCGTTTACCATTGCAAGACCTCGAGACACTGTGAGCACTTTCTGCGTGGATCGGACCGCAAATAACAACTAAATATGAGGGTACCCAGTTACTAACTATGACATCAGGACGTCTAACACCTCAGTCCCCCCGTGACCATGGCTGCTGTAAAGCAACCGAAACGTCGGGAACATAAAGTTAATAAACGCGATAAAATCCGTAAAATAGTTTTATTTCAATAAATATAATGTTATTAATTGTTACAAAGTGTACCGCACATACATCCTAGTACTTCTATATAAAGAAATAATCGCTTATGCTTTTTCATTACGAGATAAGAACTAAGTGGTATAAAGAGTATGGAACCACTTGAAGCATAGTACCGAACGACGTACACTCATGAGTGGAAAGTACCACTCACTTACATATAGGTACTTTAGAAGTTTTCAATTATAAATATATATATATATTTGATGTTACACATAGTTTTAATTTAAAGTAACGTTAAGTACCTACTTAATAAATAACTCTAAATTGAAAATTTAAAAACCCCCGATGCAACTACTTTTTCTTAAAATGTATACTTTACCTAGTTCTTCCAAATAATTAAGTTAGCGAGATTTGCGTAGCTACCGTAGCTCAGTATTCATTGCTCATCTCGCAAATTCATCTGGTACAACTAGTTTCGATGCCAGATTATGAAAGCGCCATTTACCTACATAATTATTTTTGGCTTCCTCATAATCTAAGATGCCATTCCATTCGATTCCAATGCAATGTACAATATCCAACATAAAATCTGGGTAAAAGTATGAGACATTATCTTGTTATGACATAATAATCATTGACATTAGAATAGACAACGAATCTAAATATTGATGCCGGAGGTTTAATTCCTAGTAAAATATTATCAATTATGTTTCAATTTGATGTAATATAACTGTGGTTGAGGTGGACAGACGCAGCCCAGGGGAAGAATTTTAAATAACGCTAAAATGATTTGAAATTATATTTGTTATTCTGTATTTTTTCTTAATGGCGGAGCAGCGCCCTCTAGAATTATTATTGCGTAATATTCCATGACCATTAACAAAACAAACAAAATATAACGCATGCGCGTATCCATCATTTGACACGTGACTTATGGAACGTCTTTAGTTCATACACAAATCTCATATAAAAATTGATAAATATTCATTTTTTTCCAGAATCCGGGAAACTTTTCACATTTATAATATTGTAAAAAGCCAGTTATTAACTATTACGATCATTTAAAAATATAATAAAGCGAAATCCTATAATCTCAAATTTCGAGCGGATTCGAGCCGTGGAAGTTAGTTTTGGCCTTAAATGTGGCTTTTTTAACCTATAAAAGTGCTGATGATCTTCAAACGGCTGAAACGATTTTCATGAAACATAGCTAAGAACACTCTCGATCAGAATACCTTTCTAACAACGGAAACAAAATTTAAATCGGTTCATCAGCTTGGGCGCTACGTTGCCACAGATACACAGATACACAGATACACAGATACACAGATACACAGATACACAGATACACAGACACACAGATACACAGATACACATGTTAAACTTATAACACCCCTCTTTTTTCGTCGGGGGTTAAAAATAATGAAATAGAAAAGACCCAGTAAGTATAACCGTGCAGACTCAGACAGTCGTTGTTCTTTAATAAGTTTTACTTCATACAAAGTTAAATAAACTTAGCTGTAATTAAAAGCATTGTTAATGAAAAGAATACAAGTAGGTAGATGTAGGTATTTCAATAATTATTTTATTAACGCTAAACCCCAGACGCTATGTTAAGAGGGTTAGTGACCATGATTTTGATTAGCCAAACGTTGAACACATCTACCTACTTATGGAATTGTAACGTAAGATATAATTAATAATGTAGTAACCTATAGTATGTTTTCAAATCTCTCAAATGAAACATGAAACTCATTCAGTCGAAGTCGAAGTAGCAGCGACCTCGAGACGCCTTACGATCTACTTATTGAAACATGTACCGACGGCACTAGTTTCAGTGGCGTGTGACTGAAAGTGCGAAGATTGATATTTACTATGTATGAGCGTTGAATAATACATATTTCATTAGTACTACGCAAAAGATGCCTGGTTTGATTGATACGCTTCTATTTTTTTTACGTATATATATATTATATATCTGAGGCTTGGGGTTTTAAAAGGGAATAATAAATATGGATTTTGGTTTGGCAGCAATCTCACCTAAGTAGGTACTCTTCAATGAAATAGGCTCTGTTAACCTGTCCTTTATATATATTACTAGTTTCTTCCCACGACTTCATCCGCTTAAACTGAGGTAAAGTATTATATGTGTTAATGCAAGTTATAAACTATCTGAGTTCCAAATTTCGTCCAAATCCGTTCAGTAGTTTTTGCGTGAAAGAGTAACAAACATATATCCACACTCACAAACTTTCGCATTTATAATATTAGTTGGATTATCAATGTCAGTAAACAAGCGGACGACCCGACTATGTTAGGGTTACCGTAGTTGCTTACTCGACCTGAAGGTTAGTTGGACTGAGGGAGGGGAAGTGCAGGGGTAGGACTTCCGCCTCTTTCACACATCGCACGAAACGCAACATCTCTATGCCGATCTTCTGTGAGAGTGTCGAGCCAGTCCTTAAGTAAATATTTATTTATTTGATTTATTTCATTTATTTTATAATTTTTTTAGTATTATTTTTTTAATTATTTTATATATACAAGCTATATATAAGTAGTCAGTTAGTTTCAGCTTGGTTTTATCACCGTTAATTGATTTTTTTATTTTGTACCTAAATTTAGTATAATCCATCCTTGTGCCGCAAGACGTCCACCCCAGACGTCCACTGATGGATTATGAAAGTCATTGGACTTTAATTTGTGAAAGTCATTCGTCAATGACTTCCACGATCCTCTGACTTTTGAATCCTAGGGCTCCTAGGGACGCGTGTGTTGTCATCAGCCCATCTTATGATGGACACTCTACTATAGGTTCTCTATATATTATATATATATACACTGTTATCGGTACGTTTTCAGGCTCGTTGCCATCAATCTAGAGTCATCCTGCCTCAACAGCTATTCCATCACCAACAAGTAGGTAATATACATATCTTGGAAAAAGTATGATTTTCAATATTATACTAGGTACTTATCTACCCAACAATTTATTTAACGAAACAAAATAATATTTTCAGGGAGAATTTATGTTATTGGTGTATGAGATATCGAGCAGTCCTTACTGATGTATCAAAGTGTATTCATATCGGCGTATCAATGGTAGATATATCTTTGCGTATCCCTAGTCAGGTACCGATTTTATGAAGTCAAGTGTCAGAGGAGACTCGTTGCTTTCGAGCCATACGCTCATATCGCGGCTACATTGCTCGTAAAACCTTAGCAGGCGTTTGTACAGTCACGTTATGCTTTAACACGTGACATTTCGTTTGGATTCACTTCAAATGTGTTATTCGTAAGTATGTAGGTTTGGGATTAAAATTTCGAAACTTTTTGCCTCTGAAGATTTTTACTAGTAAGATAAGTATCGGGCGTCATAGAGCTATAAGGGGTAGCCGTTAAACTACTTAAGTATAAGTACAGTAATTGTAATAACTACAAACAGAACAAATGTTGATTAGGTATTACATTGTAATGACAGTAATTTCTCAGTCTACGTGTGTAAAATTTTTAACCTAGAAATATGCAGGTGGACTTGTTAACATTATAAACGCCATTTATGTTTCACTATCATATACAAGACTATACAATGTAAAGTAGCTGAGTGCCAGTGTTACAAGTAAATCAACAGGAGAGAGTTAGCTTCGGACGCAGACTATTGGCGAATTGGTTCAATAGCCCTCCAAACTAGGTCGGAAGCAATTTAAAGTTTTTACCGAATAAATAGGTCCGCCAAGTCAAAATTCCACCATCCGCTGCTCTACTAGACTGTACATATTGAAATAAACTGGAGCGAAATTATTAGAACAAAGCATAAATTAGGAACACTGTTCAACAACAGACCTAATTAGGTTGGCTTCAATTCAAGGATTGTGTAACTAAAAGACGGGAATTCGCTCAATTTTCTGAAGTACTCGTCCTGTACAATCGGTGTCTTCGGTTTTATTGCGCACGTGCTAAATCTCCTTCGGAGTGTTTTCTCTCGGTTTTATGACATTAGCACCTAACCCAAATTGCAAAATGGACCTCAGTTATCGCGTGAGTTTGTAAATACTGTTACATTTTTTTGCTGCCAGTATTTTTATGTTTCACCGCTTTTGTAAAAATACTACGTACCCACTTAAATCGGTGACCGATTATTTGTGATACTGATAGAAAAAAAAATCTCGTAATGTACTGTAATTTATCAACGCAATACATAGAAATGTAGATATCATGGCATGCCAATACGACACCAAAGTACATCACCGCAGTAATAAATCATTGTGGCACGTCTAAATATCACGTAATTCTACGTAGCACATAATAGCTGTAGCGCCGTCGACGCAGCACTACATACAAACAACAAATTGGATCGGCTTCTGGTTTGTCAAAACTTGATCTTTCTAACGCTTTACCGATTTGTGATCGATTTCTTCGAGGAGTTATGGTAACGGGGAAATATTATTGGAGTTAATATTATTTACTGAAGTCACATTATTCTAGTGCTATTACGGTAGTATATTTAGAACTATATACTATTGAATACTATTGAATTAAAATATCGTACTATAATATTAAGTATATGTATCTCGAAACTATTTACGGCGTAGCAGGGGAAAGTTGGAGATCATACAAATGTAAATGTAGATATAAATTACTATTAAATAAACTAATTGCGAAGTCAAGAAAAAATTTGGATGTTGGCCGATTTCTGTATTTATTCAAAAAAGTATCTCCCTAAAAATACCGAAGCATTCGCCATTCCAGAAACCTGAATAATTCAAGTAGTACTCACTTACTTACTTTGTTCTACAAACCAATTGAAGAATAATCAAACACTAAAGTTTCCATCAAAATATTTCTGTTAATGTGGAGTCAGAAAGATTTTTTGTAATACATTTTTTAAAAGGCAATATAGGGAACGAGAGAGCGTTGTTAAAACGCCCTTTGAAGTCGACGAATTTCCACCGGGCACCTAACAAAATTGTTCTTTTAGCCTTCCTTCATAAATGTAAGCGTGCTTTTGACCCAAGTTTTTTATAGTACGAAAGGGAGTCAAAGCGTGACAAAGAGACTAGGTAGGTACAAGTTGAATTTCAACAACACGCTTTGTTGCAAATTGACGACGTATTTTGGAGCTTGCAGTTTTAAAATAACTAAATTAATTGTTATGAGAATAAATAAGTAGAATAAGTAAGGGTTTGCGTCCACATCTAATCGAATATCCATTTGAAATTGGTCTAGAAAAGCTATAACTAATTTATTAGCGGAACTCACAAATATCACTGTTATCGAAATCTTTCAAAAATAACATCACAAATAATGTCGCATCTGAGATCTATTCAAAATCAACGTCCAATTAAAATTTTGGGCGAAAATTATCTTTCGCAGTTCTCACGCTTAGCGAAGCAGGAAAAGGGCAAAACAGCGGAACGATTTGTCAAAAAACTGATTACAGTGGAATCTGTCAAGGCGACAAGTCATCAGGCAACTGTCGCAGGGGATATCTCACCCCTTCACCGGGTGATTTCCATGACCCAATAAACAGTTTTTGTTGACTTACAACACTGCTAACCTAGTGATATTTTTGAGAAGGAACAACAAAATTTGACGTTATTCCTTCAGCAAAATATTTTACTTACTATTAAATTTTAAATTTAGTTTCAAGTCGCGGTATTTTTTTTTAAGGATTGCTAGTTTTTATGCTTATGCTTTTGTTTTTTATAAAGTTACAACCATACGTAACCATAAAGTTACGTATGATACCTATTTCGAATTTAATTGTTTCGTAGACGTATTTTACGTAGTAAATAAAAGTGCCTTTATTACTAAAAACTTATTTGGTTTATAATTTAAAAGATTTAATAGAACGTGATGACACAAAATAAATTACATAAAAATTTCACCCTCACATTACTCCGCGGCGCGGCGCTTTCAACAAATTTTCAACGAATATTATCCCTAAAACATAAAGATTATGTACAAACCTAATTACCCTATCTCATAATTGCCTTGTTTTGACGTCTACCCTTTGAGAGGCCGTCGCTTATTTCCCGAGTCCTCTAAAGATATTAATAACCATCTAAGTCGGTGCTGTCTTCCATCTCGGTGGTGAAGCACCCCCTCCCCCTAGGTCGTGTTTTTCGCTAATACCCTTTCGGAGATGATAAGATGATGGCTTTACAAGCAAGCAGTAATTACGGACCTCCAATTACGGTGCGACGAAGCCGCCCGGGGGAAGCCAGTCATTGTCGAACACTGTTGTTTTCACTTTTAATATTTTTGCCGTTCATAACTTGCCATAGTTACTGGAAAATGTAATATGTGTTTTACAATAACCTCAGGTTCATTTTTGTTGCCAAAAATGGGCTATCAAAGAAAACAAATTTCACTTCAAGAATAGCAATTATAATACTATCGTAATAGACAAACCTACTATCTACTACAACTCCTAAACATAAATATTTTTAGAACAGGTTTCAATCCTGCAGGTGAACATCAAATACTCAAAGGTATCTCAACTCTTTTAAAGATACGATGTTCACACACTAAATTGTTACTTCACATGTTTACTCAACACTGTAATTAACATCTAAAAGAACTTTACAGCTGTAAATTAGCAATGTTTTTCTAATCCACGTTCTAAAATCAGAGTGGGTTGTTAAAAGGAGACCATGATTAAAGTAGCCACGCTCCGTCCGGTGACTGGTGAAATTGCAGGCGTCTGTGGGCGGGGGCGGCGAGGGCTTTGGACGCCGATGCGACCCTTCATTGACGCACCGCTCCCTGTAATTTCAGCGAGCGCTGTGCACCATGCGTTTGCACTAATTTGTCATCCGAATATCAAATTAGGGATGAAATGGCGTGTAACAGTAGACCCAGCTTCGATGGCGGGGATTTAAAACAAAATTTAATTTACAGTACGGTTGCAATAACACAGGTAATTGTTCGCCGTTCGCTGACAACTAATTGGCAAGTAAATTTAGTGGGATGGAATAATTGAATACAATACTGTAGATAAAGTTCACTGCCAATTAACGGAGGGTGTTGCGTGCATTGTGACTTATTACACATATCCCTATGTCAATATAATCTGAACTTGTTCAATATGCACAATTTGTATCATAATGATAAATATTTAGGTACATCTACCAACATCATTAACTCTTGGTGATACTTTAAAATGTACCAATCTACTAACTAAAATCACTTGTAATTACAAAGTTTATTATGCAGCAGGAAGGAAGTAATGACTCTGCTGGTAATTTTCCGATCCTCTTCTAATTACGGTATGCCTTCGTATTTTGACAGTGAAAGTGAATCTATTACGTTTCGCAGCAGGAGGGTTCCGTACAGATTTTATGATGCGCTAAGAGTGCGCCATTTTGGCATCCCGCACGTGGCCACGGGGTGTTGCCATGGGAAGGCCGCCTCGTCTGGGGCCGGCCATGGAGACGTTTTTATTACCACATTTTCATTACGATATTATTTACAATCTATTTTCTTTGCGGAATGACCGCTGGTGTAATAAAATGGACGTCATAAAAATGCAATAAGTTAGTTTCCTTACTACATTAGTACCTACCTAAGGGTGAAAAAGAACTGTATTTTTCTTTTGATTTTGTTTGAATTCCATTAATGGGAATATAAATAATGAATATTTTCGCCTACGAACATTTTTGTAGAGAACTTATTGGGCCACACAAAAATATAATCCTACTAATATTATAAATGCGAAAGTTTGTGAGTGTGGATGTATGTTTGTTACTATTTCACGCAAAAACTACTCAACGGATTTAGATGAAATTTGGAAAACAGATAGTTTATAACCGGGATTAACACATATGATACTTTTTATCCCGATAATCCTATTTTTTTAAAGTTAAATACTACGCGGATGAAGTCGCGGGCACAGGCAAGTCTTAACATAAAAGCGCCCTTATGTATCCTTGGCCTTGTTGCCAGGGGAACTTTACTTAGGGCAGCGAGTTTTTCCAGATTCACACAATGAGACGGCATAAGACGTAACGACACATAATTAATAACGTCTATCATATCTCTATTGCCTGGCTTATGAGTTACGCTGGAGGGCTTAGCGTAAGAGGATTGGGGCGAAGCATGATTTGTTCCGGATGTACTTAATGAACGATTAGTTATATTCGTTTTATATATCTACTTAATTATTATTATTTTATTATCCGTTCGCTATCTTGGAGCGTTTCTGAAAAATAAATTATATATTTTCGTTTTTGGAATTAGTTTTCCATTTAATTTATGATTTTAAATCAGTGTCAACCATTAAGAATAATAAAATTGGTAATTTTAATATTCTTAATAAAAATTAAGTTGTTTAATAACAATTTCAATCACCCCATCGTTACAAAACCAGTCAATTTCTACATAACTTTTCAAGATTATTTTTCCGTTGTATCGTCAAAGAACCTATAGTTCTCACATCAAGCCATCTTTTCATGTGTTATTTGTTATACAAAAGGTAGATAATTAGTGACACAGCGAAACATCAGTCTACATCAACGGTTGACATGTTCCATGATAATTGGATACCGATGGACAATGGCGGGACAAGGGGGTGGGCGACGGGGGCGGGGGACGGGGCCTGGTGCAATTATTATGACGTATTGTTGTCGATTGTGACGATTCAGCGATTTTATCTGGACTTTATTAGCATCTGTGTGTTCTTTATGTACCCTTTGAGGCCAGATTGATTATACTACGCAAATTGGCAGTTTAAATACGGAACAGCGTGGACATAAATGGTGGCATGGAGTTTGAAAGGAGGGATACATTGTTGATAGTGGTAGAACAATACATATAATATAATAATAATAATAAAACATTTATTTCAGATCGCAAAATTCATATTAAGTACATATGTAAAAAACAAAAACTAAAATTACTTAAACACAAATTAGGTATCAATACAGACGCCTGTTGGCACTGTCAAAAACATGAGCTCTTCTCCAATGGTTCATGAGGGTACAGTCAGCATCCAGGTTTTGATAAACAGTATGTACTAGGTGATACAAAAAGGGTATACTATTTTTTTTGCAACTTAACTTTGTAAATCTCAAACTATCGGCTTTGTGGGACAGTTGAAGTACTAAAGGTTTTGTAGACTTGTGAAATCGGTCAACAGCTGTATTTCTATAACACCTTTTGTTTTTCCAGTTCCCTCCAAAGCTGATGGTTTTAGAATTACAAAGTTAAGTTTTGAAAAAAAAGTATACCCATTATGTGTCACCTTGTATAATGCAAATTCCAATTGGTACAATTTTTATTTTCAATAAATAGTTGCATTGAGATAATTATTATTTTATTGTAAATTTTAATTACGAATAGAGGTACCTATCTATTATCTTCAATAGAGATTGTATTGAAAAGCGAATCCTTCTAAACATACTTTTTTCCTAATAATTAGCAACTACATAAAAAAATAGTAGGCAATTAATTATCACTCACCATTATGTCAAAAGATAAACTAGAGCCAGGAAAATCGACAGGAATTCATCTATATAATACCGCTACGGAAATCCCTTTATGTTAAAATGATGGAACATCAACCGACGTCATGTAGTGATAATAAATTTAATCAAGCTTAATATCATTATACTGGAAATTCACCACGGGAAATGTTCGTTAACTATCACAGGATACGATGCCTCGCTCGGTGGAAATTTAAGTTTAAATGGCACACCGTAATAAATTTATTGCCTGTTAAAAGATTCAATTTGATAACTCGACATGGTACTCACGCATACTCCTCTCTAAAAGCGGAGGCCCGTGATAAAAGCAATTAAAACTTTAACAACATCGACTCCCGCGCTCTTTCCGATATCGCCATGAAAATACGTATAATTTCTCCTCATCGTCCACGACTTCCACGACACAGCGTCACAATAATGAATCGATAAACGAGTTGGGAAACTAATAAATACGTTTAACTAACTTTTTACAGGAAAAAAAACGACAAATTTATATTTATAAAAAGATTTGCAAAACAATTCGAGTTGTTATTTACGAAGTTTTCCATTTCGAAACAAATTTGTTTTTAGCTTTTATGACAGATAATTTGTCAAGAGTAGCTGTGCGCAAGTCAAAGATAATTTATCTGTCTCAACCGCTTTATTTATTACGACGCGTTCGCATCTCGGTTGAGCCCTTAAAGTTGGTGGCTAATGGAGCTTCTTTGAGGCCGGTGCGTCACTCATTCCACGCGGGGAGTCGGTGAGGTGAAGGGAATGTCTGCATGTGGTCAGCCGCCAGCTCGCGCCCAAACCCGACGTATTTTTTGCTCCAGTAAGTGACGGGCTGATGCGAAACGAATGAACAACTCCGACGTGTCTTGCAAATACACTTCACTTGGTCCCCTCGAGGAAAACGAGAAAATGAAGTGTTTATTAGTGGCAACGTTTCTGGCTAGATTGTGCCGCGTATTAGAACAACGTGCTTACATCTTTGTTATATTTAAGAATTGTGTTTTCCACAATTAGTTCCTTACGCTTTTCATTATCTTTTCTTCATGATAAAGTCACCGTGACAAGAGTTTCTTAAAACTATGTGTTTCTTACCTTTAAATAATAATGTAACAGCAAATAAGTAGACTGAATAATGTAGGGGGCATCACCAATTTTACAAAAATATTTATTTTACAAAAACAAGTTTTCCTACTTTCAGGTCTTTCTGCTGTCAGTATGAGAACTGATTTTGGGTTCGTAATTTTAATATTTAAGATGATAATATCATTAAATATCTACAAAACAAATATTGTTTTATCCCCGTTCGTATGTAGCATCCGATAAAAAGCTCATTAATAAATAAATTAAATTAGTAGCAGTGGGAATCCATTAGATCGAGGTTGTTTCCAAGAGGGAGGAATTATGATTGATGATAGGATATGATTCGTTTCCACTTAACACATTGTAAAAGGGGTTATTTTATTGCCGCGTTGTTCCTGTGAGGTCATTGACTAATGAACGATGTGACTCAGCTGTTTTAAACTATATAAGTAGTTTGTTTTTTGAGAGCATAGTATATACCATTGATAAGGTTTTTGTTTACAATTCTTAAAAGGGTTCACGGGGCTGCCAACCAACTGAGGTGTCCACTTTAATGAAACCAGGTGACCAAATAATTGATAGCTTGCACAAAATATTCTGTTTTGTTTTAGGATAGGTTAGACACATATGCCGCGTTTCAAGAGAAAATAGAGCACTTAGTAAAAATTACATAAAGTTCTAACTACCAGTAGCGTGGAAGGTCAAGAAAGAGAGGGCCAGGTGAACTGGGCTCACCACAAAATGGACGCGACCAATCATATATCAGAGCAGTGAAGAGAACCTACAGATAGGTAGAGAAGGCATTAACTATCAGCGGTACCTACAGAACAAAGATAAAGGGATAAAATGGTAATGAACCAGCTATATAGCTACTACTTATCATTTGAATAGCTTTAAATTGATAATTTAATAAATCCCCGATGCGATGACTTTTAAAAACTACAAAAGAGCTTATAATTTATAATAAATAAAAAAAAAAAAAAAAAACGTTTATTATCAGGCGTCGACCGATTAATAGCTGAACCGATTTTCTTGAAACATAGCTAAGAACACTCTCGATCAGATACCTTTGTAACAAAAATAAACAAAGTTAAAATCGGTTCATCCACTTAGGTGCTACGATACCACAGGCAGACACACAGTTAAACTTATAAAACCTCAATTATTTCTTCGGGGGTTAAACATATAAATTTAGTCTTTAACATGTTTAAGAATCAAAAAAATATAATTAAAAAAATATTCAGATCGTGGCATGTCGCTTATTCAACCTTAAAGCCATGGTAGCTACAAGCGAGCCGTCAACATATCGAGTCTTTAAGGATAGTTGATATATTATTTAAGGTTCAATCTAAAAGCTAACGCGTTCGGAAATAGCCGGCTTGTATCGTGAATAAGCAAAATTGTGCGCGGACAGGGTTGTGCCCCTATAACATATTAATGATCGGAGCGCACGCTTAGTGTCGAAATATAAGGTACTGAATCAATTATGCATTCATTGTTGTTTCGCCATCATTAAATATAAAGTAAATAGTATAACTACCTTAGGTATCTACTCGTTAAAAAAAGTATGTAAGTAAGTACTAATCATAAAATAAATGATGTAAAATCATTTACATTTACAAAGGATATAAAATTTTAATAAATAGGAAAAAATGTATGAAAAAATAAATTTGCTAGTCGATGTTTCGTGTTTTATATACCTACCGATATATATATATATATATATATATATATACATATATATGTATACGACGTTTTATTTGTTTTTCTAAAATTAAAGTAACCGAAGTTACTCCTTATAACGTCAGCTATCTGCCAGTGAAAATCCCGTCAAAATCGGTCCAGCCGTGTCGGAGATTACCCGGAACAAACACACAGATAGACATACAGACAGACAAAAAAAAGGTGAAAAGGTGTTATTTTGATATTACAAACAGACAGTCCATTTTTATTTATTTGTATAGTTATTTCACTTTAAATTTAACTTTATCTTTATCACATTAAGTGCAAAACCGTGAAAAAGTCCATTCGCAATTATAAAAGAAGCCGCAAAATTCCAGCATAAAAATAAATGTGTCACTAAAAATGCTAATTTTAAATGATAAAATTGCGTCTCCCTATTTCGTTCAACAAAAAGTGGAGTGGTTTTGGTGGTAAATAGATCCACTAAAGCATTTTCCGTGTTTCGGTGGCGAGCGCGGCGGGAGCTACTTCTGCTGCATACGGTTGATGCTTGACCATGGGGAAAGAATAGACATGGATACATTTTCTAGTCTACTTTTATTCTATATGGTCCATCAATATCTTAGATAACATCTCTCTGATCTATATAAATGATAGGCTATATAATAAATAATTTTGCCCTTTTTGACGTCCCACTCCTGGGCACTGGCCTTCCCTCACTACGAGGGGGATTCAGGCCGTAATCCGCCACGATTGCCCAGTGTTGGTTGGCGGATTGCACATGTCTTTCGAAAATTGGTTAGATTTTCTAAGACATGCAGGTTTCCACACAATGTTTTCCTTCACCGTAAGCAAGTATAATCATATATAAACTAGCTGTGCCCCGCGACTCCGTCCGCGTTCTGTTGAAATTTTTCCTGAATTTTCTTTGCTATAAACCTCACGGAGCCCGAGACCTTTCCAACGAATGCAAAACCTTGGAAATCGGTTCGTGCGTTCTGGAGTTATAGCGTCAGGAAGGAAAACCCGACTTATTTTTATATAGTAGATTATGATTCGCACATAGATTTCGAAAAACTCAGAGGTGCAAGCTTCAGAAAATGATTGAATTAAAAACATAATGTTTGCTAATTAGAAAATAAATTGAAGGTACTTACCATAATATCTATTTATTCAAGCGGAACAGAGAGCATAGAAATTATAAACATCGTTAAATTGTGCATCCACTTAAAATCAAATTGTTGACTAAACAGCGGTAAATTCGGAAACTGCATACGTTATAACTTCACCTGCGCGCAGCGAGCGGGATCCTCCCCCGTGACGTCACAATTTTATGTAATTAACGTACGGCGCACCTAGGAACATAGCTAAACCGGACGTGGTACGTCGCCACACACCGCTTCCGGCCGTTATCCGAATATATTAGGTACGATCTACGTGCTCTGACTTAGCGAATATTTGTTCGTTAAGTTCGATCCCTTGAGAGCGTGGCTATATCGCTGCTCTCTGCAGTTATGTCAATGAGGCTACCTCTTCGGGTAGCAGTTTTTGACTATTCTCATTTTAAAATGTATGAGAAGGTTCCTTTTTTCATTGCTTGACGTGTACGTAACATTCTTGAATATAATCAGAGTTCAAAGGTGTACCCACTTGTTTGACGCCACGGATTGCCTTCAGCATTTGTTGATATGATGAAAAAAGTCTAGGAATAAGTCGGCAACTTTCGATATTGAATTGAAATGAGTTCGGCAAAATGGCTTAGGCGACAGATTGTTTACGAAAAAGGTGAAATTTCTAGATCAAATACGTTTCGACAGCTGCCTACCTGGCTTTGCAACACATGTAGCTTATAAATTGACAGCTAAACCTTTGAAAGCCAAAGTACCTATTTCATTTGATATATTGTCAGTATGTGAATGTGTGTATGCTTTGAGAGAAAAGGTTGTATCTGTTGGGTCATGACAAATAAGTGAATAGTGCTGCTTTTTCCAAGTTTAGTTCAACCAAATAAAAGTGATATCAGCATTGACTTATTAAATTTATACAATATAAATTCTCAGCGCTATCCCTATATCAACAAACGCGTGAAAAGATAACTTTTGTAGGTAGTTTTAGGTCACGTGAAAAGCGTAGTACCTACGGAATGTCGTTACGTGCAGCGAAGCGGGTTTGTTGAACCTGCAGCTCTGTTTCATTCCCTTCTTCGGGCAATTCATTCGCGACTAGATTCGCGATGTCCGTCCTCCGTTTGCTGATGACATTCCGTTAATTATACTTCTCTAACTTCGTCTGCAACTATCTTAAAATATTCCTTTCTATTCAGAATATCTTATCCACGTAGAAATAATATTGAGAAAGTTACTTTGAAGATTATTGCTGTAAGCTTACAACTTTAAAAACAGCAACAAAAAATCTCCTTGCTCGTGGTCATATAAAATAAAGTAAGCAAAATTACGATTAAAAATGTCAATTAGTGTGCATTCTCAATTCTAAAGTTTACAGTATTTTCTCGTGGATAAGTTTAAATTAATGTGGACCGTCACTGGCACTTTTACTGGCGCAGCGACCGGAGGAGCCTTCATCAATTTTTTATTAGCTTCGAGATTCTCTTTTCAAAGAGTAAGGGTATCTGGCTATTATTTTTTAATTAGAGGCCACACAACTGTCCTTTATTGAATTCGACACGTCAAAGTTTGTGTCGGTGCGCTACGGTAGTCGAATGCTTGTCAATTCGGTGCGCGGATGGAATGCTGAGTATTTTCGATCCTTTTGATGAGGGCTAAGATTAATTTTGGAGGGCTGCTCAAAGGAAAATTTTAGAATATAAGTGCATTAATAAAAGGTTTTCCAGATAGGGCACTCTATACAAAAATGCCTTTATTAAATTTGCGGGCTTTTATGTGCATATTCGGCGACTTTATTACGTAAAAGCTTTTGTTAGAGTATTGGGCCTTTTTATGAACTGTTTTAACTTTGTAGGAATAAGTGAATTATTTTTGGGAAGAGTGATCACTAAGTGTGTTTATTTTTAGGAGCATATGTAGCGTTGAATGCATTTAATTAAGCTTACTTTATTGCAATAAAATAATAATAAATATCGCCAGACTGATACACCAACCTTATTTTAGGTCCTAAAATAAGCAACGGTTGTATTAAGCTTGTACAATGGACTGGGCGCGATCCCAGTGACACCCAGACCAGGACAAATTACGAAAAGGCCATTTCCGAAATATGTCCTGACGAGTATCGAACCCGCAACCGGTGCAGTCAACCGAGTGGCCTAAAACCACTGCGCGAAGCGGTCATAATCCAATGATGAATTGTACTTTCATATTATGGATCCTAACTCTGTAATATCACTGTAAAACATTAATTATTATCTATATATTAATTTTCTTTGGTATTACATAATATCATGGGTACATACCTGTGATGACTTGAGCTCGAGTGTCCCGTGGTGGAGCTGGAGAGAGGAGATCTGGCGGGGTAGGTCCCGGCGCCGCCACCTTCAGACAACACGAATTCTGTAACAATCACATTTTCCAAACATTACATTGTTCAAACATCAAAGAAAATAATCTCGTCTGAGATAGTCTAAGCCCAAGTAGGGAGTGGATGAGTAAATAGATAATAAAAATAAAATTTTAGATATCTGTCACATTTATTTTGTCTGTTGCAGCAATCATCTAAAACCGCAAAAGATTTCAGACATAGTCCTTTTCTATGAAGATCTACAAAAGTTGGCAAATAGAAAGATATTTATTTGGTTACATTTTATTAGAACTGTCAAATTAGGACCAATTACACTAATAATACAAAATATCAACAATTATAAACAAATTGAAAATAGAAATCGATCACGCATCTACCTCGCAGAACTTCAAGCATACCGTAGAATAGGTGGATGCATGAAATGTTACAAAAGTATTTCAACCAAGACAGTTGGCACTAGGATTACTTCAACCTAGTACTAACAATGAACAAAGAAATCGTGTGGTCCGTACTAAACCATACTTGATTTTGGAAATGAGGGCTATCCCATAACCAAATTTTGGTAAGACTATTAAATTATTTTGTCCAAAATTAAGTACTTAGTCTTGGTTAAATCTGTTGCGGCCTAGACGAGGTGTTTGAATTTACCATAAACCATGTTGTAAATGTCAATTGTTCAAATACTTTTTGCGGAACAAGCGAGCGCATAACGTGAGACCCGCTGGCCGCAGCCTCCGCTGGACTATCAATCCTTCTGTCACGATATCGACGGCGCATTTGTTTGCTCTCACCATTTTTGTCTCAGGGTTTCCTCGTATACTCTTACAGCGTGGGTTTCAGTGATGAATGACGTGGACACCGCATACGTAACGGCGTTACGACATTTTATATGACTTGAAATACTATAAGGTTTTGTACAGTTTGTAAGTAATAAGTCGTTTCTAACGTTTTTTTCCAATTCTTCCTATTCTTTCATTCGACTAAAATACCTCAGTATTTGAGAGTCAAATCTCATTGTCATCATTGAACACCATTGTTGAACCAGGAAAAAAGGAGTAAATAGTGGTGGGACTAGTCCCATGCGAAATAACTCTAAATTGAAAATTTAAAAACCCCCGATGCGATGACCTGTTCATCAAATGTATAATTTACCTAGTTCTTCCAAATAATGATGTTGGCGCGATTTGCGTAGCTCCCGTAGCTCAGTATCCATAGCTCATCTCGCAAATTCATCTGGTACAACTAGTTTCGATGCCAGATTATGAAAGCGCCATTAAATCATTTGTTTTGGCTTCCTCATTTATATTCTAAGATGTACAATAATCAACAGAAAATCTGTGTAAAAGTATGAGACATTATTTTGTTATGACAGTATAATAATTGACATTAGAATAGACAAAGAATCTAAATATTGATGCCACAGAGGTTTAATTCGTAGTAAAATATTATCAATTATGATTCAATTTCATGTAATAACTCTGGTTGAGGTGGACGGGAGCAGCCCAGGGAAAGAATTTTCAATAACGCTAAAATTATTTTTAATTTGATTTGTTTTTTATATATTTTCTCAATGGCGGAGCAGCGCCCTCTAGAATAATTATAACGTAATATTCCATGACCATTAACAAAACAAACAAAATTTACGCATGCGCGTATCCATCATTTGACACGTGACTGATGGAACGTCTTTAGTTCATACACAAATCTCTTATAAAAATTGATAAAATATACATTTTTTCCAGAATCAGGGAAACTTTTCATATTTATAATATTGTAAAAAGCCAGTTCAGACTATTACGATCATTTAAAAATATAATAAATCTAAATCCAATAATCTCAAATCTCGATCGGATTCGAGCCGTGGAAGTTGGTTTTGGCCGTGAATGTGGCTTTTTAACCTACAAAATAGCTGATGATCTTCAAACGGCTGAACCGATTTTCATGAAACATAGCTAAGAACACTCTCGATCAGAATACCTATCTAACAAAAGAAACACAATTGAAATCGGTTCATCGGCTTGGGCGCTACGTTGCCACAGACAGACACACAGATACACAGATACACAGATACACAGATACACAGATACACAGATACACAGATACACAGATACACAGATACACAGATACACAGATACACATGTTAAACTTATAACACCCCTCGTTTTTCGTCGGGGGTTAATAAAAACGAACAAATCTCAAGCTGCACGTAAAAATAATTAAGTTCGATCTCAATGTGTTTCGAAACCATCCCGAAACTGTGGATATTAGGAATCCCCAATATATTACTATACAAAGGATTGCGTGATGACACTTTATCGCTTTTGCTTTTTTCACTATCACTTGCATCTACCTCAGGGCCTACGTGTTGCAGTCCATCTCTGTCTTCGAGGTTATATTTGTCCGTGCTAGTACATACAAGGCTTGCGGCCGGCGCCAGCGATCAATCTGCCGAGAGCTTTGAGCATGATGGATGGCAGATCGAAGACCAGCATCGCCTCGACGCCTCGCCTACAGTCCATACATTTTATTGGTAACCGTTTTTACCATCTCCTTCATTATATCGGATGTCGCAACGATCTGATGAATTATTTACATTGTTGTCTTAGCCCCCGTACGCTGTTTGTGCTGATAAGAATTGATCACAGATTTGTAGAGATAGAACCTTTGTGTTTGTTTCTACCTTTGTTAGGATTTATTTGTAACTGAAGAACTAAATCTGTGGGTAAGTATAACAAAAATATACCTATTTATAGAGATTTTATTATATTCTTTAATCTTCCTTACTATTTTTTCAGTAACGTTTTCAATTCCTGTTTATAGAATTATTGGATGAAAGGAAGGAAAAGAAAAGCGATTAGATCAAAGAAAATATGTGTTGTTAGAGATGATACTTAATGTGAGTGTTGCGACTAGTAATATTGCTTGTTTGAATGTATGTGAGTCTTTTATAATTATACTAGCTGTGCCCGCGACTTTGTCCGCGTGTAATTTAACTTAACAAAAATTTCGGGATTATTCATCCCTATTTTATCCCTTTGGGGGTAGAATTAATCAAAATCCTTTCTTAGCGGATGCGTACGTCATAAAATCTACCTGCATGCCAAATTTCAGCCCGATCCGTCCAGTGGTTTGGGCTGTGCGTTGATAGATCACTATGTCAGTCATCTGACTGACTGCAGATACCTTTGAGTTATATATATTTAGATTTTTGATTAGGATTTTTGGAGCCCCAGGTTCAAATGCGCTCTGTGACTAGAAAATGCAACAATATGAAAACTACTGGAACCGATTACTTGAGAAAAGCTGAAGATCAGGCTTTGCAGCGTGCTGTGGGAGCGGTATATGTCCAGTAGTAGACTGATACAGGCTATGATGATGATGATATGGTGGTAAGCTTGACAACACTCTGAGCGGTCATTGAAAAGTTAACCTTTTCAATGACCGCTCAGATACCCAGTACTGATGATCTACGAAAAAATATGTATAAATTACAATCTGTAAGCAGTGCAGTGGAAGCAGTGATAGCCGATTGGTTAAGCACGCGTCTTGCGGGCTACCAGGTCTCGGGTTCAAACCCCGGCTCGAACCTCTGGATTTTTCTAAATCTATGTGCGAATCATAATTTCTATATGATTATCACTTGCTTACGGTGAAGGAAAACATCGTGATGAAACCTGCATGTCTTAGTAGATTTAACCAATTTTCGAAAGACATGTGAAATCCGCCAACCCGCACTGGGCCAGCGTGGTGGATTATGGCCTGAATCCCCCTCGTGTTGAGGGGAGGCCCGTGCCCAGGAGTGGGACGTTAAAAAGGGCTAAAATTATTATTATTATTTTATTACAATCTGTAAGAGGCTTAAACCAAAATCAACGTATTTGGCTTTGACTTAAATCATTTCATTTTACTTTATCTAGTTTCAAATTATCTGCCTAATATGTAGTGTAACGAAGCGTTACATGTTCGCATAATGTATTTACTATAATTATACAACAGAAATTTTGAACGCAAGCTTGATTATATGTTTTGAACTCAAGGCAGGTGACTAGCGACAAATTGTAAGCTCGCGGAAGCGAGTCACGATCAGTCGACGGTACCCGCTCCCGCTAATCGCAGCTAGGCTGGACACGGAAAAATACCGTTTATTTTATAATATTACTACGACGATATTATTTCAGCTAAATAGTTGTTTCGTTGTGAGTTTTTGTTCCCGACCTAGGGAACGTTCTCCAACTTCAAGCATCCCACCTGCGGTTGCACAAATTAGCCGTGTTGGGCCTTCAGACCAAACCGGCCTACCTGCGCTTGGCCCGCCTTGCCGAAGTCGCCATACCTGCGACTGACCCGCCTTGCCGAAGTCGCCATACCTGCGACTAGCCCGCCTTGCCGAAGTCGCTATACCTGCGCTTGCGCCTCTGGCCTTTATCTGCCTAGCTTTGCTTGGGTGTTTCAACCGTGTTCGGCGTTACCTCAAGGGAAGTACTTCGCTGCGGAAGTGGAAACAGATGGGTCGTGCACCCACCCCCTTATAAATTTATGTGCCACCGACTGGAATTTTATTATTATAGCGGTTGTAGTCATTTCATTGTTTTTTTTATACTCCCTACTCGTGTAGTTTTAGTCTACAACCGTAGGCCGAACGGCACAGTAGAGGCAGAACAGGGTCGTCAACTCATACCGTTTTAGAACAAACATTTTGAGAGCTTGCAGTGTGTTACCCACGCTTCAAAAACACTCAAAATTATAACTTCCCTATCCCGTTCTGTTTATCATGTCGCAAATGTACACTTCCGTTTGTATTCTATGTAAATACGTGTCTTGGGCGGAAGAAATGAAAACAAATCTGTCGGAGGACCGTTATTCATTACATAAGATGCGATGTTTCATTATTAATTTATGCCGTACCCTTGGACGTAGGAACACTCCCGTTTGAAGTAAGTAGGTCGTAATATTCTTAGCGTTATCAAAGGTTAAGCTTTTAAGGTTTGGGTGCTTGTAAGCGAACTACATGTATCACTTGTTGGATTAAACCCACCTCCTAGTGATATGACTAAAATAGTTCTGTATTATTCGGGAAATTATGTTCGTCAGTTATGTTTTTAGATCCTTTTGTCACAATTACGCTTTTACGAATTGGTTTTCAACATACTTTTTAAACTTAAACTTAATTTGTCATTGTACCTATCACATCATACATAGACATGCCTATTTTGCCGACAGTTAATGTTAACTCAGCAGGTGGGTTATTTATTGTGTTTCATGGTCATAAAGTTTGTCCTGCTGTGATATTCTATAATATCATAAAAATCTTATCAAATAGATCACCATCGGATACGACAAAATCTTAACCGTTAATAGCATTAGTGTTCCATCTCTTAAAGAAATTTCGTAATCGGCGGAAAATGAAAATTGATCGTCTCCAACTAAGATAAGTTTGGAAAGTTATGATGGAAGGAAAGTGGTTCTGGGGGACGCGAGCGTGCTGGGCAAAAATGTTCCTTCAACACTGATTTAGTTCCACAGTAAGTAATTATTGTTGAAACAAGACACCTAACGAGTCAACTCATAAATCATGGTATATTAGTGTCGCAGCGTTGCTACCTAATGGACCTACTAGTACTTACCTACCTAAAGGTAAAGAAAGATTCGATGTTTAAAACATACAATTTTGTTAATTATTTAGAAGAATAAATTCATTTGATAATATTGTTTTCTTATATTTACGCGAATACTACACATTGAAATCAAACTATTTTATAAACATAAATATAAATTTAATAAACGCGATAAAATCCGAAAAATAGTTTGATTTCATTTGATAAGTTCATGCCCTGCGCTCCATCGCTGACGTATGGGCGATCACTAAAAAGCTGAAGCGGGAGTGGCCTGCTTATTTACAAACTCCATCACAAATTGAACTCCCGGCGATCGTCGCCGTAACTGGGACAGACCAATAAAATGCTGATGGAATAAAATAGCACAACACGGGAGTTGTGGAGATAACGCTTTGCTTGGGAATGGGACATAGAAGTAGGCTAGAAACATAAAGCTCAAGCCATAGTTGATTGGAGCAATTCGGTTCGATTATAAATTCGCGGTGTCGATGCCCTGTTTATCGGATCTTAAATGCGTCCCGCTTGCTCACTGATTGACGTTGCGCGTTAGGACATCGGAGCTTTTCCTGGGCGCTCTGAAAATGCGGGTGTGTGGGATGCTCGTGAGTGACGTCAGTAGCCGGTCATTGACACCATGCCGATAGGTATGTTGTTTAGATTAAGGGTGTATCTGATTGGAAGAGAACTTTATATATAAGATACTAGACGATATCTTTTTCAACATTGTGGGAAAATCTTGGAATTAGAAACTCGCTCACACGATTATCGTAAATAACAGAGTTTCAACGTTTGGTCAAATTATACAGTTCAAGAATTTATGTGCATAATTTGGTTCAGTAAAAAGGTTTTCTAGTTTCATCCAAAGAATTTAGATATTGTTTTTCCAGTAACAATTCTATTTTATTAAAAAAGGGCACTGAATAGGTATTGTACGATGCAAACGGCAATAGTGGAACTTACAAAATGGCCGCAGGTAAAGTGTCTTGTAGGCGAGCCCTTATGAATACCATATGAGCAACTCGCTATTTTTACATACAAACATCGGCACGGAATCAAAGTCCACATGTCCGCTGCGGCCTACCTTAATTTTCGTACACAGCCCGCGCTCTGAATACCAAAGACAGGGGCAGACATCGCTTTTTCCAAACCACTACGGGATTTCCATACAAATTACCCAAACACTGGTTATGCATACGTCATAACATAACTTCCTTTATACATTACCCACTTAATGATGTTGAAATATTAAATTTAATTTGTAAGAAACGCTTGTGGAAACGCTTTTCCGTAACATTGTTGAGAAGCCGACAATGCCAGAGTAATTTTGCTTATTTCGGCTTAAATTACTTGATCTCGTTTACGGCCTTTGAAGATTGTACCAAGTTTTCACAAAGTTTCTGTCTAATTTATTGTTTACCGTCACTTTCTTGTATTTATTTAACGTAAGTTAACTGTGTAAAACATTTCTGAATTACTCTAATTAGAAACTCGACCTAAAATTAATTAGCTGATGATCTATTTTGTTTTGAGTGCAAGTTTTATCTGAAACTTCAGTAATTAAACACGATATTAGACTTCGTACACAATTATGTGGAGTTCGTTAAAATATGTATTGTAATTCAATACTATTTTATAGATAATTAATAATCCACAAAATTTAATATTAATTATGACAATTTGGATGTATTGAATGTGACCTAAACTGTAACAGATCAGTTTTAAGATGTTATATAAAGACTTTAGGGCAAATAATATGTTTTGACACAAGAACCTACTTTATGAAAAATTCAGTTGACGCGAATGACTACTGTTTCATGCTAGAATTTACATACATTTAGATGATATATACTTGTCTACAACGCAGAGTTTCCTCTACTAGACTGTCTACCTTCATAAACGTCTGTAACATGTAATGAGTAAACACAAACTTAATTTATTTTACGATCCAAACTACACACAGGCATCGTGAACTAAACAAATGATGCGCGCTTATTCAATCCCAGTAAGAATTTAATCTCAACTTAAATGGAGGTGATTCCCTTATAACTTTCCAACACAGTCGCTAATAACGAAACTTGCGGTTAATAGCGTCGAGGAGACGAACAAGGCGGTAGGGGGAAACGGGGGAAACAGCGGGCTTGGGGAAATTTCGAGACAATTCAATGGGAAAATCTGCCTTTGTGAAACTTCCATTGTAGTTATTATATTCTAACTTCATATTACAATAAAGTAGTTCTAACAATTCCTATTTACGAATATAATGAGGTGGCCCTAATAAGCTGGACAAATCTTGACAGACAGTGTTGCCAAAACTTATATAACTTCATTAAGTATATTCTCAAAGTTTAGTGGTTCCAGTATAACCTCGGTGGGTTAATAAAATTATGAAACAAAATAGGGGTATGTACCTACACGATAAATATTTAATGTGACAGTAAAGTTAGTATCGATAGAGGCACGTCGTGCAATAAATGGAACACTCACAGATTTATAGATACATATAATGTATACTCTCGGAGTGCGAAGGCTTTCAGCGCAACGCCGCCGCGCGAAAATATCGAATCTTTATGACGTCATTAAACATATTTTTACGAGGACACCGCCGTGTTCGTATATTATGACGGCAAGGGAGAGAAGCGTCACACTGACATTTCATTGGTCAGTAATCCGAGGAAGTGAACCTCCAGCGAAATTGACAACGCTCGCGCTATAAACCATTTATGTTGCGATATTGCAGTCTGCCCCCGGAAGGAACACAAAATGGTATTATGAAGATTTCTGTGTCTTACTCTTTTCATGTATTATATTGCTAGACTTCCCAAACCTTATTTTTTTATTAGATAACAAGTCAGCGAACAAGCGTACGACTCTGATGTTAAGCAGTTACCGTAGCACTAGATGCTGGGAAATGCCAACAGTATTGCTCGAAGGAAGATGAGACAAAAGGGGGGGAAATTGAGGGGGATTTGGGCTTCTGGCTCTCTTACTCACCGTACGAAACGAAGATGCTTAGTAGCTTATTTGTTGTGTCCATGATCTGACCTCGCGATATATTTTTTAAGTAATAGCTCCGTCAGCCCGAATAATGCTTGTGAAACGTCTGACGTAAAAAGTTTGTGGCTTACTTATGTAACATCCAATTATTAAACAGTAATTATAAGTTTTGACTAGAAAATAGGCTGTGTTTTATTTTTAGTGGCCACTATCCTACCAGCCCACTAACCTCAATATTTTAGTCCTTGCTGTTATTTACTTAATTAAGTAAGCTTTCAAGGCTTTTGGCAAAATTCTTGTAAGTACGCTCTTGAAAGGCTTTCAAATAATTCTCAATAAATTTTGTTCTCGTAATAGAATAAACATCGGTCTAAGTAAGTGTGCCAATAACAAGCCTAATGTTAGACGTAAACAACTTACTCTTAATTAAATCGTCAATATTTAAATGGTTTGGATTTCAATGCTCGATTTTATAAAATAAAATACAGTCTGAGGTCCTTATTAATAAATTGATCTCAGTTCTAAGAACGATCTTGGAAATGTCATTCTTATGTCATGCCAGTACAAGATTAGGTATGTCGAAAGCGAAGCTCAAGGTCGCTCTCAGACTTGAGATAGATTTATTTTTACGGGCATTAGACTTCAAAATTGAATGATATTTGAAGCTAAGACATAAATTGTAACTTGTCATGTTTTTGGTCAATACTTCATTTATTCTTAGGACACTTTACCACTACTTTTGAGACACTTCGTAAACCGGGTGCCTAATACGTAGGTAATTAAAATTGATGAAATTGAAAGAAGGAAAATGACTGGATCCAAAACCAAACAAGCGGGGAAGCTGACAAAATGCCACGTCAATTCACCAAATTACGGAGTAATTGAACCGAATTTCAGAGAGAAGCTCATGTAATGAAAGCAGATAAAGGGAAGCGAGGAAGAGCGTGGGGCTTATTCAATTCGTTCGCGAGTTCTACCTGACACTGACTTAAGTAGATAGTTAAGATTTAGCCAAGAAAGCACCCGCCGGCACCCACTAATGTGTACTCAGAAAGTAGACTCGCCTCAGGAATTGGCCGCTTAAGTACCTACAGAAACTTACTATCCATTAGTTACTCGCAAGAACACATTATAGTTTAACTTTTGTTTCCCTGTACTTACTGGCAACGAGCAGCGACATAGCAGTAAGGTAGGCTAACAATTCTGTTTAGCAAACTAACTGCTTATTTTGTATTCAGTATACGTTGCTTATACTGGAGAATATTGTTGTATTATTGAATAGATGTGTTACAATAGCTGGATGCTGATCATAGTTATGATCTCTGACTATACGTGCAATTTGGAGGCATGAAAGTATAAAGCCCAATACTTTCAGAATATTATTTGTCTTACCTAGTTCTCAGAGAATTATGACTTACTAGCTGTGCCCACCGACTTCGTCCGCGTAGTATTTAACTTAACAAAAATTTCGGGATTATTCATCCCCTATTTTATCCCCTTGGGGGTAGAATTAATCAAAATCCTTTCTTAGCGGATGCCTACGTCATTACATCTACCTGCATGCCAAACTTCAGCCCGATCCGTCCAGTGGTTTGGGCTGTGCGTTGATAGATCACTATGTCAGTCAGTCAGTCAGTCAGTCAGTATATTTAAATATGTATTTTTTTATAACAAAGTCAGCCAACAAGCGTTCGATCCGTCTGAAGTTAAGTAGTTACCGTAGCCTATAGATGCTTAACCTACCAAAGACATTGCTCGCATGATGTCGTCCTAAAGGGGAGTGGGACAGAGAATGTGGAAGTGAGAGGGGGTTGGGCTGCGGGTTCTCTCACTCATTGTACGAAACGCAGCTATAACAGCTGCTTAACGCCGATCTTCTGTGAGAGGGTGGTACTGTCCCGATCAAACCAGCCCGTATTTGAGCTCTACGACTCGGCTCTACCACCGTTTACGTAGGTAAATCATTTGAAACTAGCTGAGGCCGCGACTTCGTCCGCGTGGAATTTAACTTAACAAAAAAGCCCGCTCCCGCGTTCTGAGCCCGCGCGACAGAACCCATTATCATTTTAATTTAGTTTTTCTAAAATAAAAGTAGCCTAAGTTACTGCTTATAACATCAGCTATCTGCCAGTGAAAGTCCCGTCAAAATCGGTCCAGCCGTTTCGGAGATTACCCGGAACAAACACACAGACAGACAGACAGATTTTTTTTTTTAATCGCGTTTTTGCTATAGGTGTCGTATGTACTTTCATATGCATTTAGTGAAAAGGTGTTATTTGGATATTACAAACAGACACTCCAATTTTATTTATTTGTATGGATAAAGGTTTTAAAAGACTCTCTTTAATGCATGGGGTGTTGCCACTGTCAATATGAGCAAGTGGTGCCGCTCAATATTGCAATACTCGATACCGCTAGGTACGCTTGTCAACAGCCGAAACGTTTCAGCTAAATAACCCCACGGCGACGCCAAGAGACCGCGCACTTTACTCGATTGGATTTGAGGTGGACTCTCTTGACCTCACATTCACATGTGCTCTAACGAATGAGGACTAATGATTTTTTCGAAGGCGCTACGGGGATTTTCAACAGGTGTTTGCAGTACTATTGAAAGGGAAAGTTCTTATAAAATATTTTCCTTCTCTGAGTTAAAAATGTCTAAGCTAACGTTAATTTTTTTTGCAATGGAATGCTTCAATAAAGTTCGATGGCAGACAATATAATATGCTTGGATATCTAGTGATGTGATTGTCAACAACAAGACGAGAAATAAAATTGACACGCCAAAAATATGCTCCTTTTAAGTTTATTTACAGAATATTTTTCCATATTTTCGCCAAGGATAAGAAACTGATCCCATGCATATCTGATTCGATCTACATTCGTATGTTTGCGTAAAATCTTCACTGTAAAGGAATCTACATAATCAGAATCAGCGAGACGCTGTCGAAATACGAAACCATCTGTTGTGTAGTAGTCGTATTTAGATGTTCTTTGCGTGCGACAAGCACAAAAATCGTGACATAATATCGATGACGTGTTACAACTCTTTATAGCCCCAAAAATCTTTTCATACTCATTGGCCTTCAGTGCCTTAACTGGCGTCGCCTGTAAGCGTTTTTCGTTCTTACGGATCGAGTAAACTCGCTTGAGAGGAAAATCGAAATAGATTTTTTCCCCGTCGACGTCCGAAAGATATTAATTTTGAAATATAACGAGCAGTATCGCGAGAAACCAATACCCTAACGCAATAAAACGTATGAAGCGAGTATTATTCGCATGATCAAATTTCCTAATAAGTTGGATCCAACAACGTGTTCAATGTGGCGAGGGCTAATACCTCCCATCTCGGCCGCGCCCGTCACTCCTGTGTGTGCCCGGCCAAGCATTTAGAGCCTCCACTCCATTATATTTTGTTTAGTTCCTTACAAAATTCGACCCTGATGTACTGAATTTAGAAAAAAAACCTTTATATTCACATGAGGGTAAATTTCCCTTCCGTGAATCGGTAGAATTGTTACAAATGAGTCATGCTGATTACATGATTGCGTAACCCGTACCTACTACCTATTTGAGGTATCGTTTCATTGCATTTTGTAATTATGCTGTTGGTTTCCGTGAACTGGGTAATAAATTACAATTAGGTACGCTACCAACAATACAATTACTTGCAACTGAACTCTATAATAACAACGTGTCGGTTCATTTTATACTATTAGCGATAAAAATGCTTATTTTATGAATAATGTATGATATTATAAATTAATTTTAAACAAAGTTAAAGAATTGTGCGGTATGTAGATACTTGGTACAAGCATCCCTTAGTTTGGGACCATACAGTGGCTGTTTTTGTCTGGCGGTATCTACACTTCTAGATGAATTCGTGTGACATATGTAGGTTTTCATAAACGATTGCGGAAATCGAACATGTGGGCCCGGCCTTTACTTCCAAATATTCCTTGAATAGTCAATGGGTGTTCACACTACGTGTCATTCGTCACACAGATTCGAGGCATGAAATGTCAGGACATTACTTGGGGCTGCGGTGGGGCGCGGCAGTGACAGGGCGCGGTCACTCACGACCACAGTCGTATATCGAATCGTATTAGTTATTACCTATTACATTAACGCACAATAAACCGCGGGAATGTTTAAATTTTTTATTCCATGATTACTTTTTTATTGGCAAATAGGGTGGCTAATATTTACAGATCAGTAATACAATGTAAAGCACATGTAGGTATAGATACCTGCATGTGCTTTACATTGTACTTTATTTGGACATCTTACCAAGGAAACTCATTGGTGAAATCTATCTAGAAGTTACCTAGGAGCAGGTAGCTTAGATAATAGCCCGCTAGATCCTATCATCTTAATGAAAGATATTGAGTAATTTATCCAAGAGTTTATAAATTTGAATATTTTCAAATCCAATTACCATAAAAACGCTTTCGATATGAATCCGTAAAAAAGTAGTATCGAAACGTTGTCGGAATTAATACAGCAAATAACATTCAATTTGCGTGCGGGTATCGGCCGGACGGAATGGCGAATAGGATTGAAATATTCAGATTACGTTACCTTCGGTGTCATTTATAAACTTTTTAAATTATTTTTGGATATTTTTTGGATATTATCTTTTTATGTTTAAAAGGAGTCAATCGGTCAATTACTGGTTTTGTTATCGCCAGGCAGTTTTCTCTATAGAACTGTTATGAAATTTTTGGTAGGTAAGTAAGTTCAATAATAAGATATTGACAAAATGTTATAAATTGATATCCGTTTTACAGCTTTGATTACCAAGACAGACAAAATATTTACGTGGCGTCGGGGATTCAAACTATAACTAATTAAGACGTATTTGAAATGGAGAACAGAAACTGCGGTGCTCTTTCAAGATCATCTATAAAACAAATTCAAACGATAATATATATTGCTCAAGAGAAGCTCGTCACAAATTAATTATTCATCGGAGATTAGGAAAGTGTATTCGAACCTGAATCATTTACTTGTTATTTTATTAATGACGGCGAGACACTTAAAATGTCTTGATGTACGCGGTTGCTGGTACAAGCGTCCATTTCCGCCCACGCGATCCTCGCATTAAGCGAGTTTGTCAAAGCCGTTCAATAAGTAGAGGACGTCGTACTTCGATTACTAGAGGCTTTATTTGTTACTATGTAAAGTTATTTGTTAACGCAGCATATGATGCGTCCGATGTTAAGCAGTTACCGCCGTGTTCGGCTAGGTAGGTATATGTTGTTTGTGCCTTTGACAGCAACCTTATGGTCTATGGTTTGGTTGAAGGCTTAACATGAAAGAGTACTAGGTAATCTTAAGGTCAATTTTCATTATTTTTTTCATATAACTAAGTCGGCAAATTAGCTTACGACCTGCCTGATGTTAAGCAGTTACCGTAGCCTATATACAGGTTGAAACAGAAAGGGTAGACTTTTTTTTTCAAAACTTAACTTTGAAATTCTAGAGGAAACTTGGAAAACAAAAGGTGTTACAGGGATACATACAGCTGTTGACAGATTTCATAAGTCTACAAAACCTTTAGTACTTCAACTGTCCCACAAAGCCGATAATTTTAAATTTACAAAGTAAAGTTGCAAAAAAGATTGTATAACCCTTTCTGTTTCACCTATTATAGTACATGCTTGCGATATAAAGGCATTGCTAGTACGTTGCCATCCTAAAGAGAGTGGGACAGAGGGATAAAATATACTAAATTAAATTTAGTCGTCATCTCCATGGTAGCTATAGTATTGTATATTAAAGATAATAAGGTATGACGTAAACCAGTTCGATCATATTCTTGCAACTCCTATTATAATTTCTTTTGATTGAATTCGCACTAATTCTGAGACATTGTTTTTACCCAGATTTGAGAGTGTGTGACGGGCTAAGTCTGAAAAAATCTGTTGTAACGGAACCAAATAAGGGTATTAACCACAGCAAATTAACTTGTTTTATTTTAATTTCCTTAATGATCTCCCATCAAATCCAATAGGTACCACAAAACATCTGTTATGCTTCTCCTATGACTACCGAAATCTGACCGGCTTTTACTGACACAATTTAGGCTAATAACAGTTTTTGTGACACTAAACACGAAAAAAGCTTTTCCCGTTTAACGGAGCGTAAATGTGTACTCCATGTTACCGCCACCCTTAAGCAGACATTATTAGGGGGGAGGCACACGGTGGACGTAAAATTTTGTAGCGAATTTTTCCTCTAATACTGTTAAGCTATAGAGTCTAGGTCACGTTGACGACATAACTTCTGTTGAGGGTAAAATATTTGGGGGAGAATAGATGGCAGCTTCTGAAAATTATCTAGGTACTACATTGTTTTGAAATTGTATGACAATTACAATATAAAACTGTATACTCGTAATAAAGGTGAAAGCCTCAAGTTCTATCATTTGTATCAAAATCGAAGACTGAAGTCTTTTCCCAAACATTGCGTCGAAGTTTCTTTTAATCGTAATTAGCAATATTTTGTAAGCCGACACAAAGGAGTGTTGGCCCGGGTCGGTCGGCTTTTAAACAAAAGCGGTCGGCGAGCTGCGCCGAACGCACTACAAAGGGCTTACTTACGGTTTAAATGTCGCCGCCCTCAAAATTTGTTTCATTAAGCGGGCAAGCCGAAAATTTTCTTTTCCTTTTACACTGTCCCAGATCCCGGTAACTGGATTTAACGTCAAATATTTCATAGCTCTCCGTTTACTAAAGATATTTTTTTATAAATAAATAACAAAGGGTGAAATTGTAAGGTATCGAATGGGAACACCAGGTTATTTTTATGAAAGGTTTTCGTTTGAACAGCCCGACCGGGGTTGTTTAGTAGGTATAGACTTTTAATCTTCCACGAATAAAACCTGCTTGTATACCTATATTTTACAGTAGATATGTACGTAAAGATTTTGATACAATAATAACAGAATTACAAGATAAAATAAAATGACCAACGAGAGTGGTTATCCAAATTTTAATAGTGTTATTAAACAAAGGCAGTTTCCGAGCACAATGGATACCTGTGCGTAAGGATAAAAGGATAGAGGATTACCGCCATCAAAAGCACACCAAGTGTTGTTCTTGATATAACAAGGTTAAATAAAAAGCTGTTCTCCGAACAAAGCCACGTACGTGAGGCAAATTATTTATGTATTGCCGCGGTCGGTCTAATTACGGGAGGCTTTTGTTCTTGCAGCCCCCGCCCGCGGCCGCCAGCCGCACTTTACTTTCCATACCCTTCCATATACTATTGGAGCGAACGTAGCTTAGATAACAATAATGTAATGAGCTTGCGGTCCCCTAAGAATCAAACCGCTTCGTTAACTTTAGTTTTACTTAAATGTCCTTTCCTAGGATTAAATTACAGCAGCAGATTAATTTTCCATTTTAATTGTTTGTTACTGAATAACCTGTATTGAAGCATAGACGGGAGTCTGTAGCATTGGGTGTAAATTTAACTTGGCAAGCCATTTTTTTCAATTTTAGTGAAAACATTATTATGAACATTAAATAAAATTAGTGTCCATATTTGAAACAGCCGCTCGGTGATCATAAATGAGTATATAATGTGAAATAAATTCGAGTTCATTTTTTAGAAGCAAGTGTCGAAAGGTGAGTCAGAAATATTAAATATGCAACGAGAAAAATATCATAAACATTTATGATGCCTTAACATCCTTACGACCCCCGCACGTGGGTCGTCGCGAGCCTGCGTTGAGGATCCGGCGAAAGAAGTGGCATATGATATTCACACGCAATAAATATTAGAAGAGGTGCAGTGATTGCGAGAACAGGTGTCGGTACGAAGGAGCAGCGGACATAAACTGGCCCCAGCTTTTTATTCAGACGGCCATTTTGGAAAATTTGCCGACTTCGCAGGTTTTTTACTGTGCACTCTGGGGTAACGTTTTATTACCCGCCCGGGTTCTTATTTAGTCTCCACAATATCTTATTTCGGGGATTATTATGTTTATGAATATATTTTGTCTTTCAGTAAATAATATTAAAGTTGGTACCTGAGTAACTTTTATGCATTCATACAATGCCATTACACATTATCAAATACGTATAACTTGCGCTTCTAAGCAAGTCCAAATGCTATTCCGATATTTGTTTGTATACCTAAATCTCTATTGTAAGCGCTTTGGATCTATCTACGTGTTAACTAATAAATGGGGTCCGAGAGATACAATGACGACTGATAGTGATGGGTCATGTCTAAGCATTTATAACGGCTACGCGAAGCGCCCGCATAGCGAGCGATGAGCGATGGACGAGCGAAGCGTGAGCGATTGTCACAGAAGTGATGCGCGCCAAGCTATACGGGGAGGTAGCGCGCGGTCGGAGGGACCCCAGCGCACCCCGCGTACATACCCCCGTTATCGATTGCCCCAGTTGAGAGCGGGGCGGAAGTAATGATAGAGCAGGATGCAACCACTGCCCGATCCGATGGCTAACTCCACCTAGTAACTGTAGTGCACTACACAAATGTTTGTCCAAGATAATATTTAATCTTCCATTTCATTCCTAATGCGATTCTCGATAAAGTCTTTTTAAAGTACGCTCACCGATATAATAGTCTCGGGCTCGCTCTCTGTTTGCTTCCTTTCGCGATGCGAGCCGTAATTGCGTATCGGATAAATATTTATATTGCAAAGTGAAAATAAAATAAATCCGCGTTACTAATACAGCCCTCTTCAGATAAATTAGGCGAAAGTTTGAACCATCAAAGTAAACAACTTCACAAAGTCGAGCGTGGAAGTGACATCCTGCTTATATCTATCTGAACGGAACCCGTAATAGCTTCCTCAATCTCGGCGTCAAAGTTCTCATAAGGCGCTTCTTAACTAAGGCGTTAAGGAAGATAGTTAGTGAGAGGCCTTCGGCTGGGTCTTAAAACTTGGCCGAAACTTGCGTAACTCGATCTTCACGATCCGGCGCCGGGCATCAATGCGACGATAACTCACAATACGTTATTAGCATAATAATCATAATTGCTTGACCGAGATGATTGGTGACGTCAGCAAAATAAACCAATTTCACGCCTTTAATCTTATCGATCTAAACAAGCATCATTCACGAGGCAAATAAGCCGTGTTACGTCAACATAAAGGCCATTGTTGTATAAGTTGCGTAGAGCACCGAAATGGCGATTCGGTGTCCATCGTAAACCGGAGTTCATAAGCCATGGCGTTTCAGACCTCGCGTCCATAATCAGTTATATCGATTTTGCGATAAAACGCGTCCGACAAGAGTGTCTTCTTCGCGGGGCGGTAAATTGCAAAGGAATCTGAGCCGGCGTTCACATCCAATGATAATAAAGTGTAAAAAGACTCGCCGTTTTAACGTCCACTTTATGGACACTTCCGGAGGTTCGTATGGAGGTCCAGGATGTGCCCAGATATATGGTGGCTGTTAAACTTCTTCGTCTATCGCTCGCGCTCTTTGTCGCCATCCGATCTCTCGAACGGTATAAAAGCGCTTCACACCGTTCTATAAACTTGTTTCACGGCAATTTTATCATCGCTTCTAAAAAGTAAAAGTGCAGAGTGAATTTTTTTATCTAACATAGTCGGAACATGCGTACGACTCGCCGGACGTTAAGCAGTTACCGTACCTAGTCTAATAGATGCTTGCAATACCAAAAGCTTGCACGTTATTGACCTAAAGAGGAATGGGGCCGAGGGAAAGAAAGGGAAAGGGAGAGGTTAAGGCTTCCGGCTCTCTAACTCATCGCACGAAACGGGGCTATAATAACTATTTTACACAGACCTTCCGTGAGTGGGTGGTGCTACCCTAGACGAATAAGACTGGTTAGAATGGTCAATTGGCTATGGCTCTACCGTCGTAAATTTTATTGTATAATTAGAACGGTTCCCCGTGAAAACAGATTCAATATCGTAAAACAAAGTCTCCTATTTAAAGTAGATCGGTCTATAAAATAAACTTGAGAATCCAATTAAGAAATGAGCGGGGAACGGATTTATTCCAGTCTCACTTTATTAACGCACATGACAATAAAACGGGATACTCAGACTTTGTGTACTTGATTCGTGCTTGTGTGCAATTAAAATAAAACTGTTACTGTCCTATCAAAAATAGTGGGTCACGAGTTGTTTGGTTTAGGAAAATGTGGCTTTCCTTAAAGGAAACGGTTCTTTCCAGGGATGCTAGCCCTGTGTTCACAGGGGAGATTAGTATCCAGTCTATCTGAGGTTGACACGCCAAATGCACTATCACGTTTATATTGCTTGAAAGGTAGACAGAATTGCACTGCAGTGACTCACATTTGAATTTTGTGCCTATACGCTTTAGGGGGCGAGCCTATTGACATCAGGTATACTGACATTCTTCCTTAATGCGGATTTGCATTGAAAAAAAGGATACATGGGAATATTAGGAACTACAAAAATAATTTGTTATAGTTATTCACGTGGTAACATTTTGCAGAGTTTTTTTTTTTCAATATGAATGTTTCTTCAGTGCAAAAGAAGGGTGGAAACGACAGACACTATGGGCTCATTCACGACAACTTACATCATTATTTTCTGAAAAGCGGATATTCTAAATTTGTTTTTAATTTTAGAATGTTCTTGAATTCGGGGATACAAGCGTGTATAAGAAAAGTTCTGATTTGAAATATTTCTAGTAAAGTGATTATTAAGTGCTTTCCGCATCTGTGGCAAAAATATTCAATGGTGAGTCCTACGTTCCATCTCATAGGAGCAGCGTTTATGGCTATTAAAATTTTACGAGTGAGCTGGCGAATAAATGCCAGAATTAGGTTAAGGAGTACCTATCGTGGGCTCGGCTCGCGTGTATAGGAATAGCACGCCCTATTCAATGCTAATTTAATAGTAAAAACAATTACAATCTTTCTTTCCTCGGAGTGAATAGAATGTGGGTTATAAATAATAAAAAATAGGTAAGTAACGATAAGTTGCACGAGCTTAAATCGACAAGCTTTTTTTTTCGCTATAATTCCCTGTTCATTTCTTAGGGCTGCATTGACTCGTCTGTCAATGTTGTCTTTCGCAAATAATGAAATCTGCCTATATGATGTGGAGTAAGAACCTAACCAGGATATCCAAGATATATTTTATCAAAACAGTACCTCCAAAGAAGCCAGCATTATTATTTTCTAGTTTGACTATAAACATCAAATAACTTCGAAATAACATAACAAACAATTAACATAATGTCTACCTACACACATGATAGATATCTGCATATTAAACTTTGGCACTAAAACATCTCCATTTCAATGTATGTGCAGAGGGCGGTAAAGATCAAGTTCTAATTGAATTTAATAATTACTTTGCGACATTTATGGACCGTATGCACTCCGTTGTTTAAATTAATATTATGTGTAAGCAATTAAATTTAAATAAATAAATGGGATTAAATCAATTAATAAATGGGATTAAATCAATTAATAAATGGGATTAAATATGCAAATAAGTAATTGTTTACTTATTAACTTGTATTGATTGTAACCATACCGCACCATGATATTAAAGCAGGTACGTATTATGAAATCGGAGACAACAAATGTACTAACGTATACAACGTTTAAATACCTCAAAAACGCAAGCGTCCAATTATGTTTTATTGTAATAAATTGATAATATGGCAATTTATTTACTAATTTCATAAATTATTTTAAAAGTTATTAATAGCTTTCAGTGTACACGAAAGAATTTGTAATAATAAGACATTATTACAAATTCTTTGGTGTACACCGATGAATATGCACGCGCCCCGCTTAGGATATATGTATATTCTTATTCTTTCTTTAAAAATATGGCCCACCCAACTTAATAGGTATTTCGATATGACGTGTTGTGTTCATCTAGGTATCGGTCCGTCCAAAGAGAATACAATACTACGTAAGAGGTCCGTCACTCACAAAGTCACAATCGGCATGAGGCAAATAACAAAAAACCTATATTTTTTTAAAAAAACCATAATCGATTCGACTCTAGCTCGATCGTGAGCAAATTAGTTTCAGGTTTCGATTTATATCAATAGCACGTTATATACTCAGGTGTTAAAGCTAAACTCGATACAATTACTGTCACCTAAACTTCTGAAATTCATGAGAGGACAACTCATTGCGAAGAGTGTTAGTTAAATGAAGTTTCAGTTTATTACTTTGACAAGAATTGATTGTTTTGCTTGCTCCTAGTAAATTCTGAGCTCGCTGAAATCTGAAACGAGTCGGTGTTAAACGGAACATATTTTTCATAGGGAATATTTTAAATGAAAATTATGCTTTTAAGAAAAGTAGGTGCAGTTTATCTTAATTAAATAATTGCTTTTGCAGATAAGTGATATCCTACTAATATTATAAATGTGAAAGTTTGTGAGTGTGGATGTATGTTTGTTACTCTTTCACGCAAAAACTACTCAACGGATTTGGATGAAATTTGGAACACGGATAGTTTATAACCGGGATTAACACATAGGATACTTTTTATCCCGATAATCCCGAAATTTTTGTTAAGTTAAATACTACGCGGACGAAGTCGGTGGGCACAGCTAGCATATTATGAGTAAAATAATCTTCAAATAAGTGTATGACCCGCCTAATGTTAAGTAGTTACCGTAGCCTATAGATGCTTGCCATACCGACGGCATTGCTCGCACGGGACCCGCACCCGAATGGGAGTGGGACAGAGGGAGGGTAAGGGAGGCTGTTGAACTTCCGGCTCTCTCACTCATAATACGAAACGATGCTATAATAACTACTTACATTACGTCTATTTTGTGATAGGGTGGTACTACTCAGTTGAATCAGCCCGTATACGAGCTGTGGTTATTTGTCTACAGATTGGCTTTACCATAAAAAATGTATGATATCGTATTTATATAAATAACTAGCTGAGCCCGCGACTTCGTCCGCGTGGATTTTAACTTAACAAAAAACCCGCTCCAGCGTTCTGAGCCCGCGCGACAGAACCCATTTTTTTAAATGTTGTTTTTCTAAAATTAAAGTAGCCTAAGTTACTGCTTATAACATCAGCTATCTGAAGTCAGTGAAAGTCCCGTCAAAATCGGTCCACCCGTTTCGGAGATACTCTTTGATTTCATGTGTTTTTATTTTTGTACGCGGAACCCTAATTGTTTTTCTAAAATTAAAGTAGCCTAATTTACTCCTTATAACATCAGCTATCTGCCAGTGAAAGTCCCGTCAAAATCAGTCCAGCCGTTTCGGAGATTACCCGGAACAAACACACAGACAGACAGACAGACAATTTTTTTTAAAATCGCGTTTTTCCTATTGGTGTCGTATGTACGTTCATATGCATTTAGTGATAAGTGGTTATTTTGATATTACAAACAGACACTCCAATTTTATTTATTTGTTTCGATAATTTATTTGTAAAGGTTAGGTACTATCCGCATCAAGCGCACCTGTCGTACATAAACTCCTTTGCAAATAAACAACGCAAATATAACACAACGGTGCACCTTTCGATAGATTTTCAGCAATTTTGTGAGCGGCGAGGCGCTTCGGCATTCGAGACACGCGCCTCTTTTCTTTGTTTCGGCGTATAACGAGATATTGTGATTCCCCGCCATTACGACACCGCATACACAGATGATGCGAATATCAAACACCGCGTTAGATACACGTTTTCTTATTAAGAAGAGGTACACACTGAATAATAACAACGTTATTGACTTTGTTCTATAGTTATTGGATCGGATGTTTGCACGTTCGATGTTGGGATGATAAGGTAATGAATGTTGGGTGATAGTGTTAATTTGTACTATGAGGGTATATTATTAGAACTAGTAAAAGCAATAAATAGGTAGATAAGTTGAAATGTAAAAAAAAAAAGAAATTGTTGTGATCCTAGATTCAATTTTCTGGCAGCGCGTAGTTTTATTTTGTACCTACTTTTTGCGAGGAAATTGTAAGTGTTGCTCCCTTTGCCTCAATATTGAAAAATTAACGACCGTAAGGTATCATAATTCTGGTCGCATATCACTGTTTTACAATCACCCTTATTGAAGTAAATTAGTTCCAGCTTGCTTAGCTCACAAGCTTACATTATACGAGTCCATTCTAAGCTACACAGTGATATTTAATATTCGTCACAGACAGGTATAATCCCTGGAATCGGCCACAAACCGACGCCAGCAAGCGTCACGACTAGGGTTTCCATGAAAGGTGAAAAATGTGGACTAAAAATATTTCGTGATAATATTGAACATGATACTTTGTAATCCATCGACTCTTTGGCTGATCCATCTTTTAATATTACGACGTTTTGGTGTGGTGTAGACTTATTGATTTTTATACCATTAGCGTTTCCAACGAAATAATACTTCGACAATTGATTGTCTCGACCGCATGCTATATATAAGTTCTAGTCTCTATTATAGCCTAGACATTGCATCAGATTGAAACAAATGTAAAGCTCAAAATCTAGAATCTAGGATTTGTCTTCGAATTTTCATTTGATTCCGACCTTTGACGTTCGCCTATTTCCCTTTCGGTGTAATATTACCGGAAGTTTCGTTGAGGTTTAAACCGCGGCTTTATTGTTAAATACTAATTGTCGATCCTGGCTTACAGAACTAATAGTTGTTGGAGACATACTCAAATGGATGCCCTAGCCCCATTAAAAAATATATTTTTAATTTTCATATCTCAGTCGTTCATACTTCTGTTAACAATACCTACTTATTTATACTTTAAAGATACCTTAAAATTAAATCCTGGAAAAATTGAGATACTTGGCCACGCTAGTCTCACGACGCGCTAGAGAATCCGGTGTGGTTAGAAGCACTGCATGTGCTTCGTAAGACAGACGCTTTATGTTCTTAGACATAAGACTGTGTTTATGAATAATTTGTGTGGGGTGACGTCTACATCATATTTACTTATAATATGCATTCGCTGGTGTCTTTACAATTAATATTTTGTCCTTACACGTACGAGGAACGATTGAAAGTATGATCTTGTAAAAAAACAATACCAATAAATTGTCTAGGAGACAAGAATAAAAAATCATCAAAAAACTTTTACACAAGTGTGCATGTCAATTGTTTCCAATCACATTAATATCAGATTCTGTTTATTTTGTCCCAGTTTTAAGTTTGTTACAGAACAAGTAAATCGAAATATTAAAAAATACATAATTAAATCTTACATTTTATTTAACTTCTACCCTCCTATTTAAAGCTACCTAGTAAAAACCATATTAAAATATTTAATTATTAGAGGCTCACACGAGTTGTTGGCATCCGATATCTCCATACGGTTACGCAACGCTCGTTATGTAACCCAGATAAGTAAGGGTGAAATCCTATCTCATTTGCGCCCTTGGATTAAAATTAAATTTTATAACCCGTCAGCAAATCGGGTCGCAGTCGAGAATGGGTTAAATCTGCCGAGTACGAGCTAAAACATTTAGCTCGTACTCGGCAGATTTTTTTTTATTCGGCAGATTATTTGTATTATAACTGTAAAGTTTAAATTTAAGGGACTTCCAGACAACTAATCGGTACTACTTTCGTACCAAGACCTTATGCATTAAGGAGGTTTAAAAAACCTTTCAGTTGAACGCCTTACAGATGAATGCTGAATATTCGCGGCTGTATCTTACGATATTGTGCCAACATATTGTAAATTGTGACTTGCGGCTGACCGCACAAGAGCTCATTGCATAGTCTGAACAAACCTCAGTCTGAAACAATGTAATTTAACGTGAATACGTAAATATTATCTTTATTTAGATTTGTATTATAGGTGTACTAAGTCATCTTTCGCAGAAATTAATTACAAATATTGATTATTAAAGTAAGATAATATTTGAAGCTAAAATAAATGGATTAAAACAAGCTTATCTACTAATTTAAAACACTAGTGGAAAAAAATAAACATTTTTAAAGATATAATACACATGGCATAGCATGATGCGGCCATCCAAAAATTGGTCTCACAACACGAACCAGATTATGATTGCAAATACTAAACCAAACGTCTCGAGGCATAAACATAACAGTATAATAACTACGTCGAGCAAAAGAGGGGACAATAAATACGGATAACCTCTACAAGTCGGATGTCGATACTATAATAACATGTAAAGACCGAAAGAGGAGGAAAATAAGGCAATCACATTGTATCACAACTGGTACACGCGTCGGATAATTTTCCTTGCAGATATAAATCATGCATCAATATATGAAGATCCGATATTGTCGGGAAAGTCGTGAGAGACGCGATCACGCTTCGCCGAGCACCTTGCTAAGCCGTTTAGCATTCCAAGATTCGATGTTGCCCTTCCTTCTTGTGTTTTATAGAAGGATTTCCATGCGATTTTGTTAGACAATTTAGCACAGAGTGTGAGTGACATAAGACTATAAGACTCATAATGGCCAAGTAGACAATAAAACTAAAAAACGTATTTTTAGTGGAAATCTGTTATATTGTTTTCTTATATTTACGCGAATACTACACATTGAAATAAAACTATTTTACGGATTTTATCGCGTTTATTAACTTTATGTTCCCGACGTTTCGGTTGCTTCGAGACCTTCGAGACCTCGAGACACTGTGAGCACTTTCTGCGTGGATCGGACCGCAAATAACAACTAAATATGAGGGTACCCAGTTACTAACTATGACATCAGGACGTCTAACACCTCAGTCCCCCCGTGACCATGTCTGCTGTAAAGCAACCGAAACGTCGGGAACATAAAGTTATTAAACGCGATAAAATCCGTAAAATAGTTTTATTTCGAAATCTGTTATATCCTACTAATATTATAAATGTGAAAGTTTGTGAGTGTGGATGTATGTATGTATGTATGAATGTATGTATGTTTGTTACTCCTTCACGCAAAAACTACTGAACGGATTTGGATGAAATTTGGAACGCAGATAGTTTATAAGCGGGATTAACATATAGGATACTTTTTATCCCGATAATCCCGAAATTTTTGTTACGTTAAATACTACGCGGACGAAGTCGGGGGGCACAGCTAGTTATTAATATTTATAGTCTCATAATTTTTATATCATAATTTATTTCAGATTAAAAATCCATATTATTATGGCTTTAAAACACTGTGTTAGTAGGTACATAAAATAAGATACAACAAAAACAATATAAAGGCATTTTATATATTATGTAAAATTAATATTGAACAATTACTCACTAAATTCTACAGTCACATATTCTTGTAAGACTTCACTCAACCCAATTCAACGTATTACATTCAATTACCATGGATCTATGCAAAAACACTGTTTATTTATATGTACTAATCGTCATCTATATACATTCAATAGCTTTCTACACTATTCATGGGTGCCTACTTTCACAGGAAGGCGTGAAATAGAGCAGTTAATATACATTTAAATCATGTTCATGTCTTGCGTGACTTTAAATGTTTCCGAAATGCGTTATTACAGTTCCGAAAGCGTTTGGGAAGCGGCGCTCAAGTTGAATAAATTGTAGAATAATATTACGTTCGGGCTCTTTAAGTCACTTGGATAGAATTTTTCTTTGCTCTTACAGGTGAACACTGAAAGGCTGTTTCCTTCGGGAACGGTACACGGAAATGTACTACAGGCGGTGACAAAATCGTGAAAGCTCAAGCCAAACTAGTTTACAGAAGCGAAAGTACCAAGCCATGCTCGCTTCATAGAGGTACCTAACAATTTAGTTGCGAGATTCTGCTTTTAAACGGAACTATACGCGCCAAAAATATTTAGAAGCTGCTTGAATGGCCTGAAGATGCTTAATATGTGTGTGTGTCAATTCATGGTAGTGTGTGTAATGTTTTATTTATTATTTGAATGTATTTCTAATTATTATAATAGAAAATATTAGCATTCTGCACTCCTTATCTATTTAAACTATAAGTGTGCCTAATTTTATACTCCTCCGTCAACGCAATTTTCGTATTAAGCGTTTGAAAGTTTTTCCTCCACGTATTAATATATAGATAAAATAATTATTACGCTATTATTGCAATCATCTCAAAAACTAAAGGAATACAAAACTGGAAACTTTATACCGAGGACGTTCATGTGCTGAGGTAATGTTTTCTTGTCTATTATACCCCGGTCGGTTATTACTTACAGGCGGTTACCGGGATGGAAGGTAAAGGCTAAGATCACGCGATTCATTTCTCTAATTGCATCCAGCAGCGGTTCTCTCCGTCTAGGATTCACGGTTCATGAAACAAGACAGTAGAAATAATAGGCCAGTTAAAAAAATTCCAACAGCAAACGGTAAAGTTTCATAAAAGATAACAGGGCAGCTATTGTCTTATGAATAAGTCGCTAAGTAATAACAAATTTTATTGAAGTTTCTATAACATAAAAGTAAAATAAATGTTGTTATATTTGTAAACTCTTCTTTGACTTCCTGGGTTGGTTCTTGCCTTCTTGTTTAGTAGTAATAAGAAAGTGATTTGTATCTTTTTATCGTAAGTTTATCTATTTGTATAAAAACCTATTTACTTTCAATATTTAGTGAATTCTTAAGACAGAAAAAAAACGAAATCGTCATTTTATGTCAAATTGGCAGGCTTGTGAATTCACAGTTCACAATATTTTAATAAATTTTGTTATATTTTTACATCTAAATTTCATAAAATGGCAGTGTTCGATATATTCAATCCGCTAGCTGGCATCACCCCGCGTTTTACGGAAGAACAACTCGAAGACATGATACGATGGTTCGACGAGAAGGCAAAGCCATTGCTGATAATAAACGATGGAGAACCGACCAATGTAATATCCATTGAACAATTCAGAGAATTTTTGGATTTAAAGAAGTAGAGTATCCTGTGGCCTAGCACCTTAGTATTTAATAATATCTGCTAATTACGTACCTCTTAATTTGTAGACAACAATATCGCTGTAATTTCTCAAATAGGATATAGTTTGGCAGAATGGAACCAATCCATACATACTTCTTTATACGGAAACCAACCTTCAACCACTTGCACTAGGGTTGGTTTTGGTCATTGCCGTAACTAGAGCGGTGCCAGCGGTGGTCAGGCACAGGGCACAGGCCTTATAGGGGTGCAGAAAAGATTAGACCAGGGCCAAATTTTCAAGTTTTCAAGGGCGCAGTTGTAGGAGCTCGCACCGATCGCATAAAAGGCTTCTTACGGCACCTGGTTTTGGTCAGCAATACTATATCGAGTTGTACCCTGCCTGTAACTATGATCTCAGACCTATAAGCATTGCCTGTAGTGTTTAGGTGTAGGTCTATAAGACATTTTCTTAGTCACATACATTTAAATATGTTCGAAGTGTCGGACAGACGCAAGTTAATTCACTACTGAGAGTATTTACGATTTAAATAGGTTAAAGTTTGTAAGTAGTTACTTTAAAAAATTACAGATTTCATAGAAGAAGCTTTAAATATCCCGGATATGGTGAAATTATGACGGAAGCCGAAAAACTAAAAGCTGGTATCACACGAGTGCTGACAAAGGAACAATTCATTTATATTTTGGACAAATGGGTGGTGGAATCAGAAATAAGACATGAATTATTGCTGGCATTTAAGGTACCTACTTATGTATATATGAGTTTTAATAACGCTTCTAACAAAATAATGGTAGAGGTAATCTAAGTCGTAAGGGTAGTCCAGGAATGTCGAGATTGGTCTACTTATAATAATTTCCTCAAGGGAAACCAATCTAAGAGTGGTTACAAAAGTTTATAAACAAATAATTACCACCCCCAATAATTATTGATGAGGTGATATTTTTGCAGATTTTCGACACAGAGAAAAGGGACTTCTTAGAAATAGACGAAATCCGTGACATAGTAACTACATACGGTGATGTGTTCAACGCGGCAGAAACCCGGGAGCTGCTGCGAGATGCTAACGTGAGGGGCGATGGGAACGTCTTCTATGAGAACTTCATCGAGAGCTTGTTCAGTGTCGCCCCCGAGTTGTACGATATAAAGGTACTTACTATCGACAATCTATATATATATATATAACTCAAAGGTGACTGACTGACTGACTGACATAGTGATCTGTCAACGCACAGCCCAAACCACTGGACGGATCGGGCTGAAATTTGGCATGCAGGTAGATGTTATGACGTAGGCATCCGCTAAGAAAGGATTTTGATTAATTCTAGCCCCAAGGGGATAAAATAGGGGATGAATAATCCCGAAATTGTTAAGTTAAGTTACACGCGGACGAAGTCGCGGGCACAGCTAGTACCTTATATGCGGGCTGTCTAAACTGGGATAGTACCAACCTCTCACAGAAGAGACAGCAAAAACCGACACGATAAAAAAGGCGTAAAGTAGTGAATATAACTGCGTGTCGTACGATGAGAGGGAGAGTCAGAAGACTAACCCCCCCCCCCCCCACCTTCCTCCCACTATCCGACTCCCTTTAAGTACAGCAATTTGGTATTGCAATAAACTATAGGCTAACTATCTGATTCACATCAGGCAGGTTGTAAGCTTGATGGCCGACTTTTACATAAAACAAATCTGACTGACACGGCTGACAAGGAAGGTTTTCAAGTTTCAAGCAAGTATACGATGGAAAAGATAGTTTTCAGTGTCCTATTTGAAGGTATATCTCCGTCCCTCTTCGTTCATAATCAGATCATAGGGGATTTGACTTCTACTCTTGCTTCATTCGTGTAATTCTTTTCGTGCCCTGCTCACGTTTGGTGCAACTAAAATGATTTCAGACTAATTATCTATACGAGGACCCTGATGAAGATCCGTCCGTACCCCCGGAACCTGTAGTGGAAGAAGAACCACCACCACCTCCACCGCCACCGCCGCCGCCGCCACCGCCACCGCCAGCCAAAGAAGGAAAAAAGAAAAAGAAATAGTACCTTTCCATGTCGTATGTTCTGTATCGCCTGCCATGATTTTGATTACATTTTATTTTGTGACTATATATATTTTTATTTATTACTTAGTATTTGTAACCATTTCAATTATTTATTGGCCACCGTAACAGCGCACATAGTTTTCTCCATAAGGAATACTTTTTGAGAATACTCTTGCTTGTTCAAGTTGTTTAAAATTGCAAAAGAAAAGAAATATAACAAAACACATAAACTATATAGACTCTAAAAGACCCCAATTCTGCCAGATATTTATAATATACCCAGTAAAGATTTTCGTGCTAATATTACGGAGCGTCAAAACACGCCACTGTAAGGGCCCACTCGCTTTCATAAGTGTCCATTAGAGAGCCGAGGCTGATACCATGTAACCCTATATATTTGACATTTGGCAAGGCCCTACGGGAGAAAATGGACCTGATAACGGCGCCTCTTTTAGGGTTATATTTATTGTCACATTATCCATGTTTGTGAAGCCTTTGTAGTGTTAAAATATTGTATCATTGTATTGATTTTTACACATATACCCACCCCCATATTAAGAAACATAGATTAGCGGTTGCGTAGTTACACCGTTAGTTACACCATACTTTGTCTACTTCTTTCGAATGTCAAATTACTGATGGCAGAAAGTGATAGTTCGGTATCGGTTCGGCACGTTTATTAATAAGGGGGATAGACTTTACCTGTAGCGTCTAAAATCTTAAATAAAAAATTTCCAAATCAGTCCTTCGCGTCTGTAGATTAACTTGGAAAACTAAATTAAGACGTAAGTTATTATTTACCTTCCAAGATTATCTGGAATATTTTATTAGCGCGAAGAATAAAGTTAGAGCCTAATAGAAAAATACGTTTAAGTTAGAAACTTTCTGAACATTAAATTGAATTCGATTCAGAATATTAAAAAAGCACCTTGGACGTAGTACACTATGTAGGGTGAGACACAACTGTCGTACCTAAAGTAAAATTTATTAGGATCGAGATTATTTTGAAGCCTATAAATTTCAATCTTTACGTGGAATATAGGTATTTTATTATCTAGAATATTTCGCAAAAAACAACCAGTTATTTAGATTGTATGTTTCAATATGTTTGCCAATATGTTTCTTACTAATGTTGGTCACTTATTATAAGCTACTATCTCAATACAATGAATTTTCATATTACTATGAATATGAATTCCTAGACAGCGTTGATTAAAGTTCAAAACAATAGTTTTTGAGCGGGCAGTGAGTGAGTTCGCAATGGAGGGACAGATAGCTGAATCCATTCAGAAAAGCCAGTGGCTCCGCCGTGCAGACTGAGCTTTAAACCCAGATAAGTATCACAGTTCACTCACAGCAGTATTGTAGATTAATTTCACATTTGTATTACTCCGTCGCTGTATTCCAACGGTTAATAACTCTAAATTGAAAATTTAAAAACCCCCGATGCGACGACCTTTTCATCAAATGTATACAATAATCAACAGGAAATCTGTGTAAAAGTATGAGACATTATTTTGTTATGACATTATAATAATTGACATAGAATAAACAACGAATCTTAATATTGATGCCACGGAGCTTTCATTCCTAGTAAAATTATTATCAATTATGATTCAATTTGACGTAATAACTCTGGTTGAGGTGGACGGGAGCAGCCCAACGCTAAATTTATTTTAAATTATATTTGTTCTTTTATATTTTTTCGCAATGGCGGAACAGCGCCCTCTAGAATTATTATAGCGTAATATTCCATGACCATTAACAAAATTTAACGCATGCGCGTATCCATCATTTGAAACGTGACTTATGGAACGTCTTTAGTTCATACACAAATCTTATTATAAAAATTGATAAAATATACTTTTTTCCAGAAACAGGGAATCTTTTCAAATTTATAATATTGTAAAAAGCCAGTTCAGACTATTACGATCATTTAAAAATATAATAAATCTAAATCCAATCATCTCAAATTTTGAATGGATTCGAGCCGTGGAAGTTGGTTTTGGCCTAGAATGTGGCTTTTTTACCTACAAAAGAGCTGATGATCTTCAAACGGCTGAACCGATTTTTATGAAACATAGCTAAGAACACTCTCGATCAGAATACCTATCTAACAAATTAAACTAAATTGAAATCGGTTCATCAGCTTGGGCGCTATGTTGCCACAGACAGACACACAGATACACAGATACACAGATACACAGACACACAGATACACATGTTAAACTTATAACACCCCTCGTTTTTCGTCGGGGGTTAATTAAAATACGACGATTGTCATAAAGTAGCTGGCTTAAGGTCGTATTTTCTTTACGATAGTATCTGGTAATTTAAAGCCACCCTAGCCACCAATTCAGAAAATTTAGGTAGAAACCAACGGTGGGATAAAATCATACTCAAAATAATCAATACAATTTTTAATGAAGATGCCTACCTAGGTACTATATAATGTATTATATTAATAATGAACGATATTTTCCATGGTAGCTTAGTAAATGCTAAAGATAAGGTAACTACTTAACAAAAAAATCCGATGGTATAAATATTTTTCGTTTAATCAAAGGTCAGTTGTTAAAGAAGCCCATAATATCAATTCATTGCGGTAGGTACATCTTCAGCATTTACTAAGGTGCTTGTGGATAATTTTCTTCCAACTCCTCCTATTATTTCGTTCAATTAAATTCGTGCGGGATCTAAGGCAATTTAGCGTTTCCCCGGGATTCGTCGAGAGTATAATGTGTCATGTATAATGTGACTCTTAGAATCGCGATATCTCAGGAATGGTAACTCTTAGGGAAAAAATCACAAAGACCATTTTTGTAGAAACTTTTAAGATCTACAACTTTGGTATGAGGTTTTTTTGATAAAACTTACCGTTTTTGAGAAAAATCCAAATGAACTCAAATTTTGAACTTTGATCCCGAATAACTTCTGTAGCCCACATAGGATCGATGGGGATTTTTAAAACCTTATGTGTAATGGTAAACCCCAGCTCTCCACCAAAATTTGGCTCTCCGGGATTTTTTGTTATTTTATTTATATTATATTTTTATGTCTAAATTGATAATAGTCCGGTATTATATGTATAACACCTTATCGCGCAGTTTCAGCCAGTTTACATTTCATTTAAGTACTAATATTTGTACTACAATTCCAAGTGTTCCGACGGCGGTGCCGGTATAACGTTTATCTCTAAAGCATAATAATGCTTAAGCACAAAACATTTAAGTCGCAGTTTGTGGCGCGATAAGCTCTATCGCCCAACATGACCTCACATCCGGCCTCTTCTGTCTCGCGTAGAAGATACGTATACCGTTCACGTGAACATTATGAACGCGCTTATCAATTTTATAGTTTGTGAATAAGTTCATGGTTTGTGTTCACGTTTTGCGGACAATGGCAAAATTTTTTTGGTACACGAAATAAAGTTGACAAAATTTAATAAGTATTTTTCCATCGTTCTCAGAGTAAAGTATATATAGGTGAGACAGATTTTTTTTGTCAGATTTTTTTTGATGGTCTGGGAGTCACTCGGATTGTCCCCAGTTTATTGTATGGTACACATAGAAGCGAAAACGTCTAAAAGGTCTTTGGTAAACATAGTTCAACGGTTACTTAGTTTAAGACCATACGGTTGGTGTATTCGTCTGTGGATATTTTTATTAAGACTCACAACATTGAAGAGGTAGGTATCCAAAATGTGTCCACTTAAGGGAGATATCTAAGATGTAGAAATTGATATTATTTACAAAAAAATATATTATGTACACAACGTCTAGACAGAGCAAAAGTAATAATTGTAGAAATAAATATGTACGTAGTAATGGTATCGACATGCATTTATATAATTTTACCTAACATCAGTTTAATTAAATAGTAGGTATCAACATTAAGGGCTATCTATACTTGACTACCTACTTACAGATACTGTGTGAGGTCACTTTATTCACAATATCTACTCTATTGATCATATTTAGATTTTTTATTTGCTTTATAACGGTAAATAATTTGCCGATGTTGAGGACTCAATAGTTCATGAAAGAGGGATAAGGTACAATAATATTGTTTCCACGATTTACTTTGTAAGTATTCAGATCCAGACCAGGCGTAACACAGACAGCAACAAACATAAAACAACACGACCATTGAAATAAAACAGTAATGCCACAGGATCGCTCGCGTCGCGCTATGTCGATATCCAGTCCCATTATAGTGAGACCATAAGCTTATAAAATATATATATTCGATAAGAATATAGGAGCTTATAATTATCAAAATGTACCTACTGTTTAAGCACATCACTTTGTTTTTTGTTTATGTTGATTTGTATGGGCAACACTATTCTCTATTTTTTTGTCTATGTTTTTTCTTCACGTAGCATTGTATTCTCTTTGGTAACTTCTAAGACCTGTCAAACAGAGAGCATTGTAAAACCCAATTTTGTTAATTTAAAAGCATATTATAACGCAAAATAAGTAAGATAACGAGGGTTTCTTTACATCGATTATCCTGCGAAAAAGGAAGTATATAATTGCAGATTACGAACATAGACCTACTTATGTATTTATTATCAAATCCAATATCAAATTTCCGTTAAAAATTACCCTTCTTTGTTTGGGTAGAGTGGGTATAAAACCTGTTTCCTTATATGCCTCGAATTAGAAGGCAATGGCCCCTTATTATACTGGTTCAAATCAAAGTGTAGAGATATACCTAACAACTGACAAATGATTGGGTGAAATCATTTGCTGTTTGATGCAAAAGAATGGACTGTCCCACAAAAACCAACCGACCTGGTACCACTAGCCCCATGCAGCGACATTCGCCATTAGTTTACATACAAATGGGTGTCGTTTTACATAATCCATCGTACACGACGGCGGTAATTTGTCCCGTGCCGTACGAACGAACAAATTGATCATGCTGATAATGCATATCCGATGGCGCACTCTGCGGGATGATTCAAATAAAATCACTATTCGCGTTGACGATACGTGACACCTCGCATAACGAAAATATAAGCACAAAACAATGGAAGAACTTTTAATTTTAGTAGGATTTTTTTTGGTATTTTTTTCTACCTATACTTCTTACCGTAAGGTGGGTGAATATACGAGTATAATAATAATATTCATCCGTCTCGTGTTGAGGGGAGGCCCGTGCCCAGGAGTGAAATGTTAAAAGGGCTAAAAAGAGGAGCTGTATTATAACAGAGTTGCAAAAAATCTGGAAAATTGAAATCAAAATTTTTAATAATTGATTGATGATTAGTAATTCTTGTTTTTTTCTCAAACAATTTTACTATGATTTATTCATGTTTAAAACGATTTTTTCGAGTCATATAACGCTGTTTTATTTGACTATCAGGTACTGATTAAATCGTGTTTAAACATTGATCTAAAACAGGAGGACAAAATCAATGATTTTTTCCCAAAATGATTAAAACATGTTTTAATCAAGGTGTTTAAAACTAAATAATTTTTATGTTACAACCCTGATCTATAATGTGGGCTAACTTTTACGAAGGAAATTATTGTTGTATTGGCGGCGTGTGGATCGAAGGTTGGGTGATAACCGACTTAAAATGTGCATAATTTATTTACCTCTTTATGCAAAAATTCTCGTAACACTTATCATTTAACGTCCCTACGTAAGTGCAATTTACCAGATAAATTTACCTAAGTACCTTTATGTCGAAGATGGATTTTATAGGTAGTTACCTGTTTTACAAAACATTTTTTATAGCTAGCTACCCAGAAATCCAGCGCTATACAGTCTAGGTTCAGCAATCCAGCTGAACACTTTAAGCGGTTTTGTAAAACACCGAATTTTGCAACCCATCTACCCCACACACACAATCTAAATATATATAACTCAAAGGTGACTGACTGACTTACTGTCTGACTGACATAGTGATCTATCAACGCACAGCCCAAACCACTGGACGGATCGGGCTGAAATTTGGCACGCAGGTATTATGACGTAGGCAGATGCCTACGTCATAATATCTAAGAAAGGATTTTGATTAATTCTACCCCCAAGGGGATAAAATAGGGGATGAAAGTTTGTCAATTTTAAACCGATCGGGCTGAGACTTTGCATGCATAAAGCTACTATGACGTAGATATCCCCTAAGAAAGGATCAAAATTCCACGCGGACGAAGTCGCGGGCACAGCTAGTCACTTATAAAATGTGTAATGTTGTCATCATGCAGCATAATATTCTTAACAATATGAGGCAGTGGCTGTATACTGGCTGCAATGTAAACACCCACCTTCCTTCCTGTGAGGCAATTCAGGAACAAACGGCTAACGAACGCGGAGCAAGAGCCGGGACGATTTGTCTAGCGCTGCGTAGCCCGATACTACGAATGGAATGGAGGTGGTGTATAGTTCGTTTATTTCACGACTACGCGTGCTGTGGCTCTTATGACACCGGGATATGGGCCAATTTGCAATGATTCACGCGTCTAAGTGAAATGACCTGACTATACCTAGTGGCGCACACATATTGCGATGGGATATTGTTATAAAACTGTTAGTTCTGAGTAAGTTAAGTATAGTTTATATTAGGAGCAATCTTACTAAAATTAAATTTCCTAGATCAATGATAAACCGCAAAATCCATAGAAAATCTTATCTGAAGCAAAAGTACCTAATAATTTTAATATTTTGAATATACTGTGAATCTTAGTACCTACCTATTTCACCTAGATTCCTTAAATATTTTTACCAGCACCTTTATATTGTAGAAACTGTAGTGCGCTCTCGTGTAGGTACACAACATTCGTTAAATTCGAGAAACCGAGCGTGTACAGCGAATAAAAATCGTTGAAGAAAATTCACCCATTAATTCAAAACCTTTGAAATTATGTGCGGATGCAGCGCCGAAGAAACATGTGTCCCGAAGCCGCAGTCCCATGCATACATTCATAACCGTAGTACGATAAACTCTTTCCTTTATTAGGAATGCGGTGCATTCGTTAGTAACTCCGGGCCGCGGCATCCGCGCCGCCTGCAAGTGGCGATATTTCAGCGCGCCCAGTACTGTTTGTGAAAACTTTATTCACGTCAACACAACGCTGTCTGTCAACTACACGAAAACACGCCATTATTACACACAACAACCATACGTTTTCCGCTAGGTCTTCCGTCAAAAACTCACACACAACAAGTTTTACAACAGCGATGTGTACTAATCCTATTTCATCTATACATAGAAATAAATTTGAGTGTCTGTTTGTAATATCAAAATAAGACCGTTTCACTAAATGCATATGAAAGTATACGACACCTATAACAAAATTGCGATTTAAAAAAAAATTGTCTGTCTGTCTGTGTGTTTGTTCCGGGTAATCTCCGAAACGGCTGGACCGATTTTGATGGGACTTTCACTGGTAGATAGTCAGCTATATAGCTATATATATAACATCAGTGTTATAAGCGGTAACTTAGGCTACTTTTATTTTATAAAAACAAAATTAAAAAAATGGGTCCTGTCGCGCGGGGTCGGAACGCGGGAGCGGGCTTTTTGTTAAGTTAAATTCCACGCGGGCGAATCCGCGGGCTCAGCTAGTTCACTTATATATTGTAGCTTACAATTATGTTAATTAGCCAATTTCTAATACACAAGAGACCGTAACAAACAGGCCATGAAAGCTGAATAATGAAACACACTTCCTCCGTGTTTTCTAATATCCAGTTCTTGTACATTTTTCATCCCAAAAGCCATTCATTCACAAAAGGAGACATGCTAAATTCAACACGATATAAATATTCAACGGTTCTATGTATAAAATTCATAGATAGATGCACAAAATGATGAGTATGTAGGCGGGCGGGCGGCGCGCGGCACGAGGCAGGCGCGCGCGCGCTTCACTGCCTCCGATCGTACGCGTCACTATTTTACATATAAATGGACGTCGCTCCATAATCCGTCTAACACAATGGCTTTAATTTGCTCCCCTGGATGTGTGCGTAGGCAAATTAAACCTGAAATTGGTGCAAAGGTAGGTACGTCGCGTCCGCTGCGTCGCATTAAGAGAAACCGCAACTCGGGCCGGAAAATAAGTGCAGTCTGTCGACCGGTTAGCAGGGAGACGAATTTTTAAGGCGACCTTGTGAATGTGCTATGGTTTATTTGAATTCAACCTTTATAGTAGGTACAGTCAACGTCAAAAGTAGCTTGGTAATTGAAATGTGTAAAAATAATGACATTGTAAAATACGTCATATTATTAAAACCCCAGAAGGGTACTAAAGTAGATACCTGTAAGATTACCTACTATACAAAATATTGTATGATTGTCTTCTGGAGTCAGCATTTTATGACATGCTTAAGAATGTAATTATTTTGGACATTTCAGACACCAAAGCTATTTTTTATGTTGACTCTGTTGTTCTTAATTGGTAGTTGGTATTTTAGCAATGATAAATACCACTTACAAAAGTAAGTGGTATTGATAAGTTTTTTATTAGTTTTGGTTCATTTATTAACACGCTTTTTTTAAGTGTCATTGCCCACCAGCGCCGCCTACTACAGTATACTGTAACCAAAGAATTTGTAATAATGTCTTATTATTACAAATTATTTGACTGTAACTAACAATATGAGAATGTCAAAAAATGAAAGCGGCACATGCGATTGTTCGCGTGGAGCCAAACTCCGTGTATTGTGAGTTGCCGGACAGAAGTTAAATTAGTGGGAGTATTTCCGAATGCAAATCCCGTGCAGCCTGGAGTTGGAGCTCGCCACCTGTGCTGACAGTTTGCGTAATAGCTCGGAACCAACGAATTAATTTACAAAACTCTGACTTGTCTCGAACAAAATAGTTTTTGATGCCAAGAGTTTGCTCGCCCGCTATACCGTAACCCCGAATAAGTGGGTTAGTTTCTGAATAAATGTTTCTCGGATTTGTGTTTCCTATGGGGATTATTATAACTCAACATTACAGGTATTTGTTTCTTTGTTAGTTGGATACAGTTCGCAGAATGCTACGTCATTGTTGTAGTACCTAATTGAATTTATTAGTACGCTTCGTAAGCTAAGCTTTTTTGTTTCTTCCGTAGTTTATCTTGTGCTATAATAAATATCTTGTGTATAAAAAATTTTGATGTGACATAAATGTGTAGATAACATAACAAAAATAAGGGAATGTTACCAATTAGCTTTGTACTTAAATCTTTATAAATGTCAAAAAGGTAACGGCGACGCGTAAACACTTTTGCCAGTAATTTAAAATTGTCCAAGCATTAGCTAGCAGTTGGATAATGTTCAAGCTAAAATATTAGAGAAAAAAATAATAATGCCGATGAAGGAAAATCATAAAATCGTTGGGCATTTCTTAAGACAACATTTTTAAATATTATTCTTAATCTTTGAATTTTTTTCTTAAAAATATAAGAGATAACGTTTTAAATTGTATTATTTTAGAGATAACCAATGTGATAAATTTAGGGTTTACGTATTACAACAACGTCTTCCCTCCTCGCATCCAGCAGACGCAGAACACATGTTATTAACATCTCCGTTAATCGTACAGCCAGCATTACAGCAAACATCACGCCATTCTCCACAATATGTTTGGAAGTGCTCTCGCTTGTCTAAGTTTTAATTAGAACGTCTTTGTTTCGCCTTCCACGATAAATGTTTTAAGCCAGTAGGCAAATACTCGATGCGTAGGTAGGTACGATCGCTGAAACGGGGTCGAGTATCGCGAAAGCGGATTTCTGTATCCATCCAATTAAAACTCATATTTCTCATTCAATTATACGCAGACAGGTGGATCTGGATAAATATCAGCGTGTTTATAATAAGAACGATCTCCGGCGGTGCCGCAAACAACTTTGAAACTGGCCTCGCCACGCAGAGGCAGATGGGGATGACATCTCTTTGAAGATAAAGATGAGAGATAATTTTGCAATTTTCGTGTCGAGAGCCTCGCGATATGTACCTGCCTGTCATGTCTCAAATTAACTTTTGAAGGCAAGCAAGCAGAGCAACTTTCGCGTTTGTGGCGACGAATTTCTGTAGACGTTCAAGGGGATTGGTTTGGTTGGCGCACAATTTCCAATTTCGAACTTTGATCGGTGTCAGATTACATCAATTTGTGTTTTCGTACTCGGACGAGCTGGCGCTTTGATTATGTTTCTATGTAAATTCTATGTAAAATACTATCTCCAAATGTAACTTTGCTGAACCAAAAATAACTTTTAATTAATCTGTCCACCTGTCCTCTTACATGAAAAGCTTTATACTTTTTGAAAACAGAGCGAGTAGCCTAATATCACAGAAGACTATTACTTTATCCTCCTATAAATATGTACCTACATAAAAATTCATGTTCTTATAACGATAATTTAAAATCACTTTTTTCATCGCTACGTAGAACTAAGGTTGTACCTACAAAAGTCCATCGCATAGGTACTGTCGAGAGAAAAAGCTTTTTGTTTATAATCTCTGTCGACCCCAGCTACAGGGAGCCGCGGTCACGCGCACCCACGCCATTCATTCGCCGTTCAATGAGCTAAGTCCGTGCCAACATTCATCACACTTTTTATAATATATTGTGACGCAATAAGTATCTACATAATGGTTGTAACATCTGTTCCGAAAAATATGCATACAAATATAAAAATAATTGATGTGATCCTCAATAGAAATAAATAAAACAATTCAACACGTATACTGCAGAACATACTATCTCTATTACGAACCGTAGATAAGTATTGATTAAAAGCACACACTTATAATTTCAATATTCATAAACTCAGCTTGTAGTTGTCGAAAAAAAAACGTTAATTCAAAAATCATGCTCGCGACACATCATAATCACAAAGCATTTCCATCAAAACAAACGCGCCAATGTGACAACCCTAAGCGTACATTTGTCACTATGATTATGTCAAACACAAAAATAATCCCGTCATCTATTTGGCGTGTGGCGCACCCCTAGCTGTCGCAACTTGCAAATTTGGGGAGACCGGGGTACAAACGGCAGAAAGATTATAAACTGAGTTCTATAGGTGATCAGACGTCAAACTCGTGATGTTTTGAACAAGTTTCTGGGGGCGAGGGAAGAGACCGTCGCGTCGGTTACCATGGTTAATAATACCGCGCCATATAATACGCCAAATACGGCGGCGTCGTGGGCAATTCTCCCCGAGTCTATCTTGGCCGTTGCGTTAGCAACAGGTCTGTTCTATTCCAAAGCTTTTTATTTATGATATTTTATGTATGTATGTAACGTACCCTTCAAAAGAAGTCAAAAGCATTACGTTTCAAAAGGTGAAATCGCTTTTAAGTGGAGTGTTTTAAAATGGCTGGAACACGTTAATTTATATCATTTTGTTCTTGTATGGAAAATTGTAGTGGGTGCTAGATAAAATGGTAAAGCACCTAAAGGTAAAAAATGGCTAAGTGTAAGCCATCTGTTTCTTACAAAAGAAAATAAAAACAAAAATATATCAATAAATAAATTATTTTTTAATCATTTGATTTATTATTTAAATGAACAAAATTGCTTACACAAATAAAATTTGTAAATCTCGTTCCAGAGCATTTTCCAGAGAACGAAAGGCAGCTCATCACATACAAATAAGCAAAATGTTATTTAGTCTGTAGCTCCCGAGATGCTTAATAATACATGCAGCGCCGCGCCGCCTGATCGCTTATGATGCAGCCGCAGACCCATTTAATATCGCCACACATGCACAACGGAGCAAAAGTAATTAAACCGACGTCACCGTCACGACGAACAAACAGTGTTAAAGCCTTTTCAGTAAAAGAGGGCGCTCAGCGCAGTTCAAAGTTACATTTTAATCAAACAGTGACCACGCCCGAGCGTGTCATGTCGCCTATTTATGAGTTGTAAAGGGGATCCTTCCGCAGTTCACTTTGTGCGGGCGTATGGTAATGGCGTGGATATGGCGTGACGCGCCCTGACATGTGTCGGCCTCGGAAAATGAAGTCCGAACGCTGGGGCGAATGTTTGCACGTGTAGCCCAATAACGGCGCAGAACCGACGCGTTTTAGCTGCGTCCGTTAAGTAAAATGAAATAACGACAACAAAGAAACTTTGTAGTTCCTAATATCCCTTTCAGTATTACCTAGTTACCAACAGATTCTTATTTCTTATTTGATTCTTATTTTAGCAAATAATTTATGAGGAAGAGACATACATAATTGTAATTACAAAACGTCTAGTAGCAAATACGAAAGTAGAAGTATTAGAAATCAAAAGTATTAGGTACGAGGAACTACGAAAGTCATTTGCTGTCGTATTGTTTTTCTCATTACACGTGGGATTTTTTTAGGATTGTGACTTAAAATATCCAAGCATATCGTCAAATGTATAAAGTCTTGAAAGTTAACTGAAGTAACTAAAGCCAAAAACTAGTCCTAGACAGATATAGTAAGATGTCTGTGATTTTTACTTTGAATGATAAAACCTTTTTGCCAGTTAATAGCCAGAAGAGAGTAATATAATTTACAATAAAGGCAATTCACTCGCATTAGGGCCATAATATCCCGTATATAGGGTCGTAGAAGGCAGTTATGCGTATGAGGGGACAAAATTAGGTCCTTAAAACAGTAGGTGAGTAGGTTGGGGGTGGTGTGCGGTTAGTTTGAAATATTGTTTCGTATTTTTTTTTAAGCACGTATTAACATGTTAATCTATCTACTAAATCTATAAACTCTACCTCTTCTCTTAAGTCCAACCAAAACCAGTATTCATTTACCTTAATCTTCAACCAACATTTACAGTGTCTTCGCGAAACTCCTTTAATACAAAACCGAGTATCTGTTTCAGAATTTATGCGTAAAGAGAGGTAATAGCGCGGCTCATTGCTTTTTCACTTGGTTACTCAAATGTAGATGGATGAGGTCGTCGCCGGCGACGCCAGAGACAATTGTCAACCATCGCTCAGTGTCCTCGCTAATTGAAAATTCTCGTCGGCTTCATTTAAATCTCCATCGACAAGAGATACCGCCTCCGTGCGAAATTAGGAACTATAATTTAATTGTGATCCACCTTTATCTGCGATCGGGTTGGCGATCGGCCCGGGACACTGCGTGACTGATTTACACAATACTGATGTAGTACATATACCCACACGTAGGTACTATTATGTAAGTTCGTTCCAAACCGGCCAGAAGTAATATTGGATGTGTTAAAGTAATTTGGAACTTGAATCTAGTTACTAACTTATACCCACCAATTTGACGACGATGCCTATATGTATATTGTAATTCAAACTCAGCCTCACGTGGTTCTTATTAGGTACATATTTTAATCTATCAAATAGTCATTATTTGGCCTCAAGTGAATCACACAATTAATATAAAACAATCTTCTATCATGTTAACGTACATTATGGTAGATACCTACTTATTTTGAAACATAAATCATAACAAATTACTTCAAATTGTATAGGTACTTACCAATTTTTATTGAACAGTTATTAAGTTGGAAACACGTAGTAAAATAAATTTCTTGTACCAATTAAGGATCCCTTATACCTAAATACCCTTTCAAGTGGTTCCGCGGAAGGAAGAGGGCGAGAGCGGAAGAAATTCTCGATAGCGGGAGTGAAGAGTGGAAAATTATAAAACGTTAAAAACCAGACACCGCCTCCAGTGGATAATGTTACGATTATGATCGCTTGACTCTGAAATAATGCCTACGAATTAACATTTCATCATTAAGTAACTCTACATTATTGTAATAAGTAATACTCAGTCCATGTATGTTATTATTATCAGTAACAATATCAAATCTACATATCAATTATTCTGATGAATAACCATTGCCATTCACTTGTTAGTTTCTTGAAATTACAACCTAACTAAACTTAACTAAACCTAGAACTCACCAAGAATACATGATGTACTCACACTTTATCTTACACTAGCTGTGCCCGCGACTTCGTCCGCGTGGAATTTAATTGACAAAGTTTCATACAAATTTGAATTAATCAAAATCCTTTCTTAGCGGATGCCTACGTCATAACATCTACCTGCATGCCAAATTTCAGCCAGATCCGTCCAATGGTTTGGGCTGTGCGTTGATACCTAGATCACTATGTCAGTCAGTCAGTCAGTCAGTCAGTCAGGCAGTCAGTCAGTCACCTTTGAGTTATATATATTTAGATTATTATTATTTTTATTATTAATTATGTGTTCTAATATTTATAAAGTCTCGTCAAGCGTCAAGCCTATTTGTTTCTATTCGCTTCATAGAGGAATCAACATTGGTAGAAAGCGGAGATGTGGGTGTGGTGGGTCCGTATTAAAATATTTTAAGCAGGCTATGAATATGCAAAGACACGGCGCTCGGCGTCGGCGGTTAACGATTCGCACGTTTTTGGACCACTCACTAATTGCAAATGTGAACGAACACTTGCGGCGAATGTAATTGCTCTCACTGATACCAGATAGGTATGCTGTGTTTGCAGATTCTGCTCTGTTGGGAGGTGATAAGTGATAACTAATTTCCTTTCATCGGGTGACTAGTGGGCGGTTGATCTCTGAACCCATTTTGTTGTCTGCATGACATGTACGCTGCTGATATTTTTCCAACAACAACCGTTAACGAACTTTCAGCCAGGGATTTGATTATTTCTTCAAAATAATTGTATCAGCAATGTTTGTCTTTACAATATTGAACATTATTGCGGACTTATATTATACTATGGCCAACGAGAAACGACACGAATCAATAACAATGATAGAGTTCAGTCTATCACCGCAGGGGTCGCGAACATTCGGGTGGGCATTTTATAAATGTGTGGTATATTCTGGGTCGGAAACCGTAATGCTAAAAACGAATAATTTTATAAGATAATCTATTTATTATCATATCGTTTCTCGTTGGCTATGGTATAAACAAAACCAGTATATAGAGATAATTATCTATTCGATTGAGGGTAGCTTACGAGGATGGGAGTGCGCCAAGTTCATAGTTGGCTAACAAGATGGCGCCAAAGTGCGATCCGCTGTAGGATATTAGCAGCTAGTTGTAAGGCGCTGGTTTCTATCCGGGCCTTTTCAAGTGTGATTAAGGTCGGATTGAGGCGGGCAACGGACGTATCTATTCAATTAATGCTGAACTGTGGATCCAGGTTGGCCAGTCCCTCAATTTATATTGCATCAAGTCTGTAAATTGCCCCTATTTGTACGTACGTTCTCCGCCTCCGCAGTCGGCGGGCGGTCGCGTCTATACGCCGACAAATTGAAATATTGCCTCTCGAAACGCTTAACTTAAGAACATAATTTCATCAAATTGACTTTTCCAAGGTTTACTTACTGTCTTTACTGGAAATAAAGATGGCGCTTTTATTTAGAAATTAATTTACTTGGAATTCTTTTGCGAACGGGAATGATTAGGTAGGTACTAGTAGATTTTTATTGGAATTGCGACAGGTTTCTCATTCCAGCATTTATTTTCAGTAATTATTTTTTTCAGGTTTTCCATAAACTCATGTTTTATTTTTAATTTACTCGAGAAATTCATTAGAATTTTGTTATGACCTTAGTCTTTTAGATACTCTCTAGGTCTTTTAGAACTACCTTTGTTATTTCAGCAGGTAACGCATAGCTCTGATATATGTACCAATCCTCGTGTTCATCATTCAAGAGATTAATCCCATAGCAAGTGTATACGCATCGCAGGTGGAACAACGCTCGGTGGTCAGCATTAGGGCGATGCAACGCACAGTGCGGGGTAGAGATTAGGGGATTACAGCCGTAGCCAGCGATCTCTAATGGCTGTCTTTGGACATCTATATACTAAACTGGTTTTATTATGTCCTTCGTTTGCCTACATTCATATCATTCATAAATGTAGGACCCATCTCTACTTATGTGCATTTAGATAACATTATTTAAGTATTGCAAAATATTTTTTTGCATCGGTTTTTATAGGTAGGTTTTTTTTATTACGTCATTGGCAAGTATTTGACCCCAATCTCACCTGATGGTAAGTGACGATGTGGTCTACGGTGGTGCATACTTGCCTAGAAGGTACCTGTTCACTCTTGACTTGAAAACATCCAATATCAAACATAGGTATATAAATAATCCAATAAAGTAATTTGATTTTATGACGTTCATTAAATACATTTTCAAAATGAAAAAATAATACCTACACCAATGGAAATAGTCCGCGAAAAATTAAGCCTGGACTTTAAATAAATATCAATACCTACTTCGTTTGATACCGAATAAAAATATGGCAACATTTTATGAAATACCGGAATAATATTTCGCTGAAATGGCTTTCCGAAAACACTATTAAATATACTGATAGATATAAAATTTGAACACGAGAAGCAATCTCGGCAAATGGACGCCGCTTAGCAGGCCATTTTGCCATTTCGATGCATTTCCGCTTGGAAATTACTATCATTTGTTAAAAGAGGGACGAATACCGCGAAACCGGTCATAGAGCTGTTCATTAATCAAACGAAGAAATAGAATATTGTGGTAATAGTGCGTTTGTTGAATAGAATATAACGCTAAATGAATTGTTCAAACACATAAATGGTTTATCTATAAAGATAAAAATGAATGTTTGTGTGTATGTCCTTTATAGAATCGTTAACTATGCATTTGATAATGTCATGATCTTCAGCAAAGTGTTGTGCATGAGCCCACAAAGATTTCTGAGTTGGTACGACCAATCTTGACAGCGTAGCAACGCGCGCAGGGTAAAGGTAGTATTTCATAAAATACTAGCTTTTACCCATTACCCGTTATTGTCTTAATGTCGAGAACAGCGCCACCTACCAGTTCCAACTATAGCTAAGTGACCTCTAAATAATAAGTGCAAGAAAATTATCATAGTCAGTCAAGCTGTTTAGGAGAAGACTTACGAATACACTCACTTCGGAAATTTATATTTGTGTATGAAGATTTCGCCAAGAGTATTGAACTAGTGTGTTGGAGCCCAACAGAGTGAAAAGTAATAATACATACTCAGTAAAAACTCTCGAGGCTGAAGAAGAATCAGGGCGTGCCCTTTATCCAGCTACAGGACATTTCAAGCTACATAGAATACGCAGATACATATCATTACATAAATGTTGGCTGTCTTGGACACTATATCGAATGCTACGTGAGAATTGATATTGCTAACATTACTGAGAATAAAATAAAAACAAAATCTCGTGAGAAGAACAAACGAAAATAGTCGATTGACCCTTTCAGTCGCGACGTACCTTATTTATCGGCGGGTACTGTATAAAATCCCCCAACACGTGACACACTTGCTGTTTTCAAATAATATTTTATTTTAGAAATCCAGACACGTGTACGAACCGAAGATTGAACCTAAAACCTTAAAGTTGCTCAACAATAAGTTTATTCAGTACCGTATAAGCGAAACGGGGGTAAAGGTCAACGGGTAAGATGATCTCCCGCACCCATCTTGAAAACTAAAAGTAATTTGGATTTTACGTAACGCGGCCAGGAAGGGGAGAAATAGGATACGCGCTTAGTTTCCTTACGAAAATCGAAATTCTTAATTCATATAAACACATTTTTAAGTAACGCTTAAATTTTATTTTAAATTAAAGGAACAAATAAATAAGCTACCAAAATTGTTTCAGCAATAATACTAACGTCGGCCTGAAATATACGAGTTCAAAAGATATATGTTTTATTCAGGTCGTTTTAAATAAACGTCCCGGCCTGTATAAAATTGTGCCGAGCGGCAAATCTTGCTGAAACTGTCTATAAATCTGACCATAAAAGTAAATCCATGCAATCAAATCGCGAACAGCGAAAAAAGTAAGGTTGTTTGTCGCTATCTCTGGAAACATACATGAAAATAGCTGAGGAACTGTTTCGCAGCCGGATGAAAAAGGTTCTCAGACCATGAATATAAATACGTGCCTACGGGTGGTCTGTGTCGCTAACAGTGCTCTATAGGGCTGAAGCGCACTGGCCGCTATATCACTCACTATTCCAGATCATTTCATAACGAAATACCTTCCAATGTTATCAGCCAGCCCCTCGTTAAGCAGTGCATATCAACCCAACAACTTCGAATTCACAATCAAACACGTATTAATAAGTTTTAATTAAAGCAGAATGTAAGTATATTACATTCGTATGTTTGCTGAAAAAAACAATGACTTAATTTATTATTTTACGGAATTACACTAACACAAAGTTATCTAGATAACGATGACGATGCGAAGTATTTCTGAGACTTATGTGAGTCCCCAACCCTACAAGCCTACGGGGCAAATAGCAACTGTATAAAGGTTATAAAAATGCAAGGAGCAGGAAATGAATAGGTAGTCGTCGCGCAATGTAGTAGTTACCTACACTGTCTACCGTGCATGCTACGCTCGTGGGGACGTGGGGACACGGAATCTCATCAAAAATAAAGCAAATCCACGTACTATTTCACACAAATTGGGCATATCTGAATTTAACGTTTTATATTTTAGGAAAAGTTACTATTATAATCACAAATCATTAAGAATATAATTGTTACGACGTAAAAACCAAGTAAGCCTTATTTTAAACCAGAATAATGGAGCAACAAAGTATTTTAAGATACTAGAACTTTTGAGGCCGTCTCAAGGCTGACTGTAATTAGGTATTAAATAAAACGATCTTAGTTTCTTTATTCGATTTTTTTTTTCAATTCTTATTTTTTAACGTCTAGTTTTATTTAGAACAATTGACCTAATTTCGTGTCTATGTATTTTAAAACAGATATTTTTTATTTTATTTGATCAGGTAGCATTGTTCAGGGTTTCGCTCAATTAAGAGATTATTTGGCAAAAAAAAAACTTTATGACTATTAATTGTTGATTATCTTTACGGAATCGTAACTTGTAAACAATGCTTCTTTACTTCCAACGTTTGCTTGGTTATATCGTGCCATTTAGACTAGGTATATCGCAAACAAAAACTAGCTACCTATATACTCATTATTAATTAGTTTAAAGAATACACCCAAGTGACTTTATGTCTCAGTACATTACCTACTCCACTAGGTAGGCAGCGATTACAGTTTATATGTGAGTTATCGACAAACAAGATATTTCGTCACGTTACAATGAGCAAATGCTAATGTAATCTCAAGGTCAACTGTTACTGTTAGGTGTGCGATGTGGAAAATCTCGGTCGTAGGAAGCGGAATAACAAATGATATTTTCGCTGCGATTACTGGCTCCCACTTGTTCTTGTTGCGACGCTCGCAGACGCCAAAAGAGGTGTTTGTTAGATTTATTACCAACCATTTCGATTTGTTTACTCAGTTGTTCAGATCCAATTACTTGGCACTGTTTCTGTACTTAATTAAAGGGACGCTTGATTACTCGCCCGCTGTGGGGCTTTGTATAATTGCTATTGTTTAGCAAATGAAGACAAATGAAACTTTAATTTAATGACACTGTCTCATTCAGACGCACGGGAGACCTGTGCTCGCGCTCAACAACCTCATCTAACTTTAAATTAGGTATTATTAGGTTGAGTTATTCGCATACTGTAGATCTTTACAGATCACATCTGAAATTTGATAGTGTAATAACTTAAATGTAATTGAAAGTTCAAAGTCAAAATTCTTGCTATGATAAATCGCAACCTGATTAAAATAATCTATAACTAATTCGATTAAATATCTACATTTGTTTTAACTCCAACGGGTGGTAAGTAAATCAAATGAAAAAAAAATGTCTGGAAAAGCAAACAAGTTTGGAAAAATCTCATTACATTCGCTGGACGAAACTTAGCACTCCCATGCGAGCACTGAATCTTCAGTGCTCGGAAACAAAAGCTATAACAAATGCAATTTTATTCAAATTTTACACAAATTCCGTCGAAAATTGTTGTTTCAATAACATTTTTGTGTCTTGTCTAATCAATTACAATATCTAAGGTCATTTTATAAAGGTCGCCTAAAGATAATCTCCATTGTAAACTAAAACATAATCTGTATCAATAGCGTTCAATTTTAAAATATTTCACGCATCGCATAAAACTCGGCGAACCGATATCAGAATCGCTTACTAAAAAGTACTCAGCGAGACTCAACTTCAGATATTACAATATTCACGAGCACCGATGCGAGGACGTGTAAATTAAAATTTCATTTGTAACTTAAATTATAATTTTTAGAATCAAAATTAAGGTTAAAGCGAAAGCGAATGTTAATGATTTTAAGAGATTTTGTTTTAACCGTAAAATGATAGTACGGTTGGCTGCGTTTGAATGAGAATAGTTCGAAAGAGTACATTAATTACCGAACGCTCTTGGGTTGTTTGCGATCGTCTCAGGCTCTACTCCCGAAGGGCCGGTAACTCGATTCGCCAGCGCCGGTGAGTGAGTGGCATACTTTTAATTGGCCGTAACTGCGTTTGGCTGCAAGCATTATTGAATTACCTCTAGAACAGCGCTCGGGGCTATGAAGTTACGCAATAATGTTGCTGCTCTCATGATCACGCACGGCCCTTTATTGTTCTACTTTTGCTTTTTAACCGTCTTCAAAACAGGATGAGGTGCTATATTCACCGATTTCTACGTCAATAGTGGACCGATTTTGTTTGAAAAGGTATACATTTCTTCGTTTTCTTTTTTATTCCAGTAAATGACGCTACTGGGTTGCAAGACTGGCAATTATTGCCAGTAATAAATCATTATTTGATGGCATATACGTAGGTTGCACGTAACATCTATTATTCGGTATGTACCATATGACTTATAATAATAGGATTGTAACTTATTTTGATGATTTAATTCTAGTTTGATCTCTTGCATTGTTTTTCCGAGTTGATAGCGCGAGTGCATAGTCCAGTCCACAACGTAGCTAGTGCAAGCTGAGCACATTTTTGAGTCGTCGAGATAAGCTTGTTACGGCGTACGAGAGGGAACGTTGTTTATAACTGGCGGAGTCGGGCGGAATAACTTGCTTAGGGCTGCCAAGCGCGCATGGACAGACTAATTGCGTTGAGAATCAACATACAGACAGTGTTATAGGCTAGTGGTCACAGTGGATAATTTATATAGAAGTATTTTATAATTATATTTAATCATAGAATAGATAACAACGACATATTTTAAACTTAAGTAGATATTTATTTAATTGTGTAAATTTATGATTTCTATCAGTTCATGTATACGTACTTACCAACAGATGTCCGAAACACACTATAAGGTCTCACAGAATATCAGCGCTGTCAGCCTTGCTTGCTGGTAGCATAATGTTGAGTGGGATCTCTTTCCTAGGTGCTGCGACGTACACAAACTAGATAGTCTTTACGTTTAATTTAGTTTTTATTACAGTTTCGTTTTACTTAATTTGTGTGCGTCGTTGTTTTTTGTGAATAAATATGTGAATAAAGTAAAATACCTGTCATTGATAGTCTAGGGATGTGATGTCACATTTTTATGTCGAATATAATAAATAGTTTCCATCAAATTTTATCGACTCTAGGTACAGCAGCGTTGACGCGGTATACCCATAAAATACAAGAAAATATCTAGTCTAGACAGTCTCGTTTCACTAGTAAGCTACATATTTCAACTTAGATATTCAAACAAATTTTAACATAAAGACCGCAACCCTGAGCTGCTCCATGAAATGCAGAAACTTTTGTATGCGATTGTACAAAAGGATGAAAATTATACCGTCACTACTCAGCTAGTTTAGAACACGTCGAGTGTGGTACAGGCGAGAACCAAGTGTGCTGAGGACGCTAAAGCACGGAATCGCGTTTATCGGCCATCGGTCATTGTGTTAGTGGATCCGCTAGGCGAGCTCGCAGTAATTACATCAGGGAATACGGCTCTACGGCTACCGAAGCTCCCTGTTTTTACCCGTGTCGACGAACGAGGTAACCGTTTGTAGGTAAATATACGCCTCGCCTGATACTGCAGCTTAATCGCAGTTTGCATAGAGTTACCTCACCTTAGAACAATTGTACATCATGTCTATCATCTTTATAACCACAAAGAGGACACGTCTCCTAGATTACAAGCCACAATAAAAATTAGAATTATAATACCGGGTCGAGTAACGAAATTAATTAAAAGAAGTAGGATAAAGCCAGTAAATAAATGCATAAACCTACCAAAAGAGGCGTATAATAAAAAGTGAAATTGCTCGGGCGCGGACGGCGAGCGTTTTCCGGCCTTCCGACATCAACACATAATTCAGAGCAAGATTAAATGCCTCTCGGAGTCCCCGCCGGAAGGCCGGTGCTCCATTAGACAAGCGAGGGCCTGTAAAGTTGGACCTCTATTTTGTAAATACCACTACGAACGACATGTGAATGGGCGAGGCTTGGCCATACCTTTGACTATATTTCGTAGAGGTGGCGTTTTCTTTATTTACTACATTATTTTTTACACGAATTACATAAGTTGATGCCCTTAATATAGGTCAGATGATATTGACCACTGCCTAACGTATAATCTCTGACGTATTATATTATAAATTATTAATTATTAAGGCTTATAATAACAAGCGTTAATGTTTCATTGAAAGCTTTGTAAAGTTTTATAATACAGATATCGTCACTCAATTTCCAGTGATCATAAATGTCTATCGATCTGTAGATCTATGTTTGTTAAGACCAGTGAAGGACAGCATATTTATAACTTCGTTGCCACAATTTACTGTCTCCACTAAAGTATTTCTTCAATTAATTTCAAACATCGCCAAATCGACTGTCAAAGCTGGCTAACAAACGAACGTTCCGGATATTCGCAGGTTGAACGCATGGAGTGGGCATCGCTCTGGCGAGACATTCGGGCTATTGGGGGTGCCATTGTGTGCCTCGACTTGGGGACGGAGCATACAAAATCAATGGCCGGCGTTTGCAACACTACAGTAGACTGTTCACCAAAATCATCCGGTACCTAGTTACTATAGTAACCATTCAATCGTTTGGATATTCAAGGAGGTATACAACAGATAGAAGTTGGTCAAACGCTTAGCTTAGCAATAGGTGCAAACAAACAACAAAGTAGTACTACGTAATATAATATTTATATTCACATACACACTACTTGCCATCCCCTTACATATTTTACTTTCTAATATTCCTTTTGAATTTTATTTTAGTAATATATTTACTTTATTGTTTGTTTTGTTTAATTGACTAGTTTGTATAATTTACTAGTATTCTCGCCATCGCGCAATTGTTTTTGCAATTATTATCTGGTCCTTACGATACAGGTTATACCTAGTTTAAGGGTCACAAGTTAAGTACTCTTACATAATTTCTTTTTCTGTTTCTCAAGTCGGACATAATTTGTGAAAGAATTAAAAATATAACCTGTAAGACTTCTAGATAAATAAATACCTTTTTCATTTAACTACATTCATATGGTTAAGAAGATGTACTTATTAGTTTCAAATTACTTGATGAGATAATTACCAAATTACTGCAATTATCACTGTTATCCAAATCTGGTATTAGCGCGAATTAATCTGTTTACCACACGAGTAGTGATTGATTTATCGACACCTATATTTGAGTGTTATTGGCGCAAAATTGTGCTATAACATATTTATATAAATATATATAATTACATATATATAATTAAATAAATTTATATATAAAATATCAAAGAAGTCAGATACCTATCTATAACATCTGTGAAATCTATAGTAGGTAGGTGTCGAGCTAAAACCGTTTGTGAAATATAAGTCACAAACTCAGTTTTATAAATTACTTTATAAACCAAACGTTTTCTTAGATATAAGGTTCTAATCTGCCAATCTGAAATGGGAATTTACATAGAAACAAAAAACCAATTACGAGTTCCGTCGCATGGGTAATGTCGGAGCATTTCTCATGGGGCGCCTTGATTTCCTAATGTTTAATGTTAAGGGTGTTTTATAAACCTTCCTATTTGGCTGTGTTAATACTTTACGATGGTAGAACCCATCTGTAGCCAATTGACTCTGTAGTCATAAATAAATAAATAATAATAAATTAAATATCGCCAGACTGACACACCAACTATATGGTCTCAAACTAAGCAGCGCTTGTACTATGGGCACTGTACAATGGAGCGGGGGCGATCCCAGTGACACCCAGACCAGGTCAAATTACGAAAAGGCCATTTCCGAAACACTGCACCAAGCGGTCGTCAATATGGGCTAGCTCGACCATTAGTACCACTATCGCACGAAAGATCGGTATAAAGTAGCTGACGACAGTTGGAACGAATTCCACTTCTTAGCGGTGCGCATTAAGAATAAACAAATCGTCTCATGGAATAAGTGCAATATCTACAACAAAGAAATAGTACATTGTGACACAAGGGGTGAATGTAACTTATTTTGGCCCGAGACGTGGTTTGGCCAATAGATAGAGGGACAAAATAAGTCTTTCACCCGAGGTAAACACTGTGTTTTTCATCACGAATACAAGGAAAGTAAAAATAGGAACAGGAATTGGCTAAATAAATAATACAAGGAAGTATGAACAATACTCTACAACTCGAAAAAAATATCGGATTGCCGCCTATTTTGTTTTTTTTTTTTCGTTGGCCGGCCAACTTCATTATTTAGCCATTATTTTTCATTTTTATCTTTAAATATTTTGCCCAAATCAATGTTATTTTAAAGAAATTGTTGAAACTAAATTATAATTAAGTCATTTAAAATATATATTCTTTAATTAATACTTAACTTTTTGTTATTTCAATTTGACATTGCGCTGTAATTGAGTGACTGTAGAAAAAGTTTGAGCACGGTTCCATAGAAATGTGAAAATGGAACTAGTTTTTTATTTATAATTTGACAGCTGTCAGTTGAAAGCGATTCTCCCTAGGGCGGAAAAGTATTACTTTCAACCCGCTCCTCAGGCAACTTCATACCTACTTTCCGAGTATGAGTAATGAAAATATACTTATTCTTACAATTTAATTGGTCGACAACATACATATGAAATTGCTCTTTGTGCTTCGCTGTTCATTGGTGGGCAGGAGATGGCGGAACTAACTCCAGAAATTCCCGTGTACATTCTCCAGAATGTATCCGATAAAATACCGTAAGACAAGCAAGTGTATGGGACATATGACAAACACCGATGGAGCTATAATAAGACGTGTAATGGACACCACGGAAGTTTCCTCATCGAAGTTTGCGACCGCCGTCTAATAGCGCTTTAGAGCGATTCAGCACTAACGGACCCATGCTGTCCATGAACCACGGAATATTAGTGTGTGACTTGCTCGAAGTTCACCGAACTATCCGGCTGCGATCTCCGGTAGCTGCGAAATTAATATTCAATGTGTTCGATATTAAATACATGATATTAAAGACAGTTTCTAAAGTCCGACACAAAAAGTTCGGTGCATAAACGCTAGCTGTTATGTAGGTGCGTAGCGAAGACTAAGAAAATATTTATCATATTTTCTGAATTACAGACCTTTGAATGTTTGACAAACTTTTGTATTGTGGTTTCAGTAAACATCCATTGTCCTAAAAAAAATGTAAACTGCATTTAAAAGTAGCAGACAGAATATTTGAGAAATAGTTAGAAAAAAAATTACTTTAGACATTGCCTTTTAAATTGGCAGGCAAAAAATAATTAAAACAAGTGTTTTTATTTTGATAACAATGACACCTGTATGCCATGTAATGCCTGATACTCGAACGCCCAAGTATTCTTTCAGAGTTTCTAAAAATCCTGTAAAAGGATATTTGTGACGTTTGATGACACAAAACATAGTTTATCAGTATATACAAGTTTTGTAGGAAATTAAATGCAGTCTAGTAATATATTTTAATTCTTAACCATATACGATACTATTTTAGTGATGCCGATTTTTCTGAATCTGCCTTGATGTGAGTGTAGGGTCAATTTTGTATCTTACGTCACTAAATAATTAATTTATGACTCACTAGACCGTACATTCCTTTCATTAATTAAATCCAATTTTATGTAAGTAGGCTGGCTAACATTCGTAATTTGAATCGCGTCAGATACAAATTAATTTAAAATAGAATTGTGTCGTTCCAGATTTTTTTTCTGTCCCTGACTCCTATTGGTTTATTAAGCTAATTTGTATTCGGTACACATAGTTCAATATTTTAGGGTTGAACCGTAATTGGATGCACAACGGCTGCGTCCGAATGTAGCCTTGGGTCTTGGCGGGAAGCCATGACGCTGCATAACTTAATGTTCGACTAATACCGACACACGGCGGAATGCCAGCGTTTTTGCGAGATATCTTCAAAAGGCTTTACATTTCTGTATTTATATAAATCCGGAAAATTATAATGTTGATTTTATTTCGAACTATCGTCGTTCGTAAGTTATATTTAAACCATCACCACCATTTAAAAATATACTTAGTAAGAGTGTTTTTCAATAAAAATATTCTGAGGTTACCTGCATGACAATTGACAAGCTAGGAGCAAAATGGTGGCATTAACGATTTGATAAAAAATACTTATTACAATATTATTATCTATTTATAAACAATAAACAAACCGCATCAACCACCTATAATTATATTTAATTAATCAATAATTTCATCTCATATTGTTTCAAAATATGATAATTATGTTATACATATTAAATTCTCTAAATTATTCATAGTCATGTCCATGAAATTAACAGATCAAATAGAACGTTGGCTTATTTGCAAATGCGTATTAATATGCAAGTTGAAATAACATCTCATTTTAGTTAATTGTTACATCTAACAATGATCATTTATGTAAAGAGACATTATCTTGCCATGAAACATGTCACTTACTAAACTTAAACATACTTAATTGTATGAATCATCCTAGGATTATGTACACTTGCTTAAAGGCAACCGATACTGAAGTGTGGAATTAATTGATCAAAATTTAGCATACTTATACCTTAGTAATATATTTATAACTTTTCTTAACCCACAGATCATGAAACAATAGAAAAACTACGAACTGATGACCGGTATTGTATCGGTCAGTTGATAAGGCATCGCCTAGCACACCGGCTAGTAGCTACATGACCAAATGTGATTGACTCGTATGCATTAAGAAGAAAGTAGGCAGCCCGATGCGACATAATCCGTGGCAAGAGTCTGTATGGCGCGCGTGCTAGCATAAGCAACAGCAAAGTTATATATATAGTATTATACCAAATTGGAAAGGTGACACAGCTGTCTTCTGTTCAGAAAACATAAGCCAGGGTTACTGACATATATGAAAATTTTAATTAAACCCGAATGCGGCATGAATTTCCCACGTTCGCAGCCAGGTTTAATTGAAATTTGTTGGTTCACTGAAACCATTACTCATTAATTGATATTTTAATCGTATATGCAAATACAGTACATTCTTTAAAACACAAAGAATTTGCTCTAACATTTATGAGTTTTCGATGCCTTTCTACAGTTAAAAATAAAAGTAAGTACACGTATTTCTTTCAGTGTAATTCTATTTCACAAATATGACTTCTTATAGCGCGGGAGTAACAGGCAAACTGAATTGATTTCAATATTCCCTGTACACTTTCCCTTCAGATATTTTTTTCGTTCCTGTTCTACATTTTACATAAACTAATTTCCTTGGCAATATTGGTCTTGCGACAGTTCTGTAGGCACGGGCGCCTCCCTCAAAAAGAAACTCCTCGAGCCGGGTCTACGACGACCAAATCAAATCACTCGACCTGATCGATCACTCCGAGAAACTTACAACTAAATTTATTTGCGTATCTGTAGACATAGTTGAGGTATTAGTAGATTACTTCTCTGCGCAATATATAAAGCAAATTTAAAATTCTGGCAATGTTTTAGTTAGACTATGACTCTACATATGATTCAGATTGTTTAGGAAGATAATTCAACAAATTGATTGATCTCTTAACAGTAAACCTGCATCAAAATAGCTATCTGTCTCTCTGTCTGTCTGTCTCTTCTTTTATTTCTTCGTAACTACTTAACGGATTTCGGTGTGATTTTCACTATAATTTAGATATTTCTTCCGAAAAGTTTTTATATAGTAGTACTATTAAATTTATAAATTGTAGAGAAAAGCCGTGCAAAGTTGGAGCAGGTCACTAGTGACGAATACATTTGAAATAAACCTGAGAACACCACGGACTTAACATCGCGTCTGAGTGTTTTTATATAATCCTAGAATCACTAATTTGATTTTATACCATTAAGTAATGAGAAATGTATTTTTGTTTTAGAAACAAATATAGATATTTGCTGCGAAGTCATTAATGTAAATTCTGTGCTATTATATTTTTATTTTTTTTAATAATGTTCTGTAAATAATCTCGAAGGTGATTTTTTAATATTGCCGACAATTTCAAAGTCACACTGTATATGTGGATATGATACAGATTAATCCAATAGTGATGCTGATTTAACGCAATCGCCGAGGTTGCACCCCCTTCGCAGGGCCGCAGGCCCGGTCACCCTTCAACGAAGGGGAAACCTTAATACGAGGATATGAGAATTTACTGTTTAATCCAGCTGCAGGCCAATTTGTTAATATTTTCATTCAATCCACTTAAAAGGCTGCTTGTATGTAAATTTTATACACGGATACGATAACACACGTCTATTCGTGTAAGTTTTAGAGTGATTGAAATAAAAAGTACTTATATTATTATATGAAAATGTTTATTTGCAATCAATATAAATATATTTTAAATATGGCAAGTGGAACAATTCGGGAGTGGATTAGTGTAAAGCCATAAATTGTGGGTGTAGAGTAAACATGGAAATTTTGGGTGTAGCGTTTGATGTGGGCGACGCGGGCTAGCGCGCCCTTTATCAATTACGACTAAACAAGAAAAATGACCGCGCGTAAGCCTACACAAGGCTAATTAAAGCAAGTAGGTAAATTCCGGGAAGAGCCCGCCGGTGTCCCCGCTCCGCCCTATCCCCCCCGCCAGTCCTGTTCATCCCTCTCGGAACAGGTGGTTAAACTTTTGCGTAATTTCATTAAGAGAGGCGTATATTTTGATCAACACGCAAAACGTCTACTTTTTACAAGCACCCGCGTTCTAGCCGGATTACACCCGTGATTAATTTTAATTATACAAAATTTTTTTTTTAATGGACACATTAAAGGACGGTGTCTTTTTATGATTCTTCGGTCGCCTCTGAATAGGGTTGATGTGACTTCAATAACTTTTTAACGGCCGTGCCCCGTGGGTGTCTTTACTCACCGGGCCTATTTCAAAACATCAATAAATCATTCACGCTAGATTAAATAGTAGTTGACCTCTCCCTTCGAGGAGCAAACACCATTACGACTAGTTTAGGGGCGTTCAAGAGAAAAATCAGACTGAATTACAAAGTAGGTAATCTTTTACTGATCTGAAGTCCTTAAACACGTAAGCTAAGTATAGGTACCATTTCTTTTGGATTTTTATGTTATTAATTTTCTTATATAAGCTCCTAAGCTTACATTATAGGTTGGTACTACACGTGAATATTATTAGTGTGAAGCTTTCATATATAAGGCGATCATATTTTAATACTGCACCAAAGAACAACCCACCTCGATGTTAATGGATTATTTCATAGAATACGCTCTATTTTTATTATTACAACTACTTTATAGAATGTAGGTATGTACCTACTACCTACTGATAGGTAAGCAAATAATTTAATAGATTCGCCCTTCAAAAAAAATACGACTATCGATTGGCGAATCCAAATTCGGTATTTGGATAAGTAGGTAGGTTACGTTTGGATAAGTAAGTACCCTTCTTTTAGATATTGAATTGTACTGATAGGTAAGCAAATAATTTATTAGATTCGCCCTTCAAAAAAAATACGACTATCGATTGGCGAATCCAAATTCGGTCTTTGGATAAGTAGGTAGGTTACGTTTGGATAAGTAAGTACCCTCTTTTAGATATTGAATTGACTTCTTTTAGATATTGATGACTATCGCCCGACTATGTAAGTATCGCGCAACGTTGCATAAGCCATTGCCCGACATCACTCGCGACTTATATCTCCCATTGATTTCAGTAAACAGGTAATTTTCATAGTATTCGTAGAAAATATATTTAAGTGGTAGCCCGTTGAGGACTCGTCTACGCCGAACTTTATCAACTATAGTTTGTTTCGGGTAAAGATAATGCCAGTTCACACTGTTCCCAAACATTACCGAAACGTCGAGACACGTCGCTCGATTTTGTTCCCTAGTGAATACATGGCTTTACAACCCTGATAATACAGTGTCAGTCAACCACCCGTCAGAAGTAAGAACAGCCTTTATATTAGAATTATGGTAATAAGTTTGTATACATCAACATTCTCAAGGTTTTGTAGACGTTCGCATGTTTATAGAATATGCGGATTATCAGTGTTATCTTATCCATTAAAATGAAACTCCGAAGGTTAGTCGACTAAACCGGACGAATGAGTATCCAATCCTTTTTGAGTTTATAAATAAACGAGCTTATGTACTTAATTTTTAAAATATGTCGGAGAATCTACGATCTGACGATGGCAACATCGCCTGACAGCTGTCGAACGCAAAGGAGGACGTCACAATGCGCCATCTTTGGATGCAGCCGTTGGAACGGGCGGGCAATCTAAGTTGAGAGCTCGCGCCGAGCGGAGGTGTCTGTTCGACTGCTTCGAATTGATTTAAATCGATGTACTTTAAAATGATAAAGTTTGAGTTGCGTTAAGTGTTATTTTAATTGAGACTACCCATTATGTCGGAAACCGATGTAAACGCGTGCCTACCGAGCCCTGCAGGACAGCTGTCTGCGACATCAGAAGATGGGATAAATGATTCAAAAGCCCACAGTAACGTATACCCACAGTATCGTAAAAATTGAGCTAAGTCTGTAAATTTGTTATCAACAAGTAGACCGTTAACATTCGAATTTGAATGTTGTTTTGCTTACAATTGCTGCTTACTTCATTGTTGTTATTTAGTGTGTGTTAAATTGTTGATTGAAACTGTGATAATGAAACTTATGAGGACGCCTACTCCATGGAGGTATCTTTTTAGGCGTAATTCGCGTAATTAACTTCAACATACTTCTCGAACGTCTCGCGACTACAGTGACGACCGATCGGATCGCAATTCGATCGATAGACGTCGTACTTTGCGAGATGGCTTACGTGTCCGAAATCGACGTGATTGTCACAGTATCGATGTAGCAAGTGACTCGTGAACGTCTTCGAAGTAACCAAGCCAGACAAGATTACCTAGCTAATCAACAACGACGTACCCTACGCCAGTTTAATGTTCTTCGTTATAAAGTGTTCTCAGTCGGCAGCGGCAGTTATGATAAAACTACGAAAGCTGCTGCGCAGTATATGGTGCCGTGGCAGACGCAGGGCGTTGGAGTTGCGCGTGTGCGGCGGCATGCGAGCTATGCCACTTCATACGCTACGAGCGTGCGTCGTGCGTTTCGGGATCGACGGTGTGGTCATCAGCGACACATGGCGAATCTGGATGACAATGATGGTCACAAGTAAGCGTATAAGCGTTGTAGCGCGTATGAGCGTTGTGGCGCATATGAGCGTTGTGGCGCGTATGAGCGTTGTGGCGCGTATGAGCGTGGTGGCGCGTATGAGCGTGGTGGCGCGAATGAGCGTGGTGGCGCTTGGGCACGGTGTGGTGTGTGTGTGCGTTGTAGCGTGCATCAGAAATCTCTTGTTTCAATCTCCGTGTGATTGATATGAGCCGTAGGAGCGGCGGCATGTGCAAACATGGTTACCCTTATTTGCGTTGGGGCGTAAATAAGATGAGTCGTTGGTGCGACGATATGCTGTCATGAGTACCCTTGCTCTCGTTGTAGCGAAAGCAAGATGAGCCGTCGTAGCGGCGCCGCTAATATTGTTTGTTACAGCTAACGGGATGATAATGAATTGTTTGGTTTGTAACAGAGTGAGAAAGTGTCGAGTCATTGATTTGCTCAGATGTGAGGTCAGAATAGCCGATCGAAGTACTGGGTCGATGTGCGACCTTTGCGGATGCTGCACACGAGGACGTGTGAGACATCAGAGATGGCCGTGTCGGAGAATCTACGATCTGACGATGGCAACACCGCCTGACAGCTGTCGAACGCAAGGATGACGTCACAATGCGCCATCTTTGGATGCGGCCGTTGGAACGGGCGGGCAATCTAAGTTGAGAGCTCGCGCCGAGCGGACGTGTCTGTTCGACTGCTTCGAATTGATTTAAATCGATGTACTTTAAAATGATAAAGTTTGAGTTGCGTTAAGTGTTATTTTAATTGAGACTACCCATTATGTCGGAAACCGATGAAAACGCGTGCCTACCGAGCCCTGCAGGACAGCTGTCTGCGACAAATATATTTTTTTTTTCTTGATTCTAAATAAAACCTAACACTTTTAACAAAATGTTAAATCGTAGTTTGACCAATGAGTATAAAACCATAAAATTGGTACCTATAATTTTTGATACCTTTTCAGCGTCCCATCTCAATCTCATTTCCCAATATTCCTCCTAAAATGGACCAACTACACAATTTAAGTATCACCGGATTTCACGATAAATTACGTGACATTTTAGGCGTGACCCAAACTAAGTATACACTTACTAATCACGTCCCTCAAGTGGATTAAAACTTTCTCATAATGGATTCCGTACCCAAATTAATAAAATAATTTGCCAAAAATTTATTCCAGATTTTAGATCATAATGTGGTTGATAAACGAGATTTATTTAATGTTTGATTTTTTTGTTTTTGCAATCACAATAACACCAACATTTCACACTAAAACCATTACCACGACTTATTTAAAGTTTAATTGTGTTGATTTTGGATATTTCAAAGCTATAATGATTATTAGAGATTTATCATTAAAAAACCGCAGTACCCAATAAACTAGAAACAGTAATTCACTATTTCTAGTTTTTATAGGGTGGTGCAGTTTTTATCTGTAATACTTATTTATGTAAAGTTAGGGAAATGATGCGTTGAATCTCTGCACATCCTAACTTCTGTCTAACTTAAGTCCTGTAGAAAACCGAAGCACCGTGTGACCATATCATCGATCTTCTACACTGTCACCTACTTTGCATGATAATCGAATCTCCACAAAGTAAAACAAAATCTCTAGGTGGCATTAATATTCAGCGTCAGGAGCCGACGCATCGCCCCGCATTGACGTTTAACATGCAAATTGCAATCTCAAAATCGAGTACAACTAAATATTTTCGAAATAATTAATTCAGGACACAGTTGTTTAAATCGGAGGCTAGAATTATAATTTAAATGTTAAACGAATTTGCGCTGAATTAGAGCGAGCCGCAGCCCGCCGGCAATTTAATCGGACAGGTGAATCTGCGAAGCACATGCATTTATTCATTTGGCTATTGCGTCTGTTTCGAATACCGCTGAGTGTATTAGAAGGGCAATTTATCGTTTATTTTCAGGTGATTTCGCAATGTAGCGTAATTTTAAACAACATACATAACACATAAAGTTAATAAACGCGATAAAATCCGAAAAATAGTTTTATTTCAACATACATAAATTAATATTGCAAGACTAACACATTAACTACAAGGCGAAACAAAAAGGGTATACAATTTTTTTTGCAACTTTACTTTGTAAATCTTAAACTATGGGCTTTGTGGAACAGTTGAAGTACTAAAGGTTTTATAGACCTGTGAAATATGTCAACAGCTGTATTCCTATAACACCTTTTGTTTTTCAAGTTTCCTCCAAAGCTGATAGTTTTAGAATTACAAAGTTAAGTTTTGAAAAAAATAGTATACCCTTTTTGTTTCACCTTGTAGTTAATGTGTTAGTCTTGCGATATTAATTTATGTATGTCGTTTAAAATTACGCTACATTGCGAAATCACCTGAAAATAAACGATAAATTGCCCTATACATGGTCCTATACTAAGCAGCGCTGGTAGTAAAGTACCATACAATCTACTGAGGTCGATACCTCAGTGACACCCAGACAAGGGCAAATTACCAAAAGGCCATTCCAAAAAATATCCGCTGGGAATCGAACCCGCAACTACTCGGTGAAGTGAGTTGAGCGGCCTACACGCTGCACTCGAACCACTGCATGTAGCGGTCATCAAGCGTTTGACAAGTTCCTAGATAGAATCGGACACAGGAGTCGATCCAGTATAGATATACTAGATATTCAATAAATGTCAGTTATGTATAAACTATTATAATATATAAAACCTGTATTTATACCTGAATGCCTTCAAAAGCAAAACAACGCTTCGAAATAAATTGCCCCCACAACTGCAGACATGAATAAATAGGTGTAATATAATCGGTCATTCTAAAAGTGCAGAACGATTAGAGTGAAAGAGGGGAAGGACAAGACGTCTCAGCTGAGGGCGGCCGAGTGATGGATATGGAAAATAAATCAGGACTCAGCTCTCGTCTGCGATGACCAGCTGAGCCGCTCCCCGGCTAAACACTGGCACACAAAAATGTGTTAAGCAATCCCACTCTACAGTCCAAATTACACTCTACACTACATTAATAAAGTTGAATTTTCTAAAAGCATGTCCTGGATTGTTTCCCTGTTATTGCATAGCGATGTTTGGCTAATGTATCACTCAGGTCATTCAATACTTTCACCTTATTTCAAGCTAGCCGCGATGCTATATATTCTAAAAGTATCTGCCTGGTTAGATTACTTATTTGACACTTACGCATTAGAATTAATAGATATATGTCAACAAAGCACTTAATTTGAAGACACTTTTTCAAAATTAACTGGTTACTGTCAAAGTATTAAATTAAAAACTACAATAACAATTTTACACTTCCTCCGTTCACTATTTCAGCAGTGAAATATTAAATCATAAAATTACTGTCAACAATTAACGGCTGTGTTTTATTAATACCATCACTCTGCATGTCTCCCTTCAGGGGAACCCTTTAGGGTACCGAAGTTAATTTCGTGAGCCCGAGATGTACACAGTTCGGTGAATAATAAGACATCTCCCTCGACGGAACAACGCATCGAATAATACCTTTACTCACAGTGTGATATCAATGGGATAGTTATTATACATATTATATTCACTTCGACTGATTCTAACATCTTGATAGGGCAACAATAGTGAGGATAGGAGTATGAAATTAGTTTAAGATATTATGTTTGTGTATGTATTCGATGAAGATGCCTATAAAATGAGTCCAGCAGTTGGACTAAACAGGAATACCTGCTGAGTATTATAATTTTTTCTTTAGTATTTTCACATCATTTCTTTTCCATCAAAATACCTAGCGGGAATATATCAAAGGATAATAATCACGCATAAAAACAAAATTGAACATTTTTTTCTCGGAAATTTATATCTCGCTTTCCGACCGAACCCGGAAACCGCAGAAAATGAATATAAAAAAAAAACACGCAGCCTTCCAAATAATAACCGAACACGTGTAGCTACCAATCAAACAACATGTAACGCCGATATATTTGATTTATTTTCGTAAACCGCAGTTAACCAAAAGCCCGCGGTGTGTTGCCATCAGCTGACAACCAATACCTACCGTTCGTAGTTCGGAACGTACCGTAGATTATAACGGGCAAATGATTCATTCCGAATTTCGACATATGCACAAACTGGAAGGTCGGCTGCGAGTGACGTATTTTTAATTACCTTCTACCGCGTCGTCGGCCGGCGTCCAATGCTTCCATATTGAATGTCTATAGTGGACAATAAATAAGTCGAGAGCGACTATCTCACGTTCCCGGTCCACTATCCCCGTACGCGGCTGTAATTAAAAATCATGTCGGTCTATTCTTCTGTTTGCATATGAAAAGTCGTGCAGAAGTCATTTACAATTATTGCCATGGATATGAGATTTAATTTATGAACGATATCGGTATTCGAGCATACAACTGCGGGTGCATTGTCTTTCTGATTGAAGTAGGCTATGACAAAATGTAAATCATTCATTAAGCATCCCAAATGGAAATTGAAAATTGTAGGCACCTATAAAAACTACATGATAAATTGACAGTATTCTTTTGCATACGAACATCAAATACGTAGGTATTTGCTATATATTCATTCACACCTACAGGTGTGTTTAGGTAAAAAGTTAGGCATTTTAATTACCCCAATCTTGATTGAATCTCGGTGCGAGCTTGATTGAATTTCCGGACGAGGCTATCTTTCGTATTTGCGAAGCGTTGTGGGCGCCGCGCCCGCCCGCCCATTCGCTTCGGCTCACTGGCCCGTGACGTCACACTGCCGATTACATTTTTTTTTATTATTTGCTACCGTAAACAGCCGCTCATAAAGTCTACTTCACTCTTTTTGTGGTGCTGTTCAAGATAAAACAGGATATTAATAGAGTTTTCTTTTGAGTCGTTTTATATTCTAATAACCCTGTGATGGACTTTTATAAAGCCTCTATCGGGCGCTTATTGACTAGCTGCTGTGGTTTTTCTTTTAATTTCTGCACTGATTATTACAAAAAACGTGAACCACATACAAGTAGCTGTGGCAGACAAAGCTCATAATTATTATAAGTGAAGCTCAGGCAACTCTACCTAAAACAAAATATCTTCATACACTTATATAAGTAAGAAAGTAAGATTATATTTTGCGCAAGTAGGATTTTAATAATATCGTTTTGATGGCCGCTTGGCACAGTGGTTCGGCTCACTGCACATGGTGGTTGCGGGTTCGATTCCAGCCCGGGCAAATTTGGGAAATGGCCTTTTCGTAATTTGCCCTGGTCTGGGTGTCACCGGGATCGCCCCCAGACCATTGTACGATACCCATAGTCCAAGCGTTGCTTAGTTTGAGACCATACAGTTGGTGTGTCAGTCTGGCGCCATTTATTATTATTTATTAATTAGAATATCTGGAGGTAATTTACCTACACATAAACTTCTTATAATATTCTTCGCTAATTCCTCTTAAAAAAATCAAAAAGCATTTCGGGATTGAGCCACTCGAAACGGTTGCACTCCGTAATCGTACACTTTGGGGTTGTATGATTGATGTGACGGGTAATAAGGGCCACAAGTATTGCAATTTGTTTACCCTTATCGGTTTAATATACCTATGGCGCACAAAGACAGGTTTTCGTATCGTATTTTATACCGATCAACAATGCCGACCCCAACGTTCACCGATAATTGGAGAAAAACTCCCCAAGGAGCCAATTTCGCTGACGCTGCTTGTAAATCGGGCGGTTTCCAAACCTAGAAATAAATTATGAACGATCCATCACTTTCCCTGTTGACAAATATAGCGTAGCGCGTTTAATTTCACAACAGGAAAAGATTACAGACAGGCCCTTCCTCCAGGCTTATTTAGTACACAATTTCAATATTAATCTGGATTATTTAGACTCGAAACTCAAAGACGATTGCTCGTATACGGTCCGTACCCAATTACTCTACTACAAACTAATCTGATATTGAGATGCACAAAAAGGTAGTATAAACAAAAAGTTCGAGTTCGCTTCGTAATTCTCAAAATACATCAGGTTAGGGATTAGTTTCTCTTAGAAATTTAAACCCTAAAGTTACTCAAGGTATCCTCAAGGTACTTTGATTCTATATTCATGCATTAAAATGTTGGAATTATCTTAAACAACATATAATTCAATAAATCTTAATATTTCATTTATTCTTCTTATTTTTATCTTATAATTCAATAAACCTTCAAATATATATTAAGTATTATTTTTGATAATTATCTAAATGCAGACTTCACTATGATGTTGAAAATATGGAATCCAACAGCTCTACTATGGGTTTATAAAGGCTGGCTCAAGTCACACTACAGGTCCACGTAAAAATACATATTTATATGGCAAATTGCCGGTCCTTGTCAGTTTGATACAGTTGGCCATATAGATATTTTACGTGGACGATAGCGACTAGCTAGTGTAAAATGGTAGAGCTACAAGGGGTACCTATAATACTTATATAGCGCGAACAATTACATAATTCAACATGTGAGATACAGGTAGGAAATATTACTTTATGAATACAAAGTTATTTGAATTTAATACAATACGTTAGCCAATTTCTAGATAAATTCTCCTTAGATATAAGATTTGAGTGTATAATCATCTGAAACAGTAGACTGTTTCACATAACCAAACTGTTTGTTTTCAGTGTAGTTTCACGAATTTCAAAGCTTTCGTACCTAAATTGCAAAACAGACACCGTATTTTGCTGCTAGGTAACTAGAATCCAGTTTAATTTAATTTTTTATAATGTATACTGAACAACAAAAACCCAGAATACTTCATTCCAGATTATTTAGTTTAGAAATTTTCAAGATAGAAGTATCAAAGTCGTTTTTAGTGTGATCAATATTAGGCTCTCTCGTCTTTCGGGTCGGCACGTGTTAGTCGTAAACCTGCTTTTACAGGGACGCCAACCCCGCCCTACATAGCCGGGGACATGGGGGATAGTGTCTCGTAAAAAACGGACTGTTAAGGACTCCTCACTATACCGGCTTCTCTAAGTACGATGCTAGATAATATATCATTACGTTGATTGTAAAAGCTTTTACATAGAACTTCGTGGTACTAGAGTTTTACTATTGCTACTTACTGCATTTGAAAATTAATTTATAACGATTCTAGAATTAGTTATTTGACAAAGAAACACCTAAATGTAAATAAAATAAAACAAAAAATAAGTAACTCGTCATATATAAAATGCACACGTTTCGAGTCAATGTCGCTAGGTAAACAAACGAAGCGCTCTATTCGTCGTTGTTCATAAACTACAAATTAATCCGCCCTCGGTTATCATTTTGTATCTGACATGATAGCATTATTATTAAACGTAAACCTGCCTCATAAGATAACACTGAGGTACCAAGAATTTTCATCGGCGTCGTCTTCCAGCGAGCAATTTAAACGCGATGCTCACGCAATAGAGACGACACGACACTCATACGGCTCCTGACCTTGGTTAGAAAGAAACGACAGAGATTTCACCGGCACGCCTTTAATTTCTAAAGGTTTTATTGCATTCCCCGCAAGCTCAGACGCTTAAACTTTATTGCTCTGGGATTAAAGTAATATTTGCAGCGACTAAATGATGTCGAGGCAATTCCATGATATTAAAAGCTGTCTATGTCGGAGCTCAGGTCAATAGTTCGGTGTTCCGCGGTAGTTTGCGTGGTATAATCGACGACGAACTTTCTGTCGTCTGCATTCTTGGGCGACGACGTGCGATAACAGTACGTTCCTTTTCAACTATGCACCGTACCTACATAGTTTGGAGCCAACACTTCATCACTTAGTCGCGCTCACAAAACAGCGTCAAATTCAACTATTCTGATTTAAACTATTTGATATTCACTTGACTTTGCTAATGTTCGTCTGGTGTTGAGTAAAAATTGTAATTTCAGCAAGTTGAGAAAACTCGTTTAGTTAATCATAATAAAAAGGACTTAGTAGAATTTTGGTTTATAGGCTAGCATCAATCAAAAAGATTAAAATCTCTTAAATGTTTTAAATTAATGAAACATTTTTATACAATGTTCAAAACAAAAAGAAATATAAAGCAGACTCGTCAATATGTATATTTATCACCATAAACAGTGAAAAGTGTGAGTATTTCTAAGCTGCATAAAAACACAACTCCCCGAGCATTTTTAAGACTCCATCACATTTGCGAGATACGTATGCACTCCGAAGCAGTATCAGTGTATTGCAGGAGTTCACACTTGAATGAGTTGGCAAAATTTTTCAGCGAAACGACGAGATAGGTGTAAAAGCCCTGCTCGTCTGAACGGCGGGAAGGGATCGGAAATGTGAGCCCGGCAAAGTGCACTCACTATTGGTGTCGTTTCCGGGTGTACTGAACGCGACAAAGATACATTTTATGAACCCAATACGTCTATTTCGATAGCTACGGTGCGGTGGATGCTGTATTTCCCTTAAACTTTTGCGTTACCGTGCGACCTTTTTGGTTAAAAATATTAAGAACTAGCTGTGCCCACGGACTTCGTCCGCGTAGTATTTAACGTAACAAAAATTTCAGGATTATCGGGATAAAAAGTATCCTATATGTTAATCCCAGTTATAAACTATCTGTGTTCCAAATTTCATTCAAATCCGTTCAGTAGTTTTTGCGTGAAGGAGTAACAAACATACATACATACATACATACATCCACACTCACAAACTTTCACATTTATAATATTAGTAGGATAGGTTATGAAATAAAGAGAATTTCATATTTTTGTACATACTAGTACTATGATATATCCATAACTATAATCATACATTGAGTTATATCACCTGTGTCACCTACCTACATCTGTGCACCTACTTATAATGCCAACTAAACATCAAAATCAACAGCCGCACAGCTACCCTTAAAAATAGATGAAATACAAAATATTTTTATTAAGTTTAAATACAGTTAAATTATTTTGACACAACTTGTTTAGTATGTAATATGTTACAGATGGCTTAGCGTATCGAATAGACTATAAGGATTACCTATTAATAGTCGGAAAAAAGCAACCAGGGGGCAAAGTCTGTTCACCGTCTCAATATCGCTCGACGTGCACTGCACTCGCTATACGCCAGTTTTGACAGTTTTCCGTAGTCCACTAACCACTCGCCCACCTATGCCGACCGATTCTGGACTCGAAAAGCAGTCTTTAGCGGCCTTCGAAATTTTTGTCTCGATCGTAATGTCAAACCGGCGTATTCCGAGTCGAGTGTAAGTCGAGCGTTATTGGGACGGTTAACAGACTTGGCCCCCAGTTATTTCGTCCGGCATGTACAAGTCGAAATGCTCAGAAGGGTGCCACGGATCGATCCTCACACCCTCCAGATATGATTAGCGCCTAATTGAATCTCGGGTGAGATCCACAGTTTAGTTTTCCAATTTACGAGACTTTCCTTTGCACTTCACGGCAAAGGGTTGAATTTAATTATCTCTCCGTCGACAGCCCTCAACTAAAACACACAAAAAACGGATGAAATTGCATCTCAATTTGAGAAAAAGCTTCGTTAACATTCAAGCTCTCATTATTCTGACTCGATAACACCGTGGCAGACAGCTCGTGGCTCTGCGAGGTCGTAGACCCTTGATTCGTTATACCAAATTGCTATTTGATATCATAAAAATAAATGCTGTTTCACTTATTTAAAATTATCTAGTGTTATAAATAACATAAAACGTCTGTCAAAATAAATGCGCGGCGCTGGGTAGAAAGCAAATTTTAAAATATGCTTACTAATGAAAGTTATTTTGGAACTTGATTTATAGCTCTATATCATATTTAGTATTTGTTTAATTCAGTTCAGTACTGAAAATAAAAATGTCAATTTCAAAACTTTTAATTTCCAACGCGTCTCCATGCATTTGCACAGCAGTCCTCGGTAGTTTTATTGGCTCGCTAATTGTACTATATTTTTGCATGGAATTTTGTGATAATCGCTTTCAACTTCAACTTTGTATTCAGACGGAGCGTCGCTTCCCCCCGTGTTGCGAATTTGATAATGAAAGGGCCCCACTTGTGTGCTGCAGAGATAATGTAAATAAGTATGCAAATTACCTATACACCAAGTTCTATTCAAATGAACCTTTGCGGCTCTTTAAAGTTTTCCCAAAGCTAAATCTAATGCGATAGGTATATTTACACATATATAGAGATCCCCACCCTACATTTGAATATTTTGAAATAAGGAAATGATGTACAAATAGACTCGGATTCATGTCGGGAAAACTTTCTCGTGCAATCCTATTTATTATGAGTTTGCAGCATCAGACGACGCGGACCGTCGCAGCCAATATAGGGAGGACATACCTAGATAACATTATGAAGTATAAAAAGTAATAATATCTACATTGATTCGCAGAGCACAACTTCCTCCCTTCGCGATGGGGTAGGAAGTAGCGAGTTATTTTGAATTCAAAGTTTGTAATATAGTTTTCCTATTTTCTTTAGTAGGTAATATTTTCACTTTTGAACGCAGGTAAAATTGTAAGAAACTAAAGTTTCAACTAAAACAACGCGAATGTCGCTATATTTTTATACACGTAGAACCTAAATGGTCTAATAAATCAACTTCATTACCATCAAACTATCTACTTTATTAACTTAACTTATCTTTGATAACAAATTATATTACTTTTTAAAGGTTCTGACTGATAGAGATTATAAGTACCTACTTCTAGAGGAAAGTCAATATTTTTTTATAAATCACTGACGGTCATATAAGAAAGATTGTTTTATTCAAACTATAAAATGCATTTCAAAGAAAAAATCTAAAATCAATTAAAATTATGGTAAAGTAAAGTATCGCCTAAGTCGTGAAATGTTTCCCTTGCAAGCGAACTCGAAAATATTTTAGAGAAAATCCATTACATTATTTCTCGAACCTATAAAGTTCACATCTGAGGCATCAATACAGGATGGTTGATGAGTGTGGCGCGACATTGTCGCTCGGATTGCTTTCCTCGGTTCACCCGCCATTCGCCGCGGAATGTGTAAAATATTTTCGTTGTACCTAAGTGAAAGTCTCGCGTGATAGCACATTGACGTCACCAGGCCATCAATCATTCATCCGCCAGTCGCTTCAGCGATACCAAAGAAAGCTCCAAGGCAACGTTCACACCACGTTTGTGGCACGCTAAGAAGTTTTCTGTGTGAACTTAAAGGACCCATCTAAATCGAAGAGACAAGACTATGACTTACCTAGAAAATAAATTTGGCATTTCGGTACAATCAACCCATTATCATCATGACCGACCTAGCTAATTAGGCGCAGCAATTTTGATACCATAAGGTCGAGTTTCGCTTAGCTATTTATTGACAGTTTGAAATGGAATATCATGGAGTTGCACAATTCACAGAGGAAAATTTGTTGAACTTGGCTGTTTCAGAATAAAACACATTAATTATCGCCAACTATACTGGCAGGATTAAATGGTGACTTTCAAAGTTCTTTCGATTTTCAACCTCGGTGTGAACGTGTCCTAAACAAACGCCACTTCGATAATGTATCACGTTTAAAACCGACTTTAAAGGCTCCCCTTCCCAGCCTTTATTAGACGAAAGGAAGCGTGCAAACAAAATAGATTGATACCGAATCGCGATAAGCGCGTATTGAGTTCTATTTTGTTGAAATTTTATCTGCTCTAAATGAGGTTTGAGAACGATTTTATTGAATTTGGCAAGCCCACAAAATACGTTCGTAATATTGCTGAACCTTTTTTTTATATAAAAAATCACCCACGGAAGTATTAAAATCTTCACTGGAAAAAAATACTTTAAACAGATAGCGAAAAGCTAATACCGTAGAACTGCCTTGCGCATCCTTTACGTGTACCCTGCTTAACGATGCGTATTATTTACCCTGTAGGTACGTGCGATAAATTTATCCAAAATCCGTGAAATTCGCAACTGGAGGCGTATCCGAACTATGACGAACTATCATTCATATGCGGCACTCGAGGCCGGAAAGGCGACAACATTCCACTCGGTGAACACCACAAATTGGGTTATCAATCAATATTACTTTCCTATCTCGAATTTATGTGGAAATTTACGTCTCCGCATAAACAGGCGACGTTGTTCCTGATCATTGAAGCCAGAAATAGCGGTTTTTGTTAACACCACACCCGCGCCCGCCTGATATCAGCACGATTGTCCGTCTATAAAGGTATACAGGCTATATGACCGTCGTTACTTGCCATTTTCTTACAATCTGCGCGAGTAGCGGACTGGGACAGCGCCCGTAATGGGCCAATATATCAAATAGGATTAAGTGTAAATGAGAGTAGCGCAAACGGCTGATACTTTGTTGTGCGACATGACTCGAATAGATAAGAGCGGATCGATTTTTATCATTCGAATAATACTGATCCTACCTAAATGTTCTAGAAGGAATTGAACCGTTCGGAACCCAAAAATAGGATCATAAACAACTTCAAACTTTAGTATGTTCGAAAGAAGACAGTCGTTGAAGACAGTCTATATTATCTACGTACATTATTATATGTGACGACATTGACCTGCAATAGCTGTAATGAAAATTCGAAGAAAGTATACATTTCAAACGTATCAACATCGAGTAACAAAATGGAGCGGCAACCCCTTTGCACTTCACGCCGAATTAGTTTAGCGAATACGAAAAACAAACAAAATTGAGTGTGCCTGCAAAGTAGTCTGAATAAATCGCATTTGCCCGCGACAGTCAGGCGCACAGGGCCGCGAGACGCCTCTCGTCTCTGTCCCTACATGTGCGCAAACATTTCTAGTTTCCAGCCGAATGGCGTTCGCACGCTCCATCAAAATAAGCAATGCTCTTGGTATTACTTGTTATTTTTAGAAGATTCCACCGATACTTGGACTGCTAAATGGACAGCTGTAAATAAATTGGGTGATAGCGTACAGGTTTCACTGCGCTCTATGTGGTTTTTTTCTGTAAAACCTTCTCGGCGATGAAAATGCAAAACATTTTTCAACTTTATTTTTGCAACGGTCACATTTTATAGCTAAATGCCGCGTGGGCAAATAGTTGTTGACAAACATACTTGAAAAAGGATAGAAAAAAGAGGTATTAAACTATTAGATGCATCTAGAAAAAATTAAGTCTGTGTAGCACAGGCCAGCGTAGAAGGAGGAAAGAGAACAGCTGGTAATGAGCTTTTCGTTAGATATTTTACACAATTAATGTGGACGGAGGATCGGTAGCGACATCGCGGATATTTCCCAGACGTCGACGAGACGGGTTTCTTTCTTGATTAAAACTAAGAATAATAAACGCAGAAACAATTCTGCCTCGCAGCGCGCCCCAGATCGTCGCGACAGTGCAAACTAATATTAAAGTGACGTCGCGTTGGGTGATTTTAAGATTTCAAATGGGACTGATATTCCAAATTAATTTTAATATTTTATTTACGAAATAACTATAATTCTAATTGTGAAGGCAAGAATTTTTTTTTAAATTTTATGCTTTTTGTCAAGGCTGTAGGTATGTATCACAGAAAAAAGTCTTTAGACGTCAACTAGGTAGTTACATACAATGAGAAGTAATGAAGGTTTAATTAGCATTACCATTACAGTGTATTTAAATTTCCTGTATAATGAATGACGTTGCACCAATGTTTATATTACATCAGTCTCTAGTGTGTCATGAATTGTGTATAAGTATATGAGAACATAGATAGTACAAAACAAGACATGGGTCAATACCGTTGTCTAGTTTAGAAAATTTAATAATTTAGGCCAGTTTGAGCGAAAGCTTGTCATTTAAACGCCATCTCATCATTAGTGCAGTTTAGAAAATTTTGGCATGAATGAAATATCACAGTGAACTCGAATTAATTAAATCCCTTGAATACTAAAACAGGTTAAATAAATAAATACAAAACATCTACAGATACAAACCAGATATCACCCCTTATATTTTTCCCAGTGAAATCGCCACTGTCATTGATATTCAACTCAAATATGATTGTCACGAGTCGATTTTTTTCACGAGAAGGGAAAGTTTCGAATAATCCTGATCCATCGTTACATAAAACTTGTAAGTTGTTCGCGGATAATCGAGTTTATACTTGGAGGGCGGCCATCAATCATTTATCCGCGGGATATATCCGGCCGCCCGCCCGCCCGCGCCGCCCGCGCCCGCCCGTGCGACGCGAAAAAACTTTAAACTGTTCCAACTTGATATGACGTATCGTACGAGCTTGTTAGTTTAACAATCCCTTAAAGTTTTATTAACATGGGGTAAGTACCTACTAAATATTAACTATCAAACTATACATTTACAAATAGAAGTACGTATACTGTAAATATTTTCAAACCTGTCTTCTTATTATGAGGGGCAGAGGCTTTACCTTTTTTAAAATATCCTATTAAAAGGGCTGAAATTAATATACCACTATTTTCATAATCTGGATCAATATTAGTAAAAAGTCTACGTCACCTTGATACAGTCCGCAACATAATTCATAGTAGAAAAATCTCAGTACATATTTCAAATCGCTTGAATACTTTTGTTCTCTATGAAACCCATTATTTTTCTTGATCCAAACAATAAAGTTGTTGCAAAATAAATAATATTATATTACCGATTTAAAAAGTTATGATTGTTATTCTATTTATGTTGCTGACCGTACTCCACTCTATACCCAAGGTCGAGTTTATAAACATCCTAAGTGACAAATAAATTGCATAAGCAATTTTTTATCACGCAGCAGTAGATAATACGTTCCTTATGAACGAATAGAAAAAGTAATTGATTGAAGATATTGAAAATAGGCTGACCGGATTGATATTTTAATTTTCTACAGAATTTTTTAATTACTTATTAGCAATATGCATGTTTTTTTCCCATGTCCTATAGTCCACCTAAGGCTCCAAACCTCCAACTATAAATGCTTGTGCTGGGAGTGGCCTCATGTGAATAGTGTAATGCCCCGGCCAGGGATTGAACCCGGAATGACTTGACTTAAAAATCATGCCCCTATGACTTTTGGCTTTTCACGCTTTGACTTGTTAACGCTTTATTCGATTAATAATATAATGCTAATCATTTGTGCGTTTTCAATTTCACATTAAATCACCTGAAAACGCAAATAACACGAACAGAATCGTATCTGCGCGAATACTGGAACGAGTGTTTTATGAACACTTAAGTGCCTTCCGGACCGGGATGTTTAAAACTCCCCTCGTAAGCTTCGGATCGAGTAGGTCCCACTTAAAATATGACAACGTTACATTTGATCTTAACAGACCAAAGATTCAGAAGAGGTTAATGTAGCACTTGATACTTCTTGTGTTTTATTTGGTTAATAAATAAATAATTCTAATATTTCAAACTAGCGCCCAACTACACCAACAGTATGATCCCAAACTAACATATACTTGCAATATGGGTACACACTGAAAACAAAACGACAACAAATTATATTTGCAGGTCCTAGTAAGTAGGTAACTTTTAGTATTTTTTCACTAAACATTTTGCAATCATAGCAAATATTGGCAATCTTCGCTGTTATTACTACTAAAAAAATCATACTAAAAATAATAATACTGGAAACTACGAAAATATTATTTTATTTTATCAAGGTACACATTATGTTAAATTTTTCAGATTATTTACGCAAAATGTGCTCTTCAAACCGAAAATTAAGTACCTACGTTGGGACCAAAAACACCGGTGCCAAATATGCGTGCGCTGCAATCATGCATCTCTGCTCACCGTGACGTAGGCTGCATGCGTGATTGTATACATTTAAATCCATGCTTTCAAGCAAAGTGAAGATTGCCGCACGACTCCGCACCTCGCACATTATACTTAACTAGCTGTGCCCCCCGACTTCGTACGCGTAGTATTTAACGTAACAAAAAAATATAAAAGGTATCCTATATGTTAATCCCGGTTATAAACTATCTGTGTTCCAAATTTCATCCAAATCCGTTCAGTAGTTTTTGCGTGAAGGAGTAACAAATATACATCCACACTCACAAACTTTCACATTTATAATATTAGTAGGATTTCGCAATATTATCTCGAACATTTCGTCAAGTGGACTAGGAGGATGAACACGGCACACACAACAATGAACACACCGAGTTACATAAATTTTACCGCGATGTTAAACGAAGTAATACCGTTTTTATTTCGCCATCAAGAGAAAGTAATAAACATGGACCGAAGTACACAGAGGCCGGAATATAATAAGAGTGCATAAAATTCATTATGCGTAAGTATATCGCAACATGGATTCATACTTTTATTACGTACTACCTGTTTCCTGCGACTCCACCTTCGTGGCACTTCAAGACAATAAAAATAGGCTCAGTTACAGACAGATAAGAATAAAAAAAGACATTACTGTATATACTTTCATAATTAATGCATTTACTAAAAAGTTTTTATTTTGGTATTACAAACAGACACTTATGGTGCTAATTCTGTTGGCAACAAATCACGTCTACTTACTCATTTGACAGATCTAAAAATATTGCTCATTCGCTCAAGCATTATAACCACGAGTAGAACGGAGTTAAATTAAGTTTAGTTCAAAAGAATGTGGCCTTTAAATATCTAAATAATCTTACCTTAACTAAAAAAGACAAAAATAACAGAAAAGGCAATCAAAACCATGTTATTTCGGGGAAAATACAAATATACCCTAACATCCCCTCATAACAACGACATTTCGCCCAATTAGCCTCAACAACAACGTATTGTAGTACCGTATCAACATCTTACAACTCAGGTAGGTATGGCACAAATAATCCGTTTGTTTAATTCAAATAGGAGCATTATAATAATAGTCTAAGAAGACTGCGTTTTGAGTTTTAACTGCAAACACCGCTCCTTGGAAGCTCCAACAATATGACATCGTAAAAATTAAATTACAGCGAATCTCTGGGGAGGTTTCAATTTTCAAGCAAGAGCCTCGACTCGTGATGCCGAGTCCTCTTACGAAATAATATTGCATCTGCAAGTGCTACTCTTTTACTGCGTTTCTTACAAAGGTAGGAGACACAGCTAGGTATTATTTTAATTACCTAATTAAATTGTAATTATCGATATTTTTGAAGCGATGCGATGTCGAATTTGAATTCTCGAAATTTGTTGAATAAGTAAATAGAAATGTAATTTTTTTGAGCGTAAAAAGTGCCGCCGGAGCGTAGCACGGCAAATTAGAGGGAATGGAATATAGTTTACTTTAAGTTAAACTTATTACGGTCCTCGAGGAACAAGCACTGGGAGGCTCGGCCGGCGCGCGGGTCAAGTGCCCAATTTGTCACCCGCGCAAACTTCCGACTACCCTGACCGGGGCCTGTTCGATTCCATTAAACTTTCAAGACCTTTTGAAGCTATTTTCTTGTTTGAATCAAGATTTGCCTAATTCATTTCGGTGTCTGCCAACTTCAAACTATTCTTACATAACAATTTCCAACTTGTATACGAATAATCGGTCGCATAGAGACTCGATTTTGTAAAAAACTAGAGTCACATCGCATATGTAAATTTCTTGGTTTCTTATGTGAAAGAACAAAATCCAAGTACTCCAAGGGACGCTTACAATGCGCTATCATAAAAATTAAATTACGGTAAGAGTTTCTGTGTAAGTGCGCGCCATTCCAGCGGGGTGGAGACTAGGCGCGAGCGGTGAAGGGCGGCCACATCAAAGCGCTTCATCCTGCGATCGGGCTCTCGTCCAAATCAAATTTAGAAGCTTTCTTCTTTCGTTACGGCACTGAAACGCGACCGAGTATTTGACCTGCGTTTTGACGCACCTGTCTCTATGAGGTGTTTAAAAACCATCTAGGTATTTCTCAAATATTTTATATTAAGTTAGGCTTACCTGTAATATAGTTTTAAGCAGCTAATAAACATGTCAAGTGTAGGTAAACAAACACAGAAAAAATGTCAAAGAAAGAAGCTAAAGAAATTAAAGTCTGAGTTCTTTACTTATACACGCCTCGGGCATAGCGAGATCAAGTGGCTAATTTGTCACTGAGAGTAGGTAAAGTTAGCGTCGCCGACGCCGCCGCCTTGTACGGCCCGGCGCGATTCGATTAAACTTAACCGAAGTACACACACAGAACAAGGCCTACTTAATTCGAGTGTACATTTACTGCGGAAACTTAATTAGTTAACTCATCAGGGGAGTGGGAGCCTGCACCAATGTATCCTCTACCATTACTCAAAGATTATCTTCCAAGAATGATAATAGAATGAGATAAACTTCAAAAAAGTATATTTATTTAATTGGATTTAGTTGAACTTATTGGATGGCCATGTTGAGGTATCAAGTAATTGTCTAATAACAGTGTAATAGTGGTTACAAAATTGAGCATTGTAATGACAATACCTAGGTACTTAATTTTGAATATTAGAACGTCAAAGAAAGGCAAAATCGTTTATGCTCTGTTTATATAAACAAGACCTTCTAACGTGCACGCACGAAATAGTTCCACTATTAAATTTTACCACATTTTATAGAACCCTTATCTTCAAACTTAGATTAAACGAAAGTTTCAACGGTAAGTTTGTTTGCCTCCCAACTATGTTCCGACATAGGTATCTAAGTTAGAAATCAAGCTTAGTTTTGCATAACAGTTTGACTACGTAGTTTTGTATTTTGAAATAAAATGAAACATTTTTAATATGCAAAATTAATTTTCGTTTCATTTTGTTTTGTTTTGGAAGCTCTTCCAAAAGACTTGATCTACTTATTTTCATGTGAGATACATAGATGAGTTACCTAAAAGCCACTAATTATTATTACCATCAACAAACGCTCCTTAGAAACACAGTGGAGAGCGGTCCTTTTCTCTACGTAGGAGACGAAAGTTAAATAAATGTAACCCTCTTTTAATTAACTTGTATAAAAACGTAGGTGCGTTTTATTCTAAAATAATATCAAATTAAAAAGTACCTAAGCATAAAATAAAACTTTACTTCGCTCGCAATTAGAAACCTCTAAAGAAAGTAACTACATTTTGAACATTATAAAGGTGAATCCCAGCATACAGTTATCGAAAGTGGTATAATAAAATACAATTTTGGTGCCACCTTATAACAGCCGTCTGCCCTTCTGTCACCTCTTTAAAACTATTTATAATAAAAAAATGACATTGAAAATCTTTGCAAGTTTAGATCGAAACACTTTGTGTGAACGTTTTTGGTATTGTACCTGCCTGATATAATTTAAGAAATCGATTCATATGCCATTTTAACTTTTATGCAATCCATCATACTTTTATATTCAATAACAAAAACGAATTTGGCATACACATTGTAGGTATGTTTGTATTGCTAAAGATTTAAGTGTTTTCAATTTTTATAAAGTATCTATGGCAAAGTTGTAAAAGTTCACGAAAATATATTGTAGTACAGGAATATGAAAGTTGTAAATTAATTTTTAGCTGTTTCATGAATATAAGTATTATGCGATGAAGAACGGGCTAGTTGGATAGGTATCAAAAACTGTTTACTCAATGTGCGACATTTTTTCCATAAATCTTTGCTGTAATACCAAAACATTTAGTCAAAACGGAACGTCAAAATTATTTGCTTAAGGCTAAAGCGCCCATCTAGCCCACGAAGTTCAATTTTTTTGAGGTTTTTTAGTTTTTTTTTTCAAAATGTGACAATAATAAAAAGCACGTTTTGTAATTCGCGACAAAGACCGTGTGCAGTGCATTTATTAATATATACAACTTACTCTAAAACATTTCAAGAACGACAGCTATCCAGGTAATCTGGCAATTTTTGTATATTTAGTGATTAACTAGTATCATATCCACCGTGATAATATTTAGAGTAAAATAAATGTATTAATAAACGCACTGCATACTGTGTTTATCGCAAATCACAAAATGTTGTCTTAAATGTTTTCAGATTTTGGATAAACTATAAAAATACTCGAAAATTTTCAATTTCGCGGGCTAGTCAGGCGCCTTCACCTTAAGTATTTTTTACCTCAGGTAGAAAGGTATGTTGACGATTCATGTTCAAAACACAGTTTTAGCAATAAGTGCACTTACCTTCAGAGAGGTAAAGTCGATCGGGTTCCGCAGGCTGCTCGCAAGGGCGATGGCGGAGGGTTACGTGCAGGGAAGGTCCCCGGGGGGGCACTTCGGGCGGCGCCGGCTCCGGGGGCGACTCGCACTCGCGCTCGCTGGCTTGACCAACACTGCCTGATGTTCCTGGGTGACGAGATTTAAACTATATTTAAACTAGCAGTGTTACTTTTTATGAGATCCTCACGTCTACATTGGGGAATTATTTTTTAAAAGTTCTTGACAGACTGTCAGACAAGACAGACGGAGGGACAAAGAAAGTGATTCTATCTAAGGGTTGTTTTTCCTTTTGTATAAAAAAAAATAAAAAAAATCGTTTAATATCAGGCGTCGACGGTATTACGGAACCCTAAAAATAAATGAAACCTTTTTTATGAATAGGTATGAATTAATAATTTGAGTAAACTCGAGATTGTAAACTTTACCTTAATAATAATTAAAAGTTTTATTTGAGTAATATGACTACCGAAATAATTGATGGTACATACCATTAGTTATTTATTAGATTTAGTAAAAAAATGTTCTCACTACCATTGAAAGTCTACCATGATGATATAAAGCGAGCATTTTTCCTTTTGTCAGGAAAAATATTTTCCGCAGTTCCATAACAATTCTCACTAAGAATTCCATTGTGCATCCTCCGTATATAATACTCTTATAAATATATACTTAATACACCATGTCATCCACACCTACGTCGTGACGCGCGTCGCGGCAACTATGCCAGGCATGCTTATCAAAGGCATGCACCCTCGTATTGAGCCTATAATAGGCACTGCAGAATGCTACTACAATAACTTAACTGGAATCCGAAGCTGAATGTGAGTAATGCCTTCATACCTGCCGTGGTATGTCATTGAGTTAACATTACAATCAGGTAAATAAGGTTTCAGGGTATTAGGTATCTATGGCTCGTATTAATAAGTCCACCAGTAATTTGACGACCGCTTAGCGCAGTGGCTCGAGCGTAGGCCGCTCGGCACATGGTGGTTGCGGGCTCGATTGCCGACGGGGCAAATTTCGGAAATGGCCTTTACGTAATTTGCCCAGGGCTGGGTATCACTGGGATCGCCACCAGTCCATTGTACGGTACCCATAGTACAAGCGTTGCTTAGTTTGGGACCATACAGTTGGTGTGTTCGTCTGGCGATATTAATTATTATTATTTACCTCTAGTCTGAGAGCGGTATCTTCTTCCTTTAAAAATATGGCCCACCCAATTTAATAGGTATCTCGCCAGTGTCAAGTAATTAATAGCAATAACAAACACATTTAATAACAAAACAATACAACAATTTGACCGTTCACTTTGGAAAACCTAAATGCAGGCGAAAAGCGGTCCTTAGGACCTACCATTTTGACATTTCATTTTGTACTAGTATGACATAAGATGTACATTTCCGAGTTCGTTCAGACTTGAGATCGATTTATTAACACGCGCCTTAGTCTATTCCTCAATGCGGAGTTCAATCTCTTGGTACTAGCAACTTACAGTGATAAAACTGCACTTTTGAACTCGTTAGGTAAAATTGCAACAACTATCTCACTTGAATAACTTTAAGAAAAATAATTTAAAGTCTGAATATTGTCCATATTCTTGCTCGGCACCTGTCGGACTTTGTACAACTACATATGATTGAGTAAGTACTATTATTGTTAATTGTAAATATTAAACTCGTAATTCATAGTAGATATTGCTCTATAGTAGGTATTGCTGCTCCTTTGTTATATTAATTTACATACTGAACAAGTCCTACCGTTGCTGTTATGGCAGTGGCGCGCGTTTCTTACGTTGTTTTCGTGCACGAAGTCGTCGCCGCGTCGCCGCCGTGACATAGTCCCGCCGGTGTCGTTACTGAACACCTCCTCACCTGAAAACAGAGTTAACTTTTAATACACTGCATCATCTATTAATCATTTAAATTTGAATTATTCCTTAATCTTTGGTCGCCAATGGCCATATTTGCTTATTTTTAGGGTTCCGTAGTTCCTACCCAGAACCCTCATAAAATCACCCTGTCCGTCCGTCCGTCCGTCCGAGTCTGTCACAGTACCATAACTTATACAGTTTGCGAGTTGACGATTTTTTCAGATTTGAACCAAACCAACCGACCTATTATTTCAATCTTCAAGGCGCGGGCGGCCAAACGGCGCCCCCATCTAGGTTTTCTAGGAATATATGGCAATGCGCTCATCTACTAGACTAGAGTGAAGGCGGCGTCGCGGTGGCGTGGAAGCACGGTCCTAACGTGACGTGAAATGCGCCCGCGCCTCTACCTGACCGCCATTTTATCACTTTATGACGTACGTTGAAAAATATATTTGACAACTGACCCTTTAAACCACGTGCCAACTACCAGCTATACCAAGCAATTGAAAATATTAATAGATACCATCAAATTTTTTTTATGGTTGGCTTACCATTTACTAGGACAATATGGAGAATATGGTGCATTATATAAATAAGACAATATACCTAAGTACATAGTTACCTTTTGAGTTCCTATTCCGTCTATAATATCTTCGATTGGTGCTCTCAAGAGGAAAGGGTGAAGCTTGCCGTTGCGGGCTGATGGCGTAGCGGAGCGGCGGCTCGTCACCGCCCTCTGATCCGTACATACGACGTTGTTCATCTGCAGCAAGGATATACTGATAAGAAGGTATCTAATACTAATAAGTTGGTTAGCTTCATACAAAACAATGAATATTTTTTTAAAACATTGTAATCTTATCGCACGATATTTTAACGAGGTACCCACGAGATCATTTCTTGTGGTAGGTAAAACATCTTTAGTAGTACTAAGGCGCTATGCAATCGTGCATTATTACAATAGACCGTTAATTGGAGCGCACGAGTGCTCGATATAGCTACAAGACATCGAAACAAACTGATAAATTATATTTTTCAATTCACTTCTTCAACGCAGAGTTCTCACAATTTTTCTAAAATAAATACACAGCACACGCCAGATAGGTATACCAATTCACCTACCTAACCTAATAACATAGTGGAATACTTTCCACGAAGTTAATTTTTTAACATCATTCTTTATAGTCTACAAAGTGAGTGCGAACGTTAACAAAGTTTGAGAACAAAATTAAAGCCGCAGTATGGACATTATTAACACGATGTTTTTTCATAAAAAAAGTTTCGGAAACAACGTAGGTACCTAGTTACGATATGGCCGCGTAATAATTTTCAACACTTTATACAAATAGGTCAGTATAAAAGTTGAGGGCGGAAAGTTTGGAATTTATGAGGCGGTTTGTTTGGGTACGTAATTCTAAACAATAACAAACAAAATGTACGGAGCCCGGAGCGAAGGCAGCGAGGAGTTGTGGCCGCGGGCGACTCCGGGGTTCAGCCGCTAGTTCACTAAACAAACGCAAGCGGCAGCGGCACACTCAAACATTTCCCTCTTAAACATAAGTAGTAATAATTAGAGTTTAACCTCTTGAGCGATATGTAGATACTAACAGCTTAAGTATACTGACTCTACATACCCACATTTTAAAACTAGCTTTATTTTATTCAGGTTTCTTTGACGCACGCATCTAGAAAATTGTACATATTACATTAATTTACATTCAAGTAGTCTATTAAGTACGGGTGAAGATAACTTGTTGTGTGTGGCAAATTACAAATTAAATGAGTGATTCTAATGAACAACTCACAGTAAGTCTGTAACTAAGCCGCGCCTACCTGACTACAAATAAATATGAAAGGAAATTTTCTGAGAAAGAAAATGAATTAAAAAAATGCTCGTTCAGATTGGTAAGTTTCGCAATACTTTGCAAATTTGTTGGCAACGTTAACACAGCTCTCGGTAACGAAACGTGAATAAATTGAAAATAAGGAGGGAGACGCAGCCATCCGTAACTTCAGGGAAAGTATTTTAATATTTTTAGGACCTGACGACAAAATCGTGATCAAATTCTTTGTAACGTTACCATATAAGACGAGAGAACACGGGCGAAACTTGTCGTTTCTCCGCTTTTTGTTTTTAAATTGTGATCACAGTTGTGTCTCCCGCTATATTAGGTATATTTTTAAACTTGTTTCTATTTTTAAACCAGACTATAAAGATAATAACCCTCGGGAAACTATAAACAAAAATATAGAATAATTACAATAGCCAAAAGACTACAGTTATTGCCAGGTTATTGCCTCCCTCTCACAGAAGACCGGTGACATGATTATTATAGCCGCATTTCGTACGTTACGTAAGAGAGCCGGAAGCCCAAACGACCTCCTTCTCCTTCCATCCTAGAATATTGCAAGCATCTATATAAGCCACGGTAACCGCTTAACATCAGATGGGTGGTTAACTTGCTTGCAGACTTCGTTATACAATAAAAAACATACAGAATAATCACAGTTTTCGTAGAAAGGGATACAAAGTTTTTGCTTCACGTATTAATATAAAATTTATTTATAATTATAATATTTCAAATTCATAAATCACATTTCCCCTCCACCCGTGAGAATAATAAAATAACATAAGTAGTCTTTCGTCGTAAGGAATACTAATAAATTAATGTATTGTAGAATACTACCTACTACTCTAGCTTTAATAGAAAAATAGTATTAGTACAAAGTTTGGTTTATATTGTCCCTCATATTTACATAGAAATTCTATATTCCCAACTATAACAATATTAAAGGGTTTGAATGTGCCGTTAAATGAAAGTTAAGTCGGCAGTCTGGTATGTAGCCAGCGGCTGTATGAAACTAAACACCTTGTTTTAGTTTACTCAGCGATTCTGCAAACTCAATTAGCATTACAACCTCTGAAAGTCACTTTGGGCGAAATGGAATAATGTACGAAATTAACGCGTTGTGAACAGTTCAAAACCGCTTTCGGTTTGCGAATTTCACAGTTTTACTCTGGAACTTTCCAAAGCGCTTGACAAAAAGTTTATTAAAGAATTGTCGACATGATTTATTATTTAGACATTCGTAGAATAAAGAAGTGGGCAATATTTTAGTTAAACGTAATAATTTGTTGACTATACTCTATATATCCTACTTAATATTATAAATGCGAAAGTTTGTGAGTGTGGATGTTTGCTCTTTCAGGTAAATTGGGAACACAGATAGTTTATAACCGGGATTAAGACATATGATACTTTTTATCCCGATAATCCCGAAATTTTTGTTAAGTTAAAAACTACGCGGACGAAGTCGGTGGGCACAGCTAGTTAAAGATAAAACCAAAATGTTTAACTCTCAATGTACATAAGGTTCACTAACATAGCTACGCGGATCATATTGTAATCAATATTTGGATAGTTCGACTGTTTTTTTTTTCTTATCATAGACCGCATGAATATTGTATAACAAACAAGCATTTTAACATTTTCCTTTTCAACCTTAAAATCCATGGTTTAAGGTTGAGATTGGAATAGCAAGTTATCTAGTCCACCTGTGCGATGCTTCCCTTTAGTAAACAAGTCAAGATTGAATATGAAAATTTAATACACTAATTTTATCGAAGAGACTATACAGCTCCATCGGTTGAGTTATTAAACGTCTCTGAGTAGGCAGGTATTGAGAATGTAAATATGAATTTCTAATGATATTGCGTATACTTATTAAAATAAGAACTTTTGTTATTTCTGCCTATTTCATTGTATTTATTTAGTACTGACGACCTGTAATCTAAATATATATAACTCAAAGGTGACTGACTGACTGACTGACTGACTGACATAATGATCTATCAACGCACAGCCCAAACCACTGGACGGATCGGGCTGAAATTTGGCATGCAGGTAGATGTTATGACATAGGCATCCGCTATCCTTTCGATTTTGATTAATTCTATCCCCAAGGGGATAAAATAGGGGATGAAAGTTTGTATGAAACTTTGTCAATTTTAAACCGATCGGGCTGAGACTTTGCATTCATAAAGCTACTATGATATAGACATCCCCTAAGCAAGGATCAAAATTCCACGCGGACGAAGTCGCGGGATCAGCTAGTCTATATAATATATAACTAAAAGGTGACTGACATAGTGATCTATCAACGCACAGCCCAAACCACTGGACGGATCGGGCTGAAATTTGGCATGCAGGTAGATGTTATGACGTAGGCATCCGCTAAGAAAGGATTTTGATTAATTCTACCCCCAAGGGGATAAAATAGGGGATGAAAGTTTGTATGAAACTTTGTTAATTAAATTCCACGCGGACGAAGTCGCGGGCACAGCTAGTTTGGATATATGTGGGAAATATCGACATTGCTCCATCATAATTACCATCCATTACTGATTGGTCGACGGGTGTAATTTTGTATTTTTTTATATAAAAAAGCCGGCATACTAGCCAGCCTTGCACACTATAGACCCTTACAATAGCAAAGGTATTGCTAGCACGTCGCCGACTTGAAGGGGGAGAGTGGATCCGAGGAAAGTATATTATTGAACCAAGAGAAAAAAAAATACATATTCGTATGATTCTAGAAATATAATGCTAAGCGTCGCCTAGGTAACAAGAAAGTAGTTAAAATATTTCCTGGAAAATGTGATATTTAATTCAAATCACAGAATAATCCAAGCGGAAAACTGGCATTCATTTGCAAAGCTCCAAACTTTGACAAGTGAGGTTGCATTTAAATGCCGACTGCAAGGGCTTGGGCGCATGTCGCCGGCGCCTTTGTGAAACTTGCATTTTTCAGTCTTTTGTGCTCCTGGGTTGAGTCATTGTTGATCTCTATACGTACTGTGACAACTCTTCATAGGGTTTACCGTTTATTAATAAAATCCCATTACTTTGTAATATTATGTTTATTATAACAATATTTAAATATACGTCCTATTACATCGGTAACCCCGTTGTCACTGCCAGCGCACCGCAGTTCTTTCAATTTCAAAACAATAATGTTTTCTTAAATTTATTATTTTCTCGTCGGCCAGGAACGCCTATCGCTAGTGGCCAGTGCGCCGACATGGACCCTTAGACACCTCTCTGCATGGACCTTACAGTACAAAGACGAGTATTATAGGAATAATACCTACTAGCAAACTAGTGCTGCAATTTACCAGTCTTCTACTTCAGTAATTTAATCGGTTATGAAATTCATATTTCAGGAATATTTGTCGGCGAGAATGGCAAGAATATAGAAATCGGCGTGGTTCTGAAACAGTCGACATTTTTTTTATTTACATAAATACGTAAGTTGTCAAAACGTATGTATAAAATAATATTCCATTCTTTGTAGGTATGCTGTATAGTATAGGTTTAACTAAATTTTAAAGTAATTACCTAATGTATTTCAATATTTGTATTTACCTACTTCCATTATTTTTTTGTATCGCATATTCTCGATCCCAAGCCAGCGCCATCTGTATTATCGAAAGGCAGCTTTCAGAGCCGGTCTAAAGAAGGGCTGTAAGCTTCTTGGTCACGGTAATAGTCTACTTCGGGGAAAAATAATGGATTCCTTTTGCTCCTGCGATGAAAATGACCTGAATTAAATTTTCACATTCAATCGTCGGTTGTTTGCCCCTGAGAGCGATCGTGGGCGGGCGGGCGACCGCCTTCCCCCCCCCCCCCCCCCCCCCCCCCATCGCGCGCCGCCCTCACCCCCGCACCACCGTCTGCTGTTTCTCATCATATCTATTTTTGTTTTGAGCGATATAGTCGCAGACGAAATATTACTTGCGAATGAAGCGCTCAAGCCTTCATCACCCAGGAGAGAAAAAGTACCGCGCCGTTATACAGCGAAGTGCCTTGAAGCCACAGGTTGTATAGAGCACGTGATTTTTTCCATTATAAAATGAAATATCGCTGTCTTTAAACATAAAGAAGCGATTATGAGGTTAAAGCCTAATATTGGCTTTTACATTTTACGTATCTACGATTTCGGTAGATACTGCTACTAAAGTAAAAATAACACTTATGTCCGTACACATAATACCACTGAAATAAATATATAAGTTCATTTTTTTATTTTATTTTCCATCAAAAGTAGAATTACCCTTATAGTTCATTCAATTAAGCAAGATACAAATCAAGATTACCGCAGTTTATTACACGTTTGTGGAATGTTGTCTGCACAATCTAACTTACTCATTAACCCGAGTCAGATAAAATATTAGATCGCAGCGTAACCACTTAGAGCTATTTCCCAGGATTGCGTGATAGCAACACTTAATTCACAAGCTCCATTTAATTTGAACTATTTTGAGGCTCAGCGGGGAATTTAAATATCTGCAGATAAGGAGCTCACGCGAACGCGCGCCGCGCGCCGCGCCGGATGAGCGCGCAGGCTGAATTACGTTCTTAACAAATAAATTAAAGGAGGATACTTTGGGGATTTTTCCACGGAAAAATACTTTCACCCTTTGTGCACAAAATGAATTGGTGTTTATACCTGAACAAATACGTAATACATAATCAACAAAGTTTGCGAAGCAAATCTGTTTCCGTTTTGTAAGATTAGTAGAAGTAAGTTAAGTTTTTGCGGTAGTAACATACCAATGGGTAATTTTAGCTACGTCCCGTCCACTCCATGGATTAAATTAAAACAAAACTCATAACTAAACACTATCCCCCTTATTAATAAACGTGGTTTAGTGGTTCTAAAGTTACACCATGCTTAGTCCTCTTCTTTTCAATGTCAAATTATTAAAGACAGAAAGAGATCATTTGGTGTACAACTATTCACCCGCTAAACCAGAGGGTATTAGGTATATAAATTATATTTTTTTTACCATCTGAATCCACATTAGTTACTCCAGCATGTAATAAAAGCACAAAATCACGAATACACTAACCCCAGTTTATAGTTCGGCTTATCTCAAACAAAATAACCATTTTATATTTTTGTAAAATAAACAGACCTATTTATATTATTTTTTGCAGTATGTACGTAGGTACCAGGGCAGGAGCAAAGTGCAGAGATTAGACAGCGGGCCCATCAATTACGTGTAATCCGAGCCACGTGCGTGCGCTCATCGCGTCGCAAACCTATGGGGATTATTGAAATTTTCCATACACACCCACACGGATAAATTGTTACGTAGGTATGGATTTATACGCAGACTCTGAATGGGGTCGGGAATGAAAGAGATAAGATTGCATGGAGATTTATTGGTGATTCGAACATAAAAAATAAATAGGTACTTATTGAGATTCAAATTAATCGCTCTAAATGTAATAAGGTTTATTTAAATTACTACCTTATCTACATTGCCCAGTAATTTGAACGTAGTTTGTGTACGAAACAACTTTCCAAGTGTGTATCCAAGTATGGGAATTTTGGCACTTTGTGGTAAAGTCTAAAATCGATTCAAATATTTTTCTTCTATCTTTTATCTGGCTGAAACTGTATATACAAAAAAGGGATTTTACATTATGGTCAAAAAGTTGTATCTCCAAAATGGGTATATCAATACGATCCCTTTTCTGCTAAATAGAGTCCCTACTTACGCTAGGGTCAGTTTTACTCGTAATATTTTAATATCCTGAGCCCAAGCGACTGAGTGAAAGCACATCTAGTAATAAAATATGTATGTACCTACGCCGGTTAATCCGTCCGTCCAACCGTGACAAGATCTTGTAAAATATTCAATCAAGCTTGTTGGCTAACTAAATAGAATGACTAATAGTAATTAGCCTATCTGAACAACGAGCTCAAGGATGTCTACTTACATGGCTGTAAATATAACGACTTGGCATGGGTCAGGGACACCGGCCGGCTGTTCTATGAAGGGGGCTCACTACAGCTAAGTGGACGGTCACCCTAAAATAAACTAATCTGTGGTATAAGTAAGATGCTTATGTAACTAAAACATACTTTGATGTACTTAAAAAAAATCATATGTGACATTGAGAGCCGAATTAATTAATTAAGTACTTTTAAACTTCCAAAACCCGTGAAAATCTCATTATAACGATCGAGTTTGGAAATAAAACTCAATGCAATGTTAATGACCCGTGAAAGTTACTTACCTGTTACCGCCGAGCTTGCGGTCTTGCGGAGTCAACTGCGAGCTCTCTGGTAAAGAGGGTAAATGAGGTTGTCTATGGCGCCCTCTCGTGACCTCCCGCCGAACAAAACGACAAATAGAAAGCAACATTTACAGAGAAAATGGCCTTAGGGCACCCGAGCCGACCCTTTGTTTCCTCACAACGCCGCCGCCGCCGCACAACGCCGACAACGTGCCAAACCTTCGGACGATATATGAACATCGCCATTTGCGGCCTTTGTTCCTAGCATATTAATGCGAATTCCAAAACATATTTATTAACTTTCTGCTACCCACCAAAATATTAAAGTTAACGACGTACATTGCTGCGTTAACTTTATTGTTTATGTTTAGTGATGTTCGGAAGAGCATTACACGCGTCTATAATGTGTAATTTAATAAAAGTTTTGAAAGAATGCTCGTTCTTGTGGTGGAAACGAGCATATACAATGGCGGCCGGGAGCGCGGTGGGGCGCGGGGCCGCGATGCGACGCCGACACAGCGCGGCACAACGAGCGAGACGTACACCGCAGGAATTTCTAAATCTTCATAAGATAATGGATCGCTCCGCGAAAGAAAAGGACCTCTCCCGCTTGGAACTTTGTTGAATTCCTGACTCGTAATTAATAAAATTACTTTTTGGGAGCTTTCCACGACTTCAAAGAATTTTAGCATAAAAGAAAAAGTTAAGTAGATGAATTATTTTTGAATGATAAAGGGAATAATTTTAGATATTTATACAGTTAGGTGTTTAGTTCTTCTCAAGCTTCCTTTTTGATCGTTTTGACTATAGTAGAATGGTTTTGAAATAAAACTATTTCAACGGATTATATCGCGTTTATTTTTACTTTTGCTCCGACCCCGACCGAGGTCTCGAGACCTCGAGACACAGTGAGCACTTTCTGCGTGGATCGGACCGCAAACACCAACTAAATTTTGAGGGTACCCAGTTTTTAACTATGACATCAGGACGCCTAACACCTCAGTCCCCCCGTGACCACGGTTGCTGTAAAGCAACCGAAACGTCGGGAACATAAAAAGTAAAAATAAACGCGATATAATCCGTAAAAATAGTTTTATTTCAATGTGTAGTATTCGCGTAAATATAAGAAATCAATATATAGTAGAATGGTAGTAAGGAAACCCTTATTTTATTTAAATCATGAAAAAAGTTGTATTTATTGTTCTAAATGGTATTAAATTATTTTAGTTTTATTTTAACGTCCCGCACGTTGGCAGAAGCCTCCCCTAAATAGGAGGGGGATTCAAGCCATACTTACTCCACTACGCTGGCGCTAAGCGAGTTGGCGGATTGCAAATGTCTTTCGAAACTTTGTTAGATTTTCTAAGAGACTGCATTTCCTTACGATGTTACCCTTCAAAGATTGTTGAAAGAAGTATTTCACTATAAATTATAAACCAGTATCGCAGTGAGCTTAAGCTGCTCGCTCTTAACAGCAAATTGCATTTAACGTGGACTATCGAGAAAGTATTTACCCTGCAATTGAACTCTACGAGATTTAGAGGATCCCTCTCGACGCATATTCTCGAGATTTCTTTTCTTTTAATTTCTTATTCTTCGAGTATTTACTTTGGTACTTCAGCTGAGCAAATATTGGTCTTCACAAAAAACTATTATTTCTGAGGAATGAAGGTACCTTTTCAACTGATTTTATTTGCAAATTCAGTGAATGCATTTGTGTTAACTTAGAAGTAAGTATATTGTGTACACACGATAACGGGACTCAATTAGAATGTAGACTGTGTAAGTAATCTCTGAAGTAAATCTAGGCGAAAGGTCACATCAAAGCGAGTAAAACTGCTAATTAATACCTAGCTACATATCTACTCAATTGTATTAGTGGAAGGTCGTGCCCTTATCTCCCGGTTTGACGACGCTAAGAGCCCGCATGTTCGCGTGGCGCGACAAAACGCACGGTCTGACGCAAGCATGCAAGTATACTGGTAGTTTAATTTGAGAAGCCACATTAATCCCCCGTTGATGAGGGTGCTGCACGGTTTAGTTAGATATGGATGCGATTGCGACTGATGTCATATACATTTATTGCGTCTTGTTAAATAAGTATGATTATTTACCATGTTTTATTTATGTCTGTTCTTTAATATGTACGATGTAGATAGAGACCGTGGTGGACCATCAATTATCTATATCTCGCCGCCAACTAGCTTAATTCGCCGTTCAATTAACAGCCTAGCCACTTAACTAAACGGCGCCGTTCAACTAGTGGCCTGAATGATATTCAGCCATTTGATCAAACAGCTAGGCAAATGACTTGGATCTGTCGCCGCCAAATAGCTTAATTCGCCGTTCAATTAACAGCCTAGGCACTTAACTAAACGGCGCCGTTCAACTAACGGCCTGAATGATATTCAGCCGTATCGTCTATTACAACATTTAATAAACTGGCTGGCTAATGCTTAGGCAACTGGTTGACATTTAAGTACTACAAAACTTTTTCAAAATACTACCCAAGCAGAACGACCTGGATGGGTTTAGGTTAGGGTTATTTTTTTATGACCCCACAGAAACCCCACCCGGCAAATAGATTCGGTGGATCTTTAAAAAAATCGCAAAAAACCTAAGTACCTAATAAAATTATTCCATCAAAGTTGTTTTTTTCCGACGCCATATTGACCAAAGAGAATATAGAATATAGAGATATTGACAGTTTGGTGAGTTTCGGCGCTAGGTGGCAGAAAGTAGAACTAAATTGAAATGAACAGGCTAGGCAGGTAATTAAACGGCTAGGCAAGTAGTTAAACGTCATCGATCCAAGTCATTTGCCTAGCTGTTTGATCAAATGGCTGAATATCATTCAGGCCACTAGTTGAACGGCGCCGTTTAGTTAAGTGCCTAGGCTGTTAATTGAACGGCGAATTAAGCTATTTGGCGGCGACAGATCGATGACGTTTAACTACTTGCCTAGCCGTTTAATTACCTGCCTAGCCTGTTCATTTCAATTTAGTTCTAATTTCTGCCACCTATCGCCGAAACTCACCAAATTGTCAATATCTCTATATTCTCTTTGGTCAATATGGCGTCGGAAAAAAACAACTTTGATGGAATAATTTTATTAGGTACTTAGGTTTTTTACGAATTTTTTAGATCCACCGAATCTATTCGCCGGGTGGGGTTTCTGTGGGGTCATAAAAAAATAACCCTAACCTAAACCCATCCAGGTCGTTCTGCTTGGGTAGAATTTTGAAAAAGTTTTGTAGCACTTAAATGTCAACCAGTTGCCTAAGCATTAGCCAGCCAGTTTATTAAATGTTGTAATAGACGATACGGCTGAATATCATTTAGGCCGTTAGTTGAACGGCGCTGTTTAGTAAAGTGCCTAGGCTGTTAATTGAACGGCGAATTAAGCTATTTGGCTGCGACATATATACTTCTGTGGTGGACCACAGAAGTAGATATTTGATAGTTAATTATACAGTAAGATACTTTCAATGAGATAATTTATACAGTGCTTTCCTTGTTTGGAAATTTAGCATTTCTTACTAGAATTTGATATTTAGAAGCGGTATAATTTTTTTATCTACTGGATCTATTTCCAACTAAGGAAAAAATATATTTATAAATTGAATGATACAGTTTAGTTTTTCATCAAAACTGGCCCCTTAACTCCTTTGAGCATTTTACGCTACTCCTTATAGTTACGGATATAGCAACCTTTGAAAAAAATTACCCTGTATAAAAGACTACTATTATTTTATTTTATTTTATTCTAAAATATACTCATATATGTACAAAATCCATATAAATAGGTAGTATAGCCATTTGGTGTGTCGATTAGTAATGGAAGGAATCAACATACCAAAAAGGCTTTTAAAGTAATCAATCAATTGGTTAGGTTTATTCTGTTGTCCTCACTATATTTATGGTCGGCTTCCGTGCAGGCGCGACGTGTCAATAACGGCGGCAGTCGCTCGCTCTGAATGCACACAAAGCTACCCGTCACGTGGAGGACATTTATCATAATTTCCTATAAACCTGCACGTATGAAGATGTTTGGGAACATTCATATTTTAACGATATTCAGATAAAATACTCTTCAAATTGTTAGTTACCCAACCGTAATGGGACCTTTGCAAAAAAATTACCTCTTTAAATGTTAGAATTTTTGAAGCGAAGCTTCTATACGGAGTTCGGGGCGCGATAGCCGCGCGGCCACTCTATCCGTCTTAAGCGTCAGTAGCGTTACGCGATACATATAGGTATACAGAGTGGCACGCAGCTGCGGCGCCCTACGCTTTATATTATAAAGCTTCGCTTCTTTCGGGCGTTCCTAGACGGCACTGTTTTTTTCCTTTGTTTTTCATAATATTACCACAAAGATATTTTCTAAAATGGCTCGTAAACTATACGTATATAGTAGAAGCATTCTGACATTCTGACTAACATTAGTTAGATACTAGATTTATAAGCAATAGGAGCCGAAATTGAAAAATTAAACACAATTCAACTACAAGACCAGGTTCCGTTTTCAAAACCTCAGTTGAAATATTAAATTACTCTTCATTAATAACCCAACAATTATATCAGTAACACATAATTCAACACCCTAATTTTCATAAAATCACAATAAAATTCGCGCTTCACACCGTATCTTATCTGAGTGATTTACCCGCGATCACTATGGAATATTAAAATGCAAAATGAGCTAAGCGGACACACCTACATCTATTTATCCGAGATTGGAAACCATAATGCGTCTGGTAGTTTCCATTTCATTTTGTATTTTTCCTTACACAACCCGTATCGGTGTTATTAGAAGCGAGTCTAGTAAGTACGCAATATCTCCGTGGGCTCTCCGCAAGAATCCTCGGCGAAGCCACGCTCCGTTATTGCATGGAAATTCTTCGGCGTGCAACTTCATTGAGCGACTCTCTTTTGTATAAAGGTTTCCGCGCAATGTTCCACGGTTATTGTTTTTCAAAAGCGAGGGAGGCACCTGATATTACCTTCCCTGAATCACAAGCAGTTAGGTTTATTCAATTAAGCTTGTGAACGCGGGCCTTTGTGGTTGGAAGATAAAAATACGAGTTTGAGTGGGATTATAAATAAAAAAATATTGTAGCACAGGCTAAGTTTTATAAAGTATTATTTTCAGGTACCTACATTAGAAACTATCTATAGTGTTACAAACATTATTTCGCCGGTGGCCTAAAGACGAACTAAAAATATTCTTTAGAAAAATAACTCATTATGACAGTCTTGCATCGACACTAGCGACGCTCTCCAGGGCCAACTTATACTTGACAGTAGACTGTCAAGTAAGTTACTAAACAACAATGGTGATATAGATATAGATATCACCATTGTTCTTTAGTAAATTTTGCGACTTTGCATTGTATAGATGCATTTCAACAGAAACATTGTAGTTCTCGAAATAATCAACTTCAATCGTGGACACTAATCAAGCTACTGCCAGACAGACAGACCGATTTCGGAGTACTGAAAACGTATTTATGACCAACGTAGTCGTGCATTAAACCTCTGCAAATGGCATCATGCGGCGAGACTAATCACATTAGTGCCTCTGCCAAAGGTAATGCTGGTAACAGCCTAAAAAGCCACCATTTGCATGACAGAGATGACCCCGGGAGCGGATACAGTACGAACTAAATTATTCAGTCTTATATCAATCTCATGTTTCAAATGTTTTAAGTAATAAATGAAGGGCTCCACAGATATAGATTTACATAGATAACGCAAATGCATGTACTTCGCGTGTACGAAACCCCGACCACGCGTCAAGGTTGGTCGCCGTTAACTTGCAGTCTACGCGACTACAGATATAAAAATATCAGTATTAGCGAGATAATCACTCGAGAGAATCGTTGCGGGCGGAGAGGCGTCGGCGGCATCGGTGTCTTTGAATCGATTTGGATTTCCCGTCACTAATGACGTCACAGTAGGTGTTAAAAATTCGGCACGCTTGGTTTCAATACAAATCGTGATACTTGCGTTATCTATGTAAATCTACAAGGTGAAACATAAAGGTTTTACTTTTTTTTCAAAACTTAACTTTGTAATTCTAAAACTATCAGCTTTGGAGGAAATTTGAAAAACAAAAGGTGTTATAGGAATAAAGCTGTTGATAGATTTCACAAGTCTACAAAACTTTTAGTACTTCCACTGTCCCACAAAGCTGATAGTTTAAGATTTACAAAGTTAAGTTGCAAAAACATTAGTATACCCTTTATGTTTTACCTAGTATATCTGAGAAGGGCTCACTACTTGTCGACCATGTACTATTTTTATATTACAAAGTCGGCAAACAAGTGTACGATCCGCCTGATGTTATGCTGTTATTTTAGCTTATAGCTAGATGCTCGTAATACCAAAGGCAATGCTCGCATGTTGCGGACTTGAAAGGGAGTGGGACAGAGGAAGGGGAATAGACGGGAGGCGTCAGGGGGCTTCCGGCTCTGTCATCAATCGCACAAAACGTAATTCTTCTGTGAGAGGGTGGTACTACCCCGGAGGGCTAGCCCGTATATCATCTGCAGTCGATTATAGGCTACAGCTCTACCACCATGTACTTATAGTCCGGTCAATTTAGACCAAAAAATGAGAGTGAAGTTACATAAAGTCCCAACAAGCTGAAAATCAGTAAAATTGTTCAAAACATAATTATAAATTATATTTAAAAGTTCCCCATCATTCCCGTGTATGGAAAAAAAAAAACAAGGTCAAAGGTCAAACAAATGAGATTTTCGCGATTTTCAGCAAAACGGTAAGTTTTATCATAAAGTATCTTAGACAAAAATTGTAGATCATAAAATTATCTATAAAAAATGTGCCAATACTTTTTTCCTACGAGCCACCGTTTCTGAGATATAACGATATAACTTGACAAAAGGATACCATTATTTTAGGACTAAGGAATATAATGATAACATACTTTTGCATTTTAACGTGTCCAGTATAGTACTGTAACAACCTCTTCATAGGGTTTACCGTGTATCAATAAACCATTAATTATTTATATATTAAAATTAAATTTATTATATTATATTTTAAAAACACAAGTTTGTTCATCGGTATCCCGGTTGTCACTGCCAGCGCACCGCAGTTCTTACGATTTCAAAACCTTTTTCTTTTCTTAAATTCATTATTCATCGTCGGCCGGGAACGTCTATCGCTAGTGGCCAGTGCGCCGACATGGACCTTACATTACCTACATGGTGATTCATTTAATAGCTATAAAGAAACAATTATGGTCATATGACCTTAAATACTACTTACAAATTTCAATAGGATTTTCCTCTAAAAATATTTCAGACTTGTATTATATTCGTACGAGTTCGTATTCGTATTATTTTAGTATAAAAATGAGTACTTTTATAATTGAAATAATAAAAATGTACTTTGTAGCCAGAACAATGGCACGAAATTCTCATGTTGAACAAAAGGATCAAATGAACATGTAGGTAGGTACAGTTGTATGATTGAATGAACAATCATATTAACCACTACAAATGTGCGCAAACTCACCATTTTATCACTTATTCTGAGTTAAATAGTGTTTCAAATACTTTCGGACCTTCTACCGAAAATAAGCAGAAAGATCTTAATTTTAATTTTTTGTACCGTTGACCCACGTATGCACTGTTCACATTATTTTTAAAGTATTTCACGAGTAAACACAAATAACTTATTTTACTACTCTACGAAGAGATAATCAACCTCAGTGCTAACATAATAAAATATGAATACCTTACAAACTTTGAGATTATTGAGAAATCTGTGCGGTAGAGCTGCCAGAAATCAATCCTGAATGGTAATCAAGTTTGCAAACAGATGTCTCCGAACGTTGTCATAGCCTGCCCGTAATTATCCCGGGGATTGAGTAAAGGTCAACTGTTAGTGCCTTGAACCTTCAGGAATTACTTTAATGCCCAGCCATATTGTAGAGTATTGTCCTATGGTGAGATTTTGTTCAGCGACATATTCATTATTATTTTTAGATTTAAGGGGATAATGTTAAAAAAAAATTAGTATATTCTAGAATTCATTCTAGAATTTTTATTAGTAATGCGATTCAATGTAGAGTTTATTACTTTTGGTTTCACCATAATTATGTACTTGGTTATATGGTGGGAATCGAACCCGCAACCACCCTGTGCCATGAGCCGAGCAGCCTACGCTCGAACCACTGCGTCAAGCGGTCACCAACATGACTTCTCAATAACGATAAATCCGTGAGTTCTCGACCAAGGGTAGGCACGGAGCCCGCAGGCTGGTCTGACACAAGGTTTATCGACATACCGCGGTAGTCGTAACTAAAATGTATGATGTTCAATATGCGGTTCCTTTTATGGTATCGTGCAATTAACTGCATGCACACACAATAATGTACCAATCATTAAGAGCGAACATACGATGAAATACAGCCAGTAGACCGTTCCGTTTCTGAGTCCGTGACTCAATAAAATTTTGATTATAGAGAATCCTTAATCAAATTTAAAGATATTTATAATCATTTACAACTGGTTTACAAAGCATTTTACATAAGAAAACTGTTTTATTACTCTATATCTCACTTGTAATTGAACATTATTTGCAGTTTTAGTTAAAAATGCTTATAGCGCACTATCATCGAGATTCAAAAGAGAGCTTTACAACCTGTCTTAGGGTGCTCGTCTACTCAAGTCAAGCTGGTTGACTGAGCTCGCTAGCCCGTCTGCTTCGACCAATAGAATGGCCTCATTATCTGTTGATTGACTGATGCTTTCATTTGGATTAGACTTTCTTGGTTCTAGGAGTTAGCGAATATTTTAATTTCAGGAACCACATGTAGGTACCCATACTATTCTATTGTCAATAACATAAATGATGTAGTATTAAAGTTCAATCCAAATTCGTGTGAAAGTCCGTTGAAAATGAAATAATATTTTACCCCTAACGTTAACAGATTTTCATATTCCTCCCGAGTGTCGTTTTACATTGCAATAAACGAATCACACTGACATATCTAAGCTCAAATCTCGGATATCATTATTTATCGGATAAATCGTTTGGCGTCGGGAATTTAATAAAATCTTTTATTGGATAATGGTTGCCCACTTGAAGCTTTGAAGGCTGTTTATTGAATGGGTTGCTAGAGGCTCTCGCTCGCGGCGCCGTTCAACAGTTTTTACACCTGCTAAATTATTATTTACTAGCTGTGCCCGCGACTTCGTCCGCGTGTAATTTAACTTAACAAAAAATTCGGGATAATTCATCCCCTATTTCATCCCCTTGGGGGTAGAATTAATCAAAATCCTTTCTTAGCAGATGCCTACGTCATAACACCTACCTGCATGCCAAATTTCACCCCGATCCGTCCAGTGGCTTGGGCTGTGCGTTGATAGATCACTATGTCAGTCAGTCAGTCAGTCAGTCACCTTTGAGTTATATATATTTAGATTTTTGATGACGGTCGACGCAGTGGTTTGAGGGTAGGCCGCTCGGCTCACTGCACTGGGTGGTTGCGGGTTTGATTCCAAATTTCGGAAATGGCCTTCTCATAATTTGCCCAGGTTTTAATGTCACTGGGATCGCCCCCAGTCCATTATATAGTACATGTAGCCTACCTAAGTAACCATAGTACAAACGCTGCATAGTTTGAAATACAGTTGGGGTGTCAGTCTGGCGATATTTTATTTTACTTTAATAATTTATTATATATCTAAATATATATAACTCAAAGGTGACTGACTGACATAGTGATCTATCAACGCACAGGCCTAACCACTGGACGGATCGGGCTGAAATTTGGCATGCAGGTAGATTTTATGACGTAGGCATCCGCTAAGAAAGAATTTTGATTAATTCTACCCCCAAGGGGATAAAATAGGGGATGAAAGTTTGTATGAAACTTTGTCAATTTTAAACCGATCGAGCTGAGACTTTGCATGCTTAAAGCTACTATGACGTAGACATCCCCTAAGAAAGGATCAAAATTCCACGCGGACGAAGTCGCGGGCTCAGCTAGTCTCTATATAATATTGTGAAACCCACTTGTTAATAGCGTTGTAGGCATTGTGACCTATTGTGACTGACAGTCAACAAACCAAACCACACACCATTGTTTTAAGAGGTTTTAAATGATGCATATAATCGGAACAATAAGTTATTAAGAAATGAGTTGCTTACGATGCGTGCGTATCTATGGATAGAGGTGTAATATTATAACATTTTATTTAGTAGTAATCTATATGCGTATAAGTATCAAATAAGTAGACGTAGGCGGAAATAACGTATCTCAATCACCACCTACGCGCCAATAATAATTGGTGAACTGTCTGATTTTCTATGGTTTTCATCCTCAATTAAGATATTCGGTTCCATACAAAATTGTAACCTTTCAAACGATCTCTGTAATAATGAGTTTATTTTCAGAAACGGTACGGACATAACATAAACAATGGTAATTATGATTTATTTTTAGAACATTATTTTGGTCTCATTCTAACACAAATCAATAGAAGAGAAACTCACGACCATATTTCCCGAAGTGTTACGAATAATTTTAGAGTGAAATTGAACAGGACTTGGAGTATTACACATAAGCTGTAGTCAGTTAGGTACACCTAACTGACTACAGCTTATGTATGGGCTGGCTCCTTATCACCTACACAAAATATTTGGTAACCTTGTCATTAAGAAATTGATTACCACAAAAATACTAGGACTATGGTACGGTCGCTGATCACGAAGAAATTCGTACAATGACCTGTTATTACCTGTCTCTGTCACTCCCGCGTAAATCTAATACGTCTCGCTCACACAGTTGCCGGTCACACGCAGTTCACGGCAACTGTGTGAGCGAGACGTATTAGATTTACGCGGGACTGACAGAGACAGGTAATAACAGGTCATTGTACGAATTTCTTCGTGATCAGCGACCGTGCCATAATACGGTTGATTACATCATGATCATAGATATTTCATACCTAGCTATTGGATAGCTACCTCTACAACAAATATAATCTTACTAACAAGATACAAAACTGATAAATAAAACATGATAACGCTAACACAGAGGCCAAAAGATAATGCTATTGTTGTTTTTATGTAGGAGACTAAGCAATATCAAAGCCGCAATACCATGAAACGTTACGATATTCCTTTACGATAATGTTATACTGTAGGTAAATATGAAACAGCGCTGAAGTAACGCAAGATTCAGTAAGTATCTTGTGTACAAATAGGTAACCTATTTGTACACAGGAGTTGCTTCAGCATCATATTATGGAAGCAGGTCTTGCTTAGCAAGTGTGCTGTTGAAGTGGCTCCTATTTTATGCTTATTTTATGCAACGACCAGTGTGCGGTGCCACTTGGGACTCTATTTGCAGAGAGTAAGACGCTGATAATATATATAATGTATGTACAGTTGCTCTACCATGACTTTAAAGTTTAAAGTCGTTTGTCGCTAATTGTCTGCGTGAAATATGTATTTGTATGACAGGTTGTTGCATGACAAGTCGAGCTGTATACTTTTTCATATAAAATTGAACTGGAGAGGCGAAAGTATAATTCATGGTAGCTCTACAGAGCTAAGATAATTATGTTACTTCACAAACTATGCTACATAAACATGGATAAGATGATATACCTATTTATTCTAAATTATCTATTTATATCATATTTAACCGTATTTCTTTAGAATAAATGTTAATATGTGATAGTAAAAATCCCATTCGAAGTGAAATGGTACCTATTCCCCGCAAGTTCGAATGGATTATAATATAAATCTCACATTATCACCAAAATCATACTAATATGTGACTAGGTTTAACATGGTTTTACTAACAAAACCCTGTCCTTACTAAAGGTTATGTAACATTCAAATCAATACGAGGACCAACGACTAGCATTTGTTCTCATCGGTACGACACATGAATTTTCGTCATAAGCTCCATCTAAACCTTTGTCGACAGATATGTTCACCCTAAAAACAACTTCATGTACTAGCAGTGAGAGTCGAAAGTGCTATTACAAGAGTACAGCGGTTCAGAAGGGTTATTATCATGACTGAAGCTTTGTTAATCCTTCTATAGCGATCGATATGTCGGATTCATGTAACATAATAAGGATAAAAAATTTACGTATACTTTTTTGGTTATTTCTGGTATATTTTTCGTATGTTCTTGATTACTTTTAATATTTACTTGAGACGTGTTTTGCGATTAAACTACACTGGGATGGTGTTGGTAACCAAAATTTTATAATTTTCTTTAAGGTATTTTATTCAAAGGAACTAATATCAATGCAGGAAAGCATCCAAAAGAAAATTGCAAGTCCATTATAAATTCATCGCGATCAAATATGCATTTGATGGCATCAGTTGAGTTGACGTCATAGGCGGGCAGAGCAAAGGCTGCTCGGGTTTACGTGTAAACTTTTCCTCATAAGCTTACCGCAGGGTGCTCCCCTATCAATTGCTATGTCCTCCCCTGCCCGCGCACCACTTCACCCCCTCCGAGCCCCACTAATGATCCCACTTGTTAGGGCTCAGCGCGGACCTTCGGTCGTGTCACTGGATGAATAACAAATTCTGAGCTGATCCCGCTACGCCGTAGCTCGTAGCAGCGTAGCCCTCAAATATTACAAGTCATATTAAGAGCGCTCTGCTTGCTAATAGTGTTTTTGTTTGTTTATGTTTAAGGGGTTTACTGTAGAAACTTTTGTAAATATCTCACGTAGGTAGTAGTAGTATCTGTTGAAATTCCTACTTCAGATTACCAAATTAATTGCTTAATTTCCTATAGGTAGGAACACTTACGAACCAAGTGCAACGAAAAATATTAATAATTAATTGCAGCTCAAATTTGAGAACAATTTGGCAACTATGATATTTACATCAAATCATCTCACATTATAAAAAACTGTAATGTTTTGTTGTTATTCGATTTATGAACATATCATTTTGGCGTGATCAATCATCAAACAAAAGAAGCTGATTAATATTGTGGGTATTAATGGAAATACCATGAAAATAACTTACTGTCAAATTGCTGCGTAGCCTGAGCGAGAAGCGACGCGAACACCCTATCAGCGAGCGGTGGAGGCTTAGGGGGGCGGTCGTCGTCGCTGCTGCTGTACCTATCACCGCCCCACTCCAGCGAGCGCTGGCGTCGGACTTTGCCGGCGTTGGGCACCCCGCTGGGCAGCCCGCCCGACAGGCCGCTGAGCGAACCGGCCTTCGCGCGCCGACCGGGTCGCTCCATCCTTGACGCGTTCAAAACATTTTGTCACCACATCTGGGGACAATTGAAGACGTAAATTAGCTTTTTGAAATGCATCTTAATTGTGGATGTTCTTTGGTTCATATTAAGGCTAAAGCGCCCATCTAGCCCGCGAAATTCAAATTTTTCGAGTATTTTTAAAGTTTATCCAAAATCTGAAAACTTTTAAGACAACATTTTGTGATTTGCAACAAACACAGTATGCAGTGTGTTTATTAATACATTTATTTTCTCTAAATATTATCACGGTGGATATGATACTAGTAAATCACTAAATATACAAAAAATTACAGTTTTTCTGGTTATCTGTCGTTCTTGAAATGTTTTAGAGTAAAATAAATGTATTAATAAACGCACTGCATACTGTGTTTGTCACACATCACAAAATGTTGTCTTAAATGTTTTCAGATTTTGGATAAACTATAAAAATACTCGAAAATTTTGTTTTCGCGGGCTGGACAGGCGCCTTCACCAGCAAGTATACTAATAACATTCTCTTTGGTTTCGTTCATGTACATTACATTAATTTTGCTTCAAATTGAAGTAATCCTAAACAAAAGCGAAACAGTTCATTGAATACCTATGTAGGTACATAAATGAAAGTAGCTTATGAAAGCACAATTGGAAAGAATCACATAGTAAAAATGTTACGATTTTATTTTCCGCTCGTTAATTCAAAAGCTCGGCCACCACATAATCCCGAGTTCAAATAAAAGAAATCGGCGCGATATTTTATCAAACGGGAACAACATTGTGAGCGCAAAAGAACAACTGTAATAAAGAGCCTACAAGTCGTTTGGTTAGCGACCCAACATAAATAGGAAGTTGCCGCGAGAGGGCGCGCGTGTTGGAGGCCTAATCCATTGGATTGCGCCACGGCGCCGCCTGCGTCTCGCGGTTTGCCAACCCTAACAGCAATATTTCTGATAATGACTTAATTTGTAGAAGATTCAACGCTTCTGTGCCTATTCTACAATAGCCCCTCTAGCCAAGTGACTTCGGCTACTTTCGTTTCTACAATTCGCTACGCTTCATGTACTTGTAACTGTCATGTGCATGTACTTGTTCATGTACTCGGACTTGTAATGTCATTTCCATACATTTAAGCGTAGCGTTTTGTAGAAACGCTTGTAGACGAAGCTACTTGGCTAGGGGGGCTGAAATTATTACCATTTTAAATTACTTCCAAATGGTTTCCTACAAATATTTATTGACGGGAGGTTGATTAAATTTCATTTTGAAAGTCCAGTAGTCCCCTCGCTCTTGCGATGGTTGTACTTTCCAAATATACCTTAATAAGGAGATGGTGGATGGGTATGTTTTATTCACAATCGTTAAGGTTTGCTGCACTCTCATTTCGTATCGGCAGAATAAACATAGGCGGTTTCATTAGAGTTTCGCCGACATTCCATAGAGATATAAATCGTTTAGACATCATTAAGTTTTATTAAATAATTTTATAATTAAAAAGTTTTACTGAAAATACTTAGAATAAACGAGGCTCTATTTCAACTATTTCAATTTTAGTATCTATTATATACATTAATTAGATATGTAAGTACCGACTTACTTCGTGAAAAGTTATTGAAAACGTGAAATACGTAATTGATTAATCATTGATCTCGATTTCAGAGTAATAATATGATTAATAAATAAAGTCGTGTTTACTTACTAATTAATTTAATATATTTTATAACACATTAACTCAGTTTCTCTCGGGTAGCGAGTACAAAAGGGCCGGCCATCAAAATGTCATTTTTCAATATCAGTGTCTCCCAAAACTTATTACTCAATCTTAATTACAATAAAACTCATGAGTGTCATGTCTACGGAACTGTTGAGTGTTCAAAGCCGGCTAATAGCTCATCAGCCCGCCCGGTTTAATATAAAGTAGGCTGTCTGTTTGCCCGGCTGTGTCGCAACGTTAATAAACGCTCGTACACTTTACAGACAACGCTGCAGTTTGTATTCAATATTTATCCCCTTTATGGTTGGAGGAGCAGAATCAAATTGAAGTATATTAAAAAATAAACCTACAGGGTATCTTAGAAGTCTGAATAACATTGGGTAAAGTAAAGGCAGCTGACATGTAACTGCATATCTAAACGACTCTATACCTCGTTGTCTTGTTAGGTACAGGATTTTTTTTCCTCATTTTTTGTATTGCGGCCTTGATAAGGGCCTGTGCACACCGCGTTTTTTAAACGTGCCGTCGACGCGCGTTTTAGAAAGGTGCGTCGACGGCGCGCTTTTATCCTACAAAGGTCTACAGGCTGCGTCTGGCTCGCGTGCGTATCGCGTTTGTATAGCGATAAACGCGCATCGACGGCGCGTTTAAAAAACGTGGTGTGCATAGGCCCTAAATTGAATATTATTAACACAAACCTACATTACAATGGTACCTATTGTATAAATAGGTACATACCCTAACTAGTTAATATTTGCGCTGGTCTAAACTAACATAACTGTTGCTTTCGGGTCTTGTTTGATTTTAATCCATTGTTTAATTTCGCGGCACATGTAATATTGCGACCGAAATTTAATGAATACTTCGAATATTTAGTTATGATATATTCGAAATATTGTAAGTAAGTTTATTATTTTGATGATGATAGGAATTAAACGGAGCTGAGTGTTAGTTAAATGTAGGTATCCAATGTATTAAGGCGTCAATAGGCTAGTGGTTAGAGGGGCCAACCTCGTAGCCGAGAGGTTCCGGGTTCGATCCCCCATCCTGGCCATTAAACTATTGACATGGGCCCACTCCTAACACAAGCATTAGCTTAGCTGGAGGGGCTAACGGGAACACTAGTAATGTGATAAACAACATTGCTAGTATTAAAAAAAAACTGTGTGAGTCCCCCTATAACAAGGCTTGATCTCAAGGATATTTTTTATTAAGCAACAGAGTCGGCCAACAACCGTACGGCTCGTCTGATGTTAAGCAGTTACCGAAACCTATAGATCCTTTCAATATCAAAGGCATTGCTCGCATGTTGGTATTGGCATTGGTCGAAGCAGGCGAGCTCGCTTCATTTCACAACTAAGATAACGGTCATTGGGTAACCCTTACCCTAATTGTGAGCGAGACAAGTGCTTGAATTATGGTCAAAACGTCACCTCGGGCTGTATTTAAACTGCATCTTACACTCGTGCTGGACCTCTTTAGAGGCACTTTGCATTCTTAGTGTACTAACTTGCGAATTTAACCACAGTCGCTGAGATTAACATGTAGCGCTTCAAACATCCTTTTGGCTGTTTAATTAGTTAAGAGTTTGTACAACATTAAACTTTATTTTCTTCACATTAGTAGTTCTAATAGCTGTGCACGCGACTTCGTCCGCGTGTAATTTAACTTAACAAAAATCATTTTTTTTCCGCCCTTACGTGCTCTTTGATAACGCAATTGGTGAGTTTTGAGAATACAATTTTATTTGAATAAATTGAAACTACAATTGAATTTGTAAGCCTATCCTCCGCTTTTGCAAATGCCATGCATCCGAACAAAAAGTGTTCAAACGAACGTGTTGTAAAACATTTGATAGAAACAATAGCGGGATCTGATTTTGAAGTTAAAACACAATTTGTGGTGGAACGTGACCAAAAACCTACATCCGTTCAGAGCACCGGTGTTAAATCTTGGAGTCCAATCACGTATGGAATAGGTCGGACCGGCATCAGGGACCTTCGCGTGTGTCGAAAAAGCTGCAGCCACTGCACTCTTTAAGTTAGACCAGCAAAATGTAATTAGGTAAATGGGGGTCTAGTCTTCAATTTCAAGCATACATTTTTTATCACAAGTATTTTTCTTTAAAAAAATAAAAATAAGTAACATATAAATATTACATGTTGTCAGCGTTGTGGATACACTGCCGCTCGAGAATGGTAGGGAATTGTTGGGTGTTTCTTGAGAATGACGCGAAATACTAAGGTAGGTGTGTATACCTATTAAGTTAATCAAATAAATATTTTATAAATTAAAAACCTATATCTAATACGAATTATAAATTGATACGCATTGATATGAATTCTATATTCGGTATTTCGTGGAGATATGTTAATAATGTAGGGCCTATGGTCGAATGCATACTCGAATTAACTAGACTGCAGGCGCGTCACGTGTTGTGCATCAGCAGAGACAGATGGTCCAATACCGAATTAGGAGTTAATTAATATATGACGCACCTATAATTAGATGACCAATGACAAAGCCAGTATTAACGTGGCTTTACGTGCCTACTGTAATTTATAATTATTGATACGTAGACTTAATAACAATATGACAATATTACCTATTTCATTTCTACTCGTAAGTGGGTAGGTAATTAGTATTTTTCAGTTTTCATACTGTGATTTTCGATATAGAAAAGGCATAAAGGAAATATGTTTTTTTTTTCAACATTAGTCGTACAACACAGTTATCAGTGAGCCTCGAAATAGGCGTGCGGGGCAAGCTAGTACCTTTAGGCTAAGGAACATGTGAGAAATTTTAGGTAGTGAGGGATGCAAGCGTTTACTAATTAGTGATTACTTGCAGTGAAAAACGGACTAGTATGAATAATCATAATATGTTTCATGGTATGTCTCTCTTTATCACGGGCTCTGCCCGGTCCTTTGGAAGGCTTACATGGGGACATGGGTCCAACATGTAGAGGCCCTTTCTGAGAATTTTACGAGTATCATTATTATATCATCTGTTGTAACCTTTTGTGAAGCGTTTTGTGTACTGAGAAATGTAAATGTGTCTATACCTCCAACTCCTTAGAACCTATAATAGAGGCGTGTTTCCACTCACAGAATTATCTCGTTCACAGTCAGCCAGCACCACATGAATATCTACGAGTCCAATAATTCAATAACCGTCAACTCTACTGACTCAGCGCAGATTAACACAATCCAATGAACGTCGCACATAGTCCCCTCGCAGGACACTGAAAATCATTAGATTAACAAAGCTGAACACTCCGAGCCGTTCACATATTAACTAGCCGCTAGGGCTGCACCATTGTACGGTATTCATTACTTGGTAACGGTTACACTGACAAGTTTACCAACCCGTAATTACAAAATACGTATTTTCAAAATTATTTGATTGCTGATTTGAAGAGCTAAAACGGTATTATTGCCTAAATTCATAAAATACAATGCTGTGTGTACCGTCCCTACTTAAAGTTATACAAAATTACCTATAATATATAATTCCTAGGTTTGCATTATGTTAGTCTGTCAATAGTAAGTAGTGTAATAACCTCGCGCTTGGCCAGGTTTTCTAGGGATAAAAGTCCTTGGGGTCAGAAACTTAATGGATATTTGGGTTCGATAGATTCGAACCGACACTGATTTATTGAGTACCAAGTAACAGGTACTAATTAGAAGAACCTGTTACTTGATAATAAGTAGTAAAAAAAAATATGTTATTACGACTTATTCACAGCCCTAATACCCAGTGTACAACTTTATAACGAACAACACTCGGGAGTGGGTATCAAGTAGACAGCCTCGAATCCACTATTTAAAAGTTACTCGAATGGAAAATTGCAATTTATTACGTAATTTGATACTCGAAAAAAATCGTTAAATTTTATATTGGACATTCGTCTTCGTAATGAACGTTTCAGGCGAATAAGACTCGAGAAAAATAATAATTAAAATACAAAGAATAATGATCCTAAAATGTTTGCTCTTTATACAACAGAATGGGTACTCATTTATTTTATGGACGCTCATTAAAATTTAGTTCAGTCTAATGCACAAAACTCTACGCGTAGCACAGCATTATTAGTATTAAGATAAACAGATACGTTCTAAGCGTAGCGGATAATATCTCCATGACTATTGAATGGTGCGTGGGTGTAATTGCATAGGTATACATGGTAGGTACATAAGGTGCAGTATGACGTCACTAATGTAATCCAGTAGGAGCTAATCTGATATCGAGCGGGACAGGCACGGACTCGGCGCCAGTTTAATTGGGTTGCATTTAATCCCCACGATGCAACTTTAGACTCATATCCTCTGGTTAATAAAGTTACAGACGCATTATATCATCCTTAAACCGTGACGCATCGTATATACACCCGGGTGGCGATAGAACAATAGTTTATTGATTGTGTGAGCCTATACAAACTAATTTATTAAATAACTGCATTGTTGTGCATGTAATTTTGCTTGTACAATAATTTAGGTAGAGTAGTCTGTTCATGACAAACTTTATCTGAGATTGCTAAGGCAAGGAAAGTGCGTTTGGGAAATATTCATTTAAAAAATACGTCAACTGGCCGGTCTTAAAAAAAGGATACAAATTCACATCTCGAATTTCGCGAAGTGGATTGGTTCTTTTTCAATAAACGTCATCTAACTAAGAAGATAGAAACAAATTAAATATAAAAACAAATCTCAAACTCAAGTCAAAATTGTTTTTATTCACGTAAGCCAACAAAGCATTTATGAATAGTCAGAATCCACCACCGGTTCGGAATGCTGCTTCCACTGAGAAGATCCGGCAAGAAACTCAATGGTTACTCTTTTCAATGAATAAAAGATGGTGTACATTCTCAGAAACAGCAACAGAATATGAGGAGGCAACAAAACAAACATTTAAAATTACTTGTAAAAAGCCATTGAGAGAAGCCAACTGGTTGAAAATAAAACAATAGCGACTTCACATTCGTCGAGTGCAATTTTAGGCTCTACCATCCAGTTCTCAGAGGCATCAGAGAGTTCGTTCAGCGTTTTACAGCGGCCAAAGTTGTGTACGTCTAGAATGCTTATCTTATTACTAACGTAGGAAGTTTTCAAATTCTGCGCTAACTGCAATTGTACAAAACTGAAACGCAAGTTTTAATTACAAATGCGTGTTCGGACTCGGATACTGCCATTTCATTAGGCAAGCCGCTGCTTTAAAAGACTTTGAGTACTTTATAATGTACGTAATAAGTGCATTTATCCACATAAATTATTGCATTTGCTTATTAGATAGATGACTCTACATATAGGTAAGTCCTTTGTGTTTAGAAGATTCTCGTTAAGATATGAAAATAGATACCTACTTATAGTTGTTTCTGCCGTGGCTGTTTAGTTTAGAAAATTGTGCCTAACTAAACAGCCACGTTGGTAAATAAAAAAAAGAAAAACGCACTACACAGAAAAAGTATTTATTACAAAGTTTAAGATGTCATCTACATTTACAACGACCTAGGTATACTTGCCCACGTAAAAATAAATAAAACGTACAATAATCGAATGCCTTACGTTTTAAGTGTTTAGCAATTTCACGCTCAGTAAATGCAATAATCCACGAAACAAATAATTCAATTCTGTCCTAAATACATGGGCCGCTACCGAATTTCCTTTGAGAGACGATCCAGCGCCGCGTACCGACACGTCTCCCTGAACTTCGGAATTCCAATTTTGAAAACTTTTCCAACAAGGGCTGGGTATTGACAGCGAGTGTCAGAGGGCCACTCGCCGAAGCCGGCCACGATCTTAAGAACAACTTCACACAGTTCAATATACCTACAACCGGTACTCTACCCATGCTCTACATCTCAATATATCTTATTATTTATTACAACAATTAAAATAATTTTGAATAAATAATTTCTCCTATGTAGATCAAGTTCAGAATTAAATTTACGAAGCATTCTGAAACTGAATAAATCTCGGATTTATTTATACGTCATAAGTAGGTACTGTAACAACTGGGTTTGAATCAATAAATCATTTAGCTTCGTAATATTTATTATTGTTATATTAATTTATTTATTTATATTTATCTCTAGTTAAAATACACGTCTTTTCATAACGGTCCCCAGTTGTCACTGCCAGCGCACCGCCGTCTACGGCCTTCTGACTTAATTACTTTAGGTTGTTTGTATATTTTACCTATATACTTATAATCATCCACCGGAAAACCTTATTAACCGACTTCAAAAAAATAGGCTCTGTTTCCCCGGTAGGTATATTATGTTTCGCAAATATCAGATGTTCCCGAATAATAAACATTTTCTCGTAAAGCGCCATCTACCGAAGATTGCATGAACTTTTACAGCAAACAGCTTTTTATCAGCGCCATCTACCAAAATCTCAATGAACTACAACGCCCTCTAGAGGACGTGCGTACGAAGCTTGCTTATAAAGCTTCCTCTAAAGAAAAGTGAAAAGTCGCTACGAGCAATGGAAAAAGGTGGAAAGCAAAATTTCGATAACTGCGTACGTTAGCACTTATTACTATAGGTATAAACAAACTGGAACTCATTTTATTTACGTAGTCCACACCAAGATAAAAATATACATTTTAATAAATACTGTTCTTGTGTTATAACCTAACGTCTCATTTATCTTAACATTTAATTCTATGCCTGCTACTCATCCAAACATTTAAGTTTTGTTTCCGACTTTTAATTTTAAAAACACCTGTATAGGTAGGCACGTCTCTAGTAGGTAAGTACATTACAAAAAATACCTGGGGAACAATAATATTATCTATTATTTATATGTAGTTTTATTTTATCATTTACTATACGAAATACATAGGTAGTACTTTATTAATTTCCTATAACTAGGTACTACCCACATTTATCTTTACCTAAGTCCTCATTGTACGAAGCCCACGGTTGGCTAGTCAGAAATAAAACACAAGTGGTCATCTATTTTTTCCTCTGATTTTTTCTTGTTCACAAAAATACCGCTTTACCAGCTTAATAGCAGGTCACAATAAATACCAGAAAAAAAGGTCATGGTAGGTATAAATCTTTTGTATCGGTTAATTGCAAACTGTTACCAACCGATAATTATGATCATAATAGGTTATGTAACAAACCTGGAACTTACAGCTAGTAGAAGGGAATGCTTCAGCTGTTTGAAAGAAACCCATCAGATTTATTTTGTGGTAGGTATGTTGATTCGTTATCTTTAACACCGCTTGGCGCAGTGGTTCGAGGGTAGGCCGCTCGGCTACCACCATGTGCAGTGGCACATGGTGGTTGCGGGTTCGATTCCCGCTAGGGTAAATTTCGAAAATGGCCTTTTCGTAATTTGCTCTGGTCTGAGTGTCATTGGGATCGTCCCCAGCCCATAGTCCCAGTCAGGTGATATTTATTATTATTTATTTAACATTTACTGAGACGCCATAAAAAATATCGTACATTATTAAAATAAGACCCTCTATTGTGCCCTGCTATGAGCCTGATAAGGTGGTATTGAATAGATATATAAATACAAGGTTCGGGCAGATGTTTCAAATTGACTGGTTTCCAAAAGCCGTGAATCCAACCGTGAAGGCTGTAATAAAACCCGCGGCCCGGCTGCAGATTAATTAAGATAGAGCCTTCAAGTACGTACATCCTACTGACCACGCCTTGTGCTTCGTTTGCCTAATACTGTGGACTGATTGCATGTAAATGTAGAGCTTAGTTTTGTTAAACGGGTAATTTGTTGATGAAATCTTTACCTATTACTCTTTTAGTTTGTGAAGGAGTGGTTGTTTGTTAAATTATTGAGCTGGCAGTAAATTTTTCATTTTTTAAAACAATAAGTCGGCAAATAATCGTAGATACTATCTGCCTGATGTTAAGCAGTTCTCTTAGCCTATAGGTGCTTGCAATATAAAAGGCATACTCTCACGGTCCTGACCTGAAGTATAAATGATTTTACATTCTGTTTCAGGACATAAAGCCATATTTTTTCAGATAATATAATGCTCGTATATATACAAGTACATATGCCGAATATGCCGAGAGTCTGCCTGGGACACGTGAATATCCTTTCCATATTTATCACTATGTGTCAAAGGTACCTACTTATTTAAAAAAGAGAATCTGTAATTTTCGTATTCACATCTGATACAGTGTTGTTATTCTATTCTGAAAGGTAGACCTAATATTGTCAGACAAACACAACAACTGTATACTTCGTTGCAAACGACGCGACGAAGCGACGTTTGTATCATATATACCTCACGTCACAATGGCATTTTGAAACCAAATTTTCAATCCTAGAAAGTCTGAAAACAGAGATGGTGCGTCCGTAGTTACAGATATAAACGTATTAAACTAACATGAAGAAGCGCACTAAATAAATCTTGCGACCCACATGTAAGTTCACACGCTGGTGCTCGCTAAAAGAGTGCTAAAGAGTTTCATCTCGCTGTCTCACTGAAAGATTTAGGGGAAAGAAGCTTATTTTTGGTAGGGCTGACAGTGCGATAGTGTAAGGCCCATTACAGGCAAATTATGGCTGCCATTATTGTCCGCTTGTCCCGCTCGCGCCGCCGTGAGTTACGTCCGCACTGGGTCAATGGGTTTTATATAAAAAATCTTTTCCAACATGTCCCGTTTCACTACAAATAAATGTTCCTGTGTGCACGAAACCGCTTTTGGTTTCAATAAAACATTTTCTCCGAATCGCGGAAGAGAGATAAAGATAAAGTCCAAATGGAAATAATAAAAGTTAATTTCGATAAAATCTTATTTTAATAAAGAGACGCAACATTCGGTGCGGCCTCCTTTTTAATTTATTTCTGACAGTACTTACGATAACATTAGTAAAAGTAATGCTTAAGTACTGCTTCCACGTATGTTACACGTAATCTTAACAAATAAGTTACATCAAAACAGCGTCGGCGAGCTCACAGCCAGTCCCAAAGCGTCGGGTCTAAGTTTGACGAAGTTAACCCATTAACGGGGTCACTAAATCATTCGCGTCACTACTAAGTTCGCTTGCTTGTCTCAGCAAATTATTTTAATTACCGTTACAAGTTTATCATGGTGCTAACGAAACGGAGTTAAAGTGATATCTAGTAGGTACGAGGTTTACAAAAGGGGTTTACCAAAATTCGCATTTTAAAGTTCGATTTGAAATAAAACACTCGCAGAAGCGGAAACTTTAATGCAGGCTCTCTATAACTAACGGCGGCAATGTCCTCGTTGATTCAGATAGTCGGCCACTGATGCGCAAAATAGAACGGGTTTAAAATCGTGCTTAGTTCCCAAGGCGACTACAAAGCGGCATGCGGCCGATTACGGTCAAATTATGGCTATCATTACGGCCGGTACTTCTGTGCGATACGGGGTAATCACGACCGATGTCGCACTGCCATATTGCATCTTATTTACCCTCACATACGATCTATGTACGCGGACGACGTTAGAATGGTTAATGACAGTGCTCGTCCTAACAATTTTGAAGCTAGATTTTAAAAGGACTTCCGTTTAATTCAGATATTTACGGTAAATTTCACCATTTGTATAGTAATGTGCATAGCCATTTGTATAGCCGTGGTAGCTATGTAGGTGTGGATTTTTGTAATTATAGATGCAAATCCTTGTATCAATCAAATTGTACTTTACTGGCGCATAAAAAAAATCGCAAAACTTAATGAAATAACGTGTCGAGTGACACAGCATCGCCCACATTCACTTCAACACCATACACTGCCATCATTACATATATAGTAGGTATAGGTACTTAAACTTCCTTGAAAAAGTCACACAAGTCAGAGACTCAGGTCACCTATGTCATTTTCCGTGAATTTTCCTTTGTTGGAAATAAAAAGTTTGACGCTCAAATTACGTTTCCGTTGGAAAATATTACCCCCAATGGTTTATGTTATCAATTATTACAAAATGACGCAGGTGGTACACAATAGGTAGCGTATTCATGGAATAATTAATGCGTAGTCTAGGAATGTGAAGTACCTAAACTAAAATTATTGCCTCTCAACGCAATGTTTGAATCTTAGATTCCTCAGGGTAGGTGAAGCATGGGTAGCCTTTGTTCCTGAAATATTTGCCTCAAAAAAAATTATACTAACGACATCTTTTTTTAATATTAAAACTCACATTGGACCTTGGCTTACAAGCTAAAAATATTTTTTAAAAAAATCGAATGAACTCCATTTTGGTTTTCCAAAGTGGATGGTGACATTTTTGTATTGTATTGTTATTAATTGTGTTTGTATTGCTATTTGTTACTTGACACTGGCGGAATTCCTATTAACTTGGGTGGGCCATATAAGAAGAAAATTTGAACAACTCAAAAATCCTAGATGCACTGAAAAGCGAGAAATAACTAAGGACCTTATAATGTATTTACACTACGTAATGATTACTTATTAGAGTAGACCTACCCACTTTAATATTACTCGAATTGGCATAAGTCGGTTAAAACAAAATGGGTGCCGAACACGAGTATGCCTAACTACAAATTGAAATAGTTGTTACTATAATTTGATTATGAATATTATATTTCTAAGTGAAGCCTAGGTTGGTTTAGGGTCATTTATTTTATTTGGTGTAGGTGACCCACAAATAAAACAGCTGTAACACTTTCAAATATTTTTACAAGTATCTACATAAGTACCAGTTTTAAGTCACAAAAAGATATTTGATTAATATTCCAGTGATAAAATAGATAGTAGTAAGTAGGTGTATAAGGTAAACCAATAATATCAAAGTCAACCTACATACGTTTGAATTTAACGAACCTAAGAAACCTTAAAACCAACCCAAAGCAAAGAACACGTAACTGTAGAAGTGTCGCTAATCAATAGTGCTCAAGATCAAAGGATAGTTTGATAGCGCGCTCGGTCAGCCAAGGAAATCACAGCTCGTTTAGGTAACGACCACCACTGATTGACGCCCAGTGCGGGGCCTGATTAAACTGATCAGTTTTTGCCTCTTATGAAAAGGACTCGATCAATGTAACTCGGTGCGGAAGATGAGTTGGGCGCGAGGATGTGCGGAACTAGTGATCGATGGGCCATATTACCGAGTTGTGCAGACTTTGGAACGTCCTCCATCATGGAGAAAGATTCGTTTCACGTTGTCGGGCTTCGATGGTTAAGATTCATTGCATAATATGTCATGTAATGTGATGAATTTCTGATGAAACGGTATTCTTTTGAATTTAGCGCATGCTATGGCATGAGTGAACTTTCACATGTTGGCCACTTATCTTTGCTTGCCTTGATTTGGCCAACATTATTAAGTATACAGAACGTTCCAAAAGTTCGAAATAATACTTAAGGGTTTTAGCTCTGTATCGGGCACAGATATAATTGCTATTAATTTTTTATCGAATAAAAAAAACATATCTCAATTACTATGCAGAATATTTTAACTATTTCTTGAATATTGTAACCTTAATGTAGTTTACGCTATTCTCGAAGCCATTGTAGATACTTACATATGTGCTTTAAGACCAAAACATGCAAGTTGTGACAAATATTCAAAGGCCCGAAACTCAGAAAATATGATAGTTGCGAAGGTACAGTTTGATTATACTACGAATCTAGATATCAGCTAATATATACGGATACACTTAAATTATTATTTCGGACCTTTGAAAGTCACTGTATAGGCCCTTCTTACGCTAAAACGGCTCTACTACTATCTTCTTCCTTCCATTAGTTAAGCGGGTGTCATCTACTGAAACAGGTAACAAAAAAGAAAACTCATTATACCTCTTTCCCTCCAATGATTGCCTTTATTTTTTCATCCAACCACCACTCCACACAATGTTGTTATTTGTCCCAAACACAAAAGGTAAAGAAATCCTTTCCCTGAATGCAAAAGCAAAATATATTATGTCCCACAAAACTTCGTTTCCCCAAAACATATGGGATAATACGCGTAATCGTAATACAATCGTGAATTGAAAACAATACGTTTGTTGAAGTAACAAAGTGTGCCGTCTAATGGAATGGGGTTCGATCCCTTTAATGTAATTGGATCTGTCAGCGGCAAACAGACAAGCAGGTAATTACTAGCTGCTACTAACGAAAATAACAGGGCCGCGTACTAAGATATTTGATGCCCTCTGACGCCACCTGCTGAGCTGTTTCAGAACTGCATTAGTGCAGAGCGGGGATTTATTTATTGAAGTTTATTTAAAGATCTTTACTATAAGACTGATATATATAGGAATCAGGGATATGGACCACTTTAGGTAAACGGCAGCCAAAATAGAGTGAGGTTGAGACGATCTAGCCTCAAAACTGCACTCTCCATCCAGAAATGGCACAAATGCCTACTGCGATCAGCGAAGACATGATAGACATATGTTAAAATTAGTAATTAATATATGATATAGGTAGTGTGATACAACATTAAGATTCTAGAGACAAACATCATTGTGACATAATTTGATTGAAAATTATTACCTACTAGCTGTGGCCGCGACTTCGTCCGCGAGGAATTTAATTGACAAAGTTTCATGCAAAATTGCATCCCCTATTTCATCCCCTTGGGGGTAGAATTAATCAAAATTCTTTCTTAGCGGATGCCTACGTCATAACATCTACCTGCATGCTAAATTTCAGCCCGATCCGTCCAGTGGTTTGGGCTGTGCGTTGATATATCCACTATGTCAGTCAGACAGTCACCTTTGAGTTATATATATATATATAGATTAACCTTGCAACTAGTGTTTGTAATTAAACTACCATGGGACAAGGATATCTGATGCAACACAGGCAACTTACCCACAAGAGTAGCTTCCGACCATAAATCCTTAACGTGTGACGTTCTCAATGAGTCACTTGAGAGTAAGCCTACTCAGGCTGTCTGTACATACATTAGACCACTGATGGGACTCGTGAACACTCTAGTATTTAGAGTACAAACTGGATTGACAGAAATTTAAGAGCAGATATGCTGTAAAACTATTTTTTCGGAATACTTTCACAGCACATAATCAAATATCGATGTTATACACTTGTTAATCTGGTTATTATTATGCAAATAATCCACCGCACCCACTGAAACTAGGTTATTAAGGCTCCCAAAAATTGGTGCTGGTTGAACTAAAACCGATACATTGAGCAAAACCTAACTTACTCTCAGTAGAGGTCGCGTTCCGATCCGGTTGTCTCTTTAACAAAAATAAATGAAATTACAATTTGTACGTGCCCCCGTAGGCCTAAACAAAATAAACACTTTGACTCGATGTATCTCGTAGATACAACATACTCTAATGCATCTTGTTCCTAACACAAATGCATATGCATCTTGCTTATACAGCTTTCATAACTATGCCTTGCAGCCTATTTAAAGGCAACAAAAAATTGTAGACTTGTACATAATATTTTGAATTTGGAATCCGACGCAATGTCAAATCAGTCAACATCAGTGATATGATTGGTTAAAAAATATGCAATCGCATCACAGAATGCCTATACGGATAACTCGCTTATACAGCTTTCATTACTATGCCATGCAACCTGTTTAAAGGCAAAAAAAAAGTAGACTTGTACACAATATTTTGAATTTGGAATTCGACGCAATTTCAAAACAGTCAACATAAGTGATATGATTGGTGAAAAATATGGAATCGCATCAAGTAGTGAAAATAAGCGCATTACCGTCGGATCAGATTACCGTCCGCGCCGGTACTTGGCCGGCTCCACTCTTGTATCGCTTCAACTGAATTAAACTGATTGCAAACACTGCAGAAATGTGCAGCGTTGGTACTTTATTATTTTTCTACAGGCGATTGATAGTATTCAAGTTTGCTTTTTATTATTTTATGTTGCGACTAATAATGGTATTTAAATAATACGATTTGCTTGCTGAAATTGGCTTTCTTTTTTGACTGTTTATGTTCTTTACTGCTCAGGCGTGCGTATTTTATCTATAGTGCGTATACTATAAGTACTCACTTATATAAGTATTATTATTTACTTTCTATAAGAGAACTAACTGCATGTTGTTGAGGTACAACATACCAACTGCATAGGCAGTTAAAGAAAAGAAAATAAAACTAATGAGTTATAACTATTACTTAATCATTTCAAATAAGATACCTACCTAATGCCCACTTTTATTAACTTTATTCTTAAAGTGTAAAGTTAGTATTAATTTCAGATACATGACTTATTTTTAGCAGTGTACAGGCAAATTATACCAAAAGCGAATAATGAGCTGTCTGTTTTATCTATAACGTATTCTAAAAATAGGTCTGAAATTCCCTTTTACAATTTGAAGTGGGAATTTAAATTAAAATTATGAATAGACAAGTTCCTGTTTCAGATAATGAAAGCGCTTTACTGAGTTTCCAAACAAAGCTATAAATTTAATGTGAAAAGATAAAAGAGTAACCTGTTTTATATGACAAACATTACAGTTATTTTTAAACAGAATTGATCATGAATACGACATTTTTACGGGTCAAATGTGATGTGTAATTTCACCGCACATCAAACATATATTACCTATGTACGTCCTCACGTGTTTACAATACCCGATCTTATTACATCACACGCAATATACGCCGTGTGATTAGCTACACACTGGCTTCTTTATTATCATTTATATATCAAAATTGGAATCTTATTGGCCAGTTACCTAGTTACTAATTACCGCGGCCAATCCCACTATAATCAAAGAGAAAACCTATTACGGGTTATAACATATTTTTTTTCTTTTTATATTGTAGTCGGCCAAAGATAGCTATGATGATTTCCAATCTCTGATAGCAGAATAAGATAGAGAGAAGATATAGTTAGTTCATTCCACTAAGACGAGTGCTTTGACCCTTACGACACTGGCATATGGGTCAATTTGCAAAAACGCGTCTTCGTGAAATAAAATACACCCCTTTACCCTTCACGGCACCGCTACGCATCCCCATAAACAAGGTTTTGTTATTCAGATGGGCGGACATCGACAGCATCTCGCATCGGCCCTAAGCTCACAATAAATCAGACAACACACAAAGCGAAGTGTTTACCATAAAATAGCATACACGTCCCTAAATCATAACACAATAAAATTTATAGCGAGCGGAAGGTCCGGCCTCAAGTGCTGATAAATCAAACACATTTTCTTAGTGTGACTGAAACGGAAAATCTTTCCGGCAAATATAGCAGCGATGACGCCATTATTTGCCTTCTTTTCTCCCATGCACACCTACTTAGAGAAATATATAAAGGAAAATGTCATGAAGAATAATATTATATGCTCCTTTTATCCCGCTGAGGAAGACTTATGATTTAATAGGCAGTATACTTTACCTCATAACTTATTTGAATACAGCGTCAATTTGTAGGTTAAATAACAAATTGTAGGTTAAACAAGCTTGAAACCTTTTTTAAATTTTGTTTTATATATGGTACGTAAGGTACTTAAACCAACGACACCAACATCAAGGAATTTAATGCAAAACAAAAAGATTTGAATCCGTCATTAATTGTGCCATGTCCGTTTGAAGGCCCCGTCTATCCTGCAGAGAAGTGCTCATTAATCATCATCAATTGGTGCTTATGTTTTCTTTTGTCTCGTAATAACTGGCTCTTTAGCTCCTTATTTAATTTGCGAATCCCTGCCGAGGCCTTTATTTTACCGATTTTCGCAGATCAACAGAAGCATATTGATGATAACTATGTGAACAAAGACGATGACAATGAATTTTAATGAGATTGTTAATTCACTCCTTTTGTTTATTTCAAGTTTATTTCTAACAACAAAACGGTCATTATGACGCTTGTAAGTGAACACAACAGCGAATATACTATGCATAATATCCAATTTAATTTAAATAATACGCTTAAAGAACAAAGGTCTACATTGTGTAAAACATAGCAATGAACTTAATACTTTATAATGAAATCCAACCAATCAGTTTTCCAACATTACAGACTACAAGTATTATACAAGGACAATGTCAGAACAAACAGAATAGGTATAATAAATTGCTATAAAATCTTTTCGTTCCATTCCCAAAAAGTCGGCGAGCATAATAAATTCCAGCCATTAATCGGCCCCGCCGTAAAAAGTTATTCGAAAATAATAAATAAAATTAACAAAAATGTAGCAGTAACACCGTGGCGGGGAGCAAAATAAATAATTTATTAAGGACAAGTTAACAAGGGTCTCATAAAGAAGGCAAAAGGTCGGCTATTTGTTTTGAGCGAAAGATGGGAACCCCACTTTGTTATTTAGAGTTTGTGAGAGTTGCAGGGAGGACGGCGCTCGGGCGGCCACAAAACAACCTAAATAGTGCCTACACAGTGGGTATACAGGGTGAATCGTGCATCAACTCGTTCTTATGAATAACTTGTGCCTTCTGGTTGTGATTTGTGACGCCAGTTGCGACTGTGCGGGAGCCACGTTGTGCGACACCCGCTTCCTGCTAAGTTTCATTTAATTTGTGTTCCCAACTGTAGATAACGCCTGAATCATGTATGTTAAACTTATACTTATAAGACTTTAATGTTTGATATTGCGAAAACATTTACTGAAAATATTATTGCAAGTAGTTTCTTGGAAGTATTAGAAAGTTGAAGAATGGATAGATTGTTTCACGAAAACACAGGAAAAGTTCTGGAAATTTATGTTATGAATCGTTGCGATTGGGTCACATTAATGTTACGTGGGCCGCAAGCAAATGAGGGGTATCTCATAAAATATTATGAATGCGATATTGGAAAATTAGAAGGACTCACCCATTAGGCCATTTCATAACCTCTTATACTTAATCTTGTTAATTAGATCTTACCTATTAGATGTTCTTAAATATAAGAAAATTATTCTGTCATTAATCTTAGGTACATAATAGTAAAACTGCTTATTATGAAGTTTATAACAAGCAGTTTATAATATAAACATAGCATATAGTTGGAATTCAACCCGGAATTAGAATATCATCCATTCCCCGCGACTGCGTATACGCGTAGGTTTAAATCCTCTCCTAGCACTTGAACAATGAAATATATAATTGCTAAAATGGCTCTAACATTTTTATACAACATGACATACACCTACGATCCGAGTTTTTTGTTTAAACAACTAGTTTAGGTGGCCAGTCGTGAAACAAGTGTCAATCCACGGAATAAGTAACTGGAATCTCGAAGTGAGTTGCTTTCTGAGTGATTTAAGTTCGAGAATGTATAAAATGGGTATGTAAACGAGGTTCATAGTTCTTTGAAAAACATAATATGTCTCTTCATTTTAAGATATCATAAACGTCCCAGTATATCTCACTTTTTCGCCTCTATTTACAGAAAATTCCATATTTTTATCATAATATAAAAAGGAGTGGTTTAAAGGTAAAATCTTATCAAAGAACATTTAACAGATAAAAGAAACAATGTTTCCCCACATCTTCACAGCGCGCCTCTCCTGTACGCAACTGTATCCCAAGCACGAACACTGAAAGCCGGCACGAGTGTCATTGTGCCCGCTGTACCTGAATTACTGAGACACTACGACCTCCCCGAACCCCCCACAATCTCACACTACCTACGTATCGCACCTTAGAGCACTTACAAGAGACCGCGTATTTTTGTTGGAAAAACCTGCCCTTTTTGCGGTAACCGACTTTAGTACCGACAAGTACCTTGCTTGCACGCAAATATGAAAACAAAAATCCTTTCATTTTTAGATAAAGCCATATATTTTCTTTCCCGGGGCCGAGGACAGAACTTATGACCCGTTTTCTTCATTGTTATTTATAGCTTCAAACAACTAAAAACTTACGCTACATTTATTTGTTAATTTCAAGTGAAATATTATGATTAAAAATTTAAAACCATCGAGTTTATGCCCTCTATCAAATAAACTTTGCCGGTAAGTTATCTTAGTTATTAACGCAGTCACGATCCTCATCAATGAAGACAGAAATAACCTTGTAAATGTTGTTTATTTCAACCTTGTCACCGAAATATCTATTTCTTTGTCAGTTTTATGGAAAACTACAGGGAATGTCATCCGGAACAAAAACTTTTTGTAATTAGCTGCTTATGAAGGCTTACAAATGTAATAAATTATTATGATTCCGAACGAGACTTCCCTTGCGATTAGAATCCAATGCGAATATGTATACTACAACTTATTCGATTAAGGCAATCTTTTAAAATATTTCGCATAGCTGTAGATACTTAAAGTACTTATATTTTTCTTTACAGCAAAATGCAATTCTTAGGACTTCGGACACCCAAGAATTGTATTTATATTAGACCTTCGTCTCTAAATAAATACTAAGAAATAATATTTCTCATATTTTTTACCAAGTCATTTATTTAATGTGTTTTTTTCGGAAGTAAGCACTCAGCCCCTGTAGGCACCTTTAAGATGAAGAAAACTTATCACACTCAATGCTACAATTCACTTAGTTGTTATTTTTTCTGCTTAGTTACTGGAACGTAACATTTTCCTTATCGTTACTAATGTAATTATATTTTTGTGTTATAAATGTGTTTATTGAGTATTTTTTATGTACCAAAAATAGCTGGTACAGCAGAAAAAATCCGGAACTATTTGTACCTACTCGCTTTATAAGTATATTTTCAAGATAAAACGTGACTGATTTAGGAAATACGATCTCAAAACCCGATTGAATCGGACGCTAGTATACATTTCCATGCAGCAAATTGGTTAAATCGTTCTAGAGCAAAGTGCACGAAATTGTCCAACATTGATCCGCTCGGCAGAAGCAAGTCAATTAGTCTGGCAGCGTTCAAAATTTCCGAAGTGACCGAAAGATACGGAACGCTGAATGATTCCGGCCACCCGTAAATGCCTCTGGTTGTTCGATGCAAATTACTCAAATTGTTATTTCCGAAATTGATGTCAGATTTCGCGGAATAACCGCAATTAACGTCCGGGTAATTCAAACTTGCAAATATAAGACTCCGCTCAAAAACTCAAGCCGAATTTGACCATGTTACTGCAAATTTTCTTGTTGTAATTAAGGACGAAATTGAATTTTAATAGCTCTTGAAGTTTCCGAAACTTGGGAACATTTTTGTTAGTAATTTACAACAGTCAATTAATTATTAACCTTCAACCAACCTGTGATTAATTACAAGTTGGATAAAAAAAATTTGGTGAGTATCCCTGAGGCTTACTAAAAATACAATTCTATACTAATATTTAAGTAGTTAGGGAATTCTTAACGGGCCACGTTTTTGTGAATGCGGTGTTATAAATATTATTTCGTGTAGCAAGTAGGTACTTGCTTTGATTCAAGTAGTAAGCGTACCATTTTTCAAATAGCATGCAAGTTCTAGCATGAATTGGCCTTGAGTCACTGTCTAGAATAATTAATAGGATGACTCCATGCATGTGTACATGGTAAAATTTAACCACATTTCACTAAACTGTATAAGCTGGAGTGTTTTCCACTCTTAATAACGTTCGGAGCACGTCTTAGTTACAAAATGTCTGTGAGTTTTCGCATTCATAATATCGTTGAGAGTACCGTGCACCGTCTACAGTTAAATCTTGAGCTCTCGTTTGCGTAACACCGCCATTGTAACGGCACACCTTTGAAGATAAAGCTTCGCATGTTACCTAGCTCGCTGCCTTTTTGCGGTCTGGTAATCCTTAACTTAAACGTAATCCTTAACTAAAAAATATAAGAAATCGCTTTTTAACATAGAATTTAACATGTAATGTTTATAAATCATTTACCCTAAGTATTTTTAAATGTAATTAACAAAAATTGCATATAACCAATAAAAGACATTTATGAAGAAGGGTTTTTGAAATATAATTAATAAAATTATTTAATTGTAATATATAATTTTAATTATATATTTTTTATAAAAAAAAATTGTGTATGTCAGTTTTGTTTTCGAATATAATATTTTATTAATCAAAAAGGAAATTTCAAGTTTATTACATAGGTAACAGTTTAATTGTTGGTATTAAATGGATCAATACGTTTGCTATTATAACCTCGTATCACCAGCCTTTAATATAACCTAATCCTATTTTGAATAAGTCTAATCTTAAATGGATCCATATAAATAACTTCTCTACAATCACAAAGGACCAGAGATATGCCGCCTTTTATCTGTGAAGCTCATCCTATTGTTTTATTTATGTCATCATTCTTTATGACACCCGAACGCCTCGTTATGTGAAAATAGGCCAAGGTTATCAGATTAATTTACTGTCATGGCGTCCAGTGTGGGCAAATTTCAATATTTGGAATATGCGGAAGTCACTGAAAATTGGCTTAAATGATTATAAACTTGTTATAGGTGATTAATATTTTTTTTTCTTTCACGGAATTAATAAAGTCAAAGAAAAATATGTATAACTAGCTGTGCCCCCCGACTTCGTCCGCATAGTATTTAACGTAACAAAAATTTCGGGATTATCGGGATGAAAAGTATCGTATCTGTTAATCCCGGTTATAAACTGTCTGTGTTCCAAATTTCATCCAAATCCGTTCAGTAGTTTTTGCGCGAAGTTGTAACAAACATACATACATACATACATCCACACTCACAAACTTTCATATTTATAATATTAGTAGGATAGTAGGTACTGTTAGAATTGAAAATTCAACTTCGTATTCTGTCTTTACGACATTCATGTAGAACCATCAATTTGCTTTATTGATAGACAGCGTACGTTTGATAGATAACGTAGAATTTATTGTGTCTGGGTGAATACCCAACGACACGAATGTGTATTTCACGTATACAACCGTGACGGGGTACTTCCCAATATAAAATTATTATATGAAACTGGATGATAAATTGTGAGATCTGTCTTCAAATAATGCGGTATCTACTATTATTATGTTATATGTTTATACTATTGGAAAGTTTTTCTAATAAAGGTAAACAGTTTTTTTTTAATAAATAAAATAATTTAAACTCAAATAAGTTAAATAATTAATTTTATTAATATAAATAACACTCATTAGGCTCATAGTAACATTATGTAACATGTAACAAATGCCAACGTAAGTTACCACAATACATTATAGACGTATATGATAGTTCGATTGGCTCGTACGTGGTTCTACGAAATAGCTGCACAATGCGTGACGCGCGTCCGTAACTCCGGCGGTGATATGTGAGATACGCTAACCAGCGATCATGGTACTACGGCGTAGCAATCAGCTACGCGCGACGCGTAGCGCAATATTCGTAGACTACGATTGCACATTATAGATTGAGGCAAACTATTGACACTGCTACGCAACGCAATCACGCCAGAAATCTATACGCACGTATATAAAGCTTCATCAATTAATCCATTACTAAGCTTCATTTCGTTTACAACAATAACTCTTATTATTAAATTAGGACCTGGATGCTGATAATAATTGGTGGGGCGGGTGATAAACGTGACACGCGAAGGTCGGTGGCGCGTAGATACTAAATAATTCAGGCTTTCGCCGACAAGCCGCCCACTGGTTTGAAAAGGGTAAACATCTAGCCAGACGGACCGCATTAAAATATTACAAGACCACTAAAAAGTTGCTCGGCTGAGTATCTAAGTACGACTTTTTTGTGTTATGTTACCTCGAATTGAGTCAGTGGGACAACTGCCGGGTACGCGGCTTACTAAATCAACATATTATATGGCCACATGTCGTCTGCGTGTCCATACAAAAGTAATAGATCACCTGGTAAGAATTATTAGCTTTAACCTAGTTTGCACTGAAATAATGTTACTCAATCTACTACTCCATTTTAATTAAGAAGTCGACGGGTTCTAAAATACGGTTAATACTATATTTATTTAAAATATCTTCAGGTCAATGTATTCCAGCAAATTCTGAGTGTAGGCAATGCGTCACATCTCTCGCTAGCTATGTTGTTCTCCAATAAACAAAGTGACTTGCAAAAACTAAATGCGCAATGTACAGACACTACGACAGACGTACTAAAGGCTTTGAAGCTATATCTTTATGCCCATTCAGCCAATGAGATCGCTTGACTATGACGTAATATGTAAATGATGTGGAACTAAATCGATGTCCTCATGTCCTCATAAGTACTATATTCCAATGAATTTAAATAGGCTGATAATGAAGTAATCATTATTAATCCCTGTCTGTGCTATGTGATCGATGTTTATACTATACAGCGGATTTGAATACATTTGATTGCCAATTATGTAGGTACTACTATTCTGGTGTATTCCAGTGTGATTAATATGCATTATGTTGTGAACGAAATGCGGATACGGTATTGAACGCAAACCGACCACTAATAATATTGAGTGGTTTGATATTCGGTGATCGTATCCCAGTTGATCAAGACACGGATACGGAAGTTGTCATGTGAACATCTATAAATAAAATAAATATGTTGCCAAAATCGAAAATAGATGGGTAAGTGCAATATGGCGTTGTATGAAGATAATGAAATACTTACAAAAAGAAAGGAAACATTGATAGCTACCTAAAATTATAATGTGCATAATATATATTATAAAGTAGTTAATCTATGTCAAAAAGGATTTTGGGATTACAACTCAATATTTTTTTAAAGTAAAATAGTTTATTTAAAAATAATATTTTATCAATATCTCAAATCAAATAGAAACTTCTATTCAATGCAGACAATCAACTATAAATATTCAGAAAATAATAAACAAAAGACTTTTCGATAGAAATACCACAAAATGCAATATCTGATATACAAATGCAAAACCGTTGTCTATCCAAACATAACTCAGGCTTAATACCTGATAAGGCATACACATTGGTTCTACGAAACACGAAAGCTATTCATCTAACTAAAAGTATTGCAATCCATTTGTGTTCGAAATCGGCAAGTTCGTGACCTTCGGGCGAACGAGCTCGTTCACGTTGACTTGTAAGTTGAATATTTTGTTCGACGTTTTATTTCGCTAATAACTTTGTTGTTAAAGCAACATGCTTTGTTGTATTTACTGTAGTTCAAGCTATTGATGATTTAGTGTGATTGCGTTTAAATAGAGAAACAATAGTAGTAAGATATAGTTCCTTGTAGACAAAAGTATCTAAGAGAATAGGGACCGTATTAATAAATCGATCTCAAGCCTGATAGCGAGCTTGAGAATGACATTCTTATGTCATTCTAATACAAAATCACATGTGAAAAGTGTACTCAAGTTCACTTTCCGACTTGACAAAGATTAATTAACACGAGCTTATGTTTATCATTCGATCCCTATAGTCAATTTTAACACTACGGGTTACAATGTTAAAACAAAGTTGACTAATAATTTTTTTTATTTATTAGCCTGTAATGCTCTCCCACTCCTGGGCAAAGGCCTCCCCTTTTACCTTCTATGCTGCTCTGTCCAGGGCAATTCCCGGCCACGTCATTCCCGCAAAAGTATCTAAGTCATCTCGCCACCGTCTTCTTGGTCTACCCCGACGGCGGCGGTTATTGGCAGGTATCCAGCTAGTGCTGATATGGGCCCACCTCCGCGGATCCATGCACGCGACGTGTCCGGCCCATTCCCACTTCAGCTATGCAGCCTTTTTTCCCACGTCCGCGATGCGAGTGACTAATATTATCCTCATTAAAGTAAAATAATTTATAATGAACATAGATTTCACAGACAATTAACATAAAATTAAAACACATTTTAAATATTTATTAACAACTGTCCCACATTGTAGCATTTTATACAAAACAGTACATTCATTTATCACACTGTATTTATAATTCAGTCGTACGGCACATAAATATCATTGTGTGCTAAGTATTTCACTCTCCTTCTGGGTAATATATTATATGTAACGTTTGCGGTACTGACACACACATCACATGATGTATTTATTGCTTGTTCACTCAGGAAACATGGTCACACACACTCCAAGGTGGCCTTAATTCGTTTACAATTAAATAGAACGTCAACCAATCCTGCTGACGTTAAATAAATTAGGGCACACAGCCATTAAGCCGAAGGGCATAAATTTACTAACCTACAAGTTTAAAAGCAACGGGTGTAGACATATTAAATTTTACTGATTACATTATTATAAATGTTTATAAATAGACAGATGCACATAGAATTAAAGAAGATTCAATCAGTTTTTACTACCATAACTTTGATTAAATTAAAAAAATCGCACATTTCATGAAGAAGAATTTCAGACTAAACTTTTGATATTACTGTAATAATTCTCGTTGAAGTAGTACTGAGACAATTACGCAAGCGAACCGGAGTCAGTGTTCAGATTTTAGATCAACGATCCCGAACTAAAAGTGCAGTTATTGTTTAAAGGTAAAAATGTTTTGAATAAAATCTTTAACCTTGACTAGACGATCGAATCACCGTAAAGAGGGCTCAGTATTATAAGAGCAGCTGCTTACATGGAAATTATTTTTGGGATATCTACTTATATTGTTATTAAATTGTCTTATTTATAAGGAACTAAATTAGTATTAGTCACTAATAATTTGTGGAATAAATACCTACCTACCTGCCCATTGCGGCAATAAACTATATTAGAACAGAACAATACTTTCAATACTTATTAAATAACAAAAAAATTAAAACCTCCATTGTAATAAAATGAAAACTATTACGCAAGACAGTATTCACTGTTAACCTAATTTTCTATGCATAATGCGCCAAAACAAACCGTTGCTCTTTGCCGCCGTATAAAAAACCACTGAGATTAGTTCGCGGCCCGAAGTGCCCACTAATAATTCACGGCACGTAGCTGAAAACAGAATTATCCGCTGTAGTGGTTCGGGAACTCTGCCAACTCTCATCATATTAAAGCGAGATGATAATGAACGCAGTATTTCCGTTGCTATTTTTCACGGCAACTTGTGCGCGGCGCTGGGAGCTTTATACCATATTTCCTACGATTTTTCCACGATATCTGGTTCGAAACTGAAAATAAACAAGCCGAAGAGGAAAATACTGTCGTTCGGAATAATCGTTATCGCTCACAGTCATTAGAATTGTTCCGACCAAAACATTGAGTCTAGAGACATTTTCGATATACCGCAATCCTTACTAACCCCGCAGTGAACGACGCTTTGAAAGCTCAGAAAGCTCTAAAGCCTTCACAATCGTCACTAAACAAAGTGAAAGCCGCGGCCCCAATGATGTGCTGGAAATGATCGTATTTGACGAGTAGTATTCGCAAAAAGATGAGCTCACTGAAACGAAATTAATGGATAAAAGGCGTCACTATCTCACAGGTTCTAAAAAAATAATCGTTAACGATAGTCACGACTTAATTACTATTGAATAAAAATTAATACTATCATGTATTCAAAACATAAAATGATAAGTGGATATTTTTAATAAAATTAATTGTTTATTATTGAAAAACAAGTATTAAAACTGAGAAAATTAAGTAAGTTATAAAAGTATAAGGTACAATGACCGCACGCTGTTATTAAATCATTTAATAACTTTAATACCGAATCTAATTGCTTCCGAACTCGACTGCCATTAAAAACGTTCGAATCGAACAATTGTCACTTGTTTTAAAAGTTAAATTAGTCGAGTTAGCTCCCCCGTCCACTGACTGAATAAAACATAAGACTTAGCGGACCTAATGAGGTGGATCTCTTTGTTTTTCTTAGTGACTGCATAAGTTGTGGATGAATGTAGGATCAGGGGTGCCGCGGGTGTCGGATCAAATCGCACTTCATTTGTCGGTGTCAGCCGCGCGGGCCGGCGTGATGGATGACAGCGGAGCGCCGCGGTCGTTTCGCAGCCTGCTTTTAATTGATACCGTCATTTTTGTACCGGCCAGTGTGGAGGGTTTGAAAGGGAATCTCCCTCGGACACCATCACACTAGTATCCTCCTCCCTTTTCGCTCTGGGAAAATCAATGTTATCAGATATCACGTTGGAGAGATAATATCATTTTTAAAATAGTGTTCCTAGTGATTGGAAACCTGCATAAAAAAACCTCTTTATATTAATTAACTTAAAACGGTCTTCAAAAATTTAAGGTCTGTATTAATAAATCTATCTCAAGTCTAAGAGCGATCATGAGTACGCTTTTGACGACCGCTAAGAGCAGTGGTTCGAGCGTAGGCCGCTCGGCTCACTGCACATGGTGGTTGCGGGTTCGATTCCTGCCGGGGCAAATTTCGGAAATGGCCTTTTCGTAATTTGCCCTGGTCTGGGTGTCATTGGGATCGCCCCCAGTCCATTGTGCGGTGCCCATAGTACAAGCATTGCTTAGTTTGGGACCACACAGTTGGTGAGTCAGTCTGGCGATATTTATTTATGTATATTATTTTGTACTGGTATATATGTATGTATAAGAATGACATTTGCAAGATGGCTCTTAGGCCTGTATTAATGAATCAATTTCAAGTCTGATAGCGATCTTGAAAATATTATTCTTATGACAAACCAGTAGAAAAATATAAGTCAGAAACGCTTTCGGACTTGAGATCAATTTATTAGTACGGCTTAAGACTTGAGGATGAATTAACAACACGGGACCAAAGACGTTAGAATACCGCCAGGCTCGCTCCGTTACAGATTATGTTCTAAAAACATGTTTCCTTATCTTTTAAATCATGATAACAATTTGAACCCATTTTATGTTAACCACATTCTTTTTATCATATCAAAGCTGGCAACATTCGTTACCAGTTTCATTACGTAATAGCGAAGAATGCCTCAGATCATTTATCTTTTATTACGATGAGAAATTATATATCCTATGAGGAGCCCACTCTATTTCTAGACTGAGCGTGTCTATTATCATTGATTGAGGTATTTTGTTTGATATTTCATTCCACATGCGACCCGCATCACGAATTGAATAAAGGTAAATGTGGTGTTGGGGCAATTTCGACGTTATAGAAATAAGAATATATGGCATTTTGATAATATACCATACGTAATCACGTACCTACGGATAAATAGGTAAGACTAGTAAACAATTTTTATTATTGTAAAAACGACATTTTATTGTGAATGCAAAATTAGTATTTTTGAGTACTTACAATCCTGAATAAATTATGGAATATAAATGTTGCTACATGAAAAATATAAAACGATGTACTACTTACCCGTTTTATTGTTCCAAAATGTTATATTGCACAACAAAAGACTCGAACAAGAATGAAATAACTTAAAAAAAAAAATGAGCAATTATTTTAATGGCAGGACTAAAAACTACGATAGCTACGATAGTGACTATGGCTACGGACTACGGGCTACGCCGTAGCAACCATAGCACGTAGCAAGAAATGAAGTTACTCTTTTGTGCGCAGGACTTCTGCCAAACTCAGTAAATGTGTAATGATTGCAATTTTATTTAATTTTCAAGATAAGTTTAAACTAATGAAATAGCCATTACCCTAAATATTAATTTATTTTCTAACTAGCTGTGCCCGCGACTTCGTCCGCGTTGAATTTAACTTAACATAATTTTATTTAACAAAAAATATTTGTCTAGTTCGCAGAATTTACGGAAAGTATTCTTTAAAAGTAGCTCACGTTACTTCTTATAACATAAGCTATCTGTCAGTGAAAGTCCCGTCAAAATCGGTCCGGCCAGTACTTTAAATAACAGAAGTGATAAAAGTATTTATTTTGATTTAAGGATTAATTTGTTAAGATTTGTTACTACCAAATGTACATCCTAATAATAAGTCGTAGTAGTATAATAGGTAATAAGATTCGGCCACCAGCTAGTTCAAAATAAATTATAAATTTTTATTGTATTTAAGGTTCACTGTTTTGGCTATAATGGCTTGCACATAAAAAAACACGAAAATCTCACAGCATCGCCCTCGTGGTTTTCGATAATTGCCCCACGGGAACATACTATCGGCATATAAAATATCCCATGTTTTGAATCCAGGTTTTGAACTATCTGTGTTCCAAATTTCATCCAAATCCGTTCAGTAGGATCGATAATTGTCCCAAGGAAACATACGGGATAAAAAGTATTCGGGATAAAAAGTGTCCCATGTTTTGATACAGGTTTTGAACTATCTGGTTTCCAAATTTCATCCAAATCCGTTCAGTAGGATTGATAATTGTCCCACGGGAACATACTATCGGGATAAAAAGTATTCCATGTTTTAATCCAGGTTTTGAGCTATCTGTGTTCCAAATTTCATCCAAATCCGTTCAGAAGGATCGATAATTGTCCCACGGGAGCATACGGGATAAAAAGTATTCGGGATAAAAATAATTCCATTTTATAATACAGGTTTTGAACTATCTGGTTTCCAAATTTCATCCAAATCCGTTCAGTAGGATCGATAATTGTCCCACGGGAACATACTATCGGGATAAAAAGTATTCCATGTTATAATACAGTTTTCGAACTATCTGGTTTCCAAATTTCATCCAAATCCGTTCAGTATGATCGATAATTGTCCCACGGGAACATACTATCGGGATAAAAAGTATCCCATGTTTTAATGCAGGTTTTGATATATCTGTGTTCCAAATTTCATCCAAATCCGTTCAGTAGGATCGATAATTGTCCCACGGGAACATACGGGATAAAAAGTATTCAGGATAAAAAGTATCCCATGTTTTAATACAGGTTTTGAACTATCTGGTTTCCAAATTTCATCCAAATCCGTTCAGTATGATCGATAATTGTCCTACGGGAACATACTATCGGGATAAAAAGTATCCCATGTTTCAATGCAGGTTTTGAACTATCTGTGTTCCAAATTTCATCCAAATCCGTTCAGTAGGATTGATAATTGTCCCACGGGAACATACTATCGGGATAAAAAGTATTCCATGTTTTAATCCAGGTTTTGAGCTATCTGGTTTCCAAATTTCATCCAAATCCGTTCAGTATGATCGATAATTGTCCTACGGGAACATACTATCGGGATAAAAAGTATCCCATGTTTCAATGCAGGTTTTGAACTATCTGTGTTCCAAATTTCATCCAAATCCGTTCAGTAGGATTGATAATTGTCCCACGGGAACATACTATCGGGATAAAAAGTATTCCATGTTTTAATCCAGGTTTTGAGCTATCTGTGTTCCAAATTTCATCCAAATCCGTTCAGAAGGATCGATAATTGTCCCACGGGAGCATACGGGATAAAAAGTATTCGGGATAAAAATAATTCCATTTTATAATACAGGTTTTGAACTATCTGGTTTCCAAATTTCATCCAAATCCGTTCAGTAGGATCGATAATTGTCCCACGGGAACATACTATCGGGATAAAAAGTATTCCATGTTATAATACAGTTTTCGAACTATCTGGTTTCCAAATTTCATCCAAATCCGTTCAGTATGATCGATAATTGTCCCACGGGAACATACTATCGGGATAAAAAGTATTCGGGATAAAAAGTGTCCCATGTTTTGATACAGGTTTTAAACTATCTGGTTTCCAAATTTCATCCAAATCCGTTCAGTAGGATCGATAATTGTCCCACGGGAACATACTATCGGGATAAAAAGTATCCCATGTTTTAATGCAGGTTTTGATATATCTGTGTTCCAAATTTCATCGAAATCCGTTCAGTAGGATCGATAATTGTCCCACGGGAGCATATGGGATAAAAAGTAGTCGGGATAAAATGTATCCCATGTTTTAATACAGGTTTTGAACTATCTGTATTCCAAATTTCATCCAAATCCGTTCATTAGGATCGATAATTGTCCCACGGGAACATACGGGATAAAAAGTATTCGGGATTAAAAGTGTCCCATGTTTTGATACAGGTTTTAAACTATCTGGTTTCCAAATTTCATCCAAATCCGTTCAGTAGGATCGATAATTGTCCCACGGGAACATACTATCGGGATAAAAAGTATCCCATGTTTTAATGCAGGTTTTGATATATCTGTGTTCCAAATTTCATCCAAATCCGTTCAGTAGGATCGATAATTGTCCCACGGGAACATACGGGATAAAAAGTATTCAGGATAAAAAGTATCCCATGTTTTAATACAGGTTTTGAACTATCTGGTTTCCAAATTTCATCCAAATCCGTTCAGTATGATCGATAATTGTCCTACGGGAACATACTATCGGGATAAAAAGTATCCCATGTTTCAATGCAGGTTTTGAACTATCTGTGTTCCAAATTTCATCCAAATCCGTTCAGTAGGATCGATAATTGTCCCACGGGAACATACAGCATAAAACGTATTCGGGATAAAAAGTATCCTATATGTTAATCCAGGTTATAAACTATCTGTGTTCCAAATTTCATCCAAATCCGTTCAGTAGTTTTTGCGTGAAGGAGTAACAAACATACATACATACATACATTCATACATACATCCACACTCACAAACTTTCGCATTTATAATATTAGTAGGATACTACCTACTGAAATACTGGCTGCTATGGATAAGTGCACTCATTATATTTGTACTCGTAATAATTAAAAAATAAACCAACAATTATTTTTAAGCATTCAGTATCAGTGCTTAATCGTTGCTGACGTATTTCCATAGTGATTTAGTTGTCGACAGGAGACATTTGTCGGGATCACGACCCCGCCCGAACCGGCCGTGAATCCTCCGACTCTCATTTGCGTAATGTGATTACAAAAGCACATCTTTGGAGATAAAAGCGTAGGCTCTCTACGTAAGTAATGAATTTTCCAGCCTTATCCCAGAATGCAAAGTCCCATAATTGTAACAGAACTTAGTCAGACACCCATGTTCGTGTGATTGCAACTGAGATCAAAGATTTTTATGATTAAGTAGTAGTAGTTTTAAGTTAACGCGTTGTATCATATTATTATGATAAAATTTCTCCAAACTGCACATTTCACTCGACTTTTCTTTTTTTTTCAACTTCCAAACTTCTATCATCTTCAGTAGATATTTTTATTTATTAAAAAACAGATTATTTATTATTTTATTGCAATTATATCGGGTAACACTAAGGTGACGCGAGCTTTGAAACTCAAATGAAACAATTTTTATTTATTTATCCGATAGACATATTTATAATATACGTGTAGCTTTATAAAATATAAAATTCGGTAGGTATACCAAGAATTGTGTGCTATAATTAACGTGTCTAAATTCTGAATCCAATAAATTCTGAGCTCTTAGAGAACAGCCTTGAGAAATCGAACTACACAATGTAATTCCTATCAAATAAAAATCCTCCAGCTGTCGACCAGTGCCGGCGATGCCTAGGTTGTCTACAAATTTATTCACACTCCATTAATACACGTCTACCGACACCCAGTCGTCATAGATTAGTGTGCACAGCTACGCGCAGACGAACCTGGCCGAAATACCTGCCTGCGGTCTACAGCCCGTGTTAAATCTAATAGAACCTACATTTATCTAGCGCTGGGAATAGTCTTTTTTTCGCCACTCGGGTTTTACGGGTTGTGAAGATGTCTGCGGTAAACTTATCCATGCCAAGTGGGTGGCACAAAGATTAGGTTTGGATGTAGCTTGCAATTGAAACTAGATTTAGAGTGCCTATAAACAAAATTAAGCAATTCATTTGTATCTCCTTTTTGTTCACGTCAGTGGCTTAGTGGCGTTTTTATATTAATATTAAAAATATACCCAACAATGTTCTCTACTTATTGTAAAGACAATAAAGACCAAAATAGTTTTTTGTCTGATGTTATCAAAATGTCAACTAGCGTGGAACGGTTAACACTCGTAAAGTTTGTTATGTTTTTTACTGCGGCCTCCAACAAATTACTGGGGTAACAGCTGTGAGTTGTAAAAAGTTCGCACAATAAAACGTCTTCCTCCACTTCGCTGTCTGAACACAATTAAAACATTCATTCGCATCTACACGGTTATAATTTTAGGCCGCGGTTTCAATGCAGCGCAGCGTCAGGCGTGGCGTCAATTGTATAAATATTTAATTAAATATTTCGAGTTTGTAGTATAAACTCAAAACGAGGAATATGCGACAGTCAATATAAAAAGAGTCAGCATTTAAATCTATTTCAATCTATATATATTCACGAGATAAAATCCAATCCTACGCTTTCGGATGAACAACAAGGTCCAACTTTAGACTATTTTAAGCTGTTCAGTACCAAAATCGCAGGCACAGATGCATAGCGGCGAAAATGTCAAATTACTCATGGAAATCTCGGGTGAAAGTTGAATAAATGAAAGCGGTTATCACAAATTATTTAACAGCTACATTCGGCACGAGGCCAGCGTGGTGTTCGTTGAATTTCACTAAACTATTCAGGTCGAGGAAACCGCAGTCGCTCGGTACACAGCACTAACTTAAACTTTTGCGGGGATAAAAAGTTTTAACGTCCCTCTGATCCTCTTTCCATTCAGAAGTAAACATTTAACTCAATAACACTGAGACTATTACGTAGAAAAAACAAAAATGGATGTTTTGTTGCTTTTGTGACAATGTATTTACATAGGTCCGTAAAATATACGGTCCTTGTGTATCTTTTATTTTTCTACAGAAACACAAACTTTCCTAGCATCTGAATATTCCTTTGAAAACAAGGAATGAGACTTGTTACTTCTCTTTCCAGAATAATTTAAGTATTTTCATTTTTCCCGTAATTATGTTCCACTTCTTGGATCTGTTTATGAACAGCTTTCCTTATAATATTGAATAACAAATCTATACAAACAAATTTCCTACTCTATGAAAGGTTGAACTCGTTGTTATATGGATGATCTTATATCAATGTAGAGACTAAAATACACAATTTACTTTTTAACCGACTACGGCAATATCGAAAGGGTTATCAATCTCAACAAAAAAAATAATTCCAGTCTATTTATGTATGTAGGTATGTATGTTTGTATAATTTTTATATTCCATCGTAGTGCCTAAACTACCCATCCGATTTTGATGAATCAGGTTTCAATTGATTCGTCATTATGATTCGGATATACGCAACATTATATAAGAACAAAATCAATGTGACGGTAGTTACATCCAAGAATGTGTCGCTTTGAGTAGGTTGTCTAGTTTATAGAAGAGAACATTTCCGGGGTACAGTCTTTTAAACGTTTTTACTTGTTAATTAATATTTTTCACATTCTACTAATATTATAAATGCGAAAGTTTGTGAGTGTGGAAAGAGAAATGTTTGTTAATCTTTCAGGAAAAAATTACTGAACGGATTTAGATGAAATTTGGAACACAGATAGTTTATAACCGGATTAGTAATTAACACATAGGATACTTTTTATTAGCAGCAGTGATTTTAGTAGCAGTGATAGCCGATTGGTTAAGCACGCGTCTTGCGGGCTACCAGGTCTTGGGTTCAAACCCCGGCTCGAACCTCTGGATTTTTCGAAATCTATGTGCGAATCATAAATTCTATATAATTATCACTTGCTTACGGTGAAGGAAAACATCGTGATGAAACCTGCATGTCTTAGAAGATTTAACCAATTTTCGAAAGACATGTGAAATCCTCCAACCCGCACTGGGCCAGCGTGGTGGATTATGGCCTGAATCCCCCTCGTGTTGAGGGGAGGCCCGTGCCCAGGAGTGGGACGTCAAAAAGGGCTAAAATTATATTATTATACTTTTTATCCTGACAATCCCGATTTTTTTGTTAATTTAAATACTACGCGGACGAAGTCGGTGGGCACAGCTAGTAATAGATAAACCAGTCCCAACTCTCACGTAATTCGACAAACGTGGACCAACAATGGGGAACAATTTCTGTATGATTTCCAACCCTTCCGGCCCTCGGGAACACTTGAATACCACCGACACCATCAACGATAGCAACGCCGGTGGTCATTAAACCGCTTCAAAATAATGTATGGGGTTTATACCAGACATAAAGTTTTATTTAAATGGTTTCGTTCCTTACGAGCGTGAAGGCAGTTTCAATGTGGAACGGTGAACGTAACTGTGGTGTGACATCGTAGATATGCGAGAACGTGTCGTATTTTAAAAGCATAAGTACTGTTTTAATAAGTCTATCTCCACCGCTTTAACAGAAGATTAAGTTATCACTTTTTAGTACCCAAGTACTTTTTAGTTCTGAATATATTGTTTATAGTTCCTTATATTTATCTACCAGTTTAACAATGCAGATTGGTGTCTGATAGATAGCATATACTGGAAATTACTTAGTAAAATGTGGATGTAGGTACCTGATGTAGGAATGGCCTACCCATAATCGAAGATATTATATATTGTTTTAAACTCCTTTTTAGCATAGTGGTGAAAATTAATTTGTATACCGCGGTTGGCCTGACAGCTAAAATTAGATGATGACGCAAAGCTGTCTACACGTAGTATTGTATTCTCTTTGCTGTCTACGTTTGCGTCATATTTATTCGTGTGACTAATTTAATTTAGGAATAGGATTCTAAAAATATTCACGAACTGCAATTAATTTGAGGTAGGTAATACTTAATGAGCTTCCATCCGAGATTCTACCCAAAGTAAGTCAAGTATTTTACAGTGATAGAGATAAGCTATATATAATACTAGCTGTGCCCGTGACTTTGTCCGCGTGGAATTTTGATCCTTTCTTAGGGGATGTCTACGTCATAGTAGCTTTATGCATGCAAAGTCTCAGCCCGATCGGTTTAAAATTGACAAAGTTTCATACAAACTTTTATCCCCTATTTTATCCCCTTGGGGGTAGAATTAATCAAAATCCTTTCTTAGCGGATGCCTACGTCATAACATCTACCTGCATGCTAAATTTCAGCCCGATCCGTCGAGTGGTTTGAGCTGTGCGTTGATAGATCACTATGTCAGTCAGTCAGTCAGTCACCTTTGAGTTATATATATAGATGAGTAAGAGAGACGGTAGCTCTACCCTTCATCCCTCCCTCTCCCTGTGCCGCACTCCAAGTCGGCAACGTGTGATCAATGCCTTTAGTGTTGCAAGTATCTATAGGTTAGGGTAACTGCTTAACATGAGGTGATTGGACTATGTCATATATATAAAAAAATGAAAATGAGCCTTATTTATAAGTGACTGGCGATAAAAAAAAACAAAATGTAAAAAGACAAGCTCGCTGAGTTTCTTGCCGGATGTTCTGTCGAGGTCGCGTTACGATCCGGTTGTAGATATAAGAAAAAAAATGAAAAATTGACAATTTATTAATAAAATAAGCGATTTGAATTTGAATTTGAAAAAATTGTCTAGTTAGAAGTTTTTCATGATAAGCAATCCAATAGACCATAAGTTTACTGTTAAAAACACAAAACATCATATTTCCCCACACGTCTAACCTCCATCTCTTTCACTCATTTTATGAGTGCCCTTACACGAAATATAATTTATTTTTAATCTTATTGCTCACGTTTCAGCTCACGTAAAACTGCCGACATAAAACCACCCGCACCAAATTGGAAACGGCTCTTGTCGCTCTACAGTAATCTGTTTCTTCGTGTACATTAAGATGTTGTTTTAGTAAGTGTTAACTTAAAGTTATTGGAAATGACTTATTTTTAATACAGTGGTAATAGCTGCCTACTTACAAAACGATATTTAATTCTTAAAGCGTCTCATTAGTTATCGACGACCGCTTGCCGCAGTGGTTTGATCATACGCCGCTCGGCTCACTGCGGGTGTTGCGGGTTCGATTCCCGTCGGGGCAAACTTCTAAAATGGCCTTTTCGTTATTTGCCTAGGTCTGAGTGTCATTATAGGATTGCCCCAATCCATTGTACGGTACCCATAGTATTAGCGTTGCTTAGTTTGTAACCATGTAGTTGGTGTGTCAGTCTGGCGATATTTATTTATTTATCTTTTGGGAAGCCATTCGATATACAAGGCGTAACCAGTAAATTTGACGTCACGACACCAATCGATCGGTGATCGATCAAACATTGCTCTATATTGAAACTGTCATTCGACGTCGAGTCATCTCATTCTACAGTAGATCGATGAATCGATCCACAGTCGATCGATTGGCATTTTAACACCCTTACATGAGATAAAGGGTCAAAACAAGATGAAAATTAAAAAAACTTTTTATTAAAACTGGATAAAAACAAGCCCAACATTTTCACCGTTAATATAAAGGTTATTTTCAGACATTAACCGAATTGTTTTTGTTTACAGGTAACGTCGGAACGCAATGGAGGTTTCAACTTCTAGCCTGTTTGCCCAGGGCGGGCAACTTCCCTAAGAGTTTCCCAACTTTGCGAAACTTGGCATTGAGTTATAGATTCCCTACTGCCTTCCAAATACTTATTTGTTTTGTTCAGTTTGACCGTAAACAAAGATATCCATTTTTGTATACTTATTAAAATATAACAGACACATGTAGGTACACACAATTATATAGTCCGTTCATTTCACGAACACGTGTGATGTGGCTCTTATAACACTGCCATACGGTTCAATTTACAATAATTCACAAGTCTTCTTGAAATATACTAACTATACCTGCTTCAATTACTGACATAACACAAAAAAAAATAATTTGTAACATACCCGCCCTCCCTATTGCTATGATCTTACACTTTCACCCATTCTTCCCACATGGAAGATTTCAAGCAAGCGTTTTCGAATACAAACGTTGCATCACTTCTGTTTCAAACGTCCCAAATAATGCTTAGGATTTGATGAGGATAGGATAGGGTATAGCATTAATTGGAATATAAATTTCATAACTTTTTTGTTTTAATTTTTCCGTCAACTTTATTGATATTTCATAATCTTATAAACTTTTTCTTAAATATTGGTGGCTGATACTCGTAATGCAAATAAGACTGTTTTCTAGGCAAATAGTTTGGTTCTAAGGCCGCGAAAGAAATATACAATGTGTCAAATATTCTAATGTCAGTAACACAGATATGTGGTCAGTAACTCAAAAAATTTGATGGTTATATATAATCGGACTCCACTAAGGATCTACATATTAGGCACCGAATATGTGGCTAAATTATTATTTCGGACTTTTGAAACATGTATAAATAGAAACCGTTCCGGACTCTGAATAAAATGATAACATTTCTATATACCGCTTAACAGAAAAGTAGGGCACATTTTGTACGACCTACATAAAACACTGAGGTCATATTTCTCAATTGGTAGTTGCACTATACAGTACTAAACTGGGTCAAGTTTTTGTGTAGGCGCCGCGCCGCTCATACGCGCGTGATCCACTATCTAAAGTCGAGTAGATGAGAGGCCCGATAGTGTCCTGCAATAAAAAGCCCCGATCTAGGACGCCGCTACCCGCTCACGTCTCGCCGTCCCATGACCTTCCGTCCCACTTTATACCCGTGTCTCCCAAACCGCAATTTATTTCCACCCACCTCTAAATTACTACTTACATTAATTACCTTCCAATTTATAGTGGATACCGCTGCGCTATAGGTTATAACTTTACGTTGGAATATGATTGGAAAGTTTGGGTAACGTTATACAATATTAGGTCGGAGCTTAGCGCGTCTAATATACCTTCAAAGTTTAACATAAAAAGGTACTTTGTATTTTATAATACATTCGTTTTATTATCATTGGGCTTTGACTAAAAATAATATTATGTTAATACTACACTCCCTTTGCTTTGTTTATGAGTGAAATGTGTTCTTCATTAGTGCAATTTCATTCACAGTCATTATACTGAAGTCTCAATGCTAAAACATTAATATGTAATGAGTATATTTAGTAAAATTAAATTATATTATAAGCCGAGATTATTAAAAAGAGAATAACATTAAACACGCCAACATAACTAACATAATAATAGCTCTACGCTCAGGTAAATAAAGTGCGTAAAATTTTATTAACTTATTTCAGTTTATTATTTATTAATTCAATTTCATATTCTGTTTTCAGATTTTGTCATTAAATGTTTTGCCTCTAGGGTACATTTAAATATTTAATGTGTGGAGGACAAGTCAATATTTAATGCGAAAAGGTCTCGAGAGAAACCGTAGTACGCCCACAACACTCGATAGTGGTTAATTGGTTTGCGTTGGCACTTTGTTAGATAACTTTTGCGTAATTATACAGGATGATCACAAAATAATTGGCAATATTTAAAGCTATGACTCGACATGTGATTTATATTATTAAGGGAACTTGAAACAACGAATCTATTATTGAAATAAACATGAAAGTAGCGCAGTTAAACAACCACGCAAATAAGCAGACAAATAAAATCATTACGTCTAATTACTTGATAAGTACATATTAGATGCAAAGAAAATAATGCTACATGGATTGAAACACTCAGTAAAATGTTTTTGCCATTTCGATTACTTGATTTATGTTTCTAAAATAACTTTAATCATGTGTAAAGCCAACCTGTATAAAGACCTGTCCCTAATTTGCTTCATTCTGAAACGTTTTAATACCTAACAGTATTGTAGGCATAGGTCTTGAATGTTAGAATTAAGCTCCTTTGTGTGTATACAACGTAACTAACATAGGATTTACTTCTAAAAGGATATTAACCAGTCTTAACAAAACACGACTATACCAACAAGGAAAACAAAAGACCCGCACAAAGATGGAACGGATTCTACTAAGTGCGTATAGAGCACTAATTCGCTTTTCTTGCTTTGAAGCTTAGGAGCACTCCTGGGCCCTAACCACGCTAGCTACTCAAATCGTAATAGAAAAGCAAACGCTCGCGGTTACGTTTCAAACGCCCCGCTTTTGACGTTTTGTTGACACCATACCATATCCATGTCAGTAGAAATCGTGAAGCTCGCGTCAGCAAAACGTCAAAAGCGGAGCGTTTGAAACTAAATCGCGAGCGTTTGCTTTTCTATTACGATTTGAGTAGCTAGCGTGGTTAGGGCCCAGGTCAGCTGGCCGGGACAGCGAGGGACGCAGCACGTAGTTTATTCGGAATTATCTGCCTCGAGAGAGGGTGCCCCGAGCGTCTCGAGGAAAATTTAAAATGAAAATAACTTACGCCTACCTAAGCCGTGAGCCACTTTTTTACATTAACACGGGGAGCCTGCAAATAAAATGTTTATTTTATATATACTTTTACTATGTAAAGAAGTGGTTCGGTTGTCTGTTGACACAAATGCAACATGAAAAGATTAACTTAGCGGGCTTTTGTTTTTCTAGAGCTTTAATTATTTCTAGAGAATTAATAATAAGCCGCAGGAACTTCCATATTGAAACCGCAACAGAAAGCGCTCGCGTATTATAAACCATAGTCGTAACACTGAACGGGATATCTGCTATCTTGTTTCGCTTAACCCTTGTGAGCAGGACAGCAGACTTACGCAACTGAACATTGGAACTTAGTGGTTCCTGTGCCTGTGGGAGACGCAGAAATCAGCGGTTAGTATATTAACCCGTACAGCGTCCGTTCATTCCGTACACATGTTCCGGTGTAACAGAAGTAAGGACACACATTTGCAGTAAAGGCGTGTTTCCGCCATAACTCGAGCGACCTCAAACCGCACGATATTAAAACTATAAAGTGGCGCGCGCGACCAATACCGACCCTGGCCCGGCGCCGGCGGCGAGCCGACATAACTTTTTGTTTCACCTTATACAGGGTTATTAGTAATTCGACGTATTCCTTGCAGGGTAGGAGAGACAACAATTTTACACCCCTTTTTATACGAAATCTAGTATCTGATTGAACATCTAAAGAATCCTAACTAATGTCATAAACTTAAACTTAATGTATTTTTTGTCATTTTATGATAAATACCGCTTTGGTATGGTGTCAACAATAAACTCCTATTAAATTAAAACTTATTCTATTAGTTTAATTTATTTTCAATAAGTCATTGATTTTAATTTTTTGGGGCTTTAAAAACCACTTAAACTTATCTCGATAACTATTAAATTTCGCAAACATACGGATCAGATTCGTTGAATTTTAGATCCTCTACAGCATCCAGCAAGGAAAACATCGAATTAAAATAACCCTGTATAATTTAATCTACATTTTATTAAGCTATTTAATTTTTATTACTGAAAAAAATGCTAAGTAAACAATCTTTACGTTAATGAAATACGGGAATGTAGGTCAATACGTTATATTTATTCAGGGATGTCACATGATACGTATTCAAATGGAAGAGATGGAAAAGGATACGTGTGTTTATGTGACTCCACGGGGACTCACACGTTGAACTTCCCGGAATGAGTACATCGAACCAAGTAGGGCTGAACATAAAATGACTAAGTTATCGCTCTCAGAAGACGTATTACAGTCGTAAAAGTCTGAGACGAAGGTATTCATATGAAAATAATCAAGAGTGACTCGACGTTCGGCGGCTTGGTGACGCAATACCTGATAATGTTAATGTTGTTTTGCATGTTTATTATATTTCTCTTTGTGTGTTTGGGGCCTCGAATCGAGCCGCAGACGCCCAAGCGGGTCTAGGTTTTCTTTACGAATATACCTATGGCTGTGCACTCATAGGTAAAGTCGAGGCGGCGTCCAAGCAGCGTTGAGGGGGCGTCGAGTCTGCGTCGCGGCGCCTTAACGCCGCCGCCATTTTATAATTGCACCTCGACACTTTAAAAAAACACGCCTCGCACGTACCAAGACGCTAATCCGACGCCGGCGCCGTCGCGACTCTTGTGTGAGCGAGGCTCCTTATGACAATACGATGTGTTCGCGTCTGCAATTTTATTTTTTTTAAGTGATGATTGGTTGGTTTTTTTTCACGAATGCAAATAAGTACCTAGCTGTATTTGCTGGTTAAGGTCAAACGGACCCCATGTTCTCAACCTAACAGGTGTCGCAATAGGCCATTACATACCCCAGTTAAGAACTAGCTAAGAATGTAAGTTAGTTTCGGTTTAACTCACTATTTCTAGAAAGGTTTCAAGCACCAATTTCAGCACAACAAGTGTCGTTAAGGTGTTTATTACGTGGTTGATGGACTAAGGGGATGTACTTGGTGTGAGCTAGACCAAATTTTAGTGCTCATAATAGCGGACGGCTCCGTTTTAATACGTACTTAGTCTAACCCGCGATGGTCACTGGGAGATGTGCCTATTTTATTAATCCTTTATGATGTCCAGGCTAATCTGGATATAAAACAGAAACGCCTAAGAGCATGGATAATCCTATTCTTAGAAATAAATTACGTGAGGTGCCCATTCCGGAGAATTTCAATCTTAATATACGAGAAGGTTTAATTAGATAAAGGCCGTATTAATAAATCGATCTCAAGCTTAACAGCGGTCTTAAGTACGCTTTTCACTTTCATTTTGTACCGGTATGCGATGAGAATGACATTTCCAAGACCATTCTCAGACTTGAGATCAATCTAAATATATATAACTCAAAGGTGACTGACTGACATAGTGATCTATCAACGCACAGCCCGAACCACTGGGCGGATCGGGCTGAAATTTGGCATGCAGGTAGATGTTATGACTATGACGTAGGCATCCGCTAAGAAAGAATTTTGATTAATTCTACCCCCGAGGGGATAAAATAGGGGATGAATAATCCCGAAATTTTTGTTAAGTTAAATTACACGCGGATGAAGTCGCGGGCTCAGCTAGTTTATTTATATAAGTCTAAGCCACACATTTTTACTTCGGCGTTACACTCTTGGCAAAGTGGTCGCGGTCATCACTTAAGCAGTAACCGCCTGATGTTAAGCAGTAACCGCAGCCTATAGATGCTTGCAATACGAATGGCATTGCTCGTACATTACGACCTGAAGGGGAGTGGGAATTGGGAGAGAGGGAGGGGAGGCTGTGGGGGAGTTGGATACAATCGGGGAATCCCGGCGCACTGCCTCTTTTCTGGTACACTTAAAAAAGGCCAATTGCGGCCTACACTCTATCAGTCGCTTGACAAATGTAAATGGTACACTTATAATAATAATAAAAATGTATTTCCAGAAAAATAGCTTACATAAAAAGTTCTTATAAACTAAGTTATGGGAAATGACAAATGCAAAATAATACTTAAGTACTCATGGCATCCACACTAGGTAAAAACCTGTCTCGTGGAAGCCAGTTCTTAATAATTACCACAAAGACATTATGTTGTCCGAGATCAAGAAACAATTTGTAAGTAGGAATCAAATAGTAGATAATGTGAGTGCAACAAACAATAAAATAATATAAAATCCAAACTAAACACTAAAACAATACTTATGAAAGGCCAATTGTGGCCTAATTGTCGCTTGACTTGGTAAATAAAAACGCCTTAATTAGTAAAGCTTATTTCAACTGCGCCGCCACATAATGAAATAATCAGTTTAGGCCCATTTCCAATTACCCACACACTTAACAATGCAGCAATACATGTTAATTATCTGCTGTACCGACAAACGAATAAGTGTTAATTACAAATGTACTGTTCCAAATAAACTTCGTTTTTAATGCTTTGAATATCTAACAGCATTGAAATTAACACTCCAATTACATCAGAAAGTTTTGCGAATCTCACTGCGACAGGATATCAATAAATTATTTTGTTTTCATGTTAGGGATTCCTCAATTTCATCACACAATTAGATTTACGTCTGTGAGAACGTTTGCTCTGCCTATAAAATAATTTCTGCTATGAATACTAATTTATCTCGTAAACGCAAGTAATTATTCCATTCGGGTAAGCTTATGTGAGTAGAGTCCGTCGCACAGTTTTTGGAAGCGGCTGCTTATTGGTGAGGCATCCCACGAATCGCCTTTATATCTGATATCTTATGGACTAATGCGAAGGGTTGTATTGATTTCACAAACAGAATAACAAAATACAAGTATATTTTACCGATTTTATTACAGAACGCTACACACAAACATGGATTGTGCAAGGTTAACCGAGGAGAATCTTTATCTGTCAGAATATAATTTAAAACTTTATCAATAAGTAGTTAAACAGACTCATAAATGAGTTAAATTATCTCTAGCTATTGATAACTCAGCACTAAAAATGATTTTAGGCCAACTACGCAACTTTCAGTGAGTCTTTTGACGGTGGCTCTCGGTCTGATGACGGTGAATATCAGCTGACAATCGGCTAAAAATATGGAATTTAGAGTAGGATTCAATCGACAATACGAATAAATAAATAAATATCGCCAGACGAACATACCAACTGTATGGTCCCAAACTAAGCAACGCTTGTACAATGGACTGGGAGTGATCCCAGGGACACCCAGACCTGGGCAAATTACGAAAAGGCTATTTACGAAATTTGCCGCGGCGGGAATCGAACCCGCAACCACCATGTGCAGTTTGCCTACGCTCGAACCACTGCGCCAAGCGGTCGTCAAATGTTACGATATATGGATTATCGTTACTAAGAGTAGCACCCCTCGTACGCTTAAAGTATCCAATAGCTCCTCTTCTATTAGTTCCCATTCATCATTCTGCTGTTCGTATGAAGTCAGCAGTTCGTATCCCTTCCGCGGCGGCGCACAGTCCGCAGATTCAATTCAATAAGTCCTGTTTACCCGCTCGCGCCGCGCCGGCGTGCGATACGGCGAGATTTATCTAATCGAAAATTCCCATCGGTCGTTTCCGTATTGTGGCCCGCCTAAGCAAACACTAGGACCAATATTTCTTCTCTTTCCTCTGAAGCTGCACAGAAAGATCTCGTTAAAAGTTAAATAAATGCACACTTTAATTGACAAGAGTTACCTTTTCGTGATCTGTTGGCGGTTATTCACACGAAGAAGACGAACTAGTCCTGGCTATCTAAAAAAAATTACTGATAATGAATTTGACATTTGATTTGACGTATGGATGTAGGTATAGAAATTATCGATGCCGAGTTCACCGTGTGAATGACTGCTTACTTTTTACTTAAAATATGAACGCTCAAAAACATTAATTTAACGAGGTACTCCTGCTTTCCAGAAGGGTAATTTAAAAAACTAATCATTCAATGTCATTACAATTTATTCCTTTATGACCTAACTTAAATGGGCACTTTCAAGAGTTTAGCTCGTTGACCTATTAAAATCTTTCACAAGTAGGTAGGTACTGAAACAACAAGTCTGTTCCTTCTGCAAACTTTAGTTACAATGTTACATTAATTACTTAATACCGTATTGTTTACAAGTCGGTACTGTAGGGACTGTAGGTTCTATGGAAGGGAGGTCTAGTTATGGCGGTAACATAACCAGCGGCAGTGTTTGTGAAATTAGTATCATGAAGGAGTTTCCTACAGGTACCTACGCAAAGTTAGATTACAAATAGCTTATGTAAAGGCTATTTTACTCCGCACGTTTAACGAATTATTACCACATAAAATGTTATAACGGTAAATATTTTATAAGTCTGCCTTTATCTTACTTTAATTAAAAACAATATCAATTTTCGCTTGCATAAGCTCGTTCAGCACAAAACATAACATAATAAATAAAAGTAATTTCTTAACAACGTACACTAATTACCTAAACCATTCAAGTTAATTAATTATTAATGAAATTAAGCCAATATTGAGGCGGTTTGTTTTGCCCAAGAAATGTCGATAAAATTACATGTTGCTGGGTAATGGATGAAAAACGGTATTAATTATAGCCAGGTATTCATTAAATATTACTGCGTTTAACCGACATTAACAAGACGGAATAATTAACTTATTTAAAAACTAACAGCTTAGCAACAATTGACAAAAATAACGTCAATTAGGTATAGCATCGAAGCCAGCTAAGAAGATTAACCTATAAAATATATTGTACCTACATCTGAAGCTTGTACACATGTCGAACAATTCGGATGGGGAAATTATCGACACAATAGGGTGGTGTATCGGATACAACTCGGCAATAAATCGAGCGAAACTTGTAAAGAAAACCCGAACGACTTCGGTTGAACTCCAAACAAAAGTATCAAGTTGTTTGTGCTTATTTTCAGGTTGATTCTTAATAAGTATAAATTTTCAGATTCTATTTCTTCGCTGCTCCGAAATTACTGAGAATTTACGGCATTCTAATTGTCTCAGAAAGGTATTTCTCTTTTGTAATCCAAAGTATATTTTATGAAAAATAATCTATGGCGTTTTACCTTAAAACATTTAATTTAACAGGTTATGCTACTTCTAGTTCGCTTAGCACTGAAAGTAGCATAACGGAGTAAAATTTTGATCGTCACTCGTAAATAAAAAACACACATTCGTGCGCTGTTATATCAACACGGACAAAGATCGTCCGATTGTCAAATAACATTGCAAAGTGTCTGGTACGAGCGATATTACAATATATTACACCCGAGTCCTGGCTCCGCTTCCGTAGTCAATTCTACGCTGAAAGATCGGAATTGCCCGGATAAAATATGGCTCGACGTCGAAACAGCTATGTTATCGTTCAGTTTTCTTTTCATGTCAGATAGCAATAGTGTAGAATTGAATGTCGTTGACCGGACTACGCAAACACCGCGCGATACCTCCCCCATCCACCCTCCCACACAGGTGTTCTAGCCATCTAGGTGTACGAGGTGTACATACAAGCTTGTACTCGCTAGTTTGTTTGCGCTAACTCTCACGTACTCATAAAATATTTTGTTTGCCAGGAAAACTAGTGTTACGGCATAAGTTAATGTAATCATTTTACTTTGAAGTACCACTGTGATGGTGACGACCATCGAAGCTTCGTAGCATGATAGTTACATCCTACTAATATTATAAATGCGAAAATTTGTGAGTGTAGATGTATGTTCGTTACTCCTTCACGCAAAAACTACTGAACGGATTTGGATGAAATTTGGAACACACATAGTTTAAATCCGGGATTAACACATACGATATTTTTTATCCCGATAATCCCGAAATTTTTGTTAAGTTAAATACTACACGGACGAAGTCGGTGGGCACAGCTAGTACATACATATATTTAATATAATAAATGTTACAAAGATGTTCGGATCCCGTAGCTACCTGAGTCAGAAAGTTCTCAGTAAGCTGTGACTTTTGAATGCTAACGCGGCGCTCCGGAGGACTCCACCTCTGATAAAAGTTTAACAAGCGCCTTAAGAAAAATTATCTCCCGACTAACTGCGCAGCTTTGGAAGTTTACTTTGACTACGCAAACAAATATTTGCTGGTTCGCACGTATTGGGTATTTACATAATGGCCGTAGTTACGTATGAATAAATGTAAACGTTGCCGGAATAAATATGATTGGAATTTTATTTCCCGTGAGCTTTATTACTGATACCCACCCGTATTATTATTTTACGCAAACTAGAATAATATTAACAATTGGAGGCATGAGACATAAACATGAGCAAACATTCGGTTTTTAACAATAACAAAGCTTCGGGAATGAGGTCAGAGGGTCCAACATATTCTTGAGCTCCTTCTACTTATTAGCCAGCACTTGACATGAGCTAGGACGAACTTCACTATGCTCGAGCACAGGTAACACACTAATAGGCGTCAAATCGGTGTATTCAAATGTACTTAGCTGACGTTTATCATGTACCTGAGTAAATATTTAATCTGTACTTTCGAACGTAAAAAAATATTCACAATACCGCGGATTACCGTGTCCCATACTAAAACGCTGCATATACGTTTCAAAATATACTGATCGTAAACGTCGAGGGCCATTACCCGGCCCGCACGGCCGTCGCAGGCAAGTAATAAATTAATACATAAATTACAAAGGATGGAATGTTTATAAACGTCACGTAACCTGGAATCCCTCCATTAGGCGTTGTTTACTTAGTCTGCGCGCAAATCTTGAGAGGTCGACTCACGAAAATGCCCCATGAATATGCGATGACACAAACCGTACACAGTTTTTCCATTTAGATACCGTAATGAAATCTAACGCACGCACTTTATTTGTTTTTCAATCAGACGAATAACGAATAATTTATAAGCAGCGACATTTTCATCGGAAAAGGACGCGTAGGTATTTGAATAATAAACCTTACATTGGTCATGCATAGATTGTGGTAATATCCAATATGTTTGATCTGTCTTATCGTCACGCGTAATCCGTTGTAAATGAGATGCCAATTATGAAGGTGAGTACGGAGAGCTAAGCATGTTATGTAATCTTATGGGATCATTTAATATTCTTACAATATTCACAATAGGGTGGCTGAAATTTTTACGCAGTAACTGACATCTAGCCTCCAAAACCCAGTTTAGACTTATAGCAAGGCTAGCTGTGCCCGCGACTTCCCGCGAATTTAATTCACAAAGTTTCATACAAACTTTCATCCCCTATTTTATCCCCTTGGGGGTAGAATTAATCAAAATCCTTTCTTAGCGGATGCCTACGTCATAACATGTAGATGCAGGTAGCTGCATGCCAAATTTCAGCCCGATCCGTCCAGTGGTTTGGGCTGTGCGTTGATAGATCACTATGTCAGTCACCTTTGAGTTATATATATTTAGATAAATATATCCTGTAAATAGAATTAATTTTGCGCAAAGCAGTTCAATTCCAATAATAAAGTCAGTTCCATTCCGGCACCACAGAGCACGGCAAATTGGAGATATTAATCCGGCTTCAGTCGCGATATTAACGTAGGTATATCTGGTGCGATGCAACGAGAGTTTATGTGGGTAGGAAGGCACTCACGGTTGTTATATCAACGATACGATTAACTAAAATCAAGCCATGAATCTATATTCATATCTGCATATCCCCTCTTGTCTAATTTTATAGAATACTAGCTGTGCCCGCCGACTTCGTCCGCGCAGTATTTAACGTAGTAAAAATTTCGGGATTTTCGGGATAAAAAGTATCCTATATGTTAATCCCGGTTATAAACTATCTGTGTTCCAAATTTCATCCAAATCCGTTCAGTAGTTTTTGCGTGAAGGAGTAACAAACATACATACATACATACATACATCCACACTCACAAACTTTCACATTTATAATATTAGTAGGACTAAACTAAAATGCGTAAAGAATAAGGCATAATTTTCTTAAATTGAAGCTAAAAAGTATTAAATGTCCCTCCAAAAATATCTTCATTGTCAATTCAACACTTCATTCCGAGAAAGTAACACGATTTTTTTCTTATCAATAAATAATGTTCCCGTGTAGCGTAGCAGCAAATGAGGTTCAGAAGTATACAAAAAAGCGAATAGAATTTAAAAATTAACTGCTTGAATTGTGGAATAGCTGGAGCCGAAATACAACAGGCGTAGTGGTGTGTTACCAAAATATGTATTTACTTACTTGGAATTATACTCACGATATAGCATAAGCTTCTCAAATCTGGGAGTAATAAGCCCCACTTATCTATTTGTAATGTCACCTGTTAATTATGGTATTCAGCGCGATAAAATAAAGTTGCTCTCAAATTTGAGTTAAGTCCGAGTTCTCGACGGTAAATGACTTAATTATAAATAAGTGGGTCACTTGGCAGACAGGACTCACGGGAAAATTCTTAGATTGAAAATATCTTCGAGCTAACGACCAATTTTAATCGTGATAAGAGGCTAATAAATTACCGTTAAACAAATAAAGAAATTCAATGCGGTATTAACGATAATATTGAGAAGTAAGAAATCCGTAGCATTTGTCACCTATTATCTAGATTTAATGGACTGAGTCGATTACTTATTCGTTTTAATAACATCAAAGAAATAAAATTTGAACAATATTGAAGAATTAATCCTTGTTACAGAAAGTAATCTTCAACTTTAAAGAACATGTTGACGCATAAACAGTACGGTCTGTTATCTCTGATAATATCATGACACGTTTTCCATTACGCCCCAGTTTTAGTGGCGCCGACACCCGCCCTAGGATCCGTGATTTGTGGGCGCCTGCGTTTTTCCGCCCGCCCCGGTGACAAATTCCAACCCAGCGTCACATTTGTTCTGCTTCTTCCTCGGCTGACGTAGATTTTATTATGAAAACACATATATTAGTTAATTTTTCGGTATATAGACTTAACCCATATTGTGCCATGATTTACAAATACCATTTATCTCCATTGCAGGTGCCTACTGCAATTAACAAATTATATGCTGACGCCACAAAATATGTCCTATTCAGGAATCATGGTTTATATTTATACCGCCTAGAAAAGATTTCACATTGTCTCATGCTGTCGAAGATCCCTTTCAAATCTTTATCTCTCATGATCTGACCAATAACTTAATATTTAAAAAGGGGGAAATGTTAACGACCTGACGACTATTTTGCGCGTTTAAAGTATTACCGATGATGACAAAATAAACAAACACGTTACCCATTACGGTGGCAGTGCGGGCGGCGCCGGCGCTGTCGCGTAGGAAGCGTGATTTGTATTTGCCGTCGTCAGTTTTTCCGCCCGCCGGATGCATCGCGCCGCTCAACACTGCGCGAACTAACGAACCGTTGGCTGCCGAACCATCCGACCGAATTATTTATCCCGTTCATTTGTTTTACCTTTGTCATATCTCGTTTTAATGGGCCGATGCAACTGGAGAATTGGACAAATAGTAGATAATATGTTTTTTTTTTTAACTTGGGTTTAAAATGTTATTATAAGAACTTGATTTTATTTTACTTAACCTATAGCTAATTTTATGGCAAAATTTGCATAATTAATATATAAACGGATAAGAACATTTTCATTGAACATTGAGTGCAGCATTCACGATACAACCTAATGTTTTCCATAACAAGCTAAACGCGTAGGCAAGCGTCCGGGAAACTCATGGAAAACCGTCATCAAAGTCGTTCAAGAGCGTCCTTTGACAAGAAATAAATTCTTCTTTCCGAAACAGGGAAATTTAATACCGACCATTTATAAGTTTTTTCGCCGTCCAGTAAAATATTCGTTAGACATTAATAACACTCATTTTTCCCCGTCTAAATATCGTTGAAGAAAAAAAACTGCTACGAAACACAATCACGTGCCGCCAACTTATTACATTTTCAGTTGATTCGGATGGACTGCGACAAAAACTAATGAAGCTGATACTTAACAGAGGTGTTTTGTTAATAAGGATTTACTTGTTCAGATGTTCTTATTTAGAGCATCCAATTCGGACGTGGCAAGTGGTCCCGGCAAAAACAGGTATTTTAAATCGCCTCGTATCCACGCCAGCCATTGTCGGTGGCTGAATGCCAAATGAGTTTTGTGATGGAGTCCCCTCGTGGAGAGGCAGATAGAGAGCCGTGTCTGGGTGGCTAAACAACTTCTCCGCGCCGTACGGGGGGACAAAGCCTTCGAGGTAAGTTTGTCATGGGTCAAAGTGGGTCTGCGTTGTAACAATACCTATGAGTGCTTGAAGCAAGAGGCAGAGCCAGTCTAATATCATATCCTAGTATACATTATACAGATTCTATAAGATTGTATATTTTTTACTGCTTCACATAAGTAGTCCGATCTAGATCTAGATGTAATGATTGTTATTTGCTATACAAAATAAATTCTTATCTTTACGTTAAAACATTTTGTAATAAACTAAATCGCGGGAAAAAAATGAAATAACATTTTAGAATTGATTCGTACTTTTATGATAAAAATCGAGCAGAAGATAAACGTGGGAGCAGTGTAATTAAGAATAATATTATTAAAATTTTTGGGATACACAATCGGTGCTCATCCAATTATAATAAAAAAATTGGTGAGTCGACCCATATGCCTTTTGATACTGATAAGCATCGAAACACTTTTAGAGAGCGCAAAATCCTAGTAAGTATGTAAAAGGAAGCAATGAAGCGCGGGCGTTATATAACTTTTTTCTGGTTTGTGTCATAAAATGTAGAGCTCATTCGAGCGGGTGCAATTTATGTTTCACAGGGAACCGTTACGCGCGCCGATGTGAATAAAGCCTTCACTCCTGCACTCACGGCCCATTCACTACAATAGCATCTAAATTTACTACACAAACAGCTGAATGAGGTAAACATATTTTTCCCCCGTTTGAATACTTATGTTTAGTACCGAATTTACGCAATTCCGGAACATGGCAAGTGCGGACCGGTTACATCTGGGTTACATCCGTTTGTTACCAAACGGGCACAAGCTGCACTGTAGAATGCAGTGTAGTGATAAAATTTTGTGAAAACGATCTCGATAGTCGCTTTTAGACAATGTATAATTCAGACACTTCTACTATGAATGAGACTTTTATTACTTTACATATACATACTTTTATGTAGCTGTCTAGATTTCATTAATCCAGTTCATAATCATTTACCTAATCATTAATTGTCCTAGAATCCTGGAAATTAAAGATTCATAATGTTTGAAGTATTAAAAAGTTACAATGTTTACGAGAGTTAGGGGTTGTGGTAAGTAAATTAGTATTTCTCCGCGGCCGTGTTACCTCCGCCGGGAAGTTTACCTTGATTAAGATGAATTTGTTAGATAAAATCCGCTGGAAACGAGTAAAAAATAACCAGCATTTGCACGGAGATATAAATTGTGGAGATTTAACCAGCCAGCACAGATTTAATAATGCATCAATTGTCTTGTAAATAAGTATATGAGTACTAAGGATTTCTTGTACGTTTTGTATCACGTGTTCTTGTATGTGTTGTATTAGATAAATACTTATTTAGCATAAAGGTGTGTTAGCCGTTTCAAAATGTTATATATTAAAATAATATCACTAATTAATAATAACTAGCGCATTACAATACAATTAAATTTTAAATTAAAAGTAATAGATACATTAAGAATGCAGGATATGACGTATGACGCCTTAATAAATGCTCAAGATTACTTACCACAAAAAAACTGGTAGGGTACTTGCTTACAGCTGCCCTTAGCGTTTCGTTCGAGCGTTCTCTACCGACCAGCTGTACACAAACCAACAGATAACCAATATCGTCAGATTTTATTGGCATTTACAAACGTTACATGCAGAATATCAGTGCACAATTGAAGTAAGACCTTCTATATAAGACCTTTAAGGTGTCAATAGCCTAGTAACCACTACGCGCCACCGTACCAGCGCACCACGCGTACCAGCTACTAGGGCGCCCCCTTTCACCAGAGGGGCGCCCTCGTAGGTGAGAGGTTCCGCGTTCGATCCCCATCCTGGCCATTCAACTATTGACGTGAGCCCACTCTTAACACAAGCATTAGCTGAGCTGGGGGGGCTAACGGGAATACTAGTAATGTCATAAACTCACATTGCTATTAATCTTTAAACATATATTGAGCAAATTTTAGGTACTGTAAATAAACTTACCTCCAAACAAATCAACTCTGCTTTCAAACTAATACACAATACACTGTCACAGTTAGAATGGCACAACTATAGTATTTACCTATAAATACTATAATTATCGAATGTAGACAAATAACACGAATATTAAGTATAACACTTGTTTTATTATTCCCAATTGACTATCAGTTAGCTACGGGCGATTATGGCAATTGCCGACACGCAAATGTCACTTGCTCTGTTGTTCACATAGTCGCGATCACCGTTTTCCTGAAACAAGATAAGGTTGATATTATTTTCATGACGTTACTGTATTAATATACAAGCTAATCTATGATTAGGTACCCAAGCAACATATTGATAAGGTAGGTTCGTTAACGTCATTTATTCGTCGTTAATGTGTATAGCCTGTGAGAACACTACGTGATGAGAGCACTAAACACATAGGTCCTAATTGAAGATTTCAAATCCCCTGATAAATGTAACTTAAAATTGCCGAATACTTACCTAGTTACCACGAAAAAAGCGCATTGAAAACAGTCGAATAATTCTAAAGTTACAACACCATAGATAGACGAAGGCATCAAACTTATTATCTACTAGCTGTGCCCCCCGACTTCGTCCGCGTAGTATATAACGTAACAAAATTTTCGGGATTATCGGGATAAAAAGTATCCTATATGTTAATCCCGGTTATAAACTATCTGTTTTCCAAATTTCATCCAAATCCGTTCAGTATTTTTTGCGTGAAGGAGTAACAAACATACATACATACATCCACACTCACAAACTTTCACATTTATAATATTAGTAGGATTTCACATAAGAAGCCCCGCGGACAAAATAAATAACCAAATTACACTCAGTGTAAATTATCGTCACGCGACTGCAGTGCCTCATCCACTGGACTTCATAGGTGAACAAGAAGATTGTTATATATTTAGAAGATTAGTCTTCTTGTATGTGAACAATACACGCCTCTACGTCACGTTACGTAAACTTGTAATTCGTAGCGTCGGTTAGAAATTGTTCAGAAATCAATAGCAACCCCCACACTAATAATTCAGAAGGTGATGTCGCCAGGTACGTAACAACTCAATAACAATGAGTAACCAGAAAAAAATGACGATACCCATGCAGCTCCGATGTTTGTAATTGGATGTGACAAGCAGAGAACATGTCACAAATAAAGCCCTTATTTTTCCTCCAACAACACATAACACAGAGCAAACATATATATATATCTACGACACATATATTTATAATATATACAATTCCGGTGTGTGTATGTTCGTAATTCTTCTGCTAATCGGCTTGACCGATTTAGATAATTTTTTTGTTGTTATGGGTTCACCCGGATGGTTATGGATGGTGGATGGCTATGCTATAGTTGGAATCAGTAGGTGGCACTGTTATCGACATCAAGAAAAAACGCTAGCAAAGCTGCAGGATCAAGCTTTATAGCTTTAAAACTAAAAGTATATAGGTATTTTAGGCGTCACTCTATACCTATTGTTATTTTTGAAAAATAAACTTTTTTGTTAACCTAAATGCATAAATTCCATCATTTGAAGAAATTTTCCCTACTTGCGTACTGACAGAAGATAGAATATATTTTAAAAACAAACGGATCTTTCCGCGAACGAAGCGAGCAAAAGCTAGTAATAGAGATATATGTCTATCCTTACTAATTTAAGTTCATCTAGGCAGCAATTTTGTTATAATGTTAACAGATAAACCGTCCTCAACATTCCTCGAAATAGCTACCTAAATACCAGCTTCAAATTCGTTTTACTACCAAGCTAATGCGGCTTTAGTACTTCAAATTCCAAGAAACATTCTGAGGGCAAATTAGCTCTACAAAATCCCTTCAGAGCACGTTGACACGCCATCATCTGTAATATCAAGCCAGTTCAATTCAGTCCTTATTAGTAACTAGCTGTGCCCACGGACTTCGTCCGCGTAGTATTTAACGTAACAAAAATTTCGGGATTATCGGGATAAAAAGTATCCTATATGTTAATCCCGGTTATAAACTGTCTGTGTTCCAAATTTCATCCAAATCCGTTCAGTAGTTTTTGCGTGAAGGAGTAACAAACATACATACATACATCCACACTCACAAACTTTTAAATTTATAATATTAGTAGGATTTGTGGCACAGTGTAAATAATTACGAAAGGACTTTGTAACTTTGTCCCGAAAGGCAAGATTCTGCAGAGGATACACAGTGAGCCTGGGTATTTGGGGGGGGGGGGGGGAGGGGAGGCGGCTAGTGATAATTCTCCAACGTCCGCAGTATATCTGTAGAAAACTTGTCTTTTGAGAGTGTTCGAAAGCACCTAGACATGATTTCGAATACGCTCCTTTTACCCATATACAGGGGTACTGTCTCCCAGTTTTTGAATGAAGGTGGCGAGCTTTACTAATTACCAGACATAACTACTTCCTAATGACATTTACCTACCATTTTCGATACTCAGAAATCGAGAGATGTCGTGATTTACAGGACGTAGTTGCAAGCGTACCTGTAGATCAAGAGATTTTGTTGGTGGTTTACTAACGTAACAGTCAGTACCCTTCATTTTTGCTTCCACTATAATTGAGTCATCGTCATAAACATAAAAACTCTTTTAGGTCCGACCATAAATCCACTTTATCTTCCACACATAGCAGCACTTCTACCTAATTTCTTGCAACTTATAAACTTAGAACAACTTAGAAGCGCAATTTAATATGTGATATCAGTGTGGTGCCTAATAACAAAATTCGTATTCTGTTTGAACATAATGAGTAGCAAGATAAACACTGTGCACAATAATCCGGTGGCAGGCAACGCTAGACGGTGGACCAACCGGCATTCCCATTATTTACCGTGGCGGTTTGCGTTCCCGCACAAATGAATTGGACAAACAGGCAAATATCCGTCAACTTCTGTCTAATGAAAGTTTTTGATAATAAAGTAAAATGCCCCTGAAAAGGTTTTGTCTTTGATCAGCTTGCGTCTCTTTCAAAAATTTCTCGACAATGGAAGCGTTCTGGTTGTGACAATAACACCACCGACGCTGACGGTCTTTGAAACTTTGATAAAGGAAATTTAATTTAATAAAAAAATGTCCTTTCACAATTGTTACCTACTCTGAAAATCAATTGGATAGGACCAATCTCTCCAAAACAAAAAAATATATTCTTTATTCTTATTTCGACAATCTACACTGTATTTTCAAGGCAGAAATTCTATATGACTTTGTTATTATCTTTATATTTTTGTAACTGAAATATTTTGATACTATGTTATTGTAGAGAGCATTACGCACACAAAAATTATATCGCTATCTATTTTTATTCAGTTTTAAGTCCTACGCACACCACGCTTTTTAAACGCGCCGTTGACGCGCGTTTTAGAAACGTGCGTCTACGGCTCGCTTTTATCATACAAAGGTATACAGGCTGCGTCCATGGTGTGCACAGGCCCTTATTGCACCTGACTCTTTGCAACTCTAAATGTACTACTTATTACGTTACATAGTACTGAGTACGATACAAAACAACTTATCCAGATTACTTTCAGGAACAAAAAAAAACAGAAACACAGTCACGTTCTTGCACAATCATCGTACATTTTAACCCTGTTATCCACAATGTGACGCCAGGGAATCTGCTCGGCGCAGCGATCGCAATACATACGTAAGTCAACATCCAATATAAATATTTACAACTGATCGGAAGTCATGTCAAGACGCGGGCCAGATGTTCAAGAATATGGGAGCTCGAAACTGAGCGAGATTTAAAGAATTTGTTTCTAAATAGTGATGGAAAAATATTTTTTTCTGATCTTAACTTACAAAACCAACGTATTATCTGATCCGAGTTCTAATATGTATATTGCAAGTTAAATGCTTAAAAATCTATTAAAATTCAGTCTCATAAAAAAGTACCTAATATTCTGTAAATCTCGTGTTACCTATTTATACAACGATATATTTTATAATATTAGTATAGGTAAGTACTCGAAGCAAATTAATAATGTTTTTTTAATAGGTATATAAATTTAGTTCCAATCAACAATCATGCCAAGGTTTATTGTTGACTAGTTTCTGTCCGCGACTTCGTCCGCGTAGACTTAAGTAAAGTACTATATGTGTTAATCCAAGGTAAAACTATCTGTCTTCCAAATTTCATCCTAATTCGTTCAGCAGTTTTTGCGTGAAAGAGTAACAAACATACATCCACACTCACAAACTTTCGCATTTATAATATTAGTGGGATCTGAATACGGCAATGTATAAACATGAACAATATTTAGAGCCATTCTACTATACTGTACTATGCATAGTTTTTATATAGTCCGCTAGCCCGACAATGCGGAACAGAATCCCAGTGAGACAGGAACGCGGACACGTATCTATCCGGAACTTTCCGACTCTATGTAGCACTCTATTCGAATTCGTGACCGAGAAACCGGAACAGGATCCCAGTGACACATATCCGTCCGGGTTCCCGTCACTATTTATGGAGTGCGCGTGAATCTCACACGTGACCGTGGAGGACTCGCACTCCGTCGGGTGACAGCACCCTTATCAATCAAATCTTACTCGATGGCAACTATGTTCTAGTTTCATAGCTCTGAAAGCGGTTAAATCGCGCAATGAAATTCCTTACAAATTTGATATAAACAGCTACTACATATTTTATGTGGGTGACTTCAAAAACGTGTATTTCAACAAATATATGGAGTTAACTAGCTGTGCCCGCGACTTCTTCCGCGTGTAATTTAACTTAACAAAAATTTCCGGATTATTCATCCCCTATTTTATCCCCTTGGGGGTAGAATTAATCAAAATCCTTTCTTAGCGGATGCCTACGTCATAACATCTACCTGCATGCCAAATTTCAGCTCGATCCGTCCAGTGGTTTGGGCTGTGCGTTGATAGATCACTATGTCAGTCAGTCAGTCACCTTTGAGTTATATATATTAAGATATCTTACATACTTACTTGACCCAGTGAAAAGTCATTAGGAAATTATAGCGCAAAGGTAAGGAAACTTTATTCGCAACGATAACAACAACGGACGACACGAACCATTGCTACCGTCGACAGACTTTTACTTGAAGTTAATCTTTATGTATGTACCTCACTAATAAAGGGTCTAAGCTAACTCGAAATACATAAAAGAAGTTGAAATTGTTTTATACAAAAGATGAACAGCTTATTCCTTTTCGCTTCTACAGGATGCAAACGTTTCAGTCTTTTTTAAATCTCTCAACATAATCTCGAAATATGTAAGCTTTAATAGGGGTGTCCAACATTCGGCTCTTGGGCCACAATTTGGTTAACGGAGACTTGCGATCCGGCCCGCTAAGAGTCAAATTTTTAGTTAGGTACTAGATTACTGTGTGGTAAAAAGTAACTTAGTGACATCGCACTATTAGGTAATTTCCAATGTATCATCCTACTAATATTATAAATGTGAAAGTTTGTGAGTGTGGATGTATGTTTGTTACTCCTTCACGCAAAAACTACTGAACGGATTTGGATGAAATTTGGAACACAGATAGTTTATAACCGGGATTAACATATAGGATACTTTTTATCCCGATAATCCCGAAATTTTTGCTACGTTAAATACTACGCGGACGAAGTCCGTGGGCACAGCTAGTAATATTATAAATGTGAAAGTTTGTGAGTGTGGATGTATGTTTGTTACTCCTTCACGCAAAAACTACTGAACGGATTTGGATGAAATTTGGAACACAGATAGTTTATAACCGGGATTAACATATAGGATACTTTTTATCCCGATAATACCGAAATTTTTGTTACGTTAAATACTACGCAGACGAAGTCGGGGGCACAGCTAGTACTTAATACACATAGAAAACTAGCGTTTTAACTAAATAAACACTCCTGCAGAGCTAGCACGCTTACCAAGACAATACTTTGAAACGGATTATATCTCCCTATCTATTTCTTAGTGCATAAGAGAGAATGAGACAAAATCCATTTATTTTGTATAGTGCCTGCTGTCCTTCTCTAATAAAATAAATACGCTCTGGCCCGCAGTCCGCAATGTTAAAAATTATTCAACCGGCCCACCACTGAATTATCTTGGACAACCCTGTTTTAAAGGCATCTCGCTGCCCAATTTACAAATAAACCGTTTAGAAAAGATTTATCAAGAGCGAGAAATGCAAGCGGAACAAGAAAACAACTGTTCCCTTTCGCGATTCGTTCGCGAAAGCAAACAGTAAGATAATTCCGTTAAACATGTCCCAAAACAAGTTACAGCCACTACGTTACGGCGGTGTCTGCGGAACTTTTGGACATTTTTACTGTTTGCTCGAGAAAACACGAAATAGGTAGCGGTGTTTCGCGAGTTTATCAAGGGAATCTTGACAAATGGCCGGACAACCAAAGATAAATTCACTAATACATTGTTATTATTCATCCAACACAATTATATTCAAGACGTCATGGAACACCGTTTTTTTTGTACACCGAATTAACAAACTATCTATGTTTTACAAACTCTCATGATCACACAGACAATTTTTTATTTGTGAATACTCGTACGAGCGTTGGTTGCTTGCATTAATAACGGAAATATATTAGTCGGTGCTGATAATTAAAAAAAAACTCCAATCTAACAAATAACGTTGCTTTATTCCGTGCAAGAATGCTAAATCAATAAATAGCAAGTAGGTAGGATTTATATTTATTTACATAATTTGGGATTTGAATAGCCAATATAGTATTGGCAATGTAATAGAAAACTGTCTTCTTGTTCAATCAAGTTTGCCTCGCCCGACAGACTGAAGAAATGAAAACCAATTAGAGACTGTAATTAAATCCGTTTCGCCTACAGGTATTTACTGTAAAGTTGTAAACAAAGCCTAATTTATTCTGAAGTTTTAAGTTAATGCGACATAATTAAATTATTAATACAATTAACCCATATTATTTCTAGAATTCAACTTGAGTTTCAGTTTAATAGCGTTCGGCATGTTATCTAGCTTTTAACATTTTATTGATCTTAGAATTTATTTTATTTTATTTATTAAATACGCGATTTAAAAAAAAATTGTCTGTCTGTCTGTATGTTTGTTCCGGGTAATCTCCGAAACGGCTAGACCGATTTTGACGGGACTTTCACTGGCAGATAGCTGATGTAATAAGGAGTAACTTATACTTTTATTTTAGAAAAAAAAACAAATGGGCCTGTCGCGCGGGTTCAGAACGCGGGAGCGGGTGCGGTTAAGTTAAATTCCACGGGACGAAGTCGCGGGCTCAGCTAGTTTTTAATAATAATGATCATTTCTTCACTTTTATAATTGATCGCCGAATAAATTGGATGCTCAATGCAACAGATCATTTGTATGTTTATAGATTTATACATTAACTAACTGTGCCCCGACTTCGTCCGCGTGGAATTTAACTTAACAAAAAAAAATCGTTTAGTTCGCAGAGTTTACGAAAAGTTAATAATTCTGTTAATAAAGAATGAAGTTGATAAAGACTTACCTATGCTAAGTTTCATATCATTTTTCTTTCTTGCGGGTCTTATATTCATGTTTAAATACCTAACTATCTATTTGTTGTTTTTCTAATATTAAAGTAGCCTAAGTCACTCCTTATAACAGGTACCTGCCAGTCAAAGTCCCGTCAAAATCGGTCCAGCCGTTTCAGAGATTACCCGGAACAAACACACAGACAGACAGACAAAAAATAAATCTCATTTTTGTTATAAGAACCGTATGTACTTTCATGCATTTAGTGAAAAGCTATTATTTTGATATAACAAACAGACACTCCAATTTTATTTATTTGTATAGATAACAGTATTATCAATATTTGAGGTATCTACATATAAGTAACACTTATTTTCGGGATTACAAGCACTGGATACAAAAAGTTTTTTATAAAGTTAAATTAATGTTATTTAAATTAAAAGGAAAACGTAAAGCTGCTCATAAAGTCGTAATAAACATTGTGTACCCAATTTCCACGAAGCAATACGGCGTTGTTAGGGCGACTGAAGACTACTACTGTTACACACAGTGTTCCGATTCTAAAGCACACACAGAAATGACAACAGATTTTCAATAACCTGATAATATCCAATCACAAATACCCAAGTGTTTCCCACCTATTTTATTTTTTCAACCTTCAAAAGTTGAAAAATAACTGTTTAAAAGCATGTTCGAATCGCGAATGCATAGATCGTGCATGATTTATAACGCTTATTCAAATATCCTTCAACATTACTGAGCTCTGGAACTCGTAATCGATCTTGGAAAATAAATCACAGTTTGGTTTTAAAATCAAAACTTGGATCTTTCGTCAAAGTGGAACTTTCATCTATTGTCATACTGTGAAGAGCAATTTAAAATGAGTCCTTGAATATAAATGTGATCGAGTTTTAGAAGTCGTCAAACGAGGAATAGTTGGTGAGGACGTGAGTGCCCCGCTTTATCTATAGGGTTGTCTGATAAAACTGGTGACTCGTAGAAGCAGCCATTTTAGATATAAGTATAATAAGTTGAGCTTCGAATGCTTATGTCCTATATGTATAATATTTATTAATCACAGTCCTTTTTAATGTCCCACCACGGTCCTCCCCTAAATGCGAGTATAATAATATAAATCTAATGTATAATAATACAAATATGATGTATAATAATGTAAATACTTATCAATTAAAAAATATCAATAGTTGACTGATGGGTGATGACTAAATTAATGCGAACAATAGAAAAAATAGGGAAGTCCTGCAAAGTGGCCGCAAAACCCAAAACAAAAAGCGTTTTATCCTGTTTAAATAATTGATAAAAAAATAAAGTCAAACAGGGTGACGATGGTTGCGGCAAGTACGAACCCGCAACCCTAAAAGCGGATAAGGCGTAACGTTCAATGGCCCGGTGGAAAGCCCGCCAGTAGAAATCCCAGTAACAAAAGGAACACCTTGAACACTTAGATCTAAGATTATTGTTAGGCGCACTCTCGAATGTACGGCTGCTCGGACAACTGCTCATTAAAATGGTGACTTTCTGAACGTAGGACGTTTACCTTTATTCAATTCTTTATTAAAAAATCCCGAGTTGAAATATAGAGGTGGGTGTCTAGAGAAGTGAAATTATTTAAATACACGCGACAATTGTTTTGTTTATTATGCTTTGTGAGGTAGCGCTATATTCTCCTTTGATGTCAATTATAATTAATTATTCGACTATGTAAATAAATTTCAATAAGCTATAGATACTGAAAGTGTATAAACTATTTCCAACTATTTATCCTACACACAGCCCGGTGCCTTGTTAAATATAATTGGCACAAAGCTTCGTTCCGCTTACCTATCTAGTACTTATAATAAAAATAATAATTTAGCCCTTTTAACGTCCCACTCCTGGGCACGGGCCTCCCCTCAACACGAGGAGGATTCAGGCCATAATCCACCACGCTGGCCCAGTGCGGGTTGGCGGATTTCACATGTCTTTCGAAAATTGGTTAGATCTTCTAAGACATGCAGGTTTCCTCACGATGTTTTCCTTCACCGTAAGCAAGTGATAATCATGTAGAAATTATGATACGCACATAGATTTCGAAAAATCCAGAGGTGCGAGCCGGGATTTGAACCCAAGACCTGGTGCCCGCAAGGCGCGTGCTTTAACCAATCAGCTATCACTGCTTTATCTAGTACTTACCACAACAGAAAAAGGCAGATCAAAGCCACGTTTCTTTTAAAAATCGTACAATGAATACTTAACTCCCGTCTTTGAAGTCATGCATTCAGAAAGGTCATATTAAAATTCACCGGAAACCTTCTTACATTGTACTTAAATGCCAATAAATCATACTTAAAAAGCATAAAAACTCTACCCTTTTCCGCGTTTCCGTTTAAGTTTAGATGCTATAAAAGTCCAAATTCTTTACGAGAGGAAGGCCGGTTATGATAACCTAATAACCTGAAAAGGTTCAGAGTGCGCGGTTTTCATGACAAGACGCAATTTGAACGCGAAAGTCAAATGTAAAAGCGTAGCGGGACTAATGTCCTCGGTGCATGCACGTGCGCCGGCCGACCGCAAAAATTTTCACACGTGTTGATAAATAGTCGATCAGATATGTGCACAGGGGAAATCATAGAGCTGTAATCGCGGTATTGCCGTTAGGAAACACAGCGATTTCTGTGAATGTTTCTATGCGACTGTAGGTACATATAATATGTAGTCTATGCCTACTAGAGGCATATAATGTCACCTGACGAACGCAACAACTGTATAGCCCCAAACTAAGCAACGCTTGTACTCATAGTACCGTACAATGAACTGGGGGCGATCCAAGAGACACTCAGACTAGGGAAAATTACTAAAAGGCCATTCCCGAAATTTCCCCTGACGGGAATCGAACCCGCAACCACCTCGGTGCAGTGAGCCTAGCGGCCTACAATCGAACCAATGCGCCAAGCAGCCGCCATTTTTTTTTTTAAGAATTTTGTAGGTAGGATATCATGGAACACTCTGAAATAAAATGAATCTCCGTTCTTACGTTGGTATACGAGTATTACACAAAAGAAAAAAGCTCAGCGCTTTTCATAACTTGAAAGTGTACATTTTATTGAACAAGTTTCTAAAACAAACAAGGTCTGAACATGCATACCTACAGCTACACACAGCGGTTGTTCAACATAAAGCTAACTTTGATGATATAACTGAAAACTCAATTTGGTTTCCAACCCAATGGTTCGTTTTTTTTATGAAAACAATTACTTTATTCGAAATTTTGTTGAGAGCATCGATGACATTAGTCTTAAATGTCTATAAAAAAGCTTACCGACTAGCTTTTTATCTCTTTCACATTTTCTCCTTATTTTTTTTATATAGTTAGTTTAACCGCCCTGGGTACAAGCCCTTTTGAGCCTCACTCTTTCTCCCACTACGTATTATTGCCATTTCCGGGGAATGCTTATGAAGATATTTCAATTTATGACCATCTCAGTCTCATAATATCCTAATAGTGATACAAAACTAAGCGATGACCACATATTTCGACCATGTAGGTGCTTATACAAAATCAACTGTAATACCTTAAAAGTTAAGTACATTTTATCTAACCCATACATAATTATTATGTATGTAGATACCTATGTGTATATTAATAAACACAAACGTTCACATATGAAACGTATATTTACGTCCATAATACATTAGCATCTAGTATTCAAACTGAAAGCTAATCCAATTCGTTATTCATGGGCGCGCATATTCATAGTTATGCCGTTATTAAACCACCTGTCGTATTCAAGAATTTATAGAGTAAATAATGGCCCATCAATGGCCAACTGCCGGTTGTAGACCTTACGTTGCCGACAAATTTATGGACCTATTTTATATTCGTGGTGGTAATTTGTATTCGGCCCACCTTTGTCCCTAGACGTCTCATCAAAATTGTTGTTTATGTCTATGATGTCTTGCCTCTATCTTGTACATTTTGACAGCTGATAGATGATCATTAAGCTCATTAATAAATACAATCATGACTACAAACAAAGCAAACTACAAAAACAACATAAAAGTTTAATAACAACGAAAAAATACGTTACAAACTTAAAACAACTTTTTAAAATCTATGCGTTACGTCAAAATAATCGCATACCAGTTTATTGGCGCGCGACAGTACCAGCTAGTGTCATTTCGGGATTCACGAAACTTGCATGACAATATCCACGTGAGTTTATGCGGCACTTAATTAAATTAACGAGCGTTCGGCGGCGGCGGTGCGGCCGCGGCGGCTGGGCGGGCGGCGCGACGTTCGCTCGCGGCGGAGCAGCGACCAACACTGGCGAGACACCCCCGCGCCCCGCACCGATCATCCCTTAAGTTCCTATGTTCCTAGCCGCGAGGTCCTTCGCACCCCACCTTTACGGTGCAGCCTTTCTTACGTTCAGACTGCTGACTGCTCGCTGAACATCTTATTAGCATACGCCGCAAATGAAGCTCTACCGTGAAGCCTACATAAGCCGCGCAACTTTTCCGGAACAACTCTTGGTATGCAAACTAAATGCATTTTATCTCCATACTATTCTTCTTATCTAATGCGTATGCGAAACGTCTACGAAATGTAAAATGCATAATAAGCTAGCAACATACGCCGCAGTAGTCAGTACGTACTCGTATCAAGCTTATTTTCAGCTTTTTACTTTACAATGAAGTAAGTTTACGTTGTATAATAACAAAGTACCTACTTGTAGTTACAACAAAGCTTTTGTTGTAATGACTTTTGTAGATATTAAATAAAGCTTTCACCATCGTTTGTCATGTCCTGCAGGCAAAACATTTAATAATGTTAAAAGGAAACATCCGCCGTAGGATATTAAGGTTTTGACAAAATAATCTCATTGGTGCAAATAAAGAAAAAAGCTAGTATATATTAATCCAAAAGGTGAGCCTAAAAACGATAAATTAACATAGGTACTCAAGAATAAAATACAGTAAATTATTGTCACGAACAAAGTACATTGTTATACTCTTACATACACATAAACAAAAGATCAAACACTGTGTAGCGATTTCGACCGTTTTACAACCAGATTAAGGTGTATTGTTATGTAGCCATTGCATTGATGTTACTTTATTGGTTATTTAATAGCTTACCTATGATTCCCGCACACTATTAATATATAAATAGGTATATATTATAGATATGACAACTGAACGCTGAGGCTTCGATCAATCATTCACGCTCATACAGGTATAATAAAGTAACATTCATTATTTTGTTTCGGCGCTGAGAGCATTGATTAAAAACAGTAAGTAATATTAAATGTAACCATAGTTATTCTAAAAAAGCTGTGATAGCCGATTGGTTAAACCACGCGTCTTGCGGGCACCAGTTTTTGGGTTCAAACCACGGCTCGACCTCTGGATTTTTCGAAATCTATGTGCGAATCATAATTTCTATATGATTATCACTTGCTTACGGTGAAGGAAAACATCGTGAGGAAACCTGCATATCTTATAAGATCTAATCAATTTTCGAAAGACATGTGAAATCCGGCAACCCGCACTGGGTCAGCGTGGTGGATTGTGGCCTGAATCCCCCTCATGTTGAGGGGAGGCCCGTGCCCAGGAGTGGGACGTCAAAAGGGATAAATTATTATTTATTATTATGATTATAGTTATTCCGATTATATTTTAATACACCTCTGCAGTACAAAGTTGTGATGTAAATTAGACAAACGAGCTTTGTCGGTACAGTGCATCTCTTAGCTAGACCGCCCATAGCGCGCCCCCGCCCGCCCAGCTTTGAAAAAAGTATTTAGTTCGCATATTTTTAAATCTTATTTCACCTGATATAAAGTTTCTACGTAACGAAGCAGTGAATGTAGGTAGGTGTAAGATGTAGTTAATCAATATTTTTTTAAGAAATGTCTATTCAGGTTGAATCAGAAAGTGTATACTTTCTTTTCAAACTTAACTTTGTAATACTAAAACTATCTATCTTAGCTTTGAAGGAAACTTGAAAAACAAAAGGTGTTATAGGAATACAGCTGTTGACAGATTTCACAAGTCTACAAACCTTTAGTACTTCAACTATTCTACAAAGCCTATAGTTGTAGATTAACAGAGTAAAGTTGAAAACAAATTAGTATACCCTTTCTGATTCACCTAGTATACAAAGTACATAAAACATAAAAAAATACATAAATTATTTATAGCTTAAGAGTCAGTAGCGTAGTATTTGGAGAAGCTGACTCGTAACTGAGAGGTACCGGGTTCGATTCCCGTCCTAGTCTTTGAATTGAACTATTGACATGAGCTTTCTCCTATAACATGCGAAGGTACATTCGGCTTTATTGAGTGAATACCGCATACTTAAGTATGATAACATCAATAAAAATAACACGTTTAATTAGGGTCAACGAGACCTATACATAGGTACTATACTTAGATATCTTAAATCCATATTAAACAAAACAGACATCCGGGAACATTCGCCCTTAACCTACCGTCGATAAGTTCATCAATTTATTCTTGAACATAAGTATTTAATAATTGAATTAATCATTTGAAACGTACACGTTATTTTATTCAGCGACATGGTTGACGGCCGCTGACCTACATCGACGCACAGACAAAATAAAATTGAATCGTGAAGTAGGCAGACTACGCGGCCGCATTGGCGCGTAGACAGAGTTCACAGCACTGCGAATTATTAACCAATGACTGTTTTAGAGCTGGGAATATTCTTTAGACTGTGTTCGAATCTGTGAATTAGAAATCAATATTTATTTTTTGATATCTTTGAAAATTCATTATGCTACTTTTGACACTAACTGTACCTACCTAATAAGCTACTCATTCTCGTAAGTATGTCAAAGGTGGCTAGTCGTAATGAAAACCCCCGTGAATGAAACAACGAAAAAGGTTTGTTATTTTTTTTACTTTAGTTGCCGTTCTTGTTTTAATGCAATGCAGCAGCCATTTATTATGTCGACGCCTCCAAAAAGGTTCTAGGAAGATCCATTAAGAACGGTCAATACGAAAAATATTGGATCATTACTAATACTAACTAAGTTTCATACCTGCACATATTTTTCATTTCTTCTGTATTTCCAGTTCTTTCATTGGAAATTATAAGAAAGTGTGTAGAATATAATAATTGTAATAAGTAACTATATTAATATCGAGCAATATCTACTATGTTCACGTAAAAATTCGCAACTCTATGGCGAGACATCGGAAGCGACTCAACTAGGCCAGTGCGTAGATGACTACACACGACCGAATTAGTATTTCGGAACTGCATCTGCCATTCAGACAGTCACAGGTGTAAAAATAAATTGGTTGCTACATTTTTTATTCATTTAATTCGGGGAGCTCACTGCTAATATTAGATAGTATATGTAAGTAAACAAATCCTCCACATATATGGGGAAAATATTGCAACACATCAATGAAGCATACTAATAAACTATAGTAAAAATATATATTCAGAGTGCTACTATAAAACAAGTCTAATTTGTGCGTTAGGGCTTTATGTAATGTAAATGTAAAAAATTAAAAATAATTGCCGCATTGTCGTCAGCCATGTATCTTATTTTTAACCCCCGACGAAAAAAGAGGAGTGTTATAAGTTTAACATGTGTATCTGTGTGTCTGTCTGTGGCAACGTAGCGCCCAAGCTGATGAACCGATTTCAATTGTGTTTCTTTTGTTAGATAGGTATTCTAATCGAGAGTGTTCTTAGCTATGTTTCATGAAAATCGGTTCAGCCGTTTGAAGATCATCAGCTCTTTTGTAGGTTAAAAAGCCCACATTCACGGTCAAAACCAACTTCCACGGCTCGAATCCAATCGAAATTTGAGATTATTGGGTTTAGATTTATTATATTTTTAAATGATCGTAATAGTCTGAACTGGCTTTTTACAATATTATAAATATAAAAAGCTTCCCTGATTCTGGAAAAAATGTATATTTTATCAATTTTTATATGAGATTTGTGTATGAACTAAAGACGTTCCATATGTCACGTGTCAAATGATGGATACGCGCATGCGTAAAATTTTGTTTGTTTTGTTAATGGTCATGGAATATTACGTTATAATAAGTCTAGAGGGCGCTGCTCCGCCATTGAGAAAAAATATAAAAAAACAAATCTAATTTAAAATAATTTTAGCGTTATTGAAAATTCTTCCCCTGGGCTGCTCCCGTCCACCTCAACCAGAGTTATTACATGATTTTGAATCATAATTGATAATATTTTACTAGGAATTAAACATCCGTGGCATCAATATTTAGATTCGTTGTCTATTCTAATGTCATAACAAAATAACGTCTCATACTTTTACACAGATTTTCTGTTGATTATTGTATAAATTTGATGAAAAGGTCGTCGCATCGGGGGTTTTTAAATATTCAATTTAGAGTTATTAATTAATATTCCTCAATGTATTAGTTACTAATTAATAATTTAGCCCTTTTGACGTCCCACTCCTGGGCACGGGCCTCCCCTCAACACGAGGGGGATTCAGGCCATAATCCACTACGCTGGCCCAGTGCGGGTTGGTTATTTCACACGTCTTTTGAAAATTGGTTAGATCTTCTAAGACATGCAGGTTTCCTCACGATGTTTTCCTTCACCGTAAGCAAGTGATAATCATATATAAATTATGATTCGCACATAGATTTCGAAAAATCCAGAGGTGCGAGAGCCGGGGTTTGAACCCAAGACCTGGTGCCCGCAAGACGCGTGCTTTAACCAATCTATCACAGCTTGTATTAGTTACTACTGAAATAAACTAATAAAATCATTGTACTTTATTTGATATTACCTATTCCACGTAATCCAATTGGAATCTAATGGTTCCAGAAGAATCGTAAAAATTGTTCCACGGTACTTTTACAATTGGTGCGTATTTTATTCGACGCTAACCTGAAGTAATATTCGGGCTCACAAAATTTCTAAGTGTATATTTTATTGAGTAGGTTTGTAAATTTTAACGACGATTTTTACGGCATTTCGCACAATGAAACATTACCCGGGGAGAGGCGCCGCCGAAGCTCTGTAACAGTTTTATGATCGTTCTACAGCCAGTAGTTGGGTTAAATTTTCTAAGAGGTGTACCTAACCATGGCTGAAGTGAGCTCTCAGCTGTTCCTGGTGCATTTTTTGGTATATTCCCTTTCAACGTTTCCTTAAAAAAGTATACATAGCATATTGTAAGTGTTACTTAAGAGACACACCTTTATGCCTGCACGTTCCTAAGGAGCAGCCAGAAATACATTTATAAACACCCACTTTTGCCTTTAGGTATACTGAGAAGCACCTTCAATATTAGGTAGGTACTACTAAAATTATATATGTATATACATGTTTTCTTTCGCAAAAAACAGGCAGGTAGTAATCAAGTCTCAGAGCCGTATGTCACTCGACGCCCGCTCATCGGCGCTATAATGAAAACAAAACGACTACTGAGAACTGGCAAAATACTGAGTAATATGATGAACTCACTGCACTGAACTTGTTCACGATAACTATCAGAATAATTCCGCAATCGAGTGTAAACTGCCAACATCCGTCGACTTTCACAGCACTAGGTGGGTTTGCAATAAATTGAATCAGTATACAGAATGTTTATAAACATCTATGGTAGCTGCATACAACAATTAAATATGAAAGAGGTGCTAATCTATTAAGGTAGGTAGGTACCTAATTATTTAACATTGTCGAAGGTAGACGTAGGCAAGGCATAGTAGACTTAAATTTTGTTTAGTAAATCTTTGGTATTTTTTACCGAAACCGAGGAGAAATTCTACAAGAATAGGTACCGGAAATAACCACACGTATACCTACTAAGGGATAAATACAGAGAGTTTTTTATTTTTTATTTTGGCCAATTGCAAACAACTGACAAGCAATTGTAAAATAAAAAAATCGTGGTCCGGCTGTCGGGACCATTATTATCCTACAATACATATGCAGATTATTGCCTGTACGATATCAATAACAACCCAACATCCAAACAGGCGATCGGACACCGCAAATAGCAGGCTGGTAGCGATTCAAAATTTCCCGATAGAGGCACGCACCTGCGATCCGCGCGTATGATTCAATATCACACAATATTTTTAATATTCGAAGGCGACAGCACTACATAGGGTAGAGCTCTTTCAGACACCACACAGCAACGATTATTCGTACTCTTTGTTTTAATTATGACCTTAGTGTCCTAATTACAATTCATCGGTCATGCGAAAGCAATGATGCCTTTTATGTGAATTTTCTGGTCGATAGAAAATTAGTTTGAACCTCTGTCGCAGTAGGGATGCAGGCTGACACGATACCCAAGCGCAACGCTAGTTCGCGCCAGTTCGGGGTTAATTTTATGGGAAAACCTAAGGATAATATTTTGATCACTAGATATCTTTTATGTATTTTAAATCGTAAATGTTTGAATATTATAGGTACATCTACCGTAATTCACATCAAAATTTACAAAATTCGGCGGTGTGTAGGGAGCTTTACAAACAGACCATGGCGGCGGAGTGGCCGCTTCTGTATTTGATATTTTTATAGCCTCCCCACCCAATATTATCGCGACTTACTGGCGATCCATTTAAATATGAATGGAGGTTTGACAGTACCAGGTCTTCAGTGAAGATGAATGGTAACAATTACGCATTTTGTTTTATAGATCATGCAAAAGACTTTTTGAATTCCTTCACCATAAAGCAGCAGAAAATAATAGACTTTTAGAAGAACAATAAACCAATAATTCTTTAGCATCTTTAGTATAAACCAAAAGCGTACTTATGAATCGTGAAAGATGTTATTATAATATACCTATGATGTTATAATAAGACCTATCAGCAATACAGAATATAAGCATATTCATTTATGGTATAAACCGTTATGGTTATGGTATTTTCCATAAAAATTACAATAAATGTAGTACAATTATAGGTAACAAACAAAAAAAGTAGGTTACACACGATAACCTACATTTTATTTTATATGACTTTTAAACTTATTTATTACTTTTGGTATACAATACATATACTTTCTTTGGCCACATATAATAGGTACCTGTGTGTAATCCTCGGAGTACAATTCTACAACTTTCAACTTTATGGCTGTCATTGTATCATTGATAAATATGTTATTCCACAGAAGCAAAGAGGAAATACACAAATGTCCGACAATTGCTTACATATTTCGATATTATTTTAATTGCATACTAACTTTCAATGGAACCAAATATAGTTATAGCCACTTAATATATTTCCAGTGCTTACAGAAATATTTTTATGATATGTACTAGGTCCCTCACCAAACCCAAATTTACATAAATTACGAATGTCTCCCCAAATTTATTATTAAATTTAATAATCACAATAACAGATTGTTTCAAAAACAATGTAGGTACGTTGTGAATAACATTAAATTAATGACTTTAGTTCATTAGAACTTCACGTAAGTATATTACGGTGCGGCCGGCCTGTTTGTTATTTTAATTTTGCCCACGTATATACCTTGTTTGTAACATAACACTATAGATAAAAATGAAGATTAGTACGCAGGTTACATAAACTGCCCTTAGAAATCGTCATTGAAATAACAGGGCCGCGTTCTGAAGATACGCTTCGGGCGTAACTTTTCACACTAACGCTACGCTGTTTATACCTCAGAGCAAAGCGTACGGTTGTCGCAACTCGGCCGTTCCGAGACCCGAATTCTCCGACCGGTAGAAACTTTTTAACCATCAAATTCGATGGTTAGAAAACGCTCTGACGCTTAACTGACGTAAATCATTAGTCTCAGTCCACAAATTTGTGTTATTGTTGTTGTATTTTCGGTGAAAATCGAAAGTCGCTTTGTTCAGCTCAGCTCAGCTTAGAATCTCTGACCAAAGCTTCGGGGGTTACGGTTAAAAGTTAAGGGTTTGATATTAAAGCTTTAACAAGCGACGTCAGCGGATGAAAGCGAGTCGGTGAGCGAACTAGAGCATAAACAGTGCGTACTTGAGGAGTGCACGAGCGCCGAAGCGCGGAGTGGCTCAGCCGCCGAGGGTTGTTAGAGCCGCACTGCTCTGTTCACTTTAACCGCACTGCACTGGCCATGCGTGGCTCTTCACTTTTTAAAGATTTTTGAAGTGAAGCTTCTCTACGAAGCTTCTGTATGTTCGGGGTGCTCGCGGCGCGGCCACTCTATCCGTGCTAAGCGTCAGTAGTGTTACAAGTTTGTATGAAACTTTGTCAATTAAATTCCACGCGGACGAAGTCGCGGGCACAGCTAGTATACCTATATAGCTATAGAGAGCTGCGACACGCTTAGTTCCTACGCTTTATACCATAAAGATTCGCTAGTTTCGGACGTCTCTAGACGGCACAATTTTTTTTAAACAAAAGACAACACTTAACAAAAGTGTTACACCTACAAACTTTAGATTCTTGACGCCCGCTTGGCGAAGTGGTTCGCTCGGCTCTCTGCACCGGGTGGTTGTTAGGTCGATTCCCATCAGGGCAAATTGTGTAAATTGACTTTTCGGTAATTTACCCCGGTCAAGGTGTCACTGAGATCGCCCCCAGTACATTGTACGGTACCCATAGTACAAGTGTTGATTAGTTTGGGACGATACAGCTGGTGTTAACACAACAAGATGTGGGTTATAAATAGGTACATTACACCGATATTCTACGTACACCTTTTCAAAGAATACACTTAATACCACAGAATAATACAGTGTCGCTACAATTTAATAGATTTTTTTTTTTTATTGTTTATTTTCATATCTCAAACGCTGACAGTTTTACTTAATAATATTAAGCAACATTTATCGAGATTTCATGAGGCATACGCCCCGGAATGAGTTCATACTCATGAGATTGTACCTAAAAGCCTCGTTTATTCTGTGAAATGTATGCAAACGACACTCGTGGCCCACTGAATTTATAAAAGAGTCAAAAATATCAACGGCAGGTTCGTCGGTGCTTGTTCGCTGATATCAATCTGTGACACACCTCTAATTATTTAACGATATACATAAAAATAAGATACATATAATTACTTTATTAAATAAGGTACCTGCTTATATAATAACATTTAATTTTTAAATTTAATAAATCTAGTTATTTATATTTAATGTTGTCCTCCGAGTATACACAGGTTTACAGTAATGATAAGTAGAAATTAGGGAAAGCTGGGCTAGATTATTTTACATACTTATAGAATGCACCCATTGCGGTTATCTTTACGAGTTCAAAATGTACTGCAGCAGAGCCTATAAATCTCGGTCCAGGCACGTGAACAATTAAATTACCTGACGTTCACTAATGTTCCGTAATTATTTTAAACATTCAATGAACACCATATTACTACTCACTGGATATAGGTATGTCATCATCATCATCATCACCTTGCCCTTATCCCACACTAGGTGGGGTAGGCGCAGCACGTTCTCTTCTTTCATTCAAGACTATCATCCGTCATCTCTGCACTCACTCCCTTTTCGCTCACACCCGCTTCCACGCAGTTCATCCACGTCTTTATTAACGCACGCAAAACTATATTAACTATTTTTCAATGTGTCATATATAAAGCGTTATTACAATAGGAGAGATCACTGTTACACAAAAGAAGAGCTGAATAAGAGGCTCCTGGTGGGACTGTGTCCCTTTCTACTGGGGTGTTTAGGGGGGACGCTAGGGGCGGGAACGGTACCGGTATTTAGGCATAGTAACTAAGAGTAAGAGGGACACCGGTCGCCTATCAGGGACTCGGTTATGATTTTCTGTTTACAGAAATTATAAAGTATAGGTAAGAGATAATAGACTTTAACGCAGGTGAATAATATATAATATCATATACCAATAAAATCAAACCTGCGATCCAGTTATATATTTACATATGATATCCATGCCCTTAATCGGACGTAAGTTTTACTGAAAAAAACCTTTTCTTTCTTTGCCTTTCCAATTCCAATCGAATGTCACGACGAGGTAGCAACAAAAAACAAACTCTCGCAAGTTCTTTGATCAGATTCCGAATATTCAATTGGTAGTCGTCAAAACTTGGAATGCATGAAGCCATGCAAAAGGCACATCGAGCACAACGGTGTGAGTGACGTTTGCGCCTCACACCTTTTTATTTCGTTTCCTGTATTCGATTCGAACCCTCTGTGTACCGACTCGATACATGACGTAACACTCGTGCCAATCGCCGATGTACCGAGAACAATATGTGAACGTGTATCGGTGGTAATTGGCTGGCACTAGGCGGATCGATGACACTTATGTATTTACTTTTCCTCTAACCTCCGATTTTATCGTTACAGCTAATGTTCGTAGGACCCACTTTGTCAATTCAACGAGGAAATGTAGTCAGCATTCTTGGCACTATCCCACGCGGACAGGGTTTCATTTGAACATGGTGTCTCTAACTTTTATAATAATATATTATGATATTTGCATTGTAAAGGTACCAAAAACTATACACATGATTCTCAGTCCAATTAATTTATAAATTTAATAGAGATATACAAGTACAGTCCACAAGCTCTCCCAATAGCTTACTATATTTATACCCGCGCAACGCCCGCGGCAATCTACGAGGACTGCACTTGACCTGCAATGCAAAGCGTGCAACAAAGCGGATAGTACCGACGACGGCTGCGAAACAACACTACAGTTAGCTGATATAAAGAACCGAGTTCCTCTACAGCATACATATTTAAAGAATCATAACATATGCATGAGTCTAAAGGAAACGCTCGCCGATGAAAAGTCAACAAATATAGGTCATTGCACATTTCTCTTTTGGGTCAATAGAGACGTTTCGCTGGCGTGTTACTGAAGGCATCTGGATCGAAGGCACCATTTTCGTTTAGCTAAACGGTAATAGGTACAGGTAAAATACATATCTTGGTTCCTACCCAGACACTGTAAAAATATAAAAGTAAATATTATTACAATGGAAGAATCAGGATTTTTCCTACAGCTCTTTGCCTCCCTATTATCGATATATTCCCAGTCGGATATAATCAACGGGTAAAGTAGAGAATGAATGTACAAATAAACATTTATTTATCTAACAATAGTTTTTAATTCCATTGCTCTGTGAAGTGCGCTCGCGCTCGGCCCGTAAACAGCGCTGCTCCATTGAGACGTTTCCTCAGAGGGCCATGTTTTATTGAAAAACTTTCCGCGTTTCTCTCGGCGTTCCAAGTTCTCACCACCCGACACGGTGTCGCCGAACCAACTTACTTCAACATGTATTCTGTCAATATTACCATTGGAGGAAATAACGATGGGATTTTTTTTCATAAAATTTATTCTGCTATGATTATTCGCTCAACCGCATGCCCCAGTGCAGACAGCGGGATGAGGCAAGGTGGTCCGAGTAAATTGCTCCATTAGGCAGTTAAGGGCTCGTCGCTATCGTCGGAATATAACTCAGGCACCGTCTCCGCGCGCCGCTATAAATTACACCTTTGTGAGAGCGGCATGCCCACTAAAAATATGTACGACTGTCTTCCCGGCACTATTGTCCTACTCATACTAAAATGGACTGAAGGTCACATAACAGTAAATCTGACATGTATTTGTACTTTTTCCCCACTCCAGTTTCTTATTGCAAAACTTTGTTGGCGGAGTTAGAATTCAACCGCACTTTAGAAGAGAAAATGAATTATAATTTGATCTAGATACCTTATCTAAATGATTGCATCTATCTAACCTATTTTACATTGAAATCCATTTGTATGGGCTCACCGTGGTAAAACTATACTAAGTTCACTCCTCTTCAGACCTGATCAATATTTTGTCTAACGTATGAAATGTAACTATAACACCACGAATCAAGATATTTTCGCTCCGGTGTACCCTGACAAACACAGTCATATCCGTAATTCGTTATACAGTTCCCATTTTTCCTGATTCCAAAGAAACATCTCTAGCTTTACACTTGACCCTAAAGAGGCTTAAAAATATGGTTGTTCAATAAGTAGGGAACCGTTTTGTCAGATACTTGAGTCCCTTCTTTGGTGCCCCAAAAGGTCGGAAGCCACGATTAGCCTGCGTTTGAAGTCTTTATGGCCCGTCATTTACAGAGTAATGTGCCGCGCAAAATCAAATTTCAAAGGAGGGTCTTTTTCATTTAATACCTGAATGGTTATTCTGTATTACATCCCAACAGAGTTCAAAATACTCCCTTATGTTTTGTGCTATGTGTGTTTTGGCTGTGTGTATTTTAGCTTCCCCCCTAAATTAAGATATTGAAACAACTGATACTTTACGTTAGTACCGGAATAATGTTAGCAGATTTCCCGAACCATTAGGAAACTGGCTACACTTTAATTTTATTCATAGAGAAAAGGTCATGTGTATGGATGAATTTTAATAGATGACGGTGAAGCTCGGAGCGTGGAAGAATAATTACGTCGGCCACCGGCGGATGGATAGAGATCCATCCTGACCTATGTATAACGATATTAACATTTTTGTTCATAATTAAGCATTATTACATGTTTGTGGACTAATTAAGGATTACACCTGGGACCCTGATACTAGTGAAATATCTTCCAAATCCAATATCTTCCAAATTTCTTTCGATTAAATTCGTGCGGTTTCTAAGACAATTTAGCTTTTGTAGCACGAGTAAGTACTCTTAGGGTGACCTTGACTTGTGGTTGGATGGTATCTACACTAATACCCCAGCCTTGTGATCTCACAATTAACAGATGCAACTTCACGAGTTAGTAAAATTCCTGTTCTCTCCCGTAACCTTTAATTTGGAACATCAAACGAGCGCACAAGTTCAAAGCGTCATTTAAGAGTAAACTCCCCTGAGCCAGCAAAAATTCCAGCGAGTATTTGACACCTTTTTGCACTCAACGAATTCCAGCACTACATACCAACATGCTTAGATACAACACTATCAAAACTGGCAAAAGGGCAGCTCGACCACAAGAATCATAGGGATCATTATTTACAGGTATACCAGGCTTTACTGAAACCTATTCTTTACAGGTAAGGAGTATAACATTCACCCACTAGTAGCCAATTCAAAATTCTTACTTAAATTGATAGAACAGACCTATATTGCTATCAGTAATATACTCATATTTAGTGTGCGGCTCGAATTCTCTGTGCACAGATAAAGAAAGTCAGTTAGAGAGGCTTATTAAGCGTTACCTACGACTTTTGAGCATAATTCTTCTGAGGTGACAAATGACAACTATATTTTTTCTACGTGCAAAACTTTCACAACTTTTCCCCATATTCTTACAACAATAACTCTAAATTGAAAATTTAAAAACCCCCGATGCGACTACTTTTTCTTAAAATGTATACTTTACCTAGTTCTTCCAAATAATTAAGTTAGCGAGATTTGCGTAGCTACCGTAGCTCAGTATTCATTGCTCATCTCGCAAATTCATCTGGTACAACTAGTTTCGATGCCAGATTATGAAAGCGCCATTTACCTACATAATTATTTTTGGCTTCCTCATAATCTAAGATGCCATTCCATTCGATTCCAATGCAATGTACAATATCCAACATAAAATCTGTGTAAAAGTATGAGACATTATCTTGTTATGACATAATAATCATTGCCATTAGAATAGACAACGAATCTAAATATTGATGCCGGAGGTTTAATTCCTAGTAAAATATTATCAATTATGTTTCAATTTGATGTAATATAACTGTGGTTGAGGTGGACAGACGCAGCCCAGGGGAAGAATTTTAAATAACGCTAAAATGATTTGAAATTATATTTGTTATTCTGTATTTTTTCTTAATGGCGGAGCAGCGCCCTCTAGAATTATTATTGCGTAATATTCCATGACCATTAACAAAACAAACAAAATATAACGCATGCGCGTATCCATCATTTGACACGTGACTTATGGAACGTCTTTAGTTCATACACAAATCTCATATAAAAATTGATAAATATTCATTTTTTTCCAGAATCCGGGAAACTTTTCACATTTATAATATTGTAAAAAGCCAGTTCAACCTATAACGATCATTTAAAAATATAATAAAGCGAAATCCTATAATCTCAAATTTCGAGCGGATTCGAGCCGTGGAAGTTAGTTTTGGCCTTAAATGTGGCTTTTTTAACCTATAAAAGTGCTGATGATCTTCAAACGGCTGAAACGATTTTCATGAAACATAGCTAAGAACACTCTCGATCAGAATACCTTTCTAACAACGGAAACAAAATTTAAATCGGTTCATCAGCTTGGGCGCTACGTTGCCACAGACAGACACACAGATACACAGATACACAGATACACAGACACACAGATACACAGATACACAGATACACATGTTAAACTTATAACACCCCTCTTTTTTCGTCGGGGGTTAAAAATACATAGATATGCAAACAAGTTTACGGGAATATCGCGGCAAATTGGAAATATAAAACGTACGACCGACGCGACGTTTTGTGATCTGATCAGGCACGTTCAATTGGGTTATTGTCAAAACATCGGAGAATAGGTATCCGTAAAGAACACAACTAGGTAAACGCCTCGCCTTATCGTTCAAAACGTCCCAATATTCACGTACACATGGTGAAACCAAAAGTCTAAAGATATTTCGAGATTTTAGACGACCGCTTGGCGTAATGGTTCATGGTGGTTGCGGGTTCGATTCCCGCTGGAGTAAATTCTGGAAATGGTCTTTTCGTAATTTTCCCTGGTCTGGGTGTAACTGGCATCGCCCCCAGTCCATTGTAGGGTACCCATAGTACAAGTTGCTTAGTTTGGGACCATACAGTTGGTGTGTCACTCTGGCTATATTTATTTCTTATTCATAAATAGCATCGGATGATGTAGGGTTTATTAGATAAATCTAACATTGATACAAAGCTTACATGCATGCAAAATGTTCTAGTCTAAAACCAACGTTTGCGATTATAACGCCTCTTTGAACCGCATATCCGCATGTTACTCGATAAAATACACAGCTCACAACATTTCATATTTTGCTGTACCAAAGTAATCTACCAGACTTCAGACTAATCTTGGCGTCTCAGTTAACAAGGTTTGTGACTCAAACCACGTGCCGAGAGTTCGACCATCTCGCCGCCCCGGTGCCACACAGTTTGCAGTTTGACAGCTACTCTACCTATAGCACATAAGTACCTCGCTATCCGCCGTGACTCTATGCACGGAAATAAAACCTAGAGACGGAAAATAAGTAACCCAGTAAGTTCAAGTTAATCATTTTGAACATTTGAATCATTTGAACATCGTGATGTGTGAGTCAGTCAGTCAATAAGTTTGTTTCGCTCAAGGCGACATAGAGATAAGTAAGATAATAATATTTGCTACGATTTTATGAAGACGGAAATTATTAGTTTACTTATTATTTACTAGCTGTGCCCACGGACTTCGTCCGCGTAGTATTTAACGTAACAAAAATTTCGGGATTATCGGGATAAAAAGTATCCTATATGTTAATCCCGGTTATAAACTATCTGTGTTCCAAATTTCATTCAAATCCGTTCAGTAGTTTTTGCGTGAAGGAGTAACAAACATACATACATACATACATTCATACATACATCCACACTCACAAACTTTCACATTTATAATATTAGTAGGATTACAGCAATTAGGTATGATAGTAGTTGTTACATATGTGTTCCACTTCTCGTAAAATAAGCTTACGAGCTCGAAATCTCAAATACACAGAAGACTTATTCGTTTTGAAGCGAAGCTTCTTTACGGACGTTCGGGGCGCTCGCTGCCCGGGCACTAAAACCGTGAAAAGCGTTACGCGTTACACGTTACGCGTTACACGTTACGCGTATTTTTATGCTACACTCTGCCTACCCTGTTTCAAAACCCTATGCACGCCACTTATAATATATCTAATATCTACTGCAAAGCTTCGCTTCTTTCGGGCGTCCCTAGACGGCACTGTTTTTTAAACAAACTATTAATCAAACTTATACGTGTGTATATTCTACTATATAATAATAATAAAAGCCTTTTTAACGTCATACTCCTGGGCACGGCCGTCCCCTCAATACAAGGGGGATTCCGGCCATAGTTCACCACGCTAGTGCGGGTCCACCTAGTGCAGGATGGCGGATTTCACACGTATTTCGAAAATTAGTTATATTGTCTAAGACATACAAGTTTCCGCACGATGTTTCCGTCACCGTAAGCAAGTGATAGGTAATCATATTTCAATTATGATTCGGACATAGATTTCGAAAAACCCATAGCTCCGATCCGGGGTTGAACCTAGGATTTTGTGAGACGCGTGCTTAACCGATCGGCTATGTAACAACCAAAATATCTTAGCATAATTGGGTATATAATACACAATTGAGTTATTGGTGTGAAGGGCGGGCGGCGCGGGCGGTTATCTCTCGCGCTTGACCGAACTTCGATTACTGCCTCGACGAGTACCAGAGCCTTGTTAAGGCCGTATAACAAGGGAACAACCGAATTCCCACTTATATTGTTCGATTTCAAGGTAAACTTACCTACTTAGGTTAACTTATTACCTTGTAATTTTATTAATATTACTAGCTATGCCCGCGACTTCGTCCGCGTGGAATAGTGTCTTTGGGTAGCATTTTTAATTATTTAGGCATTTTTTTTACAAATAAAACCTTCCTTTAAATACTTTAATGAGCTATTTGCAGTGTTTTAATGCAAAGAGCTATATTTCCATACAAACTTTCATCCCCTATTCCCTATTGTTATTTTACACCCTTGAGGGTTAAACTTTTACAAACTTTGAATGTCACTTTTATTTATATCGAATCAACAGCCTAACAAATAAGTTTCAGGCTTCTAGCTCTAAAAGTAACGATACTTCCATACAACATTTCATCTCCCCTTTCAACCCCTTAAAACTCTTTTTCGCATTCAAAAGTCTATGTCCTTTCTCAGGCTCTAGGCTACCTGTGTATAAAATTTCATTGAAATCGGTTCAGTAGTTTTGACGTGAAAGAGCGACAGACAGACAGACAGAGTTACTTTCGCATTTATAATATTAGTAAGGATAGGTATACAAGTTATAGCTACAGCCAAATAAATAAACATAAGAAAATTGAATCACGAGTTTTGTCAAAGTCTAAGCGTTTATTTTGTTTAGGCCTACGGGGGCACTTACAAATTGTTACATTTTTTTCACAACTGGATCGGAACGCGACCTCGACTGAGAAGAGGTACGTTGCGGGATGGATTGCCATCGAGGCAAATTTGATTTTTCATAATTGTCCGTGGTAAGAGCGTTACTGGAATATACCGTTGATTGTTTTTTTAAAATCAATCCATTGTTTTTTTATATAACCAACGTCGGTAAACAAGTGTACGACCCGCCTGATGTTATGGAGTTACCGTAGCCTTTAGATGCTTGAAATACCAATTGCTCTCATGTTGCCGACCTAAAACGGATATGGGAAGAGGGCGGGTAAGGGAGGGGTGTTGTTCTTCCGGTCCTCTCGCTCATCGTACGATATGCAGCCATATTGTTATACTACCTACTAGCTAAGCCCGCGACTTCGTCCGCGTGGAATTTAACTTAACCGCTCCCGCTCCCGCGTTCTGAACCCGCGCTACAAGACCCATTAGTTTTTTTTTGTTTTTCTAACATAAAATTAGCGTAAGTGGCTGCTTATAACATCAGCTATCTGCCAGTCAAAAACCCGTCAAAATCGGTCCAACCGTTTCGGAGATACTCTTAGATTTCATGTGTTTTTATTTTTTTACGCGGAACCCTAAATGTTTTTCTAAAATTAAAGTAGCTTAAGTTACTCCTTATAAGATCAGCTATCTGCCAGTGAAAGTCCCGTCAAAATCGGTCCAGCCGTTTCGGAGATTACCCGGAACAAACACACAATCAGACAGACAAAAAAAAATTATAAATCGCGTTTTTGTTATAAGTGTCGTATGTGCTTTCATATGCATTTACTGAAAAGGTGTTATTTGATATTACAAACAGACACTCCAATTTTATTTGTTTGTATAGATTTAACGCTGATCATCAGTATTAGACATAGTACCATCGTGCATAGAATGGGACCATGACGTATCTGCGTTTGACTGGCCATATTAATTCATTTTAGTTAAGTACCTAAATAGTATATTCCCACAATTTTTAATATCATATTCCTAGTAGATTCATGGTATTATTTTTATAATTTATTTTAAAACGTATCTGGTGAGTACCAGCAATCAAATGCAGACATCGTCTACCTCGCGGCAGATCTAACAAATGTGCCGAGTGCGCGCGAGCGGAGGCGTTGCTCTGCCTAAATTATGGTTTATTCCGTTTTTTGTTTAGCGACACTTACCTGCCTCCGATTACGATAGGCGTTTTGAATTGTAGATTGTCGTTGATATAAATACAGCACTTTATCTTTATACAAATACAATTACTTCATAAATTACGTACTCTTTTAGTGTCATTAACAAGGTTGACCGTACACCGAAAATTTCTACGCTCATTTAGTCTAGATTTTAATGTTTCATGTCAAATACGGCTGCTATCTGTCAAAATACTTTAGTATCGGAGTATATCGATGCAACCTATACTAACCCCAAAGAATCTACAATTTCTATTTTCAGCATTTATCATCCAACTGAAACCAGAGCTATTCTCCGTGCAATCGTCCCAAAAACCGCACAATAAGAATAATACTCTTCACTAAACTCTTGTCGTTGGCAAAATCATCGATAACCAATGATGGAAGCCATCAGTTATTGGAATTGGAATTGGCTTCATACTTTGAACAACCGTATAACGTTTTAAAAATTATAAGTAGTTACTATTCTTCTTTTGGACATTTTCTTCAGAAGGTACGAAGATACGAATAGTGGATTCGAGTAGGGAAGTTTTCCGTAAACACAGTCGAACATTTGAAGCGGATAGACCCCACTTGCACAAAGGCGTAGTTTACAGCGGCGTGCGGAGACGATGCCTGAGTCATATCCCGACGAGAACGACGAGCTCTTAACTGCCTAATGGAGCGATTTACTCGGACCAGCTTGCCCCATCCCGCTGTTTTCACCTGAACATGCAGTTGAGGGGATAACGACAGTGAAACAAAGTTGTATCCTTGACGGACTATCATTGGATAGTGCGTTATAGTTGACAAGGAGTCATGAACTTTACGCACTAGGGGGCCCCGTAATAATAAATCGATCTCAATTCTGAGAGGGATCTGTGTAATGCCATTCTTCTGTTATCCAAGCACAAAATGACATGCAAAAGGCGTATTCAACGCTGCTCTCAGACTCGAGATCCATTTATTAATAAAGGCCTAGGAGTAGGAACAGTTTTTCAATAAAACATGACCCTGAGACAACCATCTCAATGGACCGGCGTCAGCCGGTGAGATGTTGACAGCGCAAGCTTCACATTCACCTCTAGCTACTATGAACAATCCAAAGTAATGCTATTGTTCAGATTTCATGGATACACGCGGAGGATATATCATCTATGCACGTGGCACACGCACCAATTGAAAGGAATATAACGCCGGTTCAGCCCGGGTTACGTACGAAGCTTAGAACGTAATCCTCTCTTTCTTCCGTTATTCGGCGTTTATGTTTGTAAGTTGTATTATTTTCGGTGCTTAAGAGTGGGATGTACGTGGGAATATTTCCCAATGAAGCATTATAGGTACCTACGCAGTTACAGAAATAGATCTAGATACCTGTATACAAGTTTCCGATGGGTGATGAATTCGGTACTTTATAACTACGAGTATTAACGAGCTGTGCTATGCGTTTCTAAGTGCGGCCATCATTTTGTATTGCATTTTCGATCAATTAGTTCTTCGGCTAATGGACTGTGCATAACCGCGTTTGCCATCTATCATAGAAAAATTGAAAAGCCTCTTAACTTACCTGAAATTGATAACATAAAAAGCAATATTTTGTCCTATTGTACCTATTTAGGTACAATATCGACAAAAAATTACTGTAAGTGGATTGTAGTAAGTAATTGATCCGCTACAATCGTCATTAGAAGAAACAATTAGTTCGATAGTGGATTACCGAGGGTGATTGCGCCGCGGAACGAGGTATTTGTGTCACATCGAGCGATCGATCCGCCCACTGCCAGCCAATTACAGCCGATACACGACCAAATATTGTTCTCGATACATCGGCACGAGTGTGACGTCATATACGGGGTTCATAGGGGTAGGTTTACATTGCCGCTCGCAGCTCGCAAGTGGAGCCGTCTCTTTGCCTCAACCGTGATACCGCGACGGGCTATAGCATGCATAAAGCATATCTACTCTATTTTGGAAATCGATCGTGCATTGTAAAGTACTTAATCTGTCTAACATACGCTAAGCTAAGCTACCCATTAACGTCGTGGATACCACGGTTATTATATTTTTCGTCATTTATTGGAGTGTTCCCTTTACGTTTTAACATTATTTTATAGATATCAGCAGAGCATTTTGCTGTTCATTAGTTCAGCAAGTGCGTGGGCCTAGAGCGGGCGGTTGGCGGCGGCGCGTGCTCCGCGCGTCGAGTAGGCTCGAGTCGGAAGAGCCCTCGACACAGCGTGCTGCGCAGTCGAGGCGCGATGTTTATGCATTATGTACCAACATCATATTTTGTTCATGATCCTCTTATCGCCTCTCCAATGAAATTCTTTAAAAAACCTCGCAAATCCTTTAGCTGTATTTTAGAATAAGTACCGAACTTGAAAAACTTGAAAAACGCGATTTCCTAATCACTTTATTGACTAACTGTCGCAGAAGAATTTGAGATTTTATTTGACCGTTTCATTTTATCAAAAGCATATTTTGATTTATTGGTACAAAAAGTTCAACCCAACCTACAGACGCACTACTTACATGTATATAAAAAATACAGATTTTCATTTGTAATTAATGAAAGTAGTCCAATGTACATAACACTCTTTATAGACCTTATTCATTATTAACAATGCAATTACCAGTTAATCAGGTACGCGCTACGTCAACGAGCTACGGCTCTGTAGGAGATTACACAAGATTTATGTAAGACCCAGACTTATGCTATAAATCAATTAAAAATGAGAGGACGAAGAGATTAGGGTAAAATTATTTGCCATTATGTACTTACGGTCTTCGGTGAAGGTCTTGCACTCTCCTGCCAGGAATATACAAGTCGACACAAAATAAGATACTAACACGATATATTTGACAATATTGCTTCACACACGGGACCACAAAATGTCAATCAACACCAATGGTCAACATATTACTAAATCATAAATACAATTTAGCTAACGAGGGTACTGAGAAAAACAAACAGTTTAAAAGCGGGTACGTACACCGTATGTATGCAACATGTGTAAATATGCAACATTGTTTTGTAGCACGGTGTATGTGGATAGTTATGGATATATTCTTTTCGGGTTGAATACTTACGTTCAAAATTCACATTGTACGAATGTTATGTGTTGCCAGTGAAATTTATTGCTGATTCACATCCGCGTATAGTGCGTTGTTATTTCAGCCGAGCGCGCGGCGTGAAGTGAAATAAATGAAACTATGTTACACGGCCGATTGAGCAAATATTTCATCAACTTGTTGCCCCAAAGGACGTGGCGAAATCATTGTACTACCCCGATAACGTCCTTCGCACTGAAAGTTTAATAGAAATTGGATTTGTATTGAATCCTTTGTTCGGTCGCCGTGGGGTAATGTGTAGCGGTGTTTATTGTTGCTTTATTAAAGTTCCATTGTAATAGGGTCATAGAGCTTCACTTGTTCGTAGGTTCCCATCAAATACCTTTATCTTAACTTAACAACGCCCAGTACACTGCTATAAACGTTAATATATTTCTGTAAATCGTGACTGATAGATATTTACTTGATCGTGTCTACACATACCATGCATTCTAGTCAAGAAATCTCAGCAATAAAAAGCCAGAAGAACGTTCAAATTCTATACGCTCGATCTTCTGCTTCTCGTACGAGTTAGTGGCCATTCTCCATAAGTTACGGTGACGGATTCAGACATGTTCTCTATGCCATTTGGAGAAATGCAGTGTTGTATAATTATAGCATAAATATTGCTTAATTCGTTTCGACTGTTGAACATGTATGACCTGCATACATATGTTGAACA